>JAQPPZ010017071.1:0-635000 GCA_028583015.1 Wollemia nobilis
GAAGATTTATTCCTCAAATTAATATATGAATTTGTACAAGATGCTCATAGCTCTTTTGATGATGGTGGTTAGTATGATTATATGAATGTTGGATATTTTGAGTCCCTAAGTTAAAATGTTGTCATTTATGTCAAAATAGCATTTAATGTCAGAAGGATCTATGAAGGGTTTTTGTGAAAACCAAGGCAGGAAAAATAAAAGGTTTTGTTTAAAACTATGGACAATAGATTTGATCTGGGTTTTTATTAAACCCCAAGTTGGGATTTCATTTCATCAAAAAATATGCCCCGGTGATGAAGTTATTTGAGGTTTAATATTTGATTTAAATTTTAATTTTTAAAATTAAAATTTAAATTTAAATGCAACGCTGAGTTTTCCACTGACGTCATCATGCAAATTTTATTTCATATTATTTATGCCAACATCTTCTAAGTGATGGTAAAGCTATATAAAGGGGTGATAATTAAAATCAAAAGTTATCCTTGCTCTCATGTGTGTTAATTGCTTTGGAATTCGAACAAGAGAAAAATAGCTCATGCAAATTATTGAAGAGAAAGCAGCAAAATAAAGGCGTAGCGCTTGGGTGACTCAAATGTGGTATGAGGTGTGGTGCATTGGCGTATCATTTTGGCTAAGACTTTGGGCAAGTGAAATACCAGGGATCAAATCCCTTGGACGACAATGTGTGGGAAGTGCTTTGGTGCTTTGTCCTTTGCGATAGGTGAAGGAATATTAAAGGACTTTTGGGCCTTTTTTTTCCAACGACCTCTTTGGCTCAGTTGCAATGTTAGTCGTGACTAAGATGCTCACGGTGTGACAAATGGGGGTTTGAATCCCCTTGAGGAGGTAATTTTCATTTTTGCATTTAATAGTTATTGTTTGCCCTAAAGTTTGGAGTTATAATGCACTTTATGTAAATTAAAGTTTTTAATTAGGGGTGTGATTATTATTACAAAGCATAATTTGTTTATGATTTATTTGATGGTTATGGAGAATTAATTTTAGCAGAAATAAGGAGTTATTTTTAAAGCAATTTTTGAGAGGTTTATTATTTTTGATAAGGGTTTTGACAAAAGGGACTTTGGTGGATGTGTTTATTGACTTGGAGTAAAAAGGGTGTAATTTGAGTAATGCTTTATTTTTGTGTTGAATTGAAGTCCATTAACCCTTGTTGAAATTGGAAAGAAAATTTGTGTTTAAGTGTGGCAGATTTTGTGGACAACTTATTGGCATCAAAAAGGTATGGGCACATTCTCCATTTGTTTATTTATGGTGATTGATTTTTGAAATATCATTGGAGAGAAAAATATTGATTATGGTTTTCTTTGTAAAAATGGTTGGTTGAATGCTTCAAGGTTTTATGGTTTGTGAGTTGTATTTAAACCTTGTTTTATTAGCATTGTTGTTGAGAACCACTGATGATGAAATGGACTCGAAATTGAATTAGAAAAGAACATGAGTATAATTGTTATGTGAGAGTTGTTGTTAAGCATTGTTGGAAAAAAATTGAGCTGGATGATACATGCTTGGACTAGGGTTTGTGAGAAATAGTTGCTCCTTGAGGTGATTGGTTGAGTTGAGTGGTTTGAGCCTAGTCAAGTGGATGCGTGTGGTTGTTCAAGTTTCTAGAAATAAACTATTCTATATTCTAATTTTATTTGAGATTGATATTTGAGTATAGAACATATAGAGTCTCTAACAATTCTCTTTATGCTTCTATGAGATTTATTTGATTTGAGATTGGAATTTGAGTATAGAACATATAGAGTCTCTAACAATTCTCTTTATGCTTCTATGATATTGATTTTAGTTGCGATTGGGATTTGAGTATAGAATATATAGAGTATCTAACAATTCTCTTTATGCTTCTATGAGATTTATTTGATATATTGATTATACATTGAGCTTGGAACATATTGAGTCTCTAACAATTCTCTTTATGATTCTATGTGATTGAGACAAGTCTTTAAGAAAGGCTTGTGGAGTATTTTGAGTTAAGCTTTTGTGAAAGCTTGTTCAAATTTGAGCAAGTCCAAGAGAGGACTTTTTGAGAAGTTTTGAGCAAGTACAAGAGAGGACTTGTTGAGAAGATTTGAGCAAGTCCAAGAGAGGACTTGTTGAGCTGATTTGAGCAAGTTCAAGAGAGGACTTGTTGAGCATATTTGGACAAGTTCTTTGTGATATTGTTGAGCATATTTGGATAGGTTTTGTGTGAACCTGTTGAGTATATTTGAGTAGGTTCTAAGTGAACCTATTTAGTAGAATTATACTAGATAAATTGTACTATGTTTAGTGTAATAGATTGAGCATAATTGTTCTAGACCAACTGAACTGTGTTTGGTACAGTATTAAGACAAAATTTTGGAGGTGACAGAGTACAGAGGATAGAGTCTTATAGGATAGAGATCCAATAACTAGAATAGTTGAAGATAGATCTGAGTGAGGAGTATTCAACTGGAAAGAGATCCACAAGTTAGTGCAGCAGAGAGTCAAAGTATTCTAGAAGATCACTAGCCAGAGCAGAAGGGGAAAGAGTTATCCTATGGAAGAGATCCACGAACTTGAGATTTAGGGGATCAACATCTACTTTGGACAGAGGTCCATAAACATTGTAATTGGGAAGGATTCCCAAGAGACTATTTGGGAAATATTTAGAAGAAATATTTTTCTATTAACGTAGCCTACATTGGGTGAACCACATTAAAATAGTGTCTCTTATGTGTATGATGCTTTGTGTGATGTCCATGGTTTCATTTATGTTGATGCTTCTATTTGGAAAAATGTTTTATGTTATACTGTTCACCCCCCTCTCAGTATAAGCACATGTTCTTCAATTGGTATCAGAGCGGGTATCTCCATAAAGAGTTTAACGACTTGGAGAAGGATCCATCAGTAACACATAAGTGCTTAGGGAGTGAAGTAAGTATAGACTTTGAAGAAGCACTCTCCAAATGTCTTCAAGATCTTGAAAGAATTCAAGAAGATAATGCACAACTAAAGGAACAAATTTGAGACTTTTAATCAGCAAGGATTGAGCTGTTGCAAAGGCTAATAGAACTTGAAATGGAAGTGAAAGAAAGAAGAGAAACTGAACATCAATTAAGACATATGTTTGAAGCCAAAGAAGTAGGACTTGAGAGAGTGGTAGCAGAAATTGATATGCTAAAATTCAAAACTAAAATAAAAAATAGATTAAGTCAGCAAGAGGCAGGAACATCAAGCAAAAACAAGGTACCTCATCGTATCTCCAGAAAATAAGATAACAAAGGGAAGAGTACAAAATAGTTGCACAAAACAAACGATTTCTATTAATCGATGGAGTTTAAAAACTCCTTTTTGAATACAACTAGGCCTGTAACCCTTTATTTGTGATACACAGTTACAAGTTGTGCTAGGGTTCTCCGAAACCCTAGCTGGCACAAATGGTGGTGCTTTTGAATAATGTATCTTCAATCCCAACCGAGTGAGTGGGCTTTGTTGTATCCCTTGCTTGGACCACTCCAGCTTAATCAGCTGCCATCAATAAACTGGATCTACTATCAAAAACCTGCACACATTAACACTATCAAGGAGTTAGAAATTAATAAGAGGGCTCCACTGTGTGAGCCCTCGAAAACAATCTAAAACCCTAGAAAATGAAGTGCAGGAATTCAATAACAGATCAATAAAATAAAATAAGTTACTTGCTTTAAACTAACTTATACCTGTTCTCTGTTAACATAGCTAGACCAGGCGACACCTGGAAGTAATGTGGCTATCAAATCAGCTACGGAAGGTGCCCTGGTGCACTCACTGAATGCCCGCATGCTTCTATATTAAGGTTTCAGACGCCGGTCTGAGTCTGTGGCTATGGGTAAACGCCCGTGGGCACTTGGTAAACGCCCGTGGGCACTTGGTAAACGCTCGTGGGCACTTGGTAAAGGGGTAAACACCCACGGGCACTTGCGACAAGAATGGGGGATTCTATAGAATGCTGCAGAAGAGATGGCGGCAAAAGCAGCGACAGAAGCGGCGATGGATGCGACGAAAAGGGGCGGCGATGGATGGCTGAAGAAATGGATGAAATAGAAGAGATAGGTCCGAAAGATAGCAAAGATAGCAAAGATAGAAGTAGCAAAAGACATAGGGTTTGAGCCATCAAAGTGACTCAATTTATAATCTACTCTTAGGGCACACTTTAGGGTTTTAACGACACTTTGAACGTGTGGCTAAGATTAAAGTGGATCCAAGGGTAGAGAATAAATCTTGGTTGTGAAACGGATTAAGATGGATGGACGGATGAGATTAAATGAAGGATGGACGGCTCAGATTAAATCACTTAGACTATTATTTAAATATATATATTAAAATATTAAAATATTAATATATATATATAAATATTAATTTAAATAAATTTGGGGATGAAAAATGGCGGGAAAGGTGAAATTGGGCCAAATAATGGCGGGAAAGTGTGGATTTGGGCCAAATAATGGCGGGAAGGTGGATGATCGACACGTGGCTGACAGGAAGGTATAGATGACTTGCAAGTGGCTGGATTTTGGTGTCTACAAATACCATAGTGAGTCCTCATCAAAAAAGGTTACAAATTTTCTTCAATGGACATTGCTTTTCTTGCAATAAATATGGTCATAAAGATATGCATTGTATTAGCGAAAACAATGATAGTAGTAGCATGGATTCTCGTGTATTAAGTATGGGTGATGATGTTGAGTGTTACAAATGCAATAAATTTGGGCATATATCTAGAAGATGCAATCTAGAAAATTCTAAGTCTAGTAGAAAGACCACAACTCAAACTACTAGGAAAGAAGAAAAAGGGAAAGGAAAACTAAAATATTTGCTAGTTCAAATAGCATTGCATCCTCAAGATAAAGAAGAGAAATGGTTTATTGATAGTGGATGCTCTAGACACATGACAGGAGAATAAGAAAAATTTATAACTTTGAAATAAGTAAATAGAGGGTCAGTAAACTTTTGGGACAATGGTTCAAAAAAAATTAGTGGAAAAGGAAATCTAAGTATAGGTGATGGGAAAGCAAAAGCTGAAAATGTTCTATATGTGGAAGGTTTGAAACACAATCTATTAAGCATTAGTCAACTCTGTGATCAAGGTCATATGGTAACCTTTCATCAAGATCAATGTGAAGTAAGAAAATATAAAATTGGAAAACTAGTAACAAGTGCTATAAGAGAAAGAAATATTTATGTACTCAATGAGATCAAGAGGGAAAAATGTTATTTATCCAAAGAGAATGAGAATCGATCTCAACACATAATATTGATACCAAATGAGAATCTTCTAATGGCACTAGGAGATAAAAAATTGAGTGATCCTATAGAGAGCAAGTCAAAAGAAAGAAATAATAAGGATAAAGGCAAAAAATTAGAGGACTACTTAATATAGAATGGTTATGATCTCAAAGGTGAACTTATCTATGCTCTTGACACAATGAAAAAGGTATGAAAGAAACACTCTAATCTTGAAATTCAATTTTAAGAATGTGATGAAGAAATATTATTGCTCATAGAGGACTTAGAGAAGTCAAAGGCTAAGGCAAGTATGTTCAAGGATAAGTTAGAAGAAAATATTTTGGAATGTGAGAAGTTAGCACATTAAGTGGCTACTCTAAAGAAATATCTACAAGAATCCAAGATCAAAATGAAGATTTTCACAAATAGTTCTAAAAACTTGGATAAGTTCATTTGTGGACAGCAGAGAACATCATGTTCAACAGGTCTAGGCTTTGGAAAGAAACAGGAAAAATAATCTACTTTAAGTCTTGAAGAATAAATAACATCAGAAGAAGATACTTCAAAATATGATAGTATAAGTGGGAATGAGACATCATAGGATGAGTTGGACAACATAGATTTCAACAAATATAGGAACAATGCACAAAGGAAATATAGATGGAACAAAAATCAGAATATGAGACCAATGAGGACTAGGCAAGGAAGCTTCAATGGGATATGCTTATCATGTCACAGGTTTGGGCACATGGCTTCACAGTGTAGATCACATGAAAGAAAGGTATATGGAAGAGAACAAAATTTTCAAGGATATTGCTATTCATGTAATGAGTTTGGTCAAAAGGCAATGAATTACAAAATTCATGACATAAGAGGATATGGCTTCACCAGGAGAAATCCCAAGACTATTGCACATCTAAGTAATAATAATATTAATTGTTATAAGTGCAATAATGATGGTCACATAGCAAGATGGTGTAGAGAAAATATTCCAAAAATAGGCATGAATAGGAACACAAACATGAACATGAAAAGTAATAGGAATACGTAAAAGAACAGGAACAGGAAATTAAACAAAAATAAGAATATGAATAGGAATAGAGACTCAGAAAAGAAAAGAGACTCAAATAAGGATGCAAAAAATAACAAGAACAAGAACAGGGATGATGACTTGGAAAGGAACAATGAGAGGATTCAACAAAAATAAAGAGGAAAATACAAATGTAGAGAACAGTGCTTTTGGGGAGTAGAAATACTCCCACACCAGAATTAACCACCTCATGTGGAGGTGGGGGAGAGGCTAAGATAAGAGGATTAATTCTTAGACCCAAGACCCAAAGGTAACCATTTGCCATTGATGTCAAAGGGAGAGAGATGTGTGTATTATGGGGAGAGTTTTTGGATATGAGAAGAGATTTGATATCTGAGAGATCATTGAGCCAGGGGGAGCAAAAAAGAAGTAAAAATTTAGTAAAAGGATTTGGGTTGCCATCAATGACAAATGGGGATATTTTTGGACATTTTGAGTCCCTAAGCTAAAATTTTGTCATTGATGTCAAAAGAGCATTTAATGTCAAAAGGATCTTTGAAGGGTTTTTGTTAAAACATTGCAAGAAAAATAAAATGTTCTATTTAAAATCATGGACAACAGATTTGATCTAGGTTTTTCTCAAAACCCAATTTGGGCTTTTGTTTCATCGAAAAATGTGCCCCGATGATGAAGTTATTTGAGGTTTAATATTTGATTTAAATTTTAATTATTTAAAATTTAAATTCAAATTTAAATGCAACGTTGAGTTTTCCGTTGACGTCATCATGCAAATATTATTTCATATTATTTCCACCGCCATATTTGAAGTGATCATAGAGCTATATAAACGGGTGATAATTAAAATAAAAAGTTATCCTTGCTCTTGTGTGCGTTAATTGCTTTGGAATTTGAACAAGAGAAAAAGTGCTCATGCGAATTATTGAAGAGGAAACAAGAAAATAAAGACGCAGTGCTTGGGTGACTCAAACATGGTATGAGACATGGCACATTGGCATATCATTTTGGTTAAGACTTTGGGCAAGAGTAATGCCAGGTATCAAATCTTTTGGATGACACTATGTGGGAAGCGCTTTGGTGCTTTGTCCTTTGCGGCAGGTGGAGGAAGATTAAAGGCATTTTGGGACTTTTTTTTCCAACGAGCACTTTGGCTTGGTTGGAATCTTAGTCATGGCTAAGACGCTCGTGGTGTGACTGACGGGGGTTTGAATCCCCTTGAGGAGGTATTTTTTGTTTTTTCATTTAATAATTATTGTTTGCTCTAATGTTTGGAGTTATAAGGTAGTTTATGGAAACTAAAGTTTTTAATTAGGGCTGTGATTATTATTGCAAAGCATAATTTTTTTATGATTTATTCGATGGTTATGGAGAATTAATTTTAGGACAAAGAAGGAGTTGTTTTTAAAGCAAAGTTTGAGAGGTTTATTATTTTTGATAAGGGTTTTGACAAAAGGGACTTTGGTGGATGTGTTTATTGACTTGGAGTAAAAAGGGTGTAATTTGAGTAATGCTTTATTTTTGTGTTGAATTGAAGTTCATTAACCCTTGTTGAAATTGGAAAGGAAATTTGTGTTTAAGTATGGAAGATTTTGTGGACAACTTATTGGCATCAAAAAGGTATGGGCACATTCTCCATTTGTTTATTTATGGTGGCTGATTTTTGAAATATCATTGGAGAGAAAAGGATTGATTGTGGTTTCCTTTGTGAAAATGGTTGGTTGAATGGTTCAAGGTTTTATGGTTTGTGAGTTGTATTTAAACCTTGTTTTATTAGCATACTTTTTGAAGACCACTGATGATGAAATGGAATTGAACTTGAATTATAAAATAACATGAGTATCATTGTTATGTGAGAGTTGTTGTTAAGCATTGCTAGAAATATTTTGAGTTGGATGATACATGCTTGGACTAGGGTTTGTGTGAAAGAGTTTTTCCTTGAGGTTATTGTTTGATTTGATCGGCTTGAGCCTAGTCAAGTGGATGCGTGTGTTTGTTCAAGTTCATAGAAACAAACTATTCTATATTCTTATTTGAGTTGAGATTAAGATTTGAGTATAAAACATATAGAGTCTCTAACAATTATCTTTATGCTTCTATGACATTGATTTGAGTTGATATTGGAATTTTAGTATATAACATATAGAGTATCTAACAATTCTCTTTATGCTTCTATGATATTGATTTGAGTTGAGATTGGGATTTGATTAGAGAATATATAGAGTCTCTAACAATTATCTTTATGCTTATATGATATTGATTTGATATATTGATTATACATTGAGCTTAGAATATAACGAGTCTCTAATAATTCTCTTTATGGTTCTATGTGATTAAGACAAGTCTTTGAGAAAGGTTTGTGGATTATTTTGAGTTAAGCTTTTGTGAAAGCTTGTTGAGTAGATTTGAGCAAGTCCAAGAGAGGACTTATTGAGAAGATTTGAGCAAGTCCAAGAGAGGACTTGATGAGCATATTTGAGCAAGTCCAAGAAAGGACTTGATGAGTAGGTTTGAGCAAGTCCAAGAGAGGTCTTGTTGAGTAGATTTGAGCAAGTCCAAGAGAGAACTTGTTGATAAAATTTGAGAAAGTCATATAGAGTACTTGTTGAGAATATTTGATCAAGTCCAAGCGAGGAATTTTTGAGTATATTTGGACAAGTTCTCTGTAAGCTTGTTGAGAAGATTTGGATAGGTTTTGTGTGAACATGTTCAACATATTTGAGCAAGTTCTGAGTGAACCTATTGAGAAAAATGTTACTAGACCAACTATACTATGTTTAGTGCAAGATGTTGAGCATAACTATGCTAGATCGACTAAACTGTGTTTTGTACAGTATTGAGATAGAGCTTTGTAGGTGACAAAGTACAAAGGATAGCAGCCAAGACAGTTGAAGACAAATCTGAGTGATGAGTCTTCAAGTGGAAATAGATCCACAAGTCAGTGTAGTAGAGAGATTGTCTTCTAGAAGACAACTAACTAGAGCAAAAGGGGAAAAAGTTCTCGTATGGAAGAGATCCACTAACTTGAGATTTAGGGGATCAACATTTCCTTTGCACAGAGGTCCATAAACATTGTAATTAGGAAGGATTCCCAAGAGACTATTTGAGAAATATATAGAATAAATATTTTTCTGTGGATGTAGCCCACATTGGGTGAACCACATTAAAATAGTGTCTCTTATGTGTATGATGCTTTGTGTGTTGTTCATGGTTTCATTTATGCTGATGCTTCTATTTGGGAAAAAGTTTTATGTTATATTGTTCATCCCCCTCTTAGTATAAGCACATGTTCTTCAATTGGTATCAGAGCGGGTATCTCCATAAAGAGTTTAACGACTTGGATAAGGATCCATAAGTAACACATAAGTGCTCAAGGAATGAAGTAAGTATAGACTTTAAAGAAGAACTCTCCAATTGTCTTCAAGATCTTGAAAGAATTCAAGAAGAGAATGCACAACTAAAGGAACAAATTCGAAACTATTAATCAGCAAGTATTGAGTTTTTGAAAAGGCTAATAGAACATGAAATGGAAGTGAAAGAAAGAAGAGAATATGAACATAAATTAATAGATATGTTGGAATCCAAAGAAGTAGGACTTGAGAGAGTGGCAGTAGAAATTGTTGTCCTAAAATGCAAAACTAAAATAAATAATAGATTAAGTCAGCAAGAGGCAGGAACATCAAGCAAAAATAAGGTATCTCACCGTATCTCCAGAAAAGAAAACCACACAGGGAATAATACCATAATGAGTCCTCATCAAAATAGGTTACAAAATTTCTTCCATGGACATTGTTTTTCTTACAATAAATATGGTCATAAAGCTATGCATTGTATTAGCGAAAACAATGATAGTAGTAGCATGGATTTTCGTGTATCAAGTATGGGTGATGATGTTGATTGTTACAAGTTTAATAAATTTGGGTATATATATAGAAGATGCAATCTAGAAAATTCTAAGTCTAGTAGAAAGACCACAACTCAAACTACTTGGAAAGAAGAAAAAGGGATAGGAAAACTAAAATCTTTGCTAGTTAAAATAGCATTGCATACTCAGGATAAAGCAGAGAAATGGTTTCTAGATAGCTGATGCTCTAGAAACATGACAGGAGAAAAATAAAAATTTATAACTTTGAAAGAACAAAATAGAGGGTCAATAAACTTTGGGGACAATGGTTCAACAAAAATCAATGGAAAATGAACTCTAAGTATAGGTGATGGGAAAGCAAAAGCTAAAAATGTTCTATTTGTGGAAGGCTTGAAACACAATCTATTAAGCATTAGTTAATTTTGTGATCAAGGTCATATGGTAACCTTTCATAAAGATTGATGTGAAGTAAGAAAATCTAAAACTGAAAAACTAGTAACAAGTGCTATAAGAGAAAGAAATATTTATGTACTCAATGAGATCAAGAGGGAAAAATGTCATTTATCCAAAGAGAACGAGAATCAATATCAACACATAATATTGGGACCAAATGGGAATCTTCTAATGGCCTTAGAAGATAAAGAATTGAGTGATCCTATAGAGAGCAAGTCAAAAGAAAGAAATAATAAGGACAAAGGCAAAAAAATAGAGGACTACTCAATATAGAATGGTTATGATCTCAAAGGTGAACTTATCTATGCTCTTGACATAATGAAGAAGGTAAGAAATCAACACTCTAAGATTGAAATTCTGTTTCAAGAATGTGATGAAGAAAGATTATTGATCATAGAGGACTTAGAGAAGTCAAAGGCTAAGGCAAGTAAGTTCAAGGATAATTTAGAAACAAAGATTTTGGAATGTGAGAAGTTGGCACAAGAAGTGGCTACTCTAGAGAAATATTAGAAAGACTCCAAGATCAAAATGAAGAGTTTCACAAATAGTTTTAAAATATTGGATAAGTTCATTTGTGGATAGCAGAGAACATCATGTTCAACAGGTCTAGGCTTTGGAAAGAAATAGGAAAAAAAATCTACTTCAAGTATTGAAGAAGAAACAACATCAAAAGAAGATACTTCAAAATATGATAGTATAAGAGGGAATGAGACATCAAAGGATGAGTTGGACAATAGAGAGTTCAAAAAATATAGGAACAATGCACAAAGGAAATATAGATGGAACAAAAATCAGAATAGGAGACCACTGAGGACTAGGCATGGAAGCTTCAATGGGATATGCTTCTCATGTCACAATATTGGGCACATGGATTCATAGTGTATATCACATGAAATACAGGTATATGGAAGAGAATAACTTTTTCAAGGATATTGCTATTCATGTAATGAGTTTGGTCACAAGGAAATGAATTACAAAATTCATGACATAAGAGGATATGGCTTCACTAGGAGAAAGCCTAATACTGTTGCACATATAAGTAATAATTACATTAAGTGTTATAAGTGCAATAATGACAATTACAAAGCAAGATGGTGTAGAGCAAATATTCCAAAAACATGCATGAACAGGAATAGGAACACGAACATGAACAAGAACAGGAATATGAACAAGAACAGGAACAAGAACATGAACAAAAATAAGAAGATGAACAGGAACAAAGACTCAAAGAAGGATGAGAATAAGAACATAAATAAGAATAGGGATGATGACTTGGAAAGGAACAATGAGAGGATTCAACAAAAAGAAATAGGAAAATACAAATGCATAGAACAGTGCTTTTAGGGAGTAGAAATACTCCCACCTCAGAATTAACCACCTCATGTGTAGGTGGGGGAGGGGCTAAGCTAAGAGGCTTAATTCTTAGACCCAATCCCCAAAGGTAACCCTTTGCCATTTATGTCAAAGAGAGAGATTTGTGTATTATGGGAGAGTTTTTGGATATGAGGAGAGATTTGATATGTGAGAAAGCATTGATCCAGGGGGAGCAGAAAAGAAGGTCAGAATTCAGTAAAAGGATTTGGGTTGCCATCAATGACAAAAGGGGAGATTGTTGGACATTTTGAGTCCCTAAGCTAAAATGTTGTCATTGATGTCAAAAGAGCATTTAATGTCAAAAGGATCTATGGAGGGTTTTTATGAAAACCAAGGCAAGAAAAATAAAAGGTTTTGTTTAAAATCATGGACAACATAGTTGATCTGGGTTTTTCTTAAAACCCATTTTGGGCTTTCGTTTCATCGAAAAGGTTGCCCCGGTGATGAAGTTATTTGAGGTTTAATATTTGATTTAAATTTTAATAAAATTTAAATTCAAATTTAAATGCAACGTTGATTTTTCCGCCGACTTCATCATGCAAATATTATTTCATATTATTTTCATCGACATCTTTGAAGTGATGATAGAGCTATATAAAGGGGTGATAATTAAAATCAAAAGTTATCCTTGCTCTCATGTGTGTTAATTGCTTTGGAATTCGAACAAGAGAAAAAGCGCTCATGCGAATTATTGAAGAGGAAGCAACAAAATAAAGATGCAACGCTTGGGTGACTCAAACGTGGTATGAGACATGGTGCATTGGCATATCATTTTGGCCAAGACTTTGGGCAAGTGCAATACCAAGGATCAAATCCCTTAGATGACACTGTGTGGGAAGCACTTTGGTGATTTTTCCTTTGCAATAGGTAGAGGAAGATTAAAGGCCTTTGGGGACTTTTTTTCCAATGAGTGCTTTGGCTCGGTTGGAATCTTAGCCACGTATAAGATGCTCACAGTGTGAGGGATGAGGGTTTGAATCCCCTTGAGGAGGCATTTTTCATTTTTGCATTTAATAATTATTGTTTGCTCTTAAGTTTGGAGTTATAAGGTAGTTTATGGAAATTAAAATTTTTAATTAGGGTTATGATTATTATTGCAAAGCAAAATTTGTGTATGATTTATTTGATGGTTATGGAGAATTAATTTTAGGATAAATAACGAGTTGTATTTAAAGCAATTTTTGAGAGGTTTATTATTTTTGATAAGGGTTTTGAAAAAAGGGACTTTGGTGGATGTGTTTATTGATTTGGAGTAAAAAGGGTGTAATTTGAGTAATGCTTTATTTTTGCGTTGAATTGAAGTCCATTAACCATTGTTGAAATTGGAAAGGTAAGTTGTGTTTAAGTGTGGCAGATTTTGTGGACAACATATTGGCATCAAAAAGGTATGGGCACATTCTCCATTTGTTTATTTATGGTGGTTGATTTCTGAAATATCATTGGAGAGAAAAGGATTTATTGTGGTTTCGTTTGTGAAAATGGTTGGTTGAATGCTTCAAGGTTTTATGGTTTGTGAGTTGTATTTAAACCTTGTTTTATTAGCATAGTTGTTGAAGACCACTGATGATGAAATGGAATTGAACTTGATTTAGAAAAGAACATGAGTATCATTGTTATGTGAAAGTTGTTGTTAAGCATTGCTGGAAACATTTTGAGTTGGATGATACATGCTTGGACTAGGGTTTGTGAGAAAGAGTTGTTCCTTAAGGTTATTGGTTGAGTTGAGTGGTTTGAACCTAGTCAAGTGGATGCATGTGGTTGTTCAAGTTCCTAGAAACAAACTATTCTATATTCTTATTTGAGTTGAGATTGATATTTGAGTGTAGAACATATAGAGTCTCTAACAATTATATTTATGCTTTTATGACATTGATTTGAGTTGAGATTGGAATTTGAGTATAGAACATATAGAGTCTCTAACAATTATCTTTATGCTTCTATGATATTTATTTGAGTTGATATTGGGATTTGAGTATAGACCATATAGAGTTTCTAATAATTCTCTTTATGCTTCTATGATATTGATTTGATATATTGATTATACATTGAGCTTAGAACATATTGAGTCTCTAAAATTTTTCTTTATGATTCTATGTGATTGAGACTAGTTTTTGAGAAAGGCTTCTGGACTATTTTGAGTTAAGATTTTGTGAAAGCTTGTTGAGCAGATTTGAGAAAGTCCAAGAGAGGACTTGTTGAGCAGATTTGATAAAGTCCAAGAGAGGACTTGTTGAGCAGATTTGAGCAAGTCCAAGAGAGGACTTGATGAGCAGATTTGAGCAAGTCCAAGAGAGGACTTGTTGAGCAGATTTGAGCAAGTCCAAGAGATGACTTGTTGAGCAGATTTGAGAAAGTCCAAGAGAGAACTTGTTGAGCATATTTGAGAAAGTCCAAGAGAGTACTTTTTGAGCATATTTGAGCAAGTCCAATAGAGTACTTGTTGAGCATATTTGGACAAGTTATTTGTGAGCTTTTTGAGAAGATTTGGACAGGTTGAAGAACACAAGCTTATACTGAGAGGGGGGGGTGAACAGTATAAGACCTCTTTTTACTTTTTCCTTTATATTTCAAAACAGTAAAGCAATATACCCAAAGCAATATCAAAACAATGCACAATATCATCCACAAAGTGACACCAATTTTAACGTGGTTCACCCGGAATGGGTCAGGCTACGTCCACAAAACTTTTCTCTAAAAGTTATCTCAAAGTTCTTTGGGAATCCTTCCCAATTACAATGTTTATGAGCCTCGGCCCAAAGGAGATACCTTCCCCCAATCAGAATTTATGAGCCTCTGCTCAAAGGAGATACCTTCCCCCAATCTAAATTTATGAGCCTCTGCTCAAAGGAGATACCTTCCCCTCTGCTCTGGAAATGATCCCTCAGAAGATCAACTGTCTCTACCTCTTGCCAGCACGTGGAACTCCTTTCCACCGAAGACCTCCTATCCTCAATGCTTAGCCTAAGAGACCTCTGCCTTCTATGATCACGTCCACAACAGCTCAACAACTTGTACCAAACACAGTCAGTCGATCTAGTACAAGTCTTCCTCTGTCTATCAGATCTGTCCAACACTTGAACAAATCAATCCTCTAAGGACCTATCCAAATCTGCTCACAAGTCCTCTGCTCGGAACCTGTCCAAAACTGCTCACAAGTCCCCACCGGAACCTGTCCAAAACCTGCTCACAAGTCCCCATCGAAACCTGTCCAAATCAGCTCACAAGTTCATCAAGAAAAACTTGCTTAGCATGAACCCACAAAGAGAATTGTTAGAGACCCAATGTGATTCATCAACCTCATAGAAGCATAAAGAGAATTGTTAGAGACTAAATATGTTCTATACTTAACTCCCAATATCAATCTCAACTCAATCTCAATCTCAACAGAATAAGATAGATGTAGTATGCTTTTCTCAAGAACATGAAACACAACCCAACAATTGCCAACCATGCAATATCTCATATAACAATGATACTCATGTTCTTTCCACAACCAATATCTTTTCTCAACCAATTAGGGCTTTAACAACAATGCTTATAGACAAGGTTTAACCAACATCATTCAACTCAACATTAACCTTGAAGCATTCAACCAATCATCACAAGAAAAGGAAACAAGTAGAAATCCTTTTCCCTCCAAAGATATTTGAACAAAACAGCCACCAACACAATATCACCAAATGCAAAGAATAACTTGCTCAAATCAACTCAATGGAGTAAGCCCAATATCATGAATCAAGTAAAAGCAATAACTTGATCAAACAACCTCTATGGAAGCAACTCAACCATCAACCTCAAAACAGCCAACCAAGGGTTTCACCAACTCAAAGCAAGTAGCAAGACTCACAAACATAAACCCTAGTGCACAATGCTTCCACTACCTCAAACCAGAATTATGCATTCACCAAAACTCTCATCAAGGATAACAATGCATAAGAGTCTTCAACAAACCAGAAAATAGGATTTACACCTAGCCAAAGGATACCTAGTAGAATACCTTTTCACTCCAACCTTATTTCAGAAAACATACACCAATCAACAATATACATGGAAGAAGTTGCCCATACCTTTACTTTGATGAAGAAGGAGAACTCAAAATCTGTCACAACACTAACTCTCAATTTGCCACCAATTAGAGTTAGCAACTATACAACAATATACAATAATAAAGATCCAAATTAACACCTTATTTCTCCAACTTAATAAAAACCACCAGAAGTATAATATACATACAAAGTAAAACCTCTTTACATCTTATTACTCCACATAAACATTAAGCATCAATAAAACAATGTCAAAGCAAATATGATAACTTAACCTTATACCTCCAACGCTTTCACAGCCACTATCCTTTGCACACCACGACCAAAAGAAAATTACCCACGAAGTGAATCGAACTCGGCACCTCTGCCTAGCTAGCGCCTTCGCTTAAACGCCACCACCGTTGGGCCACAAGTGCCCAATGAAGAAATATAGTGTTGCCCTATATTTTATCTTCAATTGATGCCAAGAATCTGGAAAACGTAAATGTCTTCCTCAAGCCACATGCAAACTGGTGAGCGCTGTCCAAAACGTAACTTACTGGGCAACAGAAATAATCATCCACACAGTGCAAACAGAAAACACAATTCGAGTGCAAATCCAACAATCGTAGGTGAAGTGCAATCTGTCGGATGTCAAAGTGCAAACTGAAAACGTAATTCGAGTGCAGTCCCAACAATTGTAGGTGAAGCGCAATCTGTCGGATGTCAAAGCGCAAACTGAAAATGCAAGAAATTACTTGGGCAACTCAATATGGATAATCAACTCTCAATGAAATACAACGCTTTCTCGAAGGTCACAGAGCTACGAATTTTCATTAATCGGAGGTACCATTACTTTAGAAAAACATCCCCACTTAAATAGCCATTTCTCCTTAATTGTTTGACGTCGGCGTTCCTCCAACGATGGCAACACGTCGGCGAAAGAATTCTTTATGTGCGTCGCTTAAGGGTTAAAAGACCCTTTAATAATAATTAAAATAATAATTATTATTATTTTATTAATAATAAATTAAACTTAGACCTTTGTCAAAGGTTTGAGTTAATTTAATTATTAATAATAAACATGGACCTTCAAGGTTTTTCAAGAAGTAAAAACCTTTGCATTAAGATAAGCTTGGTTTTAATAAAAACCCTTAATGAGTCCAAATGGTTTTAAGAAAAACCTTTAACCTTGTCACCATGGTTTTAATAAAAACCCTTTAACATTATGAAGCTTCTCAAGATATTTTTGACATCACACTCTTTTTGATATCAACACAAAAATGCCTTTTGACATCAATGACAACTTATACACTTGAGCAAAGGCAATGTACCCAAAGTACCCAAAATTGCCAACAATCTCCCCCTTTGTCATTGATGGCAAACCTTTACCGAAAACACTTCTCAAGAGCCAAAACTGAAACCAACTGTGCTAACAACCGACCAACTGTGCCCACAACTGAGAATCTTCCTTTGAAGTTTTGCTCCCCCCGACTTGAAGCTTTCCTCTTCACTTTGAAGCTCTCCCCCTTACTCATATCTCTCCCCCTTTGTCATCAATGGCAAAGGGCCACCTTTGGGGCTCGGGACTAAGAAGGAGCCTCTTAGCTTAGTCCCTCCCCCACCTCCTGATGAGGTGATTAATTCTGGGTTGGGAGTAACACTCCCATTAGGCACTGATCATCATCAGCGTCTATAACTTCCTTGTCGGGCCTTCTCTTGAACTCTTTGTCCATATTCCTATTCTTGTCACTATTTTTGTTCTTGTTCTCATCCCTGTTCTTGTCCATGCCTTGATCCTTGGACCTGATCATGCCACTGTTCCTGTTCCTGTATTCTGGAATTTCAGCTCTACACTGTCTAATTGTGTGACCTTCATTGTTGCACTTGAAACACTTGACGATGTTGTTTCTCTGAGGTAAACCTGATCTTTGAATCCACCAGTTCTGACCAAAACTTTTATGACCAAACCTATTCTGACCAAACCTGTTTTGGCCAAACCTATTTTGACCAAACCTGTTCTGACCAAACCTATTCTGACCAAACCTATTCTGATCAAACTGTTCCTGTTATTTGCCTTGCAATAAACTGCCTTGTGCCCAAACTGTTGACAAGAGTAGCAATACCCTTGAAAGTAACTAGCACTTCTGAAACTATCATTTACCTTCTTCACTTGAGCCATGCAATGTGAAGCCATGTGACCAAACCTATGACAAGCAAAACATCTGCCTTGAAACTTTCCTTTATTTGACCTCTTAGGTTCTGAAAACTTCTTCTTCTCATTCTGATTTCTGTTTTCTATTTCTGTGCATCTATCATTCAAAAACTCATGATCTGAAATACTTTCCTCATCAGAACTCTCTTCCTTTTGGAGTCTCTTACTAGACTCTCCAACTTGTTCCTTGTGTGGCTTAACAAAACCAAGGCCTGTTTTATCTGTTGTCTTTCTTTGACCTTTGATGAGTGACTTAACCCTTTTGGAGCTATCTTGAAACCTGTAAAGCTTATCCTTGTACTCTTTAGTTTCCTCTTTCAAAGAAGCCATTTTCTGTTCTAACTCACTATACTCAAGAACCTTAGACTCTAACTCATCCTTGAGTTCCTGTGTCTTAGCTATAGAGAAGTCAAGACTTTCTATAAGATCATCTCTCTCCATACAACATTCATCTAACTTATCCTTGAGTCTAGCATTCTTCTTTCTTTCCTTTTCCAAAACACTAAGAGCACTAATAAGTTCACTTTCAAGATCCTTTATTTGTTTGCTTTTTGAATCATCAAAGCCTTTTTCAGATTTCTTATCACTAGAGGTGCTACCCTTTTCAAAAACCATACATGCATCTTCCTTATAGTTTTCTGAAGCATCCTCATACATACTAGAAACCAAATCATTATTTGTGCAATCATCCTCAAGGTGACCAAAATTTCCACATCTAAGACATTTCATGATAATGAATCTATGTTTCTGGTTCTTCCTCCTTTTTTGATATGAACAACATCTCATTTTCATTATCACTTGAAGAGCTTTCACTATCACTACTAGAACACTTACTTGCTTTGTCTAGGTAGAAACTCTTCTTGTGCTTGTGAGAATACCTCTTTCCTTGATTGTTGTGCTCATCTTTGTTCTTCCTGTGATGCTTGTGCTTTTTAGAATCCTTGCTCTTAGAATCCTGTTTATCTTCATCACTTTCATTCTTGGGAATAGTACAGTCAGTAGCATAATGACCAAACTTTCCACAATTGAAACATCTTATATTTTTCATACTTTTGTGCTTTCTAGAGAACTTGCCTTTCTTGTTGTAATATGCCTCTTCATCACTAGAAGACTCATCACTCTCTTGAAGTTGTTTACCCTTGGATTTCTTGGTAGCCTTGAAAGCTGCCTCTTTCTTGACATCAACCTTCACTTGAGTTCTCAACTCAAATGCTGCAAGTATACTATGGAGCTCATCCTTTTTCAACTTATCCAAATCTTTAGCTTCCTCAATAGCAGAAATATTTTCACTAAATCTATTAGGAAGAGATCTTAAAATCTTATCACAAACATCATTTTCAGCAAGCTCAAGACCTAAGTCTTTCATGGAGTTAACAACCTCATCCATACGAAGCATGTAGTCACTAATATTTTCATCATCATTCATCTTGAGTTGTTCAAACATACCTTTGAAGTGTCTCAACTTGGCCTTTTTGACATTTGTATCACCTATATGAACCACCTTCAACTGTTTCCACATTTCACTAGTTGTCTTGCAGTGAATCACTTTGGTGAGATCTACTTTCTGTAAGCCTTTCAGGATTGCATTCATTGCTTTTGAATTGCTGTGATGTAGGAGCCTTTCTTCTTTAGTATTTGGACCATGTACAGGAATAGTGTACTCATCTTCAATCACTTCCCATACCTCATTACCAAGTGCCATTAGATGAACCTTCATCCTTGCACTCCAAAGACCAAAATCCGACCCATCAAGAATAGGTGTTGCATTGCCACTTGAATAATCCATTGTGTTCTTTACTAGCTTTTCCTTCAAGCTGTTAAACTTTTCGAAGGCACCCGCTCGATACCAATTGAAGAACACAAGCTTATACTGAGAGGGGGGTGAACAGTATAAGACCTCTTTTTACTTTTTCCTTTATACTACAAAATAGTAAAGCAATATACCCAAAGCAATATCAAAACAATGCACAATATCATCCACAAAGTGACACCAATTTTAACGTGGTTCACCTAGAATGGCTGGGCTACGTCCACAAAACTTTTCTCTAAAAGTTATCTCAAAGTTCTTTGGGAATCCTTCCCAATTACAATGTTTATGAGCCTCGGCCCAAAGGAGATACCTTCCCCCAATCAGAATTTATGAGCCTCCTGCTCAAAGGAGATACCTTCCCCCAATCTGAATTTATGAGCCTCTGCTCAAAGGAGATACCTTCCCCTCTACTCTGGAAATGATCCCTCAGAAGATCAACTGTCTCTACCTCTTGCCAGCACGTGGAACTCCTTTCCACCGAAGACCTCCTATCCTCAATGCTTAGCCTAAGAGACCTCTGCCTTCTATGATCACGTCCACAGCAGCTCAACAACCTATACCAAACACAATCAGTCGGTCTAGTACAAGTCTTCCTCTGTCTGTCAGATCTGTCCAACACTTGAACAAATCAGTCCTCTACACACAAGCCTTCTCAAAGACTTGCCAAATCTATCCTCAGGTTCTTCTCAAAGAACCAGTGCTCCTCTATCCTCAAGTTCTCCGATAGAACTCTCAAAAACTCAGCTCACAAGTCCTCTGCTAGGACCTGTCCAAATCTGCTCACAAGTCCCCACCGAACCTGTCCAAAACTACTCACAAGTCCCCATTGGAATCTGTCCAAATCAGCTCACAAGTTCATCAAGAAAAACTTGCTTAGCATGAACCCACAAAGAGAATTGTTAGAGACCCAATGTGATTCATCAACCTCATAGAAGCATAAAGAGAATTGTTAGAGACTCAATATGTTCTATACTTAACTCCCAATATCAATCTCAACTCAATCTCAATCTCAACAGAATAAGATAGATGTAGTATGCTTTTCTCAAGAACATGAAACACAACCCAACAATTGCCAACCATGCAATATCTCATATAACAATGATACTCATGTTCTTTCCACAACCAATATCTTTTCTCAACCAATTAGGGCTTTAACAACAATGCTTATAGACAAGGTTTAACCAACATCATTCAACTCAACATTAACCTTGAAGCATTCAACCAATCATCACAAGAAAAGGAAACAAGTAGAAATCCTTTTCCCTCCAAAGATATTTGAACAAAATAGACCACCAACACAATATCACCAAATGCAAAGAATAACTTGCTCAAATCAACTCAATGGAGTAAGCCCAATATCATGAATCAAGTAAAAGCAATAACTTGATCAAACAACCTCTATGGAAGCAACTCAACCATCAACCTCAAAACAACCAACCAAGGGTTTCACCAACTCAAAGCAAGTAGCAAGACTCACAAACATAAACCCTAGTGCACAATGCTTCCACTACCTCAAACCAGAATTATGCATTCACCAAAACTCTCATCAAGGATAACAATGCATAAGAGTCTTCAACAAACCAGAAAATAGGATTTACACCTAGCCAAAGGATACCTAGTAGAATACCTTTTCACTCCAACCTTATTTCAGAAAACATACACCAATCAACAATATACATGGAAGAAGTTGCCCATACCTTTACTTTGATGAAGAAGGAGAACTCAAAATCTGTCACAACACTAACTCTCAATTTGCCACCAATTAGAGTTAGCAACTATACAACAATATACAATAATAAAGATCCAAATTAACACCTTATTTCTCCAACTTAATAAAAACCACCAGAAGTATAATATACATACAAAGTAAAACCTCTTTACATCTTATTACTCCACATAAACATTAAGCATCAATAAAACAATGTCAAAGCAAATATGATAACTTAACCTTATACCTCCAGCGCTTTCACAACCACTATCCTTTGCACACCGCGACCAAAAGAAAATTACCCATGAAGTGAATCGAACTCGGCACCTCTGCCTAGCTAGCGCCTTCGCTTAAACGCCACCGTCGTTGGGCCACAAGTGCCCAATGAAGAAATACAGTGTTGCCCTATATTTTATCTTCAGTTGATGCCAAGAATCTGGAAAACGTAAATGTCTTCCTCAAGCCACATGCAAACTGGTGAGCGCTGTCCAAAACGTAACTTACTGGGCAACAGAAATAATCATCCACACAGTGCAAACAGAAAACACAATTCGAGTGCAAATCCAACAATCGTAGGTGAAGTGCAATCTGCCGGATGTCAAAGTGCAAACTGAAAACGTAATTCGAGTGCAGTCCCAACAATTGTAGGTGAAGCGCAATCTGTCGGATGTCAAAGCGCAAACTGAAAATGCAAGAAATTACTTGGGCAACTCAATATGGATAATCAACTCTCAATGAAATACAACGCTTTCTCGAAGGTCACAGAGCTACGAATTTTCATTAATCGGAGGTACCATTACTTTAGAAAAACATCCCCACTTAAATAGCCATTTCTCCTTAATTGTTTGACGTCGGCGTTCCTCCAACGATGGCAACACGTCGGCGAAAGAATTCTTTATGTGCGTCGCTTAAGGGTTAAAAGACCCTTTAATAATAATTAAAATAATAATAATTATTATTTTATTAATAATAAATTAAACTTAGACCTTTGTCAAAGGTTTGAGTTAATTTAATTATTAATAATAAACATGGACCTTCAAGGTTTTTCAAGAAGTAAAAACCTTTGCATTAAGATAAGCTTGGTTTTAATAAAAACCCTTAATGAGTCCAAATGGTTTTAAGAAAAACCTTTAACCTTGTCACCATGGTTTTAATAAAAACCCTTTAACATTATGAAGCTTCTCAAGATATTTTTGACATCACACTCTTTTTGATATCAACACAAAAATGCCTTTTGACATCAATGACAACTTATACACTTGAGCAAAGGCAATGTACCCAAAGTACCCAAAATTGCCAACACAGGTTTTGTGTGAACATGTTGAGCAAATTTGAGCAAGTTCTGAGTGAACCTATTATGAAAAATTATACTAGACCGATTGTACTATGTTTAGTGCAAGATATTGAGCATAACTATGCTAGACCGACTGAACTATGTTTGGTATTGTATTGAGATAGAGCTTTGGAGGTGATAAAGTACAGAGGACAGATTCTAAGATGATAGAGATCCAGTAGCTAGGACAATTGAAGATACATCTGAGTGAGGAGTCTTCAAGTGGAAAGAGATCTACATGGCAGTGCAGTAGAGAGATGGTCTTCTAGAAGATCACTAGCCAAAGCAAAATGGGAAAGAGTTATCCTATGGAAGAGATCCATGAACTTGAGATTTAGGGGATCAGCATCTCCTTTGGACAGAGGTCCATAAATATTGTAATTGGGAAGGATTCCCAAGAGACTATTTGAGAAATATATAGAAGAAATATTTTTCTGTGGACGTAGCCCACATTAGGTGAACCACATTAAAATAGTTTCTCTTATCTGTATGATGCTTTGTGTGATATTCATGGTTTCATTTATTATGATGCTTCTATTTGGGAAAAAGTTTTATGTTATACTATTGACCCCTCCTCTCAGTATAAGCACATGTTATTCAATTGGTTTTAGATCAGGTATCTCCATAAAGAGTTTAAAGACTTGGAGAAGGATCCATCGGTAACACATAAGTGCTCAGGGAGTGAAGTAAGTATAGACTTTGAAGAAGCACTCTCGAACTGTATTCAATATCTTGAAAGAATTCAAGAAGAGAATGCACAACTAAATGAACAAATTTGAGACTTTTAATCAGTATGGATTGAGTTGTTGCAAATGCTAATAGAACTTGAAATGGAAGTGAAATAAATAAGAGAATATGAACATCAATTACGAGATATGTTGGAAGCCAAATAAGTAGGACTTGAGAGAGTGGTAGTAGAAATTGTTATCCTAAAATTCAAAACTAAAATAAACAATAGATTAAGTTAGCAAGAGGCAGGAACATCAAGCAAAAAGAATGTATCTCACCGTATCTCTATAAAATAATACCACAAATAAAATAATACCATAGTGAGTCCTCATCAAAACAGGTTACAAAATTTCTTCCATGGACATTGTTTTTCTTGCAATAAATATGGTCATAAAGCTATGCATTGTATTAGCGGATACAATGATAGTAGTAGCATGGATTCTCATGTATCAAGTATGGGTGATGATGTTGAGTGTTACAAGTGCAATAAATTTGGGCATATATATAGAAGATGCAATATAGAAAATTCTAAGTCTAGTAGAAAGACCACAACTCAAACTACTAGGAAAGAAGAAAAAGGGAAAGATAAACTAAAATATTTGCTAGTTCAAATAGCATTGCATGCTCAGGATAAAGCAGATAAATGGTTTCTAGATAGCGGATGCTCTAGACACATGACAGGAGAAAAAGAAAAATTTCTAAATTTGAAAGAAGGAAATAGAGGGTCAGTAAACTTTGGGGACAATGGTTCAACAAAAATCAGTGGAAAAAGAACTCTAAGTATAGGTGATGGGAAAGCAAAAGCTAAAAATGCTCTATATGTGGAAGGCTTGAAACACAATCTATTAAGAATTAGTCAACTTTGTGATCAAGGTCATATGGTAACCTTTCATCAATATCGATGTGAAGTAAGAAAATATAAAACTGGAAAACTAGTAACAAGTGCTATAAGAGAAAGAAATCTTTATGTACTCAATGAGATCAAGAGGGAAAATTTTCATTTATCCAAAGAGAATGAGAATCGATCTCAACACATAATATTGGGACCAAATTAGAATCTTCTAATGGAATTAGAAGATAAATAATTGAGTGATCCTATAGAGAGCAAGTCGAAAGAAATAAATATTAAGGAAAAATGCAAAAAAATAGTGGACTACTCAATATAGAATGGTTATGATCTCAAAGGTGAACTTATCTATGCTCTTGACATAATGAAGAAGGTAAGAAAGCAACACTTAAAGCTTGAAATTCAGTTTCAAGAATGTGATGAAGAAATATTATTGCTCATAGAGGACTTAGAGAATTCAAAGGCTAAGGCAAGTACGTTCAAGGATAAATTAGAAGCAAAGATTTTGGAATGTGAGAAGTTAGCATAAGAAGTGGCTACTCTAAAGAAATATCTACAAGAATTCGAGATCAAAATGAAGAGTTTCACAAATAGTTCTAAAAACTTGGATAAGTTCATTTGTGGACAACAGAGAACATCATGTTCAACAAGTCTAGGATTTGGAAAGAAATAGGAAAAAGAATCTACTTCACGTCTTAAAGAAGAAACAACATCAGAAGAAGATACTTCAAAATATGATAGTATAAGTAGGAATGATACATCAGAGGATGAGTTGGACAATAAATATTTCAACAAAGATAGGAACAATACACAAAGGAAATACATATGGAACAACAATCATAATAGGAGACCAATGAGGACTATGCAAGGAAGCTTCAATGGGATATGCTTCTCATGTATATGGCTTCATAGTGTAGATCACATGAAAGACAAGTATATGGAAGATAACAACTTTGTCAATGATATTGTTATTCATGTAATGAGTTTGGTCACAAGGAAATGAATTATAAAATTCATGACATAAGAGGATATGGCTTCACTAGGAGAAATCCTAAGACTATTGCACATCTAAGGAATAATAACATTAAGTGTTATAAGTGCAATAATGATGGTCACATAGCAAGATGGTGTAGAGAAAATATTCCATAAAAATGCATGAACAAGAATAGGAACATGAACATAAACAAGAACAAGAATATGAACAAGAACAGGAATAGGAACATGAACAAAAATAAGATGAACAGAAAAAAAACCAAAAAAAAAAAAAAAAAAAAAAAAAAAAAAAAAAAAAAAAAAAAAAAAAAAAAAGATGATGAATAGGAAAGGAACAATGAGAGGATTCAGCAAAAACAAAGAGTAAAATACAAATGCATAGAATAGTGATTTCGAGGAGTAGAAATACTCCCACCCTAGAATTAACCACCTCATGTGGAGGTGGGTGAGGGGCTAACCTAAGAGGATTAATTCTTAGACCCAAGCCCCAAAGGTAACCCTTTTCCATTGAAGTCAAAGGGAGAGAGATTTGTGTATTATGGGGAGAGTTTTTGGATATGAGGAGAGATTTGATATATGAGATAGCATTGAGCTAGGGGGATTAAATCCCCAGGGGGAGCAGAAAAGAAGGTCAAAATTTAGAAAAATGATTCGGGTTGCCATCAATGAAAAAGGGGGATATTTGGACATTTTGAGTCCCTAAGCTAAAATGTTTTCATTGATGTCAAAAGAGGATTTAATGTCAAAAAATCGATGAAGGATTTTTGTGAAAAGCAAGGCAAGAAAAATAAAAGGTTTTGTTTAAAATCTTGGACAATAGATTTGATCTAGGTTTTTCTTAAAACCCAAGTTGGGCTTTCGTTTCATCAAAAAAGGTGCCCCGGTGATGAAGTTATTTGAGGTTTAATATTTGATTTAAATTTTAATTATTTAAAATTTAAATTCAAATTTAAATGCAACGTTGAGTTTTCCGTCGACGTCATCATGCAAATATTATTTCATTTTATTTCTGCTGACATATTCGAAGTGATCATAGAGCTATATAAAGGGGTGATAATTAAAATCAAAATTTATCCTTGCTCTTGTGTGTGTTAATTGCTTTGGAATTCGAACAAGAGAAAAGTAGCTCGTGCGAATTATTGAAGAGGAAGCAATAACATAAAGGTGCAGTGCTTGGGTGACTCAAACGTGGTATAAGACATGGCACATTGGCAAATTGTTTTGGCTAAGACTTTGGGCAAACACAATACTAGGGATCGAATCCCTTGGACGGTAGTGTGTGGGAAGCACTTTGGCACTTTGTCCTTTGTGGCAGGTGGAGGAAGATTAAAGGTCTTTTGGGCATTTGTTTTTCCAACGAGCACTTTGGCTCAGTTGGAATCTTAGCCATGACTAAGATGCTCGCGGTGTGACGGATGAGGGTTTGAATCCCCTTGAGGAGGTACTTTTCATTTTTTGCATTTAATAATTATTTTTTTCCCTAAAGTTTGGAGTTATAAGGTAGTTTATGGAAATTAAAGTTTTTAATTAGGGTTGTGATTATTATTGCAAAGCATAATTTATTTATGATTTATTTGATGGTTACGGAGAATTAATTTTAGGAGAAATAAATATTTGTTTTTAAAGCAATTTTTGAGAGGTTTATTATTTTTGATAAGGTTTTTGAGACAAGGGACTTTGGTGGATGTGTTTATTGACTTGGAGTAAAAAGGATGTAATTTGAGTAATGCTTTATTTTTGTGTTGAATTGAAGTCCATTAACCCTTGTTGAAATTGGAAAGGAAAGTTGTGTTTAAGTATGGAAGATTTTGTGGACAACTTATTGGCATCAAAAAGGTATGGGCACATTCTCCATTTTTTTATTTATGGTGGCTGATTTTTGAAATATCATTGGAGAGAAAAGGATTGATCATGGTTTCCTTTGTGAAAGTGGTTGGTTGAATGCTTCAAGGTTTTATGGTTTGTGAGTTGTATTTAAACCTTGTTTTATTAGTATTGTTGATGAAGACTAGTGATGATGAAATGGACTTGAATTTGAATTAGAAAAGAACATGAGTATCATTGTTATGTGAGATTTGTTGTTAAGCATTGTTGGAAATATTTTGAGTTGGATGATACATGCTTGGACTAGGGTTTGTGAGAAAGAGTTGTTCCTTGAGGTGATTGGGTGAGTTGAGTGGTTTGAGCCTAGTAAAGTGAATTCATGTGGTTGTTCAAGTTCCTAGAAACAAACTATTTTATATTCTGATTTGAGTTGAGATTGAGATTTGAGTATAGAACATATAGAGTCTCTAAAAATTATCTTTATGCCTCTATGAGATTGATTTGAGTTGAGATTGTAATTTGAGTATAGAGCATATAGAGTCTCTAAAAATTCTCTTTATGCTTCTATGATATTTATTTGAGTTGATATTGGGATTTGAGTATAGAACATATAGAGTCTCTAACAATTCTCTTTATGCTTATATGAGATTGATTTGATATATTGATTATACATTGATCGTAGAAAAAATTGAGTCTCTAACAATTCTATTTATGATTCTATGTGATTGAGACAAGTATTTGAGAAAGGCTTGTGGACTATTTTGAGTTAAGATTTTGTGAAAGCTTGTTGAGCAGATTTGAGCAAGTCCAAGAGAGGATTTGTTGAGTAGATTTGAGCAAGTCCAAGAGAGGACTTGTTGAGCATATTTGAGCAAGTCCAAGAGAGGACTTGTTAAGTAGATTTGAGCAAGTCCAAGAGAGGACTTGTTGAGTAGATTTGAGAAAGTCCAAGAGAGAACTTGTTGAGAAGATTTTAGCAAGTCCAAGAGAGGACTTGTTGAGCAGATTTGAGCAAGTCCAAGAGAGGACTTGTTGAGCAGATTTGAGCAAGTCCAAGAGAGGACTTGTTGAGCAAATTTGGAAAAGTTCTTTGTGAGCCTATTGAGAAGATTTGGGTAGGTTTTGTGTTCCTGTTGAGTAGATTCAAGTAGGTTCTGAGTGAACCTATTGAGCAAAATTGTACTAGATCGATTGTACTATGTTTAGTTCAATATATTGAGTAGAATTGTGCTATACCGACTGAACTGTGTTTGATACAGTATTGAGACAGAGCTTTAGAGGTGATAGAGTATAGAGGACAAAGTATCAGAGGATAGAGATCCAACAACCAGGCCAATTGAAGATAGATCTTAGTGAGGAGTCTTCAAGTGGAAATATATCCATAAGTCAGTGAAGTAGAGAGACACAGCCTTCTAGAAGATCACTAGCCATATCATAAGGGGAAAGAGTTATCCTGTGGAAGAGATCCACTAACTTGAGATTTAGGGGATCAACATCTCCTTTGGACAGAGGTCCATAAACATTGTAATTGGGAAGGATTCCCAAGAGACTATTTGAGAAATATTTAGAAGAAATATTTTTTTGTGGGCGTAGCCCACATTGGGTGAACCACATTAAAATAGTGTCTCTTATGTGTATGATGCTTTGTGTGATGTTCATGGTTTTATTTATGCTTATGCTTCTATTTGGGAAAAAAATTTATGTTATACTTTTCAACCCCCCTCTAAGTATAAGCACATGTTATTCAATTGGTATCAGAGCGGGTATCTCCATAAAGAGTTTAACGACTTGGAGAATGATCCATAAGTAATACATAAGTTCTCAGGGAGTGAATTAATTATAGAATTTGAAGAAGCACTCTCCAAATGTCTTCAAGATCTTGAAATAATTCAAGAAGAGAATGCACAACTAAAGGAACAAATTCGATACTTTTAATCAGCAAGGATTGAGCTGTTGCAAAGGATAATAGAACTTCAAATGGAAGTGAAAGAAATAAGAGAAATGAAACATCAATTAAGAGATATATTAGAATTCAAAGAAGTAGGACTTGATAGAGTGGCAACAAAATTTTTTATGCTAAAATGCAAAACTAAAATAAACAATAGATTAAGTCAGCAAGAGGCAGGAACATCAAGCAAAAAGAAGGTACCTCACCATATCTCTAGAAAATAAGACCACAAAGGGAAGAATACCATAGTGAGTCCTCATCAAAACAGGTTACAAAATTTCTTCCATGGACATTGTTTTTCTTGCAATAAATATGTTCATAAAGCTATGCATTGTATTAGCAAAAACAATGATAGTAGTAGCATGGATTCTCGTGTATCAAGTATGGGTGATGATTTTGAGTGTTACAAATGCAATAACTTTAGGCATATATCTAGAAGATGCAATCTAGAAAATTCTAAGTCTAGTAGAAAGATCACAACTAAAACTACTAGGAAAGAGAAAAAGAGAAAGAAAAACTAAAATCTTTCCTATTTCAAATAGCATTGCATGCTTAGGATAAAGCAAAGAAATGGTTTCTAGATAGCGGATGCTCTAGACACATGATAGGAGAAAAATAAAAATTTATAACTTTGAAAGAAGGAAATAGAGGGTTAGTAATATTTGGGGACAATGGTTCAACAAAAATCAGTGGAAAAGAAACTCTATGAATAGGCGATGGGAAAGCAAAAGCTGAAAATGTTCTATATGTGGAAGGCTTGAAACACAATCTATTAAGCATTAGTCAACTATGTGATCAAGGTCATATGGTAACCTTTCATCAAGATCGATGTGAAGTAAGAAAATCTAAAATTGGAAAACTAGTAACAAGTGTTATAAGAGAAAGAAAGCTTTATGTACTCAATGAGATCAAGAGGGAAAAATATCTTTTATCCAAAGAGAATGAGAATCGATATCAACACATAAGATTGGTACCAAATGAGAATATTTTAATGGCCTTAGAAGATAAAAAATTGAGTGATACTATAGAGAGCAAGTCAAAAGAAAGAAATAATAAGGACAAAGGCAAAAAAATAGAGGACTAATCAATATAGAATGGTTATGATCTCAAAGGTGAACTTATATATGCTCTTGACACAATGAATAAGGTAAGAAAGAAACACTCTAATCTTGAAAGTTAGTTTCAAGAATGTGATGAAGAAATATAATTCCTCATAGAGGACTTAGAGAAGTCAGAGGCTAAGGCAAGTAAGTTCAAGGATAAGTTAGAAGCAAAGATTTTGGAATGTGAGAAGTTAGCATAAGAAGTGGCTACTCTAAAGAAATATCTACAAGACTCCAAGATCAAAATGAAGAGTTTCACAAATAGTTTTATAAACTTGGATAAGTTCATTTGTGGACAACAGAGAACATCATGTTGAACAGGTCTAGGCTTTGGAAATAAACAGGAAAAAGAATCTACTTCACGTATTGAAGAAGAAACAACATCAAAAGAAGATACTTCAAAAAATGATAGTATAAGTTGGAATGAGACATCATAGGATGAGTTGTACAATAGAGAGTTCAGCAAATATAGGAACAATGCACAAAGGAATATAGATGGAACAACAATAGGATACCAATGAGGACTAGGCAAGGAAGCTTCAATGGGAGATGCTTCTCATGTCATAGGTTTGGGTAGATGGCTTCATAGTTTAGATCACATTAAATACAGATATATGGAAGAGAACAAAATTTTCAAGGATATTGCTATTCATGTAATGAGTTTTGTCACAAGGCAAAAAATTACAAAATTCATGACATAAGAGGATATGGCTTCACTAGGAGAAATCCTAAGACTTTTGCACATCTAAGTAATAATAACATTAAGCATTATAAGTGCAATAATGATGATCACATAACAAGATGGTGTAGAGAAAATATTACAAAAATAGGCATGAACAGGAACAAGAACACAAACATGAATAGGAACAGGAATATGAACAAGAACAGGAACAGGAACATGAACATAAATAAGAAGATGAACAGGAATAGAGACTCAAAAAAGAAAAGAGACTCAAAGAATTATGAAAACAATAACATGAATAAGAATGGGGATGATGACTTGGAAAAGAACAATGAGAGGATTCAGCAAAAAGAAAGAGGAAAATATAAATGCAGAGAATAGTGCTTTCGGGGAGTAGAAATACTTCCACCCCAGAATTAACCACCTCATGTGGAGGTGGTGGAGGGGATAAGCTAATAGGCTTAATTCTTAGACCCAAGCCCCAAAGGTAACCCTTTGTCATTGATGTCAAAGGGAGAGAGATTTGTGTATTATGGGGAGAGTTTTTGGATATGAGGTGAGATTTGATATCTGAGAGAGCATTGACACATGGGGAGCAAAGCCCTAGGGGGAGCAAAAAAGAAGGTCAGAATTTAGTAAAATGATTTGGGTTGCCATCAATGACAAAGACAGAGATTGTCGGACATTTTGAGTCCCTAAGCTAAAATGTTGTCATTGATGTCAAAAGGATCTATGAAGGGTTTTTGTGAAAACCAAGGCAGGAAAAATAAAAGGTTTTTTTTTAAACCATGGATAACATATTTGATCTGGGTTTTTATTAAAACCCAATTTGGGCTTTCATTTCATTGAAAAAGGTGCCCCGGTGATGAAGTTATTTGAGGTTTAATATTTGATTTAAATTTTAATTATTTAAAATTTAAATTTAAATTTAAATGCAACATTGAGTTTTCCGCCGATGTCATCATGTAAATATTATTTCATATTATTTTCACCAACATCTTCGAAGTGATGATAGAGCTATATAAAGGGGTGATAATTAAAATCAAAAGTTATCCTTGCTCTCGTGTGTGTTAATTGCTTTGGAATTCGAACAAGAGAAAAAGAGCTTGTGTGAATTATTGAAGAGGAAGCAACAAAATAAAGGCACAACGCTTGGATGACTCTAACGTGGTATGATACATGGTGCATTGGCATATCATTTTGGCTAAGAATTTGGGCAAGCGCAATACCAGGGATTGAATCCCTTGGACGGTAGTGTGTGGGAAGCACTTTGGCGCTTTCTCCTTTGCGGTAGGTGGAGGAAGATTAAAGGCATTTTGGGCCTTTGTTTTTCAAATGAGTTCTTTGGCTCGGTTGGAATCTTAGCCTCGGCTAAGATGCTCATGGTGTGAAGGAGGGGGGTTTGAATCCCATTGAGGAGGTATTTTTCATTTTTGCATTTAATAATTATTGTTTGCCCTAAATTTTGAAGTTATAAGGTAGTTTATGAAAATATAAGTTTTTAATTAGGGCTGTGATTATTATTTCAAAGCATAATTTGTTTATGATTTATTTGATGGTTATGGAGAATTAATTTTAGGAGAAATAAGGAGTTGTTTTTAAAGCAAATTTTGAGAGGTTTATTATTTTTGATAAGTGTTTTGAAAAAAGGGACTTTGGTGGATGTGTTTATTGACTTGGAGTAAAAAGGGTGTAATTTGAGTAATGCTTTATTTTTGTGTTGAATTGAAGTCCATTAACCCTTGTTGAAATTGGAAAGGAAAGTTGTGTTTAAGTGTGGCAGATCTTGTGGACAACTTATTGGCATCAAAAATGTATGGGCACATTCTCCATTTGTTTATTTATGGTGGTTGATTTATGAAATATCATTGGAGAGAAAAGGATTGATTGTGGTTTCCTTTGTAAAAATGGTTGGTTGAATGCTTCAAGGTTTTATGGTTTGTGAGTTGTATTTAAACCTTGTTTTATTAGCATTGTTGTTGAAGACCATTGATGATGAAATGGACTTGAACTTGAATTAGAAAAGAACATGAGTATCATTGTTATGTGAGAGTTGTTGTTAAGCATTTTTGGAAATATTTTGAGTTGGATGATACATGCTTGGACTAGGGTTTGTGAGAAATATGTTTTCCTTGAGGTGATTGGTTGAGTTGAGTGGTTTGAGCCTAGTAAAGTGAATTCATGTGGTTGTTCAAGTTCCTAGAAACAAACTATTTTATATTCTGATTTGAGTTGAGATTGAGATTTGAGTATAGAACATATAGAGTCTCTAAAACTTATCTTTATGCCTCTATGAGATTGATTTGAGTTGAGATTGTAATTTGAGTATAGAACATATAGAGTCTCTAACAATTCTCTTTATGCTTCTATGAGATTGATTTGAGTTGAGATTGGGATTTGAGTATAGAACATATAGAGTCTCTAATAATTCTCTTTATGCTTCTATGAGATTGATTTGATATATTGATTATACATTGAGCTTAGAACATATTGAGTCTCTAAAAATTCTCTTTATGATTCTATGTGATTGAGACAAGTCTTTGAGAAAGGCTTGTGGACTGTTTTGAGTTAAGCTTTTGTGAAAGCTTGTTTAGCAAATTTTAGCAAGTCCAAGAGAGGATTTGTTGAGCAGATTTGAGCAAGTCCAAGAGAGGACTTATTGAGTAGATTTGAGAAAGTCAAAGAGAGGACTTATTGAGAATATTTGAGCAAGTCCAATAGAGGACTTGTTGAGCAGATTTGAATAAGTCCGAGAGAGGACTTGTTGAGAAGATTTGAGTAAGTCCAAGAGAGGAATTGTTGAGCATATTTGGACAAGTTCTTTGTGAGCTTGTTGAGAAAATTTGGATAGGTTTTGTGTGAACATGTTGAGAAGATTTGAGTAGGTTCTGAGTGAACCTATTCAGCATAATTGTACTAGACTGACTGTACTGTGTTTAGTGCAAGAGATTAAGCAGAACTATGCTAGACCGATTGAACTGTGTTTTGTATAGTATTGAGATAGACCTTTGGAGGTGATAGATTATAGAGGATAGAGTCTCAGAGGATAGAGATCCAACATCCAGGATAGTTGAAGATAGATCTAAGTGAGGAGTCTTCAAGTGGAAAGAGATCCACAAGTCAGTGCATTAGAGAGATAGCTTCTAGAAGAACACTAGCCAGAGTAGAAGAGGAAAGAGTTCTCCTGTGGAAGAGATCCACGAACTTGAGATTTAGGGGATCAACATCTCCTTTGGATAGAGGTCCATAAACATTGTAATTGGGAAGGATTCCCAAGAGACTATTTGAGAAATATTTAGAAGAAATATTTTTTTGTGGACGTAGCCCACATTGGGTGAACCACATTAAAATAGTGTCTCTTAGTGTATGATGATTTTTTTGATGTTCATGGTTTCATTTATACCGATGCTTCTATTTGGGAAAAAGTTTTATGTTATACTGTTCACCCCCCCCTCTCAGTATAAACACATGTTCTTCAATGAATAAATGATAATAATAAAAATAAATACTTTTAAAACTTAAAATAATATGTATTAAATTATAAAACATCTCCACCATCATGTTTGTGAGTTAATGATCAAAAGTACCTCATAAAGCAAACATAATGGTGCATTGTAATAAAATAATAATTTAAATTAAATATGACCATATAATTATTTTTTTTTAATTTACATGGTGGAATCGGTAGCCGCCACAAATCTAGGCAAGTTTTCTAGCTTTTATGACCACCATAGTATTATGTGCTATTTTCCCCGGAAGCTACCACACAATTATTCATGAAATTTACCCTTATAACCACCATGCCATAAGTATTTTAAACATTTTATGCCACTAAAAGCACCAAGAAAGGGACAAGCGTTCAGTCTCATGAGGCATAAAATTTGAACATTGGACCTTCGTCGTCCTTACGAGGTTTGGTGGAACTAATTGGTCTTACAACTCAGACCTATAATTATTGCAATTAAACCATCCATGAGTTAATTAATTATATATCAACATAGAAATGTGGTTTTAACATTTGAGATCTACTAGAATGAAATTCTCTTGCCTAATAAAAATCATATGGAACTTCAACAAAGAACTATACAAAGAACAAATCACCTTCCATGGAGATTAATATTACCATTGGAGATAGATGGAGATTTACTTAAAGTGAGGGAAATCACAAATTAATATGATATGTATATTAGATTTATAATAATATTGCTTTTAGTATCCACCAATTATGAAAAAGAAACAAACTGGAAATAATTTAGCCAACTATGGTGTTGATGTTCATCTTATCTAGGGAAGATTCTATATCTTAATGAAAATAATATCAAATATTTTATTAATAAGAGAAATATTTTAAGGGTTATAATGAATATATTTGATCTAGGAAAAAAATTTAGATATCATCTAATTGACTTGATACTAGATGTAATTTTTTATAGGAGTGGCCCCCATGTAAGCCACACATATAATATTATTATTTTTCAAACATGGGTGTAAACTATGATTTTCATCTCATTACCACATAATACAATCATAGCATCACCTTGGTTCCATTGTAGTTTGAAGGATCACATTATTTAAAATTTTTGAAAGTTTTTTTTTTGGTTTTAATGTGTCAACATAGTTTCACTTTAGTATCAAATATTTGTATCATTTTATAACATTAATCCAAATCTAGTTTATCATTTACTACATGGGAATACCTTTAAAAATGCTTCTATAGAGCATTAACATAACATTGAGCAACTCATAAAACAAATTTCCACCATATCATTGATGGGGCATAAAACCTAATAGCAATACATTTAATATTATACCATTATAGCATTATTGGTGCAAGAAAAGATATGTGACAAGTTACAATTGCTATGTGTTAGATGCGAATAAATAAAAAAATAAAATTATTATGCATTATAGTGATAAATCATTACAACTCTCTTAGATTGCACTCCAAAAGAAGATGAAGAGCCTGAGGATGAAACCAATGAGTCATAGTCCATGCTAGCCTAAAAATATTCCATGTTAGATTTCACTAAAAAAATATCTCCAAATGGTAATGAAAAATATGGAAACCCTTACTCTATGAGGACAAGTTGATCACCTAATAAGAAAATGGCCTACAGTGGATTGTCTAAAGCTCTTTTGGTGATATCTGAGCTAGACATTATTCCTGATAAAAGTTGATGAGTATTTTTACTGATAACTAAAATACTTCATTATAGGATGAGAATTTTGATGAGATTAAATGAATAAATAAGGTCCAATAAAAAGGCCCAATGGAATGGCTTATCAAAACATAAAAAGTCTTGAAAGAAATGGCCAAGAATTTTTTTTGATTACATGGACAAGGAAATAGCGATTAGGTGGATAAAGGGTGCTAGAAAAAGTTCCAAAATAAATGACTCTAGAAGTAGACAAATGCATCAGAACCAAGGGGGTAGGCAAGCACACATATTCATAATAAAAAAAAAGATAATATGTCAATATTGAGAAAATATTGATTATCTACTAGGAACACTTTAGCTCTGCAAGTCAGGAAAAGGTAGGTGAACCATTAAATATAAAAATAAGTGGGACCTACAACCATGAAAACTACAAAATGATAGCAAAAATGGATGAGGGTTACTCCATTAAATATTTAGAATCCCTAGAAAAGGGATAGACAAGAAGTCATATCCTCCTGTAGATTTTGCAAGGAAATTTTTTTTATTGTAATCTATAAATAATAGTATTTTTAGCTATTTAAAGAATTGACAAGTTCATAATGATATACATTTGTAGGATTTCCTTTCATTTCTCTTTATCAAATATTGAATGGTTTATGGGAAATCTCGAACCCCTAACTTTGGTACAAATTATGTAAGTTTTTTCTTGCATTTATATATACATGGGAGCCTATATATATATTTTGGCATAGCCTATAGACCTATTGCTATGTATGTGTACATGCTTGTATTATTTTACCTGAATAATAGAAGTTGTTAAGTGTATGTGTGTGCAAGAGGCCTGCATCTATTTTCAAACTTAGTCGCTTGTCTCTCTAGTGGGACCCACCTTATCATGCATGAATGTAATTGGTAACTCTCATTTACATTTCACTGTATCAAGGAGAGGAAGTGTTCACCACTGGCACATAACATTCATGCTTATTTTTATGGGAATATCTTAGAAAATTTCTTTGCACGTTACCTTTTCTTTTATTGAGTTTGTTTTTATTTTATTATACTTTCACACCCTTTTCCTTTTTTGATAAACCAATCACTTTGAAGATCACATCCTAACAAGAATATAACCTTGTAAAAAACTCTCGGAGCCCCGTAATTAAGCCAAACCCTAGGCTCTTGACCATGGACCACTATGTCACTCCCTATGAGGTGTGAGTGTCCTAGGCAAGGAAACTCATAGATGATAACAATTTAATGACACACATGATGGGACCCTAGTGACACATCATTCATCCCAATATTACAACAAGTAGTAGGTTTGAGATTTGATGAGGATATTGGTCTATTCTTGATTGTTAATGCATCTCTTTCGTCACATAGCAACTTCACTCTAGAAGAAACATAAAAATAGTCCATTATTTAAGGTACCAGGTCGAGTTTTTATTGAATACCTCAATCTATATACTTATCAAAAGCAAGAAGCTACATTCACCTAAAAAATCTATCCTAAAGAAAGTGCCTAGACATAAATAGATGAAAAAGCCTATATCAAGGGTTTTTGTATTTGTTAAACATGATAAGAGTTGTCACTATTTGTAGACATTTTATAAGAAGGAAAGTTGTAGTCCATAATATAACTACTCCACCCTGATTATCGCCACTTAAAAAATTCTTTTCTTAGAATGATAGAGGTCCACTAAAACCATGGGAGGAGATACCCTAGTTAGCTTTGAATTCTCTTACCCATTTAACAAGTGAAGACCTCACTACCCCCATGGATCACTATAACCATGTGATGAGCCTATGTATGATCCATAACATATTAGAGAAAAATGTGACTTTAAGGTTGTTGGATGCATCCTTCAGAGGAAAATTCTAGTAATGGTGTTAAGTTTTGATGGGTATGTAATGAAGGAAATGAAACCACAAATAATTAAATATAAATGTTATGTTATATATATGATAATGGCTTACTAAAAAGTAAATAAATATCATGGAAAACTTATGTAATCACTCATACAATAGTCATTCAAGTATACTCATAAAAATTAAAACTTGATACAATAAGTGGAACTCATTCTCCTACTCTACTAGTGCATGCTAATGTATGCTTCACTCCATAATTGTATTACAATGCTAAGCCACACATATGTATACTAGTGTGTGACTCTTCACTTTCCTACCATAAGGATACTTATACATATTGCATGATAGACACTTGCAACTATTATTCTAAAGACTCATGTACATGTGGACTACATGCACATTTATATTATTGCACATTCTAATGCTTGTAAATTTATTTCTTCTATCCCAAGTAACTACTTAACCTAAGATAAACTCCTAGTCTTATAAGTAACCAAGGTGGTATATTAACATGTACCAAATAATGTAATATATTTTCTAACACCCCCTTGTATTACATTATTTAGTTATTGAAGACTTCAGTCTTCAATATGGATATTTATATTTGTCTTCATTATTCAAGTGATATTGGATTTGTTCTTTTGTTCGATCTTGATGTTTTTGGTTGACTATGTATTCTGAATTTAGCACTATTATTTTTTTCCTTCTAATTCTATTGTCAAAGTAGTTCATACCTTTCCTATGCCCATATTTGTTCCTTTATAAATACATCTGATAAAATTCACTAATGATGTTTCTTGTCATTGTATATATCCAATCAAAGAAATGATTTTCTTTGTATCAACAATTTGTTTGTGAATGATTGATTCTTCCACAAATATTACAACTATGGATATTCCAACATATTTCTATTTTATATCCATATCTACCACATTGATTGCACCTATCGTATGTAGCCAAATACCTTTTATCATTCTGACCATCATAGCAATTGTTCTTGTCTATCTTTATTACTAATTTGATGTTATTAGGTTCTACTGCAAACTTAGTACCTTGTTTATTGTTGTTGATCTAACCTATATATTCAATATTTTCATACTTTGATCTAATATTTGATACTATTGGTTCTATCATTCCCTGTTCATGTTATCCTAATCCTGTATCTTCATGTCTTATCATATTTGAGAAAAAATATTAGAATTATTAATACAATCATTAAAATGATCTTTGTCAGTATCTATATAATCTTGTGCATCATTGTATCTATCATCATCTAAATATATACCCTCATTAACTCTAGCAATATGAACTTTTTTTGAGAAGTTATGAACTATATTTAAATAACTTGTATCACATATAACATCAATATTTGTAATAAATTCTTTTGCCTTAGTCAAGACTTTTAAATCACTAGTGTCAATGCTTGCATTACAATATTTCCTTTCATTTTGACAAGCATCATAATTTGTGTCTTTTTTATTTTTAGGTAAATCACTAGTGTCATTAAATGCATCAATTATCATTAGTTTTGATTCTATAGCATTGCAACATGAATCTATTATCTTTGGCCTTAAGTCATTTGTATCAATAGAGGTACATTTCATCTCTATTTTGTTCTTTACCTCATTAATCTTTTCTTGTTATCTCATCTTAGAAATATTAAGAGTCGTAATTCCTTTGTAGATTATTTTCCATATATTGATAGGTATAGTAACAAAATCTTCATAGTGATTATTAGCATTACTAAGAACACTTTGCATGCATTTTTGAAGTGTATAATAATCTCATTTTTTTGATTCACTAGTAATATCAGTAATACTACTATTCAAAGCATTTGCTTCAGCAATATACTTGTTCTTCAAGTCTTCTATCATGTCCTCTTGTCTTCTATTCTTATCCTTAAGGATTTCATGAGAAAGGAATACCATATACATCAATTGTCCTATATCACTAGGTAATGTAAATTCTCTTTTAGAATCTTCATATGCCTCTTGATGCTTTGCATTCAGATAACCACTAAGTGCTAAGAAATTTTCATTTTAAATGTTCTTTAACATTGATTTTAAGACACACTTTTCTCTTGATGAATTCTTTTTAGTGTCTTCTATCGTATATTGTGTATGACATTTTAATCTTTCCAATATTTTTGAAATTTCTTGAATGTCTAATTGTTCTCCTTGGACTTCTTGGATGTATATATCTTCTTCTTGAAGGCCTAAGTCTTCTCTAATGTAAATTAGTTATTTTTGTAGACATAGATTTTCTCCTTCAACTAATTCTAACAAATCATGTAATTCTAGTTTTTAAATTTTTGATTTTAGATTACTTGTTCTCTTCTTCATTTACTTTTTCTTTGCCATGTTCCTTTGATGTAGACTACTTTATATCTCCCTAGTATTAGTTTGTGAATTAATTATATAAAACCTTTACAAAACTTAGGTTTGTAGAGTCCTTACATCTCCCAAATGAATAGAGTATGCTAAGACCTTGACAATTATTAGTTCACCTGTTGAGTTGACTTTGTAATATTTTGAGAATGATGATAATATAATAATCAACTCTTGTTTTACCTTATTTCTCCTATTGAACTGTGCACCTTTTAATTTGATGTATTTCTCTATGGGTGGATTCCTTTTGTTCCTTTTATAGTTTAGTTTTCTAATTTCTATTAATATAAAAATTTGGTATAGTAATCCTTATATCTTCCTAATTTAAAAATTTAGAAAAACTATATATTTGCAATTTAAATGTTACTAACCTTATATCTCCTTGTTTATGTTTTGCAAATATTTTAAAGCAATATTAGTAAGGTCTTAATGCTTCTAATTTATACTTCTTATTTAAGGTAATCAATATGCTTTCTAGTTTTCTAGGGTCTTATAGATCCAATGTAATAAATTCCAACTTTAATAAAAAAACCTTATTACTCCTTGATCTTTATAAAGTGCAATTTGAAATTGAAACAAATCTTTACCTTTAACTTATTTCACTAATTTAGTTGGTGCCTTGCATTGGTAAATCCTCAACGAAAGTCTTTCAGCTATTTTCATTCCTAGGCTTCCTTAAGTCAATCGATGTTTCAATGACTCTACGATCTTCGAGTGGTCATCTAGACTCACTGATGCTCCTCAATGGTGGTCTTCTTCCTTTTTCCAATGGCTAGTTCCTGCGAGGTTGTATTATCCTTTCAGTTTCAGTGGTGCTTTCGATGAGTGCAAACGTCTAGTCTGTGTCTATAGTACTCTAAATGTTGTGTGGTCCTCCCAATGGCTAGTCTGCACAGTTAGTCGCTTGGCTCATAGATCTTCTAAACTGATGTTAAACAATGGTTATTCCTTCCAATGAATGCATGGTAACTGATATGCTCTCTTACTAGTGTTGAGTATTATGACGTGTGCACTCCTTCACCTTTTTCTGTATTTGATACTAGCTGAAGATGCAGTGATTGGGTTCACTGTACGCACTAGTTGTAAGAGACTTTCCTTATGTGCATTAATTGAAATGACTAGTGGTTCTATTCGGAGATCTTCTAATCTACGTCCTCTACGTTGTGGTAATGTTTGCATTGGAATGACACAATGATTCAAAATTTAGGCTGTGCAGGATTTAATGGTCTGCTACCAACATTTGTGGTCTTCTAATGATCATATAGTCAGGTATCATGTGGGAGAGAATAATCATAGTGCTCCTTCTAGAAACATGGAAGCGGACACCCAATGGTTGGGCTCGAAGACTGCGATATACTGCTTGAAACATCTAGAAAAGACTCCAATCCAAGGTGCTCTCGGCTGGATTAATACTACTCAACCTGTGTCTTTTGATCTATCAAACAAATGGTGTTGCGGTTTGATCTTAGACAAGCATAGTTAAAACAACTCAAATTTATTCATTGGTGCTTGTAGTTAGCACTCTCCTTCGGCCAATTTCTACTTCCTTCCAAGGTATTGTTAGTTGTGGTTAATTCATGGGTGATTGTCAACCTGATTTCCTTTCCTTTAATGTTGATTAATGTATGCTTTGATCGATGCTAAATAGGTGACTCCACCTGTCTCTTCAAGTGAGAATTGGTGGTTAATGAGGGTTGCTCCACGTAGCTTTGACTGATTCGATCCCTCTATTGGCACTATTCATGGCTATTAGTAACGATTAAATGAAATAGCTATTTTCTATGTCAATATTTAGCTGTATTTGATACCTACTTACTACCAAGTGATGATGTCTCTTATAACAACTCTTTTATGGAACGATTCAACGTTGAATATGTTATACTTCATGAATGACACGAAGCTAGTAATAATTATTTTGATTAAACTTCTTCTGCTAGCAACCTACGTGCTTTTGATTTCTCTAATCAATTATGGCCTTCCCTATGATTTGTAACCCTCTTCTACATGACGCTTTTGAAACTGACACTTCTATATCTCCTTCATAAGTGCAATGCGGCCTGCATCTCTTAGACATTTTTTGTGCAGTCTATGTGTGCGCACTACTTGTGTTCACATTTGAAACAATATCTTCTTTATGTTGTTTGACCTGTGAAGATATTTGCCTTAGTATTTTAAAATCTCAAGTCTTACCGAGGAATGACTATCCATGCAACTATACTTCCCTTGTTACCAAATAATGCAGTGCTTCCTTCTTTATTGTAACTTTTTAGGCGACCAAACATTCTCAACTAGACGACTATTATAACATCTTCTCAATCGAATTCTAAAATATCCTCTACGCTCGATAACTCCATGTGACTATGATTTCAACAAGCCTTGGTGTGCAAATCACAGTTATGATTCCAAATAGCTATTGCTCTCCAAAAACTTTCAACAGTCCTTGGTACACAGTTGTGGTGCCTGTAACGAGTCTTCTACTTATTTAAATTAATAGCTCTCTTCCTTTATAATAATATGTCTCCTCCGATGTAACACTGCCTAGGTGAAGTAGATAATGTTTGACCTCCTACACATAATATTCCTTCTTCAGGAATTATGATTGTTACTTCTACAATTTCAAATAGTTGCCCTCCAAACTGAATGTGCTCGTTGTATCTTTGATAATATTATTTTCTGCAAACTGTTGAGCTCATGAATCTTTCTCCACAGGTGCTCTTTTGAGATGATGTTAACGCCTCTTCATTTTGTAAACTGAGATAATGAATATTTCAGCTCTCCAAACTAGTGCAAGCTTCCTGGATTGCTTGAGGTAGTCTTCATTATACCTCTTTACCTTACCTTCACCAAAGGCTATTTTATGCTAGACGCACCTTCTTGAAGATTTAAACTAGAAATCTTCTCATGCAACTTTAATTTTAAACTTGGTACTTAATAAACTAAATAAGAGTTCAACTAATGAACCTTCTACATCTAAGTCGCCTACCTTTTCAAACTCGATTTGATGATGATGTTCTTGGTGATTTGGATCAAAAAAATGCTACCTCGTGCTGGATGAATTTGCAACTCTTTCTTGCTATCAAAAAATAACTTTGTAACCCACCTATTTGCAACTTTGAAACTGATTAATTTTCTGCCTTAAAACTACTCTACCTCACTCTTTGGAACTGCAGTTAGGTGGCTTCAAATTATCCTCCAAAATTCAGAAAAAAACTTCCTCTATGAAATAATCCTTTGTGACAGTGTTTCCATGCAGTGATGCACAACAACAGATCTGGTTTCTAAAGATGCAACAAGGTATGAAGTATTAATTTCCTATCAATCAACCTAGTTCTTTGATACCATTGTTAACTTTTGATGGGTATGTAATGAAGAAAATGAAACCACAAATAGGGAAATATAAAGGCTATGTTATATATATGATAATGGCTCACTAAAAAGTAAATAAATAACATGGAAAACTTATGTAATCACTCATACAATAGCCAATCAAGTATACACACAAAAATTGAAACTTGATACAATGTGTGGAACTCATTCTCCTACTCTACTAGTGCATGCTAATGCATGTTTCACTCCATAACCATATTACAATGCTAAGCCACAAATATTTATACTAGTATGTGATTTTTCACTTTTCTACCGTACGGATACATATTACATGATAGACCCTTGTAGTTGTTATTTTAAAGACTCATGTGCATGTGGACTACATGCACATTTACATTATTATACATTCTAACACTTGTGCATGTATTTCTTGTACCCCAAGTAACTACTTAACCTAAGATAAACTCATAGTATAATAATGTAATTAAGATGGTACATTGACATGTACCAAATAATATAATATATTTTCTAACAAATGGTACATCACGCTAAAACCTAGTTTAATCAATTGTTTGAAACAACTCAATAATGTGTTTGTTTAAATTATTAGGGAAAATATAAATGGGGTATCACTCCTACAATAGGATCTAATCAAAAGAGCATACATAGAGGTAGTAGAGGATTTCAACATTATATTTCATAAATCATGGCACATAATACTAGAATATATGCATCCCCACCAAGTATTGTGCTTATATACTACTTAAAATCCATGGAAAATGATATTTCAATGATGATTAAATCTAGAAGAGGAAACACCCTATTGGAGCATATGTGTTAGCCATCCATGCTAAGCACGATTTAATTTGGATTGGAAAAATAGGCCCTAGGATTCCCACACCCTTGTACCCAATATATGATTCCCATTTCCTATTTTTTATCCAATGAACTCCCTATATTCCCTCATTCATACTTGATTGATGTATCCTCATCAACTCCATAAAACCCCAAGGACCTTGAGCGAGAATCATCCCACAAACTATTTATATTTAGAGCTAATCAAGTGTTAGATATGAAAAGGGAACATAATACCCTTAATATATCCCTATCATAATTACTACATGCCCTATTTTCATAAGAAATACGAGGATATATAAACCCTTCCTCTAGATATTCTAGGCCCTAGTTCCAAAATACACAAGAAAATAATCAATCTCAAACCCATCACTAGCAAATAGTCTTAGCGGTAACCCCTTTATAAATAAAAATTACTAACTATGCTAGGTAACTAGCCCTTATATAAAATAATTATATAGAGAGAACCACAATATGGTACTAATTGCTTCTTAAACCCTCCCTTAGCCAAGTCAACCTAGGAGAAACATCATAGATTTTGGCACTTAACTACAAGAGGTGAAGCCATCCAATTGAAATTTAGAAGCTAAAAACTATATTCCAAAGTATATTTTCTAGATCACCACCTTAGATCTCGGTTATATTTCTTAATATCAAAAACTAGTAACTTGGTATGAGGAAGACATGTATGCAGTATTTGACCAAATACGAAATCTAGTGGGAAAAGGGTATCAAGTCTAGTCAAATTATCTTATGAGGTCTAATTAATGGGCAATGGAAGAAAATGATGTAGAAAATACACCAACCCTTGATAGTTAGCATTAATTCATACCAATTAGAACAACAACATATGACCATTATATGTCAATGGTTAGTGAGTTTTATGCTCCCTATCATCCTTCAACCAAATGACCTAAGAGCCTTAGGCAATAAAAATAAAGTAGTTAGAGACAACACTATACCATAAATTGGAACATCACCAAAAGTGTCAGCATCCACTAAGCAAAATGCCTTAACAACCAAAAAATAATAATCAACATAGTTAAAACCAACTAAAGGAACTTAGCTAATTCGGAAAATATTGTGCTTTTTTTGGAGGAAATAATACCCACAAGTCCTTCAATATATTAGATGAAAAAATTCACTATACTAGTCCCAATATGGGAAGTATTATCCATTACTGGACATAAAGAATATTTACAAAAAACCTTAGAAAAAAGAAAAGTAAAAACCCCAACAAACTAATGTTGTCCTACAATTTTAATTGATGAATTAGGCATACAAAGCCTCAATTTTATCTCTCACTCATATATGGGGATAAAATAATATATAATTGTATAGTGGATACTAGGTCTAATATAACAATTATACCTAATAATATTATAGATTCACTAACATTAAGTATCAACCTATCAATAGAAAAGTAGCACAACTACATGACAAACCAATTCATGTTCTAGGAGAAATAAAGAAATTACTTCTAGCCCTAAATACTTGTTCAATTATGACTATGACATAACACATATGTCTGATTAATTTTCCAATATATTTCAACCTTGGTTTGTCATATTGCCACAAATGGGAGGATATATGCATCCCAGACAGTCCGTCATGGTGCTCAAAAGCTAGTATGGAATAAAATTTGAACTATTTTTTCTCCACCACATAGAACATAGGCTAATGTCAAGACTAGATTCCAACCATATCTTAATGATGGAAGCAGAGCAATTAGAACCTTCCACTGATTAAATGCATTCATATCTCTTTGATAAGAAACTAAACTAGTTGACAACAAAATGATGGGGAGTTGATTTTCTTAAGATATAGAAGTGGATAAAAATGGGAAAGGAGGTGGCTAAAAATGACCAAAAACTATGTATATATACCAAACAAATAATAATAAAAAATTTCTTTATCTTCTTTCATTTTGTAGGATAACTTTCTAGAAAGGGAGACAACCACAATAACTATTAATAAGGTCATCAACTAGAATAATTGCACACAAGATAAAAATAAGCCAAATATTTCATCATATAACTTTAGGCATGAAAGAAGAAGCTCACCCAAATAAAAATGGAAGAGAATAAATGAAAAGTTGCAATCCAAGCAAGATAAAACAAAGGAGAATGAGCCACACTAACCTCAAATAAACGCTACAAAAAAATTCCAACACCGCCTAGAAGGCTATTTCTTAGTAAATCTATACCCAATGGATAAAGGCCTTTTAGATTTTGAGTTTGTTTCCTATTATAAATAGAAATACTCTTGAGAGCCACCAAAACTGTAGTGATAAATAACTATAATTCTATTATATTGTGCTCCAAAATAAGATGAGGAACCTGAGGCTAAAACTAGGGAACCACAATCCATGCTAGCCTAAAAATATTCCATGTTATATTTCATCAAATAGATATGTATAGAGGATAAACATAGATGTGGAAACCCTTACTCTATATGGGAAAGCTAATCATCTGATAAGAAAATGCCCTACAATTAACAACCTAAATCCCTTCCAATGAGATTTTAGATACACCTCACTCCCGGTAAAATTTGATGAGCCTTTTCAATGATAATTAAAAAGACCTCATTATAGGAGCAGGATCAACCCAAATAACATCTATGGTAGAATTAGTAGAGCTTATAATCATCTACATTAGTTTGAATAAGTAGCCTCTGGTAACTCATGTATCATATCACCACCAGACATTCATGGATATTCTTAATTATAGGAGTTGACAAAGAGAAAACTAGCAAGTACAGAAAGGAGGGTAATCTTTGTGACCAGTTTATAATTATGAAATTAAAAAGGTATATGCTTCCCTATATTCATAAAAAGTCCACTAATGTGAAAGCCTATCTATAGAAATAAAATAACCAATTGAGATACTATCAAAATTAAGACACATGAAGACACCTTGAGATAAAGGTTGGTATGAACAAGAAGGTATAAGGAATCATAGAATAGAACAAAGGCAAAAGAAAAAAAAACATAAAAGTAATCAATAATTTTAATGAGATTTATCAAAGAAATAATGTCTAATAAAAAGGCTTTATGGAATTATTTATAAAAAATTATAAAGTCCTAATGGAAATGTCAAAGCAAAAGTCTCAATTGTATGAACAAGAAAATATAAATTAGATAGACAAAGGATGCTAGAAATTTTTTTGAAACAACGAATGATTTTTGAAGTAGATAAATGCACCAAAATCAAGGGGGAGGTAGGTGAGTGCATAAAATCCTAGGGAAAAGAAAGATAGTATACAATTATTGAGAAAATATGGATTATCTACCAAGAACACTTAAGTTTTGCAAGTTAGAAAAAGGTAGGTGAACCATTAAAGATAAAAGGAAGGGGGACCTACAACCATAAGAAGCTTTGAATAGAATAAATAGAACCACTATTAGTTTGAAATTTAGTGGTAATACCCTTGTGTGGTTTCCAAAAATAAAGTTGTTAAATTAAAAGGTATAGCAATAAAAGTTCTAATTCTAAATATAAGGAATCGAGTGATATTAATTGTAGGCAAACCCTACAATCATCTCTAGGGAGAATCTCTAAGGGTAGTTATCAATAGTAGTAGGGTCCCCAATTCTAGAATTCTAGTAGCTCTTAGCATTAGTGGTTTTAATCCAAGATACCTCAAAAACATTAAGTATTGAATGAGAACCAAATCTCTCATTGATTTGATAAGGAAATTGTGTAGTTTTTGACATTAAAAATGTCTTAATTTTGCATATATAAAGAGGGTTCATTTCATTGTAAAAGAATCCAAAAATTATCTTTTTGTGCATAGTATTTTGATGAGGACATATAGGCATATTATTATATTATAATTGTTCATGTAAAATGTTATTATGAACCTTAGCTCACTTAGTTTTCTAGAAACCTTTATTAGTTTATAAATTTTTATGGTAATAGCTTATGTTAGTAAGTTTGTAAGCCTGATTTATTTAGTTGTTAGATAATTAGCTTGAGTTAGCTAATTGTTAATTTATTTTGATCTCATATGATATAATATTCCTGAGATCATTTCACTTGCAATTTGGAAGATCTTCATATATTGTAATATTGGCATCTCGAATGCCTATATAAAATTATAGTTAAATAAAATCTATAAGTTGGAGTTTAATTCTTTATCATTGGTGTTAGAGTAATTTTATCATGTTTTGGGTTATTTACATCCACCATGTAGCTTAATCTAGTAATATGAACAATCTTTAGAAATATCAGATCAGGTTTATGAACTTACAAGCTATTTTTAGACAAGAAAATACCCAAGCAATCTGAATTCTTCACAAAGAAAGTACAGGTTGTAGGCCTTGAAATATACTCTGTTACTCAAAGGTTTATACAAGAAATATTTAGATGGTGTTCTATTGAGATGTACCAATGATGATAAAAAATAGAAAATCTTTGAAGAGTTCCATGGAGGCTTATCTAGAGTATACTATTTAGGAAAAACCACAACCTTAAAGATACTAAGAACAGGTAGTTATTGGCTGACTATCTTCTCTTATGCTTTCAGAGTAACAAGAATATGTGAATAATACTAGAGATACATAGGGAGAAATAAGAATGCTTATCTACCTCTTAGATTTATTCAAGTAGAAGATCCTTTAAAATAGTGGGGTTTGGACTTCATAGGGGTAATTGAAATCAATTCATTAGTAGGACACAAGTACATTTTGATTGCCACAGATTATTTCACCAAATGGGTTGAAGTAATACCCACAAATAAATTTGATTAGGAGGTAGTGATTTAATTCATTAAAATATTGATTAAAAGATTTGGTATACCTGATGCATTGGTAAGTGACAATGACTCATAGTTTATTGGAGCAAAGATGAATATTTTTTCTGGTAGATATGGGATCTATTCAAATAATTCTTCTAATTACTACCCCCAAGGAAATGGCCTAGCATAATCAACAAATAGAAATTTTCTTAGGATTTTGAAAATAACTATGAAATATAACAAGAAGAGTAGGCATTCACTAATAAATAAAGCACTATGGGCTGATATTATCACCCTTAAGAAATATATCAACACATATCCTTATGCTTTAGTATATTAAAAAGAGACTATCCTCTCTGTGCACATGGAAATTCCTGCTTTAAAACTGCTCAATCAGACTCATACTATAGAGGCTGACCCAATGGAAGAAAAATTGATGCAAATTTTTTAGCTAGAAGAAAAAAGGGATTTGGCTTATGTTTACTACCAAAAATATTTACAGGAAACCAAATGATGGTTTGATAAGAAGACTACATTTAGAAAATTCAAGGCCAAAGATCTTTTCTTGAGATGAAATGAAAACAAAGGAAAACTAAGATAACATAAAAATTTTAACTCCTTTTTGGAAGGTCCATTTGATATAATTTGTGAGGAGCATCATAACACTTTCCAACTTCAAGACAAATAGGGAAGAACCCAATCTATCCTTATCAATGGTTTCCATTTGAAATTCTATTTTTACTAATAAATATCATCCCCAGTATTTTTATGTATCATATGTATTTTTGTGTATTTTTGTGAAATTATTATGATTTCATGATATATCTGAAATTTATGGTAGACAAAAGACATAATTTCATGATTTCACAACAAGTCACCACACCATGGTCAAACAGTCAAAATAACTCAAAAATACATAACCACACCATGAGAGGGAAAACTATTTTTGAATTTCAAAAAAATAGGGGGAGGAGTGATGTCATAAATGTAGTGATGGCTATAATTCATCCAAAGAAAGATGGCACATGAGTGGAATAAAAAATTATTTCCCTATTAATTCATCGAACACATGGTTGTTAGTCATAGTAATTTCATGTTGCTCTAATCCTCTCAATGGCTCTGATTATTATCCCAAAAACCCTAGCATTATTTCATTTTACTAGAGTCTTCCTGCAAATTTCCTTTTCATCATCAGAAGCTTTATCTCACACCAGTGATCCTAGAAGAACTTTTCAGTGCACTAGTGCTCAAGAAAATAAGAGTCCCATAATGGCAGCTTCATCCTCAACCTCTAAAGTCATAGTCCATACAGAGGATGATAGAAATATCAAAGTTCAAGATAAAGATGCAAGGATTGCCAACATAGTGGTAACATACAAAGGGGTTGTGCGACTAAGGATGGAATTCAAAGAAAAACTTTTGAAATGTATTACTCCATCAAGTCTAAGCACTTTTGCCTTCTGTTATTTACTTTCTTTCTATATCTACAATCTAGTCAATCTATACAACAAACCCTTCATTTTATGGTGCTTCATTATACTTTTGTGGATATTGAAGCAAATAAGTGGATTTAAAATACTCAGAGTTAGGAATGTTGCCCTAAAAAATATAATCCTCCTCAAGAGGAGGATTAGACACTTTTAAAATGCCCTACAAACTTGAAATATTTCAAAGAGAAAAAGTTGGAAAATCTGACATAGTTTGGTTTTTTAAGAGTGAAAAAGTAAGGTTATGTAATAGAGTGTGTGTATGTATAGATGTAGAAGTGTGCAAAGTGTCATAAAGTATGCAAATAGAGAGCCAAGAGACAACTATACAAGTGGCAAGATGTGAATCCAAAAGTTATGAGAGGTTTATCTTATGCATGGAATAAGAAAGGATGCATCTCTAGATATGTGAGGAGATCAATACTCAAGTATTGAAGAGTTACCTTTCTAGGGATATACTATGGAGATAAAGCTCCATGTATTATATCAAAGAATCAATCATAGAGTCATTTTAATATTGAATGAAGCTTGTATATAACTTAACCAATTCTAATGTAATTTTCTTCATGTTATTGTATGAATGATATTGTTTTCCACACATACATTGTTGACCTCTCATCAAGTGTGGCCATGGTGGATATGATGATGACATCAATTGTCATCTTAAGTGGGTTAACTGAGTCAGGTCCCCTATAAAATTTTACAATAAAATATTATATAAAATTATTATAAAAAACAGTCCAATAAAATTTAATTTAGTTTAACAACATTTACCAAAGGAATATGTAACCTATAAAGTTGATTCCATCTATATTGATGGATGCATTCAGAATTGTTATGAAAACATATAAAAAAGGTATTAAAATTAAGTACAATTATAAATAAATAAAATACATAATATTGAATAGAAGTAAGGTTACATGTTGTGGGTTGGTTGAATTCTTAAACATCAATTGAAATATTATGTGAAACTAATGGAGGTGGAGGAGAAATAGGTGAAGAAGACCTAACACATTTTGTAGATCTTGGAAGTAATAGTGTCAATTCTGACTGCATATTAGAATATCCAAAAGCTTCTTGCATATGACCCCTTATAGTAGCCTCCTTTTTAAAATAAGAAGAGGTTGCTCTTCTCTACATTAAGCACAAATTAAAAAAAATTAAAAATAAATTTTATAATGGTTTACATAGATAATAGCCAAATGTTGTGAATTTTTCATCTTTGGCTTCTTTGAGAATTAAGGGTAAGACCTTTAATTTTATTAAAATATAATATTTATTCATCAATATTCTCTATGAGATATTTTGTGTAAAATTTTAGACATTTCAATCTCTCTTTACTTTCTTCTATAAAAATATTTTGAATATTTTCTTCCATGGTTGAATTCTTAAACATCAATTGAAATATTATGTGAAACTAATGGAGGTGGAGGAGAAATAGGTGAAGGAGACCTAACACATTTTGTAGATCTTGGAAGTAATAGTGCCAATTCTAACTGCATATTAGAATATCCAAAAGCTTCTTGCATATGACCCCTTATAGTAGCCTCCTTTTTAAAATAAGAAGAGGTTGCTCTTCTCTACATTAAGCACAAATTAAAAAAAATTAAAAATAAATTTTATAATGGTTTACATAGATAATAGCCAAATGTTGTGAATTTTTCATCTTTGGCTTCTTTGAGAATTGAGGGTAAGAACTTTAATTTTATTAGAATATAATTTTTATTCATAAATATTCTCTATGAGATAATTTGTATAACATTTTAGACATTTCAATCTCTCTTTACTTTCTTCTATAAAAATATTTTGAATATTTTCTTCCATGGTTAATTATATTTTGAAAACAAATCAATTTCACCTCAATTATCCCTCAATTCAATTCTTATTTTGCTATAGAATTCCTTGTTGATACCAAATTAAAATTTCAATTTACTTTCACCCCTTTCAATTAATATTTCAATTCTTCTTATTCTTATATATCCTCTTAATTTTTAATTTTTCAATTCTTTAATTTCTTTCAATTTCAAATTTTCAATTCAATGTCAATCAATCAATTTCAAAAATAGTTTTAGATTTCTTATTCTTCTTATATCTCCCTAATTTTCATTTTTAATTACCTCCTCAAACTTTAATTCTTCCCTAACCAACCTTCAATTTCTTTATTTCTCCAATTCAAATTTCAATTATTCAATTCCCTTATATCTCCTACTCATTGCAATATTTTAAATAATTGAAATACCTTCTTATATCTCTTAAACACTCAAAATTCAAATTACTTTCCAAATAAATAAAAGAGCACCCAATATTTCCAACTAATACAAAGGAAAAAGTATACTTTTGATTTCACTTAACATCAACATATATGTTGTTGTTTCCTTTAGGTGTTATTGCATGCTATCATTTTAGGCTCAACATTTCCTCTAGAATATTACATATTTAGTGTTCCTCAAAATTATTCTTGTAACATAGTTATCCAATTTTTACCTCTAACTCTTTCTCAGCTATATTCTACTTCAAAGAGACCTTTCTTTTATGTCTAGCTTGCTTGAACTAGATTCCTTCTAGTGCTACTCCATAAATAACCTTTTAATTATTGCTTCATATGATATTTGTTATAGTTATCATATTCTATATCATATTCTTATAGATGTGATTCTCTCATGCTTCTATGCATTCACATAGACTTAGTCTTTTTCGGGTTTCATGTAGTTGTAGCCTACACATTTCTTTGGTTGTAGACTTTTCTCATATACTAGACCAATGATCCTTTACCTCTTAGAGCTTCCTTTAGATGTATCCTATACTCTTAGCTTAGAGCACCAATCCTTTGCCTCTAAAACCATCCTTTTGGCATAGTCTTTAGTATCAGCTTGGACCATTGGTCCTTCCCTTATAAACTTTTTTGTAATTTGCTCTTGCTACATATGTCTCAATTGACTATCCATGGTCACATTTTAGTTTTCCTCCTTCAACGTCCTTCCAAATCCTTGTCAACTCTTCTTTTTCAATCATCTAGGTTCATTTCAAATTACTCAATCACAGAATACATAGCTTTATCTTCAATATATAACCTTACATGAGACTCTTCAATGCACCTAAATCTTGACCTTTGCTCTCCTCAAACTCACAAGAGATGCAACCTTTCATATTTCTCTCCTTACATAACAAATCTCATATATCACATAATGGAAAAGTCTCTCATAATTACACATAACTCTCTACTTTTAACTTTGATACTTCACACTCATAAATCTCTTTTATACACAAGACACTTCATACTTATAACTCTTCACTTACACATAAGGCATCTCACACTTATAACTCTTCATATACACACATGAAACCTCACTCTTGATTCCATGAAACATATCCATACTTCACAAATTACACATACTATTGACTAAACTATCAAACTCACCTTAATCTAAATATTTACAAAGGTACTCTTAGTACCAGATAATATAACACCTTTGAAAATGTGAATGAAAAAAATATATTATACAAAACATATACAAATAAATTTACAGACAAGATTAAGTATACACAATTAAAAGCATATAAAGAGATGTTTAAAATATTAACTAAAATATGCAAAAAAAAATTGGTAGATGAAACATAAATCTTGAATTCCCTAGTCTTCCTATTCTCATTTGGGGTTTATTGCAGACTTTAGCTGCTCCCTTAGGTAAGTTTATTTTTCGTGAGCTAGAAAAGTTCTTCTCTACTCGATCCACTAGAAGGATTTGTATCAAAGTTGACCTTACCAAGGATTTGTAGGAGTTTATTGATATCAAGATCTAGGACTAATCCTTTAGGCAAAGAGTTACCTATATCAATTTTTCCAATACCTGTTATCAGTGTAAATATGTAGCTTACAAAATTTGGGAGTGCCCTCTGATGGAGTAGAAATATAAGACAAATACCTCTCCCACACCCAATGGCTCCTGCTAATGGCTCATGTGGAAACACTGAAGAATTGGACTACTATTTCTAGCAAGAAAACCCATGGAGCTAAGCAACAAGAAGCTTTAGTTTCTACTATGCAGCATACTCCTAATACTTCTTGGGACATGCAAGCTTCTACTAGAGATGTTCAAAATCCCATTGATACCATATTTTGATACCAGGATCTAGGGGCTCGTTTGAGGCCACAGAGAGACTTTTTTAGTCTACAAACAAGAGAGGAGTCTTGAGTGAAACCAAAAGGTTGTTCCAGGTATATTTCTTATTTTAAGACCCCATGTAAGAAAGAACTTTTTACATCCATTTGATAGACAAACCACTTTTGGGAAGTAGCTAGAGCAAGAAATCGTCTAACAGAATCCATTTTAAGAACTAGAGCAAAGGTTTCAGCATAGTTAATGCCTTTAATTTGAGAAAAACCTTTTGCTACTAGGTGAGCTTATGTTTGTATATTTCTCCATTAGGCCCATATTTTGTTTTGTAGATCCATTTACAATGAACTAAATTCCTTCCTTTAGGTAAGGGAACTAAATCCCAAGTTTTGTTTTTGATTAAGGAAGAACATTCATTTTCCATGGCATCATACCATTCTTTGATTCCTGGAAATGCTTGCCTTCGAAGTGACTTGCGGCTGAGGGTGGAAAGCAGGTTTAATATATCTAACACCCTCCTTTAAACCTAATTTCACAAGCACTTTGACCCCCAACTATTTACGCAATCTATTGAAGTCCTCCTATTTCAAATGTTTCATGAAAATATCAGCTATCTGCTCCTTGGATCTACAAAACTGTAGCTAAATTTTGTCCGACTTCACCAGCTCTCTGATGAAGTGATACCTGATTTCGATGTGCTTCGTTCGCCCATGAAACATTGGATCCTTCAATAGTGCTATGGTGGAATTATTGTAAAAAAATATCATTGTCAGGCCTTCCAAAGGATGGTTCAGTTCACCCAAAACCCTCTGCAACCATACTACTTGGCATGCGGCTTACGTGGCGATGATGTACTTAGCATCAACATTGGATAACACAATGATCGATTGATTCTTAAATACCCATGACACTGCCCCCAACCCGATATGGAACGCATACCCGAAAGTGCTCTTTCGATCATCAGTGCTACCAGTCCAGTCACTATTTGTGTACCCCACCAGTTCCAACTGATCTTATTTGGTGTAAAAAATTCCATGGTTTCACGTCTCATTGATGTAGCACAAGATTCGCTTGCCTACTTGCCAATGCATGTCCTTTGGAGTCTTCATAAATCGGCTGATCAAGCTCACTCCAAACATTAGATTTGACCGAGTTGCAGTCAGATACATTAGATTGCCAAGTAGTCACTTAAACAGAGTTGGATCAATATTTTTACTAGAATCCAACTTGCTCAGCTTTAAACCTGTGGCAACAGGTGTGATGACAGGTTTGTTGTCATCCATCTTAAACCACTTCAGGAAATCCTTCGTATACTTACCCTAATAAATGAAGATGCCATCTATTGATTGGTCAACTTTGATTCCGAGAAAATACTTCATCAACCCTAAGTCATTCATCTCGAAGTTCTTCTTCATGGCTATTTGGAACTAGTAAAAAAGTACATCACTATTGCCAGTGTAAATCAGATCGTCCACATACATGTAGATGATTATCATCTCTCCTACTTCATTCATCTTCAGGTACAGGGTATACTCATATGGGCATTTGAAAAACCCATTCTCCTAAAAGTAGCCATCAATCCAACTATACCATACCCTGGGTGCCTACTTCAACCCGTACAAATATTTATTCAAATTTAAGACCTTGCCCTCCTGTCCTTCAATCTTGTAACCTAGTGGCTAGTCTATATAGACCTCCTCCTCCAAAACATCATTGAGGAAGGATGACTTGACGTCCATCTGGTAAACACTCTAACCCGTATGCCAGGATCATCCTAAATGTGTCAAGTCGGGCTACAGGTGCATACACCTCATGATAGTCAATGCCTAACTTCTACTTGTAGCCCTTCACCATGAGTCTGACCTTGTGTCGATCGACCTCTCCTTGGGCATTGAATTTTGTTTTATAAACGCACTTGACCCCAATGGTCTTCTTCCCTGCTAGAAGATCTGCCAACTGCCATGTGTCATTCTTCTCAATGGCGTCTATCTCCTCATCCATCGCCTTCACCCACTTTTTATTTTGACTTACCTCTTCAAACTCAACTGGATCACACTCAGTAAAGAATGCAAAGTCAAAATGTTCCTCATATTCATTATTTTGGGTTACCTCATAAATGTCTTGCAAGCTTCTCATCTTCGTGGGTGTCCTCAAGTTGGAAATCCTACTTGCAAGAAGAGGCGACCGAGATGGTGAGGCTGTGCTGCTACTAGAACCATCGTTGTTGCTTGAGGCTACAGGTGGTTGCACAGTATTCTTCTCCAAGTCCATAGACTCAATAACTGTTGGCTCAAGCTAGCCAGTATTTTATTTCCAGTTCGAGGCTTGATCCTCAAGGAACTTCACGTCTCGACTGATGACAAGTTTCTTCATCATAGGATTATACAATCGATGTGCCTTCACCTGATCACTGTATCCTTTGAAGATACACTTCTCTGCCTTGTTATCATCTTCTATCTCTTCTCTTCTGGAACATATGCATATGCAATGCACCTAAAAACTTGTAAATGAGCCACATTCAGCTTCTGTTTGCTTCACGCTTCCTCAGGAATTTTATCCTTCACACTCTTGGTGGGACATTTGTTTAGTAGGTAAACTACATAGGTTACAGCTTTTTCCTATAACTCGTGCGACAAACCCTTCGCATTTAGCATACTTTGCCATCTCCATAATGGTTTTGTTCTTTCTCTCAGCTACACCATTCTGTTGTGGTGTTTATCTGTAAGTAAGCTATGTTTGAATTCCTTTTTGCTTGCAAAAATTTTGAAATTTGTTGGAGATGTATTCATCTCCACCATCTGTCTTGAGAATTTTCATCTGGTAGCCGCTCTATTTCTCTAGTAGAGGCTTGAACTCCTTGAGTTTGGAAAAGACTTTTGACTTCAGTTTTATGGGATAAATCCATGTATTTCGGCTAAAGTCATCAATGAAGGCTAGGAAGTACTTGTTACCGACAAATGTGTTGGTCTGCATTGAACCATAGATGTTTGAGTGTATCAGCTCCAATGGTTGTGAGGATCTCCAAGATTTCCCTTAAGGGAACAAATTCTTGTGTTGTTTGTTGATTAAGAAACCCTCACAAATCTAATTTGGTTGCTCAATATGGGGTAAACCCTTCACCATATGCTTCTTGTGCAGCAGATTCAAGCCACTGAAGCTCAGGTGACCAAATCTGAGATACCATAGCTAGGTAGCATCCTTCACAACTGCACTAAGAGACATCATAGACTCATTTTGAATCTATAGCAAAAAAATCTTATTTTTTTTCATGGACACAGTTGCGATTTGCCCATGTACTTTGTCTTTGATGGTGCAGACTCCATCCTTGAATTGAACAATGTGTTCTTTCTACACAAACTATGTAACACTCAACAGGTTATGCTTCAAACTAGGCATATAGTAGACGTCACATATCTACTTTCTCTTCTCATGTCTGGTGCGAATGATAATTTTGCCTTTACCCTTGATGGGAACCTTGCTGTTGTTCTCCATCTTGACCTCGGATTGGACTATTTAATCAAGTCATGAGAACATCTCCTTGTTCCCCATCATATGTTTGTTGCACCCATTGTCGAGATACTAGATGATTTTTTAGCTCTCCTCCTCAATATTGCACGTCAATAGTATGTTCCCACATGCATATCTGGTCCCCATATTTTTGACTTCATCCATGTAGTGGGCTTGCTATTGGTTCTCCTTGGCCATCATTTTTCTACACTCGAAGATGTAATGGCCAAACTTCTTGCAGTAGTAACATTGGACTTTTGATTTATCCTTCTTCTGACCAGATCCAGCTTGCTGATTTCTCCAACTGCATCTTCCTCCTTTCTGATGGAAGTTGCAATTGGTCTCCCCGTCATTAGGGTTTGACCTTCCTCCTTGCTTGTTGCCTTTCCCACGCCTACCTCTGCCTCTTCCTCCTTGCGAACTAGAGGCTCCATGGTGGGAATCTTGTCTGCCACTATCTCAAAATGAGACCACCTTGAATGCCTACTCTAGAGAGGATTGAGATGAATGGCTCAGCCTATGCTCATGTCTCAACAAGGAATCCATGAGCTTGTCTATCGAGAGGGTTGTTAGATCCCTCAATTATTCGATTGCTATCATAACCAAGTCAAACTTAGCAGGCATGCTTCTGAAAATCTTCTCCACAATTCTCTGGCTCTGCGCGATTTCTCCATTCAACCGTATCTAATTGATGATATCTGGTGTCCGGGAGAAGAAATCGCTCATGGACTTCGACTCATTCATCTATAGGTTCTCGAACTCCCTCCTTAGCATCTGCAACTTCACCAACTTCACCTTGTTGGTGCCCTGATATGAACTGGCCAAGATCTCCCAGGCTTGCTTTGCCTTGGTTGCTGCTGCAATTCACGGGAAGATCATCTCCTTAACCTCTTGCATGATATAGAACAGGGTCTTTTGGTCCTTCTTTGTATTCTCCTTCAACAGGTCCTTGTCTTTTTGAGAGAGTGTGGCCAGGGCTACTGCATCTGCCGGTTCTGGGTAGCCGTTCTCAACTAGATCCCATAACTCGTGAGATCTGAACAAGATCTTCGTCTGGATGCTCCAATAGTCATAGTTCTTGCCGTTGAATCGTAGAATCTGCAACTGCAATTTATTGTTGCCGGAAGCCATTCCTCAATCTTTTGTGTCACGACACTAAAGCTCTGATACCAATTTGAAGGTTTTAGAATCTCCAGGCATCACTCTATAGAGTTAGCGACCGCAGGAGTTGTTATTTGCTAGTAGTGAATCCGGGCATCGCTCACTATATGAGTGACAGTCAACGGTCACTTTAAAACCAAGCGACGCTTGGTGTCGCTCGATACAATGAGCGATTGCGGGATGCAAAGAAAAGAGCGATCGCGGGAGACGAAAAATAATTAGAGACAAGTTTTCAAGCAAACGACGGGAATTGCTAGCTCCATGTGCTATTTCGAGAATCGCGGATAAAATGGAGCATTGAAGGTTAAGTTGGTTTTAGGATAGCGATCCACACCTAATACTGCAACATCGAAAATCAAGCGAAGCCGGCAATAAGTTTTAAATTTCCAGCATGTCAATCGCCAAAAAAAGGGAAGGCGATTCCCAAAGTCGCTCACTTGTTGACAGATGCTGTGAATCGCTCGCCAACAAGGGCGACGACCAGAGTCGCTCACTTGTTGAGCGACTCTCGGGTTTGCATTAATAAAGACAGTGATTGCTGTCTTTCACCAGAATATTTGGCTTTGAAAAACGAAGCTTTTATAGAAAACGAAGGCAAGGGTTTAGCTTAGGTATAAACAATTATCATTAAGTGCACATTAGGAGAAAGGAGATTTAATGCAGAAAACAAACACGAATTTTATTAAATAAACGAGTCTGAATTACAGCATTTCCTCCAGAGAGGGATATACACACAACTGCTTACAAATGCAGGATAGACAGAGAAAACATGAAATCCCAAAACTGCTGTTCGGTTACCCAGCTGCTGCTGCAAATAGTGGTTCTGCTCCCCTGTTCGCTTTTCTCTTCTTCTGCACACTACATACATGACAAAATGTTAACCGAACTGGTATATATAGTTGGACCAGGATGACAAAAGGCGGGAAAAAACTTTACACCAACCCGCATGCGGGAAATAAGCGCGACAAGATGGAAGACACTGTCCATAAGAAAACTTGCTGAGACTGACGTAGTATTGCACCCTCATATTCAACGTTGTCCATATCCCGTACAGCCTCTTCCAAGCTTAGAGGCAAAAAAACTGTTGTGTAAGAAAGTTTTGGGGAGTGTACATGAAATTTTTTACTCAGATATAGACATGGGCGGCCTGGTGGAATGCTGTGGTGGCATTCCACTTGTACTAGAATTAGTTGGATCAAAGTTGCTCAGCGGTGGCAACAAAGTCTCACACTGGGTTAATTTTCTCAAAAGAACAGGAGAGGGAGATTCAAGTGAAAGAGTGGTTTTTACGTTTTATAAAAGGCTTAAAAGGCTGACATTGCATGACATGACAAAGGCTGTCGAATTCGAACAGAATTACAGACATAGCATCCTTGGAATATGTTTTGGGAGATACGCAGGTACGTGTGCATTGTTTCTTCTCAAATAGATGGCTTAAAAAAACACTTTTTGACTGTTTGGTTATTCTGAAGAATTCTTTTGATTCGCCCCGATGTAAACGGAGGCTTCGTTTGTCTTACTTTTGACTTTGCGCATGCTTTACAGAAGCTTCGACAACTAAAAGGGATTCTGCTTTCGGAATACGATCTATTTGAAGATTTGGGTGGGAAGGGTGAGGAAATCAAAATCAAAGCAGAGAGTCTGGATTTGACAAGCCAAACGTTAAGAATTCTAAAACTCCGGGGATGCTGCTTCGAAGTGGAAGGACAATGCATGAGGCCGTTTGAAAATCTGAGATTCCTCGATGTTTGGAGCAAATGCAATAATACTTGTTTCTCAATGCGTCGCAACAACCTGAAAAGATTGGCTGTGTGCTATAATGGCATAACTAGTAAAGGCGATGACTTTCAGGCAAGTCCGCTGCTATAATGGCTTATCTTTATTAAGATTTTTCTTCTTTCACTTTCTGTCAATTGTAAGAATCCTTGAAAACTTGCTTCATGGAAACTCCTGATTTTTGATTTTGCCGGCAATAGTGCATGACTAATTTGGAACACTAACTATGCGTGCAGATAGCAGAGTCTTTAACTATGCGTGCAGATAGCTCTTCGCTGGAAGGATTGGCCCTTGGTTTTTGTACCTTCGTCAGTCTTCCCCACAGCTTGGGACAACTTAGGTTTTTCCGAGGTCTCAAATTGTATGCTTGCGAAGAGTTTACTACTTTGCCAGAAAGCTTGGGGAACCTCTCTTCTTTAAAAACCCTAGACTTAAGTCATTCTAAAAAATTAGAAGGCCTTCCACAGTCGGTGAGTCAGCTAAGTTCTTTGCAAGAGCTGATTATGAAAGGGTGTGAAAGATCCTCAAGACTTCCCGATAAGTTCGGAGAGCTCAAATCCTTGAAATATTTAAAAGTAGAAAATTGCAGAAGTTTTAGGAATCTTAGCGAAGATTTTGGACGTTTGACTTCATTGGCTGTAATGAATGCAAGGGGATGCTCTAAATTAGAGGAGAAAGCAATGGACACCTTGGTCGAATTGAAAAGCTTGATGTTTTTGAACATTGCGAAGAGTCCCATGTTTGTTGGTATATTCCACCCTTGAAGACTCGGTAAGTCTGCTAGATGTTAACGTGATAATTTTGTCGTTAATAACAACACAAGTAATTTAGGATAGTTTGCGGTGCTTTATGATTCGTTAGCGTTATCTTCATCTACACAGCATTGTACTGCATTGCAGGTTTTTTGGGAGAGACAATTCAGGAAAATGATGTCGTGGGAATTCTTCCATCCGGGGAGAGGATTGAAGCAGCTCGATGGTCGTGGGAAGCTCGAAGAATGGATACCATCGCCTTCTTTCGTGAATGGGCAAGCCAAAGTGGATGTGCTGTTTAGCATGTGCGATCTCTGTGCATCCTCAAATAGTGAAGAATTGCAAACCGTGAAGGAGAAATGTAGGGAGCTGCTCCGCCAAGACTTCCATATCATCTACATGGAGGTGGGGAAATTGGAAAATTGCTTGAATCGCTCCTCAGGAGGGCATGAACCATTTTTTTGCCTATTGTGCACATAGAACCCTGCAGAATGGATTCAAAGATAAGAAACGGGCTTTCTTATGTAAGGAGAATCATCTTGTAGAACTAACGTTGAATACTTTTCTGGTAGAGGTGAAACCCGTTGAGAACCAGCATAGGGAACACTCAGTAGATGACTTTGATGGACTAGCACCAGGTCGCAGCAAGCAGAGAGAAGACGAAGTAGAGGGTTTTGATGGAGTAGCACCAGCTTATGCGGAGCAAAGTGAACCCTCAGTAGAGGGCTTTGATCGACTACCATCGACTCACAGCGAGCAAGTTGAACATTTCGTCGAAGGGACGTATTTCCGAAGCGGCTTCCATTCACTGTTTTCCCCATTTGATACAAAAATGTGGGACATTAAGCTTGATAGGTTAGAGGGGTACTGGCTATACAAAATCATTGCCGATCTTTTGTTATGATTTTAGTGGTTGAACTTTGTTTCAAAAAGAAAACTAAACTAGAAATCTATATTTAGTAAAGTGGATTATGATAATGCAATGTTTTGGAAGTATTACTTTATTAAAATGCAATGCATAGATAGTAGAGGTGATGTTTTGGTATTGTGAAGGCTGCTATAAAAATGTTAAGAGGGATGTTAAATTATAGAATATTTGTATTTGGACAAAAAATTGAAAAGATCCAAAAAATGGAAAATCAAGAATTCAGACATTTTGTGTAAAATGATGTAAAGTTTCTAGCTATAGCATCTCAATTGAGCTGAGAAGTGTATCTATTTATAAAATGACAAGCTTTAAAGAAGAGAATTGCAATTTTTTAAGGGTGGGGGACCCTAGTACAACCCTTTGTTATCCAACAAAAAACAAATTAGCTTAGGACTGAGTGGTCGAAGAGGAAAAGTCCACATAATTTGAATAAATTTCTTATAGATTCTATTCCTAGCTATGCAATTGGTTTTAGCAATATGAAAAGTAAATGCCTAGGAACATATAAAGAGTATTGAATGAGAAGATGATAATCTATTAGAACCTAATATACTATAACAGATTAGCTAATTTTAAACACCAACACTATATTCATTGATGTATTTTACAAATAATGTGAAATAATAGATAAATGAAAAATATCAAGATATGGATATTTGTATAATTAAAATACAAAATCACTAAGAGATAAAATCCTATCCAAACAAGTGGTAAGTATGAGTAGATATTTTAGTAAGATTTATTGGTAATATGAGTCAAGAGTGAGTGCAAGTAGGAAGCATGAGCAAAAAGAAGTAAAGTGTAAACAATGAGTGTGTGCTACTTCTTTTTATTCCATATCTTAGAAGAAACTCAAAAAACTAAAGGATTAATATGAAGAAAATCTAGGTAACATGGAAAGAAAGTCATTTTATAAAGTCTTTACTAGAAGTAAGGATACCCTAATTAGCAATAAGAGGACGATCAAACATATGAAAAACCCTATTGAAGTAGTAGATGCTACACCAAAAGTGATTATCAAGTATGATATATTCAAGCATGATATAATGGTTCTTAAAACTATAGGGTTAATGCATAAGTTCCATAGATACTAGCTAAGTTTATTTGAGATTCAAAATTGCATCAAGTGCAAGTGGGGATTGAATTCAAATTACTCCATGAATTTTCTTCCAAGAGATTTTTCTTCCAGTTAAAAAATAATGAATGGATTGAGAATTTTTCTATATAGAGACTATTATAAGGCTTCATGTGAGGATTAGGATTTTTGGACTTCCTTATCAACTCATCAATAAGGAGGTATTGAAGAATAGTGACAACATATAGGTGATTTCATTTAGGAGGGACCAACTACTAAGGAAAGAAGACATGATATATACACTTCAATATATATTGCCATGGATATTTTAAAACATTTACCATATTCCATTAGGAATAAGTATGAATCAAGAGAATGGGATCAACAAGCAGATTATAAATATATTGCATCTCAATGTTGCAAGTGTTATAAAACTAGACACATGACATTCTAAATTTCTTATAGAGTTTCACCACCTCTCATCTAAATTTTATTTTTTTTACATTTTAACTTAATACAAAAGGATATCAACTTCCCTTCCCCTCCTTGTTAATTCCAACAAGATAGAAAGTATTTATTTTGACAAGATAAGGAGTATAACACCAAAAGTTCAAGTTCTACTCTAAATGAGAATGAATTTCAATCAAAATAAAATGAGAATTACATTATTTTTATTAAATTTAATTCCATTTCTCAATAATAACACTATGTATGATAAGTCTAAAGAATAAGTTAACTGTAGGTGTGAATATTTCCTTCAATGCTTGATAAATTTTACATAGCTTATGGCATCTTCCTCAAATTAATATATGATTTTTTGCAAGATGCTCACAGCTCCTTTTATGATGGGGGTTAGTATGATTATATGCATAAATTATAATAATAAAAATAAATACTATTTAAACTTAAATTAATATGTAATAAAGTATAGAACATCTCCATCATCGTGCTTATGAGTTAATGATCTGAAGTACTTCATCAAGCACACATAATGGTCAAGCAATATAATAAAAAATAATTTAAATTAATTTGGTCATATAATTGTTACAAATAGACCATCCATAATTAAATTAACTATATATCAGCATATAATTGTGGTTTTAACATTTGAGATCTACTAGAATTAAATTCTCTTGCCTACTCAAAATCATGTGGAACTTCAACAAACAACTATACAAAGACTAGATCACCTTCTGTGGATATTAAGATTGATATTGGAGATAGATGGAGATTTATTTATTTTAAAGGCAATCACAAATTGATATGATATGAATATTAGATTAATAATAATACTATTTTTAGCATCCACGAATTATGAGTGGCATTGGTATATATGAAACGCCATCATATTTATGAAAAATAAACAAGATGGAAAATAATTTAATCAATTATGGTGTTGATTTTCATCTTAGCTAGGGGAGATTCTATATCTTAATGAAAATAATATCAAATATTCAATGAATAAAATAAATATTTTAATGGGTATAATGAATATCTTTGATCTAGAAAGGAAATGTAGATATCATCTAATTGACTTGATACTAGATGTAATGTTTTACATGAGTGGCCTCCATGTCAGCCACATATATAGTATTATAATTTTTTAAACATGGGTGTAAAATATGATGTTCATATAATACTATCATAGCATCATCTTGGTTCCATTGTAGTGCCAAGGAACACATTATTTAAAATTTTTGAAAGCATATTTTTTTTTATGGTTTCAATCTGATGTTAAAATGATTCTATCATTACTTTTTGGTGTCAACATAGTTTTACTTTAATATCAAATATTTTTATAATTTTAAAATGTTAATCCAAATATAATTTATAATTTATTACATGGAATAACTTGAAAAATTCTTCTATAGAGAGTTAACATAGCATTTAGCAACTCATAAATCAAATTTCCACTAGAGCATTGATGGGACATAGAACCTAATAGCAATACATTTACTATTGTATCATTATAGCATCATTGGTGCAAAAGAAGATGTATGACAAGTTACAATTGATGTGTTAGATTTGAATAAATAAAAAATAAACTTATTATGTATTGTAGTGATAAATCATTACAACTCTCTTAGATTACACTCCAAAAGAAGATGAAGAGCCTAAGGATAAAACTAAGGAGTCAAAATCCATGCTAGCCTAAAAATATTCCATGTCATATTTCACCAAAAAAAATCTACAAAGGGTAATGACAAATGTGGAAACCCTTACACTATGTGGATAAGTTGATCACCTAATAATAAAATGGTCTATAGTGATTGTCCTAGGCTCTCAACCATGACTCACTGTATCACTCCCTATGAGGTGTGATTGTCCTAGGAAAAGATACTAATAGATGATAACACTTTAATGGCACACATGATGGGACCCTAGTGGCACATCATTCATACCAAAATCACAACAAGGAGTGGGTTTGAGACTTAGTGAGGGTCTTGGTCTATTCTCGATTATTGAAGCATCTCTTTCCTCACCTAGCGACTTCACTCTAGAAAAAACATCAAAAGAATCTATTATTGAAGGTATCATATTGATGTTCAATTGAATACCTTAGTCTATGTACTTGTGAAAATAAAGAAGCTACATTCACTTGGCAACTCCATCCTGAAGAAAGAGCCTTGAGATAACTAAATGAATAGCCTATGTTAAGGGTTTTTGTGTTTTTCAAACATGATAAGAGTTGTAAGTATTTATAATAATTTTGTGAAGAAGGAAAGTTATAGTCTATGATATGGTTGCTCCACCCTAACTACCACCCCTCAAACTATTCCTCACCTATAATGAAATAGGTCCACTAAAATGATGGGATGAGATACCTAGTTAGGTTTGAAGTCTCTTACCTATTTTACAGGTGAAGATCTCACTATCCCTATGGATCACCTTAACCATGTGGTGAGCCTATGTATGATCCATAAAATATTAGAGAAAAATATGACTTTAAAGTTGTTGGCACCATCCTTTAGAGGAAAAGTCTAACAATAGTAAATCACATTACAACTTAGTTCGATTAATTATTTGAACCAACTCAACAATATGCTTGTTGAAATATTTAAGGAAAAGACAAATGGGGTATAACTCCTATAATATTTGACAATAATAAAAAGAGCATCCATAAAGGTATTAGAGGATTTCAACCTCGTATTTCATAAATCATGGCACATAATACTAGAAGACATGTGTCCCCACTAAGTATGGTGCTTATATACTACTTAAAAGCCTTAGAATCTGATGATGATGATTACATCTAGAGGAGGAAACTCCCTATTGAAGCATATGAGTTAGCCATCCATGCTATGCATTATTTAATTTAGATTGGAATACTAACCCCTAGGCTTCCCACACCCATGTATCCTACTATAGGATCTTCATTTTCTATATTTTATCCAATGACCTCCCCATAATTCCCTTATTCATCCATGATTGATGTATACTTACCAACTCCATCAAACCCTAATAACATTGAGCAAGACTCATCCCACAAGCTACTTATATTTATAACTAATTAAGTATTAGCTATCAAAAGAGAACATAATACCCTAATATATCCCTATCATAATAACTACATGCCCTATTTTCATAAGGAATCCAAGGATATATAAATCGTCCCTCTAGATATTCTAGGCCCTATTTTCAAATTACTCAAGAAAATGATCAATATCAAACCCATCATCAGAAAATATTCTTAGTGGTAACCCCTATATAAACAAAATTTCCTAACCATGTTGGGGAACTAGCCCCTATACAAAATAATTATATAGAGGAACCCACAACATGGTACTACTTGCGTCACAAAACCCCCTTAACCAAGTCAATCTAAGAGAAACATCGTATATTTTGGACACTTAAACACAAGAGTTGATGCCATCCAATTCAAATTTAGAAGCTAAAAAATAGATTCCAAAGCATAATTTCTAGATCACAACCTTCGATATTGGTTATATTTCTCAATATCAAATCCTAGCAACTTGGTATGAGGAATACATCTATGCAGTAGTTGACCAAATAAGCAATCTAATGGGAAAAAGATCTCAAGTCTAGTCAAATTATTCGATGAGGTCAAATAAGTGGGAAATGGAGGTAAATGTTGCAGAAAATACACCAAACCTTGATAGTTAGCATCAGTCATCCTAGTCATAATAATAACATGTGACCATAATATGTCAATGGTTAGTGACTTTTATGCTCTATCTCATCATTCAACAAAATGACCTAATTATCTTAGACAATCAAAATAAAGTAGTTAGATATAGCACTATGACATTAATGGAAACATCACCAAAACTATTAGCATCCACCAAGTAGAATGCCTTAGCAACCACAAAACAGTAATCGACATGGTTAAAACCAACCAAGGGAACTCAACAAATTCAAAAAATATTGTGCTTGATTTTCCAAGAAATAATACCCCTAAAGTCCTTCAATATAGTAGATCAATTGAAAAAAATTACTATATTAGTCCTAATATGATAAATATTAGACATTACAGGACATAAAAAATACTTACAAAAATCCCTAGAAGGAGGAAAAGTAAATACTCCAACAAACTAATGATGTCCTACAATTTAAAATCGATGAATCAGGTAAAACAAAGCCCTAATTTTATCTCTCACTCATATATGAGAACAAAATAATGCATAATTGCATGGTGGATCGTTAGGTCTAATATAACAATTATGCCTAAGAATATTGTAGATGCATTAAGCATTAAGTATGAACCTATTAATAGAAAAGTAGCACAACTAGATGACAACCCGATTCAAGTTATAGGAGGAATGAATAAATTATTGCTATCCCTAAATACTGGGAGGATATATGCACCGAAGACATTCCATCACGGTGCTCAAAAACTAGTATGGAATAAAATTTATACTATTTTTTCTCCACCACATAGAGCATAGGATAATTTCAAGACTAGATTTCAACCAAATCTTAATGATGGAAGAAGAGCAATTAAAAGATTCCATTTATTAAATGCATTCATATCTCCCTAATAAGCAAATGAACTAGTGGACAACAAAATTATGGGGAGTTTATTTCCCTGAGATACACAAGTGAACATGCATGGAATAGAAGGCAACAAAAATGACCAAATATTGTGTATATATATCAAAAAATTAATGATATTTTGCTTTATATTATTTCATTTTGTAGGATAATTTTCCAAAAAGAGAGATAGCCACAATAACCATTAATAAGGGCATCAAATAAAATAATTGCACATAAGACAAAAATAAGCCAAATATTTTATCATATCACTTTAGGCATGAAAGAAGAAGCTCACCCCAATGAAAAGGCAAGAGAAACAATGTAAGGTACTAAACCAAGCAAAGTGAAACAAAGGATAATGAGACACACCAACCTCAAATAAAGGCTACAAAAGAATACCAACACCATCTAAAGGCTATTTATTAGTAACTCTATACCCAATGGATAAAGGCCTTTTAGCTTCTGAGTTTGTTTCCTTTTGCAAATATAAGGCCCCTTGAGATCCATCAAAATTATAGTGATAAATCACTACAACTCTATTAGATTGTCCTCCAAAAGAACATGAGGATCCTGAGGCTAAAAATGGAGAACCACATTTCATGCCAGCCTAAAAATATTCTATGTTATATTTCACCAATTAGATATCTCCAGAGGGTAAAGACAAATGTCGAAATCCTTACTTTGTGTGGGCAAGCTAATTATATGATAATAAAATGACCTATAGTGAACATTTTAAAGCCCTTCCAATGAGACTTGAGATAAATCTCACTCCTAATAAAATTTGACAAACCTTTTCAATTATAACTAAAAATACTTCATTATAAGAGAAAGATCAAGCCAAACACCATTTATGGTAGAATTAGTACAACTCATTATCATATATATTAGTTCAAATAAGCAACCTTTGGTTACTCATGCGTCATCTTGCCACTAGATATCCAAGGATATTCTTAATAATGGGAGGTGACAAAGAGAAAGCAAGCAAGTAGGGAAAGGAGAGACATCCTTGTGATCACTGTATAATGATAAAATTTAAAAGGCATATACTTCCTTATATTTGTAAAAAGACCACTAATTTGAAAGCCTCTCTATATAAATAAAAGAGCCAATTGATTTACCAATAAAATTGAGACACATGAAAACATCTTGAGATAAAGGTTGGCATGAACAAGAAGGGAGAAGGAATCATAGAACAGAACAAAGGTAAAATCAAGAAATTAATAAAAGTGATCAGTAGTTTAGTGAGATTCAATAAAGAAAGAAGATCTAATAAAAAGGTTTGATGAAACGACTTATCAAAACTTATAAATTTCTAAAGGAAATGACCAAGCAAAAGTCTCGATTGCATGAACGGGAAAATACCAATTTGATAAAAAAATGATGCAAGAATTTTGTTGAAACAAAATATGATTTTGGAAGCAAATAAATCCACCAAAATTGAGGGGGAGATAGATGAGTGCATCAATTCCTAGGAAAAAAGATAGTATGTCATTATTGAGAAAAGATGGGTTATCTACCAAGAACACTTTAACTTTACAAGTTAGGCAAAGGTAGGTGAACCATTAAATATAAAAATAAGGGGGACCTATAACCATAAGAAACTTTGATAAGAAGAAATAGAACCATTGTGAATTTAAAATACCAAGAGCATTTTATACGTAGTCTGGTTGAGCAAACTCCCATCTCGCCCGAAACTTGAGCGAACCTCAGTCTTGTGTCTTTCGCACACAAAGTTTCGTATCACTTTGCTTTATTGTTTGACTAAGTGAAGCTTAGTCTCGTGAGCAAAATTTTGGTTTACTTAAATCTCTCAAATTGGTATTAGATTCAGAGCCTACCTATGGAAGATAGAAGCATTAGCTTTCGACAGTAACCCGTTGTAGTTATACATCCTATGGTTTAATTCTAAGAACTATGATTTTTGGAGCATTCAAATGAGGATCTTGTTTGAGTTGCAAGAGCTATAGAACCTGGTCCAAAATGGCTATATAAACTTAGTAGATGTAGTAGTGTTGAGTGCACTCTCTTAGGCATATTTAGATTTGTTAAAGAAGAACTAAAATAAGGACCAAAAAGCATTATTCTACATAATATAGGTAGTCAAGGAGATAATATTTTTGCAAATCGTCGCATCAACCATATCAAAGGCAACATGGTAAATCTTAGCCAACTCCTTCTAGGGCACAAACAAGGTGAAGCTGGTGCAGTTGTAGATGCTAAGGAGGGAGTTTGAGAACTTACAAATGAGTGAGTCAGAGTCCAATGGTGAATTTTTCACCCTGACTATGGATGTCATCTACCAGATGCATTTGAATGAGGAGAACATGGTGAATCAGAGTTTTATTGAGTACATACTTAGGAGTCTACCAACAAGATTCAAATCAGTTATGACCATGATTGAAGAATCGAGGTATTTGATAGCCCTCGCTATGGATTAGCTCATGGGTTCTCTACAAATACATGAACAAAGGCCGAGCCATTCAACTCAATCCTCATTGGAGAAAGCATTCAAGGTGTAGGTCTTATTTTGAGACAATAGCATAGGAGAATCCCACCATGGAGCCTCTAGTTCTCAAGGAGGAAGAGGTAGAGGTAAGCGTGAAAAGGTAATAAGAAAGGAGGACGATTAAACTCCAATGATGGAGAGACCAATTATGACTTCCATAAAGTAAGAGGAAGAGGTAGTGATAAGAATCAACAAGGAGGACCTAATTAGAGGACTGATAAATCGAAGATCCAATGTTATTACTGCAAGAAGTTCAGTCATTATATCTTTGAGTACAAAAATAATATGGCCAAGGATAACAAACAACAAGCACATTACACAAATGAGTCTAAAAATGTAGAGTGTAGAGATACCTATGGGAATATGTTGTTGACTTACAATATGGAGGAGGAGAGCCAAAAGAATGTTTGGTATCTTGATAGTGGATGCAACAAACACATGAATGGTAACAAAGAGATGTTCTCATAGTTGGATGAAACAATCCAATATGAGGTGAAGATGAATAACAACAAGGTTCCTATAATGGGTAAAGAAAAAATTCTTATCTGCACCAAACACGATGAAAGGAAGCAGATCTATGATGTGTATAATATGCCTGATTTGAAGCATAATTTACTGAGTGTGGGATAAATTGTGCATAATGGGCACACTGTTAAATTTAAGGATGGAGTTTGTACCATTAGAGATAAAGAGCATGGACAAATTGCAACAGTGTCCATGATAAATAACAAGATGTTTCTACTACATATTCAAAATTAATCATTGATGTCATTAAGTATAGTTGTGAAATATGTTGCATGGTTGTGGTATTTCAGATTCAGTCACCTAAGTTTTAGTGGCCTAAAATTGCTGCAAAAGATGCAAATGGTGAAGCGTTTACCCCTTCTTGAGCAACCAAATAAAATCTATGAAGGTTGCTTAGCTGGTAAGCAGTATAGGGATGCATTCCCTATAGGACAGTCTTGGAGGGCTTCATAGTAATTGAAGCGGGTACACTCAGATATTGTGGTCCGATGCAAACCAACACATTTGCCGATAATAAATACTTCCTGACTTTCATAGATTATTTAAGTCGAAGGACATGGGTATATCCCATAAAGAAAAATTTGAAGGTTTTAGACAAATTCAAGGAGGTCAAGGCATTAGTTGAGAAATAGAGTGGCTACTTTGTGAAGACTCTTAGGACAAATGGAGGAGGTGAATACATATCCAATGAATTCCTAAATTTTTACAAGTAATATAGAATTCCTAGGCAGCTCACTGCTAGATACACACCACATCATAATGGTGTTGCAGATATAAAGAAAAAATCAATCATGGAAATGGCATGGAGAGTGCTAAAGACAAAGAATATACCACATGCATTTTAGGTAAAAGTTGTATGTTGTGCAGTCTATCTACTAAATAGATGTCCCACCAAGAGTGAAGGACATGATTCCTAAGGAAGCCTAGAGCATTCATAAGCCTAGTGTGGCTCATTTGAGAATTTTTTGGTGCATAGCCTATGGTCATGTTCCAGATGATATGAGTAAGAATTTGGATGACAAGGCGGAGAAATACATATTAACTAGGTACAATGAAGAGTCAAAGGCATATAGGTTGTATAATCCTATGAAAAAGAAGTTTATTATCAATCGATATTTAAAGTTCTTGAAGGATGAAGCATGGAACTGGAAATCAAATATTGGCTAGCTTGAACCAACAATCATTGAGTTTGAAGACTTGGAAGAAGAAAAGGTGCATCAACCTGCATCTTCAAGCAACAACACTAGAGCTAGCAGCAACACTGCCTCATCATTACAATCACCTCCACTTGCAAGTAGGATCTTCAACTTGAGGACATCCATGAAGATGAGGAGCTTGAAATACATCTATGAGGTAACCCAAAATTAAGTAGATGAAGAATATTATGAATTTGCTTTATTTTATGAGTGTGATCCACTTTCATTCGAATAAGCAATTCAGAATCATAGATGGGTGAAGGCAATGGATGAGGAAAAAAAGGCCATAAATAAGAATTAGACATGACAGATGATAGATATTCCAGTAGGGAAGAAGACCATTGGGTTCAAGTGGGTATATAAAACTAATTTTAATGTCCAAGGAGAGGTTGATCACCATAAAGCTATATTGGTTGCGAAAAGCTACAAGTAAAAGTCAAGTATTGACTATCATGAGGTTTATACGTCTATAGCAAGACTTGATGTAGTTAGGATTATCCTGGCATTGACAGTCCAAAAATGTTGGAGTGTTTACCAAATGGATGTCAAGTATGCATTCCTCAACGAAGTGTTGGAAGAAGACGTCTACATAGACCAGCCACCAGGCTATGAGCTAGAAGGACAAGATGGTAAAGTCTTGAAGTTGAATAAGATATTGTATGGGTTGAAGGAATCACCAAGGGCATGTTACAACCAGATTGATGGCTATTTTTAGGATAATGGGTTTATCAAATGCCCATATGAGCACACTTTGTACCTGAAGATAAATGTATAAGGGGGGATGATACTTGTCTGCTTGTATGTGGATGATCTAATATATATTAGCAATAGAAATGTGTTGTTCGACCAATTTAGAATAACCATGATGAAGGATTTCGAGATGATAGACTTAGGGTTGATTAAATACTTTCTAGACATTGAATTTGGCCAATCTATAGATGGCATCTTCATTTATCAAGGCAAGTATGTGAGAGATGTCCTGAAGAGGTTTAAGTTGGAGGACAAAAAAATTTCTATAACACCTATTTCCATAGGTCTAAAGCTGAGCAAGATGGATTCCAACATAAATGTTGATCCAACACTGTTTAAGATGTTATTTGGCAGTCTCATGTATTTGACTACAACTTGACCTAATTTTATGTTTGGAGTGAGCTTGACTACAGATTTATGGAGACTCTAAAGGACATGCACTAACAATTAGGTAAAAGTATTTTATGTTATGTCAATGGGATGTAGAACCATGGAATATTTAATGTCAAAAAAGACCAGTTAGAGCTGATTGACTACACAAATAGCGATTGGGCTAACAACATTGATGATCGAAAGAGCACTTCCAACTATGTTTTTCATCTTGGATCGAGAGTAGTTTCATTTTCATCCAAGAGGTAATCAATAGTTATGTTGTCCACTACTAAGGTAGAGTATGTTGCTACCATGTTAGACACATGCAAAGCAGTATGGCTATGAAGAATCTTGGATGAGATGAATCATCCAGTAGAAGGGGCAATAACCATTTTATGTGACAACAATTCCGCTATAGCACTATCGAAGGATCTAGTGTTTCATGGTAGGATGAAGCACATTTATATCCAATATCATTTCATCATAGAGTTGGTGAAATTTAATGAAGTTGAGTTACTATTTTGTAGGTCCAAGGAGCAGTTAGCAGATATATTCACAAAAACTTTGAAGGAGGAAGACTTCTATAGGCTATGAGAAAAGTTGGGTGTCAAAGTCTTTGTAAAATCTAGTTTAAATGAGGGTGTTAGAAAATTAAACCATATTTGATGCTTGATAGATCATGTCACTGCAAATCTAATCGCCATGATTTTCAAGTGTGTGCAGTTAATACCGGTAGTTACAGTTTGATGATTGGTCAAAAACCCTAGTTTTTGTTTGGTGTATATCATAGGATAAGCATGTCAAATGATAAGCCTTATCCCATATTTTACCCAAATATATAAGGTGAAGTGGTCTTTCAAAAAGTAGATTGGGTAGCAATAGAGCAGTGTAGAGTAGAGAAGACAGAGCAACAACCTCCTAAAAACTTCTTCGATGTTTATTTTACAACTATTTTGCAGAAGTATGTAAAGCCTTAAAAAAGAATCATTGTAATTGCAGTTTGATAAATAAAGAAATCCATGTTTGTGTTTTAGTATTGCTCCTTATTTCTATTGAATCCGAGTTTTGATCTTATTTTCTCCGAACGCGGGCATCATGAGTGTGTTTAAAAAAAAAAAGGTATTTTGTGACTTATCTTTGATATTTTCCCACTTTGGGGCTTTATCAACAAAGCCACCATCTCCTTGGATAATTAAGCGAAATTTAGGTTTCATTTCTTTCTTAAGTGAAGCGCAACTATAATTACCTTATTGAGTGAAATGCAACTATCGATCCTTTCATGAGCAAACTGCAACAGTCACTGCTTTCTTGAGTGAATAGTAGTTGTTGCTTCTTGGTTGAGCAAAGAACAGACTTCACTCCCTCTTGCAACCAAATCGAGTCTCACCTCATTTTCTTAGTGAAGACCGATGAATTTCCATCTCACTTCATCCATGAGTAAACCACCATCTCGCACTTTAGATTGAGTGAAGTTTTGTCTCGTTTCATCTGTAAGAAAAACTGCAGTGTCGCACGTTTGGTTGAGCAAACTTCCATATCACCTAAAACTTGAGTGAACCTCAGTCTCATGTATTTCACATGCAAATTTCCATATCGCTATGTTTTATTATTTGACTGCTCAGTCTCGCGAGTAAAATTTTGACTGACTTAAATCTCTCAGTAAAGACCTCCAATGATATACTGACTATGCATGATATTATCAGAGCATGAGGAATTTTTTTGTCAAAATCGAATAGAATTATAGACATTGCATCCTTGAAAGATGTTTTGGGATATACGCAGGTATGTATGCATTGCTTCTTGCCAAATATATGGCTTTGATGTAGATTTAGATAATTATATTTTATAAAGTTAAAAAAAAAACACTTTTTTACTGTTTGGTTATTTTGAAGAATTCTTTTGATTTTCCCTAATGTAAAATGATCAGTAGATCAGTAAGGTTTTGTTTGTTTTAATTTTGAATCTGTGCATGCTTTACAAAAGCTTCGACAACTAAAAGGGATTATGCTTTCAGAATACGATCAATTTGAACATGTAGGTTTAACTAGGAAGCGTGATAAAAACAAAATCAAAGCAGAGTCTGGATTTGACAAGCCAAATGTTAAGAATTCTAAAGCTTTTAGATATGGAAGTGGAAGGAAAATGCATGAGGTCATTTGAAAATCTAAAATTCCTCGATGTTTGGAGCAAAGCCTTCTCAATGCGTCGCAACAAACTCAAAATATTGGTTGTGTGCTATGATGGTTTACCTAGCAACGAAAATGACTTTCAGGTAAGTCCACTGCTATCTTTTAAAAAAAATTTCTTCTTTAACTTACTTTTTATATTATTTTCTATCAATTGTACGAATCCTTGAAAACTTGCTTCATGGAGACTTCTAAATTTTTATTTTTCCCGTAGTAGTGCATGACTAATTTGGAACACTAACTATGCCTACAAATAGCAGAGTCTTTAAGCTCCTTGGTTTTGGATAGTTTGTCTACTCTACCTACCAGCTTGTGGGATCGTTCTTCATTAGAACAATTAAACCTTGGTTATTGTACCTTCATCATTCTTCCCCACAACTTGGGACAACTTAGGTTTTTGTGAAGTCTCTGCTTATGTTGTTGCGAATAGCTTACTATTTTGCCAAAAATCTTGGGGAACCTCTATTCTTTAGAATCCCTATTTTTACCTATTTGTACAAAATTAGAAGGCCTTCCATAGTCGGTGAGTCAGCTATGTTCTTTGGAACATCTTATTAAGATAGGGTGTGAAAGAGTCTCAAGTCTTATCGATAAGTTTGGAGATCTCAAATCATTGAAATATTTAGACGTAGAAAATTGTAGAAGTCTTAGGTAACTAAGTGACATTTTTGTATGCTTGACTTTATTATTTGTAATAAATGCAAGAGGATGCTCTAAATTAGAGGAGAAACCAATGGACACATTGGTCAAATTGAAAAGTTTGATGTTTTCAAACATTATGGATATTCCCATCTTGGGGACGTGATGGGAACAAATAAAGGAGAACCATCCTTTGTTGGTATATTCCACCCTTGAAGACTCGTTAAGTTTGCTAGATGTTAATATTTAAGGATGCACACAAAGCACAAGGTGCAGGATTGCTCTAGTCCTGGACACAATTCAAGGGTGTGCCTTGCGTTGGTACAGCTGGTAGGTTGTACCTTTGTCAAGCATAACTCAAGGTTGTACCTTGGTCTGGTGCAAGGGCAGAGTTACACCAATGTTTGGTGCAATGTAGTTACATTGAGATCTGGCACAAAGGAGAGTTGCATTGAATTTTAGTGCAAAGGGATGCTTGAACTGTGGTCTAGCACAAAGGGAAAGTTGTGCCAGATGTTGGGCATAGTGGAGAGTGCACCAGAGATTGGGCGCAGTATGGAGAGTGCATCAAAGGTTTGGTGCAAAGAGGAAATGCACCCAAGTTCTATATAGCCGATATTGTGTGCTGAAGTCTGGTGCAATGGAGAGAATGCATAAGGGTTCGATGCAAATGGAAAATTCCCAAGGGAAGAATAGAGGAAAAATAGTGTGAAAAACCTATGCCAAGCAGATAATCAAATTTACATAAAAGAAATTTATTGATTGAAATCAACTTATTGCAAATGCAGTTTTACAATGCAATATTGGAGGATTTTACATAAACATCTGCAAGAAAATTTGTAGGATCATCTAATATGAGAGACTATGAATGCTACAAATTCACCTCCTCACTTTAGATCCTTATGCTCTGTTATCCTCTATTCTCTCTCATTGCTACACCTCTTGCTCTCTCTTTATTGTTATTTTGAATGACATCACCACATTTTATAGTTGGATGGAGGTGAGGATAATGCTTATCCTCTGACATACCATAAATGCAAACTAGGGTTTCTAACCAATCTTCGAACAAATTAGAAATTTTTCCTATCTTCACCTATAAGTTTTAATTTCTCATGTGGGAGATTGTGCCGATCTAATGTGATCTGATGTCAAAGGTTGACGATCAGATCTAGGTGATAATATCTATCAGAGATGTGAAATCGAGTTTAATTTCTAATATCCTTATTTAAATGAGATTTCATAAAGACTTTTATGCCCAACATTTCCCTCAATATGTTGAAGTCCTCCTCCTTCAAAGGTTTTGTAAAAATATCGGCTACTTTCTATTTTGACCTACAAAACAGTAACACAATTTCATCAACTTTCACTAGCTCTCTGATAAAGTGGTATTCGATATTGATATACTTTGTTCTACCATGAAATATTGGATCCTATGATAATGCTATGGATGAATTGTTATCACAAAAAATGGTTATCACTCCTTTTGGTGGATGATTTAGCTCACCCAATATTATTTGGAGCATACTGCCTATCATGTGGTTGATGTGGTGGTAACATACTCTACTTCTATAGTGGACAACACAACTATCGGTTACTTCTTAGAAAACCATGAAACTACTTTGATCCAAGATAGAAACAATAGCTGGAAGTGCTCTTTCGATCATCGATGTTGTCAACCCAATAATTATATGTATAGCCAACCAGTTCTAGCTAGTCTTTTTAGGCATTAAAAATTCCATGGTTTTGCATCCCATTGACATAGCGCAAATTCTTTTGCCTACTTGCCAATGTGTGTCCTTTGGATTCTCCATGAACCTTCTAATTAAGCTAAATATAAACATCAAATCGGTTCTAGTTGCAATAAAATACATGATACTTCCAACTAACCTCTTAAACAAGGTCGGATCAATATTTCTATTGGAATCCATATTGCTTAGCTTTAAACCTATGGCAATAGGTGTGATGGCAGTTTTTCTATCCTCCATATTAAACCTCTTTAGGAAATTTTTTGTATACTTACCTTGAGATATGAAGATGCCATCTTAAACTTCAATACTTTCTCTATGGCTTCAATTTCCTCATCCATCATCTTCATCCATTTCTGATTCTGAATTGCTTTTTCAAATGAAATTGGATCACACTCAAAAAATAAAACAAAATCAAAATGTTCTTCATCTACTTGATGTCGTATTACCTCATAGATGTCTTGCAAGCTCTTCATATTTGCGGTTGTGTTCAAATTGGAGATTATGCTTGTAAGTTGAGGCATTTGTGATGATGAGGTGATGTCGTTGCTAGCTCTAGTGTTGTTACTTGAAGCTGTAAGCTGAAGTACATTACATTCTTCCAAGTCCTTAGAATCAATGATTTTTGGTTATGGCCTACCAGTCTTTGATTTCCATTTCCAGACTTGATCTTCCAAGAACTTCAAATCTCTATTGATAATCAACTTCTTCATCACAAGATTATATATTCTATATGCCTTTGACTGTTCACTATACCCAGTGAATATGCACTTCTCTTCCTTGTCATCTTGCTTCTTCCTCTTCTCATCTGGAACATGTGCATATGCTATGCACCCAAAAAATATTAAGGGAGCAATGTTCAACTTCTGGTTACTCCATGCTTCCTGAGGAATTTTGTCCTTCACACTCTTGGTGGGACATATGTTGAGTAGATAGATTGCACAACATATAACTTTTACCCAAAACTCATGTGGCAAATTATTTGCCTTCAACATGCTCCATGCCATCTCCATGATTGTTTTGTTCTTCCTATCGGCAACACCATTCTGTTGTGGTGTGTATCTAGCAGTCATTTGTGTGTGAATTTTATTTTCCTTGTAGAAATTTTGGAATTCATTGGAGATATATTCACCTCATCCATCTATCTTGAGTCTTTATTTGGTAGCTACTTTATTTGTCAACCAGTTGAACTCCATAAATTTTTGCAACACCTCTAACTTTTGTTTTATGGGATATATCCATATCCTTCGTCTGAAGTCATCAATGAAATTCAAGAAGTATTTGTTACCAACAAATGTGTTGGTCTACATTGGATCGTAAATGTCTGAGTGCACCAACTCCAATGGTTGTGAAGCTCTCCAAGATTATCCTATAGATAATGCATCCCTATGTTGCTTTCCAACTAAACAACCTTCACAGACTTGATTTGGTTGATCAATAAGGGGTAAAACCTTCACCATATACTTCTTGTACAACAATTTCAGGCCACTAAAACTTAGGTGACTAAATATGAGATACCACAACCAAGTAGCATCCTTCACAACTACACTAAATGACATCAACGATTTATTCTGAATATGCAGTGAAAACATTTTGTTCTTTGTCATGGACACTATTTTAATTTACCCATTTTCTTTGTCTCTAATGGTACAAACTCCATATTTGAATCGAATAGTATGCTCCTTCTGCACAAGTTGTCCAATACTCAACAATTTGTGCTTCAAACCAGGTACATAATAGACATTAGTGATCTGCTTCCTTCACCATACATGGTGTGAATGAGAATTTTTACTTTTTCCATCATAGGATCTTTGTTGTTGTTCCCCATATTCACTTTAGATTGAACTTTTTTATCCAACTATGAGAACATCTCTCTGTTCCAAATCATGTGGTTACTGCATCCATTGTCGATATACTAGATATTCTTCTGGCTCTCCTCCTCAATACTTTAAGTCAACAACATATTTCCATAGGCATCTCTACACTTCACATTTCTAGCTTCATATGTGGAGTGTGCCTACTATTGGTTATCTATGACCATATTATTTATGCACTCAGAGATATAGTGATTGAAACTCTTGGAGTAATAATATTGGACATTTGATTTATCCTTCCTCTAATTAGATCGTCCTTGCTAGTTTTTACCACTGTCTCTTCCTCCTTACTGATGGAAGTTGCAATTGGTCTATTCGTCATTGGAGTTTGACCTTCCTCCTTGCTTGTTGCCTTTCCCATGCTTACCTCTACTTTTTTCTCCTTGAGAACTGGAGGCACCTTGGTGGGATTTTCCTCTACTACTATCTTGAAATAGGACCTGCACCTTGAATGCTTGCTCCAACGAGGACTGATTTAGGTGACTCAGCCTTTGCTCATGTGTTTGTAGAGACCCCATGAGCTCATCCATAGAGAGGGTTGTCAAATCCTTTGATTATTCAATTGCAATTACAACTGAGTCAAACCTTACTGGTAGGCTCCTTAGTATCTTCTCCAAAATCCTCTAATTCACCACATTCTACCTATTAAATCATATTTGGTTGATGACATCCATTTTTTGGGTGAGGAAGTCACTTATGGACTCTGACTCACTCATTTGCAAGTTCTCAAACTCCCTACTCAATATTTGTAAGTGAACCAACTTGACCTTGTTGGTTTCCTAGAAGGAGTTGGCTAAGATTTCCTAGGCCTCCTTCGCTTTGGTTGTTGCTGTAATTCATGAGAATATTGTCTCCTCAACTACCTATATTATGTAAAATAACACCTTTTGGTCTTTCTTATGATTTTACTTCAACAAATCTGAATCTACCTAGGAGAGTGCACTTAGTTTTGCTATGTCTACTAGCTCTACATAGCCATTCTAGACCAGGTCCCATAGCTCCTGTGACCCAAATAGGATATTCATCTAAATGCTCCAGTAATCATAATTATTATCATTGAACCGTGAGATCTGCAACTATAACATGTTGCTTCTGGAATCCATTACTTTTATCTTCCATGGACAGGCTCAGGCTCTGATATCAATTTGAAGAATGTGCACAAAGTGTAAGGTATAGGAGTGCGCTAGGCCTAGGTACAACTCAAGGGTGCACCTTAGATTGGCATAGCTGGCAGGTTGCACTTGGGTCAACTGCAACTCAAGGTTGCACCTTAGTCTGGTGCAAAGAACATTTGCATTAAAGACTGGCACAAAGGGACACTTGCGTTACGATCTGGCACAAAGGGAAAGTTGTGCCAAAGGTTGAGCATAGTGGAGAATGTATCCGAGGTTGGAAAGAGTGTGGAGAGTGCATCAGAGGTTTGGTACAAAGCAAAAATGCACCCAAGTTTGGCACAGTCAGTCTTGTGCGTTGAAGTCTGGTCCACTGGAGAGGATACGTAGGGGTTGGGTGCAAATGGAAACTATCCAAGGTAAGAATAGAGAAAAAATTATGTGATAAGCCTATGTCGAGAAGAGAATCAAATTTGCATAAAAGAACTTTATTGATTGAAATCAACTGACTGCAAATACAATTTTACAATGCAAGATTGAAAAATTTTACATAAACATCTGCAAGCAAAGTTGTAGGATCAACTCAGAAGGGAGACTGTGAATGTTATCGATTCACCTCCTTGCTTCAGCTCTTTCTGCTCTACTCTCCAACGTTCTTTCTTGTTGCTACACCTCTTGCTCACTCTCTGCTATTTTAAATGGTATCACCACCTTTTATAGTCAAACGAAGGTGAGGATAAGGCTTATCCTTTGATATGCCATAAATGCAAAACTAGAGTTTTAGCCTATTTGCACTTGCCGATTTTAATTTCTTGCGTGGGAGATTACGATGATCTAATGCGATCTGATGTTAGAGGTCGGTGATCAGATCTGGGCAATAAGATTTGTCAGAGATGTGAAATCGAGTTTAATTTACAATAAATGTTATAATTTTGTCGTTAATAACAACACAAATAATTTAGTATAGTTTGCAGTGCTTTAGAATTCGTTAGCGTTATCTTCATCTACACAACATTGTACTGCATTGCAGGTTTTTTTGGGAGAGGCAACTCAGGAAAATGATGTCGTGGAATTCTTCCATATGGGGAGAGGATTGATGAAGCTCGATAGCCGTGGGAAGCTTGTAGAATGGATACCATCACCGTCTTTCATGGCTGGACAAGCCAAAGTGGGTGTGTTGTTCAGCATATGTGATCGTTGTGCCTTCAAATAGTGAAGGATTGCAAATCGTGAAGGAGAAATGTGCGGAGCTGCTCCGCCAAGACTTCCATATCATCTACGTGGAGGTGGGGGAATTGGAAAACATTTGGCTGCCACAAAGTGAAGAAAATATCCGCCAAATCCTGCTCAAACTATTACCCAGCACGATTGCTTGGAACTCTCATCACGAGAGCGTGAACCAATTCTTTGCCTACTGTGCATATAGAACCCTACAGAATAGATTCAAATATAAGAAATGGGCTTTCTTTTGTAAGGTGAAGCAGCATGTAGAACTAATCCTGGTCTTGGATGCGTTGAACAGGTCGCAGCGAGCAGAGAGAAGACGAAGTAGAGGGTTTTGATGGAGTAGCACCAGTTTATGCCGAGCAAAGTGAACACTCAGTAGAGGGCTTTGATCGAGTACCATGAACATTCGATCGAAGGAACGTATTTTGCAAGCGGCTTCCATTCACTTGTTTAAACTTTTTACAAATATTGGGACATTAAGCTTGGTAGGTTAGAGTGGTACTTGGAATGCAACACCTTTCCCGATCTGTACGACCTAACCTGTTTTAATTATGAAACATTTTAAATTAATTATTTCAATTTATAAAATCATAATACAATTTAATTTTAAAGGTTCTTTTATCTATTTCATGTTTTTATAGATTATATAATACTAAAATTTAACTCAAAGAAATATGAGAGTAACTTATCATCAAGTATCATGTTTGATAAGATTCGTTTGTTTTTTTTTTTTTTAATAAAGGTTATATATATATATATATATATATATATATATATATATATATATATATATATATAAATAAATAAATAAATAAGTAAAGAAATGAGTTATGCTTTTTTTTTTTTAAACTATTTTATTATATTTTAAAATTATTTTTATTTTAAAATAATTTTAAATTAATTATTTTATTTTTATAAAATTATATTACTATTTAATTTTACATGTCAATTTATCAGTATTATGTCTCTACATATTGTATAATACTAAAACCTAAGTCAAATAAGTATGATAGTAACTTATGATCAAGCACCATGAGTGATAGGATTCCCTTGACTAACAAGTTCTTTAAATAAGGATTCAATCTAGCTATTAAAATATAGCTTATAAAGGTAAAGGGATAATCCATAACTCAAATTTTTATAATTATTATTTTTTTAATTTTAAAATGATTTCTAATTAATTATTATTTTTTTATTGGTAGAAAGGGTTTTGAAAGGTCCCTGAACCTTGTACAAGAGAAATTACATGAATTCCAGATCGACCGAGGTGGTCCAAAAAATAAAGATCAAAGAGCAAGCAAACCTCCACACGAGGAAAGGTGTCGCGAAATCGTGACCAAATTGGTGATGTCGTGAAATCACGACAAGTTGCACCGTTGCTGTCAAGAGAAGAAAGGATGTCGTGAAATCGCGACAAGAAGCGCCATCGGAGCCGAAGGAGGGAAGAAGTCGCGATATTGCGACATGTTGCAAGGTTGTTGCCAGAAGAGAGGAAGTGTCGCGATATCGCGACGTGTTGCTAGGTTGGAGCCGGAAGAGAAGAAGAGTCACAAAATTGTGACATGAAGGAAAACCATAATTGGACAGGAAAGGTGTCGCGAAATCGTGACAAGAAGTAACACCGTTGCTAAAGAGAAGAGGTGTCGTGAAATCGTGACAAGAAGGAAGACCGCAGCCGAAGAAAAAAAGTGTCGCGATATCGCGATAATTATAGAAGACTGCTTCCAAAGAGAAAGGGTGTCATGAAATCGCGACAAGATGGAAGACCGCTGTCGAAGAGAAAAAGTGTCGCGATATCGCGACATTATGGAAGACCGCTGCCAAAGAGAAAAGGTGTCGCGATATCGCGACAAGATGGAAGACCGCAGCCGAAGAGAAAAAGTGTCGCGATATCACGACAAGATGGAAGACCGCTGCCAAAGAGAAAAAGTGTCGCGATATCGCGACAATATGGAAGACCGCAGCCAAGGAGAAAAGGTGTCGCGATATCGTGACATGATGCAAGGAAGAGAAAAAGTGTCGCAATATCGCGACAAGATGGAAGACCGCTGCCAAGGAGAAAAAGTGTCGCGATATCGTGACAAAATGGAAGACCGCAGCCGAAGACAAAAAATGTCGCGAAATCGCGACATGATGCAAGAAAGCGCCTGAAGACAAAAAGTGTCGCGATATCGCGACATGTTGCAAAAATGCACCTGAAAAGAAAAAGTGTCACGATATCGCGACATGTTGAAAAAACACACCCGAAGAGAAAAGGTATCGCGATATCGCGACATGTTGCAAAATCACGACCGAAGAGAAAAGGTGTCGCGATATCGCGACATGTTGTAAAACCACAACCGAGGAGAAAAAGTGTCACGATATTGTGACAAGTTGAAAGACCGCTTCTGAAGGAGAAAAAAGTGTCGCGATATCACGACAAGTAGCAACCTCGCGGCCAGAGGAAAAAGGGATGTCGCGATATCGTGACATGCTGAAATTTCATGACCAACGGTGAAAAGTGTTGCGATATCGCGACAAGTTGCCGAAACGCAGCCGAAGGGGGAGAAGAAGGAAGAAAGGATGCGAAAACTCAACCAGTTCCAAGAGCAAACAAACCTGGTCCCCTGTTAACCACTCACATTGTGCAGACATTGGAACTTGTAGAAGTGTCCCTTAGGCCAATGGGAAAGGAGTCTCTCCAAACATGAATGTCCGTTTTGCCAACTCCCTTGTTAGCAAGCCAGTCCGCAGCTTTGTTGCCTTCCTGGTACTGATGCTTAATGACTAGTTCTAGGTAAATGCCAATTAGTGCCTTGCATTCTTGGAATATCGAAACAAGGGCCCAGGGAGGCACAGAAGTCCCATTGAGCCAGTTGATGCAGTGTAGTGAGTCTCCTTCTATGATAAGTTTATTGATGGTCAAGCCTTCCAAGAGAATCAAGCTTTGGAGCAGAGCCCGAGCCTCTGCCATATTGTTAGATTGAATTCCCAGGTTCTGAGCAAAGGCCAAAATAATTTCTCCTCTATGATTTTTGAGAATTCCTCCTCTACTAGCTGCTCATGGGTTGCCTTTGGCCGCACCATCGAAATTAAGCTTGTGCCACCCAGTAGGAGGTAAGACCCACTTGATGACAGACCTGTCAACAAAAGTACGGGCTATGGCAGAGAAATTGGAAAGATTGAAAAGTTTTGTTAGGTCCGATTCAAGGCCAGGCGGGGGGGGGTTTGGAAGACGAGACAAGAGAGGCATTCTCCGCAGCAAGGGCCAAGATTTTGACAACAACAATCTTCATATCAGTGGCTTGGTTTTTGAAAATTTTGGCATTTCTCTCAAGCCAAATCTTCCATAGGAAGATGTGAAGGCAAGCTTGCCACATGAATTTAAGTTGATTGTTCTTGAAATGTCGGGGCCATTGTTGAAAAAGTACGAGAATGGAATGAGGGAGGGCTATGAAGATGACGCAGGTGTTAAGAACCTAGTTGAGCACTGCAAGAGAGAAGGAACATTCCAGAAAAACATGCGAAGTTGACTCACAGGCATTTTTACACAGGATGCACCAATTGGGGATGAGTAACCCTCTGATTATCAAGTTGTCAGTGGTGAGGATTTTGTTTTGGATGGCCAACCAGCAGAATAATTTGACCTTTGGAATGATCTTGGGAACCTAGACCTGATTAGATAAGTCCCAACCATCATTGGGAGTTTCTTGACTGTAGTAAGCTGATTTAACAGTGAAATTCCCTGAATCCTCAAGGTTCCAGACCATGGAATCATCTTTGTGAGAGTTGGGGATGATGCAAGTCCTCAGCAAGTTTTGTAACCGCCTGAGCGCCTCTGTGATATGCCTAGGTCCGTTAAGAGCCAGGTGTTTCCATTTAGGTCTTGTAATACCTGGGTTAATGAAATGACACACCTTATCTCCAAAGGTGGCTTTGGTAACCGTCTTGAGCACTGCAAGATGAGGATCTTGGTTGAGAGGTTTGTCACGGATCCATGGATCATCCCAGAAATGAATGGTCATTCCAGTTCCAAGACACCACCTTAAGCCTTCCATGATGATCTTCCTTGTTTTGGTGACGCCATTCTAGAAATGAGATCTTCTAATTAATTATTTCATTCTATGTTACAATTTAACTTTTAAGGGTGAATTCACTTTATCTTATGTTTTTGGATATTGTATAATTTTAAAACCTAACTCAAAGAAGCATGAGAGTGGCTTATGATAAAAGTACCATGAATGATAGGATTCTCTTACTAACAAGTTCTTTAAATAAGGATTTCATCTATTAAAATACAATTTTGAAGGTAGAGGGATAATAGAGTAGTCAACATTAATATCTTTTATAGTTTAAATTTATTTTTGTTTTAAAATAATTTTAAATTAATTATTTAAATTTATAGGATTATATTGCAACCTAAACTTAAACGTCAACTCACATAGTCTCATACTTTTGAAGATTGTATAATATTAGAACCTAACTCAAAGAAGCATGAGAGTGACATGAGATGCAAGTATCATGAGCGGTAGTGGTAGGATTCACTTGACTAACAAATTTTTTGAATAAGGATTTAATCTATTAAAGAAAAGTAAAAAGTTTTGCACATGAAGGTAGAAGGCTAATAGATTACTCAATAGTAATATTTTGTATAGTTTAATTTTTTTTTTTTTAAATGATTCTAAATTAATTATTTTAATCCATATGATTATAAACAACTTTACTTTAAAGGTTAACTCATCTAGTCTCATGTTTTTGAAGATTTTCAAATATTAGAACCTAACTCAAATATACGTGAGAGTGACTTAGCAAATTCTTTAAATAAAGGTTTAATCTATGAAAACAAAATAAAAAAATTTACATATGGAGGTAGAGGAATTTATATATTACTCAATTGATGCTTATTTTTATCATTTAAGATGGTATTATTTGGAGAATGGTTAGATTAGTGGAAGGTGACAATAGTATCATAGGTGGATTTATATTATTTGTTCATCCACATGTATTGAAAAGATAATTATCAATTCATTTGTCAACTTAAGTGATATCTCCAAGATGAAGCCTAATAATATCATTTCAAGAATGAATCAAACTAAATAAAATAAACAATGTTGTCATAGGTGGATTATATTATCCTTTAAAGAATTTCTTAACTAAGAATAATAATATGTAGTCAAGATAATAAAAAATTTAAATAAACTACATCTATCATATATCCTCATACCTCATAGGAGACAAGACGAAAAATAAATGCTCCTTGCTATTTACTTTATGGATTTTATGTAATTTTATATTTAGCCTCCACATGGAATATAGTTGTTATTATCAACTTTGAGTTAATTCATTCAATAATCCATAACACCATTGTTGTGGTATCACCTTGTCAATAAATCAAATCATTTGTAATTTTTTGAAAGGCCCTTGTATAAAAGGCTAGCATAGGATAAATTTCTTCTATGAACTACTAGCCAGCCAAATATTTTGACCATATCAAAAATAGTTTTCATGGTCCCTCTCAATGTGTTCTTTGTAAAAAATAGGAGGAGATTATGGACCATCTCTTGGAACATTGATCAATAGTGTAGAAACTATGGCAATGGATTCTTAATATGTTTGGTAAATGTATGGTGATGAATGGAAGAATTAAAGAATGGTTAAAGTAATGCTATAGCCCTTATAAAAGTGAGGTTTTATAGACAATATGATATATATCAAAAGATACAATGCTTTGAACTGTATGGCTAGAAAGGAATAGAAGTATATTTAAAGGAAATGAAAGCAATTTAGAGGTAATAAAAAGGAATATATTTTTAGTCGTAGAGTAGTCTAAACCAACCCTATCAACTCACCCAATCCCTAATTTGGAAGCAAAGATCCTTGATAGATGGATTCAAGTCATTAAATGGAATAATGATGTTGGGTACAAAAGAAGCAAAAAGAAGACAAATAATTTAAAATAGAAACCACTAGATGTGGAGTTTATTAAATTGAATTTTGATGGAGCTTTTAAAAAAAATGGAGGACTAACAGAAGGAGAATGAATAATTAGAAATAATAAAGGATAGATTGTGTCTCATTATGCTTTCAATAGTGGAATTAAAACAAATAATGAAGTTGAAGCTTAGGTGGTTTTAGAAGGGTTAAAAATATATAAATAAATAAAATTTAATAAAGTATGGTTGGAAGGTGATTCTGTCATAGTTATAAATACAATTTTGAGGAAAGCAGAGACTCCATAGAACATACAAGAGATAATAATAGAAATTCAAGATCTTGCTAAAGAGTTTGAAGAAATTAAGTATACACATAGTTTAGAGGAAGGAGACAAATGTGTAGATAAGGTAGCCAATATATGGGTTTTAATTCAGGATCATGAAGTTAAATTCTTTTTTTCATGGTTAGAGGAAATAGTAAGTATAACTAAAGCTGACAAGAAAATGTTGATTGCTTGAATCAAATAATGATTGAAATTTACTTTAATTTTTTCATTGGTAATATTAGGTTTATTTTATAATATTAATATATTTTAATATAAACTATTTGTTATGATTTTTATGGTTGCGCTTGTGTTTCAAGAAGGAAACTAGCAATCCATATTTGGTAAAGTAGACTATCGTAATGCAATATTTTGGACATATTACTCTACTAAGATGCAATGGATAGATAGTAGAGGTGATTTTTTGTTATTGTGAATTTTACTATGAAAAATATCAAGAGCGATGTTAAATTATGAAATATTTACATTCAAACAAAAAATTAAAAATATCCAGAAAATGAAAAATCAAGAATTTAGACATTTTATGTAAAATGATGTAAGTTTCTAGCTATAGCATCTCAATTGAGATGATAAGTGTATCTATTTGTAAACTATTAAGATTTAAAGAAGAGAGTTATTATTTAATAAGGGTGAGGGACCTGAGTACAACCCCTTGTTATCCAACAAAAAAATAGGCTAGCTTAGGACTGAGTGGTCGAAGAGAAAAAGTCCACAGAATTTGAAAATTTTATTTTAGATTCCATCCCTAGCTATGCAATCTATTTTAGTGATATGAAAAGTAGATTCCTAGGAACATATTAATAATATTGAAAGAGAATATGAAAATCTATAAAAACCCAATATATTATAATAGATTAGCTAATTTTAAACACCAACACTTTATTGATCGATGTATTTTATAAATAATGTGAAATAATATATACATGAAAAATATCAAGATATGTATATTTATATAATTAAAATACAAAATCACTAAGAGATTAAATCCTATCCAAACAAGTGGTAAGTATGAGTAGATATTTTAGTAAGATTTATTGGTAATATGAGTCAAGAGTGAGTGCAAGTAGAAAGCATAAGCAAAAAGAAGGAAGTAAAGTGTGAACAAGAAGTGAGCGCTACTTCTTTTTATTCCACATCTTAGGAGAAACTCAAAAACTAAATGTTTCATATGAATAAAATCTAGGTAACATGGAAAGAAAGTCATTTCTGAAAGTCTTTACTAGAAGTAAGGATGCCCTAGTAAGCAATAAGAGGAAGATTAAACATATGGAAACCCCTATAGAAGAAGTAGTAGATACTACACCAAAAGTGATTATCAAGGATGATATGATCAAGCATGATATAATAGTTTTAAAACTAGAGGGTTAATACATAAGTTCCATAAATACTGACCAAGTTTATTTGAGATTCAAAATTAGATCAAGTAAAAGTGGGGATTGAATTTCAATTACTCCATGAATTTTCTTTTAAGACATTTTTTCTCATTATATTCTCCAGTTAAAAAATAATGGATACAAAATAGATGAAAACCCTTGGTTTAAGGGCAAATATACATTGTATTAAGACCATATATTGAGAAATTTTCTATGAAGATAGAGACTATTAGAAGGTTTCTTGTGGGTATTAGGATTTTTGGACTTCCTTATCAACTCAACAATAATGGGGTTGTTAAGGATATTATTGCGCCTTAGGCTTAATTATAAGCCTAAGTTATTATTATTATTTCTTATTTATTACATTCTAATACATGAAGTATACTATGCCCATGTTAGAAATATATTTGTTATTTTTTAGGATGCTTAGTTAGATTTTTAGAGATATATTTTATCTTCTAGTGATTAGTTAGTAGTTAGCATCCATGTTTGGTAGATTTTTATCTATTAGTTACAAGTGGTTGCTCTTGGAAATAAAATTGTCACAACCATTGTAACCATGTGATTTTGTTGTAGCTTCTATATATTCATTGCACATAATAAAATAATTAGCTTCACATTTGAGTTTCCATATCAGTGGTAATCAGAGCCATATGATATTATTTTAGGTGACTAGTACTGTTTTGCTACTAGTGCACTAGGTCCTACGGTTATTGCTGCAAGGATTTGGCTTAGGACATCCTATTGCATCATTTTGTGAAGATCTTGAGGTGATAGAGGGTTGAAAATTACTCTTGCACCAAATACCCCTGATGAAACAAAGGGTAACCAAACTTACCCTGAGGAAGGCAAGAAAATATTATCCAGTTTGGAGATTGAAGAAAAATGTCTATTTTGAAGATTGAAGAGAAACATGAAGGATAAATTGTTGTTGATTGAGAATCAATTGCATAAATTTTGAGGCTAATTTTTGGCCAAGAGAATCCATTGGTAGTTTTTTACAAGAGATATATAGATCAAATAAAGGAGCACATATTTGGAATTTGATTGAATTCTTTGAGGTTTGTGAGAGGATTGTAGGATCGAAAGAGCCTTATTATCACTTTTTTCTTAATTTATTCCCCTTATTGAATCAGTCAACCTATTTACGGATCAACCACCCCACTGATCGACCTACCTACCAATCAATAGAGTTTTGGACAACCTTTGATCTTCCTCTCCTCTCCCTTATCCCTCTTATATTCCCTTCTACCACACATCCCTTCATCCTCCACCCCCTTATCCATCTAGTACCCTCTCAACCTACCGTAATATGGCTATACCAGACACTACAATAGAGCTCTCGCATACGATGGTTGATGATAGACTTGAAACCAACCAGATGGTAGATCCTAGTAGACTAGCCCTACTATTTTCCCTTCTCATCATTACATTATTAGTGTAGGAAAATTATAGGTGATGGATCCAAACTAGATCAAATGCAAACAAATCCTTGTAGGCAACGAATATTTTATGTGTAGGCAAAAATTACGCAAAAAAAAAATTAAAATCTCATCATAAGGTTTTATTTTGTAAATCAACAATGAGAATCAAACCCCTAAATTCTCCCTTAATCGATGCATGTTACGTGGTATTATTCTATTTGTAGACATTGTTTTTATTTTCGTGTAGAGGTGATTGAAATTAATTTCAACCACTTTATGATTGTTTTGCACGATTCTAGCAGTTTCACAGGGTCCTGATGATGTTTTCCAATTTTTGGTGATGAAATTATCTTTTCGCTATTGTTACAATGATATTTCAACTATTGTGAGCCCCTTGGCATGATTAAGAAATTTTAAATGTCTATTTTTTTTTCACAACCGTTTCAACATGATTGTATGGTAAACATTTTATTTTCAAGCTTAGTTTTATCATTTTCAGTGTAGAGAGCAGTTTCAACGAGTCTTGATAACTTTTCATATTTTTGGCAATCACAAATCAACATTTGGTGAAGAAAAATGGATGCCCAGTAGTCGAAGAACATCTTTGATGTGATTTCCTGGTAGGTGTTGTTCATTGTAGGCCCTTTCAAATATTGTTTCCAAATTTTGATGTTCTTCTTTGTGTTTTTGATAAGTTCTAGTAAAACCTTACATCTAGCATCAAATTGTGGGTTTTGATGTAAAAATCATGATTTTTGGTATGTTCTAAGCATTTATGATGCATTTTTCTAACGTTTATAAAGTTCTTCGATGGTTAAATTTCCTTTTCGATGAAAATTCCATAATTCTAATGATAAAACCCATCTTCAATAGTTTCTTGGCATTTACAATATTTTCTCGATATTTGTAACCATTTTTATAGCAGGCGGGAGGTGGTAAGGTGGGTAGGTTTATTTAATTTTGGAAATATTAGTCCCACATTGGGTATTCCCCAGCCCGACTGGACTTAAAACTACAAACACAATATAATCTTAGTGACCACCTTATAGTGGTCACCAAAGGTCCATGCTCATGTGTGGGTCCATGCTCCAGTTATGGGCGTAGGTGCATAGTGCCAAGTGCATGGCTCCTTTAGTGTTGATATTCTATGAAGTTGTGTACTATTTGACCTTTGATTGCGCTACTAGACTATTGAGGTATAAACTATTGACTTACATGTAGTTGACCGGTCTGATTTGATTATTGACTTAAAAATAAATTTTTAGAGAAATTTTATTTTGTCGCCCCTATTTGGTGCCAAAATTTATTGTTGGAGTGGGTTTGAATTCAAATTTTGGTGCCCAAACAACAAAGGAAGGTGAAATTTTCCAATTTTTGCATTTTTCAGCGATTTGTTTTGCAAAATTGATCAGTTTTTACCTCTAAAAGTTATATTTTTGTAAATTAAAGGGCCAATTTTTTGAATTTTTAATGCTAATATTTTATCCATTTCAAACTTAAGGGGTAAATTATTTTTTTAAATTGCACAAATTATGTAAATTGAAGCACTAAACAACCCATTTTGTAAATTGGAAGGCAAATTTTTGTAAATCTAGGCAAATTGTGTAGTGGGAAAACTTGCAATTTGTTTCTAAGAGACTAGACATTTCTTGCAACCATTTAAGAATATTTATATTCTAGCATATACATGTTATCAAATGGCTACCGCCCTCAAAATAAACATGGGAAATCTTACTATTGCAGTAGATATTTTGGCAGATAAAGTATAATATATTATTATCCAATTAACTCATGGTGATGTAAAAATTTAACACAACAATGCCAACAAGGAAAAAAGTGAGGTCAAATTTTATGATGGGTCAAGATATCTTGATGTCAGACACTATAGGTTTAGATAAGCCTATAGGATTCCAGTCACTACCTACATTTTTCAATTTAATAGGGTAAAGGTTCTTCTTGATGTGAAATATTTAGAAGAGGATCTGATTAACAAGTTCACTCATTTTGGATGTGGTATTCAATTATACCATTCTCACTGAGGAGAAAGTTGGTGCCTATCACAAATATCAATAATACAATAGTTCCAAAGGCATGAATCAACATTAATAAATGGTGAAGAATAATTCTCATTCTTCTCCTCATTCTTCTTCTCCTCCCACTTCTCCTAAAGCACGTTCTTCTTCTTCTCACTCTATGTATTATTCTTCTTCAACAATATATTGTGATTTTATAAAAAACATGGTCATACTAAATCTAGATGCTTTACTTTTGAAATAATGAAGAAGAAGTCCCTAATTTTATAGCCTACAAATTAGGAACCACAAGATGGACCCATTGTGACTATAAGTATAGAAGAAGAATATCCTACTTTAAAGGTTAAACTAAACAAAGTTGCCCTCATGTCAAATATTTTTTTAAGGGGGTTATGACCATTTTTTTATCACCCGACCCCACCTTATGCATGATTTTTATGTGGATTGTATCATAGATAATATCTCACAAAAGAATCTCATCGTGAGGACCATTGTTGAGAAGCTAAATCTTTCCACAAAGCCACATCCTCAACCCTATGCACTTGGGTGGAAGGATGTAGACTCTACATCTAACATCACACACACTTACATGTTGTCTTTTTCTTTTGGTGATAAGTTTATTGTTAAAGTAAGATGTGATGTCACATAGATGGATTGTTGTGGACTATTTCTTGGTAAGTCCTATCAATTTTATAGGAATTTAGGGTATCATGCTAAGATAACATGTACACCTTGGACTTATATGATAAAACCTTTTTGATACAAAGTACTACACCCACTTGAAATTTGATGCTAAGTTATAGGCAAGCTCGTAAACCATTAATTCAAACACTTTTTTGCTCCTACTTGCATAAGTACCACACAAGATAAAGAACAAGCACCATTAAATACTCATGATAAATAAGAAGCTTCACTTCCATAATTTGAACAATCATAGGAGCTCATGCTTATGGAACCCATCACTCTCACTCATGAGAAAGATACCAATATACCATTGGCATAATTTCAAGTACACCTATGAACACACAACAACTTGCTCCATAGAAGTTGCCTTTGGCTTTGTCCTTTTCCACCATTGCACATAAGGAGAAGGAGTAAGATAAGGTAAATTCCTTCATTCAAAACTAACATAGCCTTTAGGGCAATATGAAACAAGACTTGTAGAAGACTTAGTAGGAGCAGTAGAGAGCAATGAGTAAGCATCACAATCATCAAGTTGGAGATAGATTTTGGCTTCCTTTGGATAAGTTATGCTTTCCAAGGAAACTATATTAGGATCCTCCTTTGGTACCTGAACCTAACATCAATCCTATAATAGTAGTGGCACCTGATCCTCACCATCCACTCATTACAGATAGACTTTTCAACATGAATAATCATCACACTCGTTAGGGTTCTTCCACTTATTACCTTGTCATCCACCATGGTCACTTTCCACATATCGCTCAATAGATTTCTCACCATAAAATGACCCATGAATTTCCTTATTTGGGGTCTAATTCTTCTATGGTGGGGAGGAGTATTCTAGATATTATTTTACCTTAGGATCAATTATAAGCATAAGTTGTTATTATTATTTCTTATTTCTTTCATTGTAATATGTGAGGCATAGTATACCCATGTTGGAAATATATTTGTTATTTGTTAGGATGCTTAGTTAGATTGTTAGAGATGTATTTTATCTTCTAGTAGTTAGTTGGTTGTTAGCATCCATGTTTGGCAGATTGTTATCTATTAGTTACAAGTGGTTGGCCTTGTAGGGTAAATTGTTACAACCATTGTAACCACATTATTTCATTGTAGCTTCTATATATTCATTGCACATAATAGAACATTTAACTTCACATTTTAGTTTTCATATGAGATGTGTTGAAGAATAGTAGAAACATGTAAGTGATTTCATCTATGAAGGACCAACTACTAAGGAAAGAAGACATGATATATACAATTGAATATATTACCATGGATATTTTAAGACCATTACCATATTCCATTAGGATTAAATATGAAAAAGAGAATGGGATAAACAAGTGGATTATAAAAATATTGCATTCCAATGTTGCAAATATCATGAAACTAGACACATGACATTATGAAGTTCTCACAGAGTTCTCACCATATATCATCTATTAATTTTTTTATATTTTAACTTAATCCAAAAGGATATTAACTTCCCTTCCCCTCCTTGTTAATTTCAACAAGATAGAAAGTATTTCTACTCTAAATGAGAATTAATTTCAATAAACATAAAGCAAGACTTACATTATTGTAATTAAATTTAATTCCACTTCTCAATAATAACACCAGGTATGATAAGTCTAAATAATAAGTCAACTCTAAGTGTGAATATTTATTTCAATGCTTGATGAACTTTACATAGCTTATGGCATATTCCTCAAATTAATATATGAATTTTTACAAGATGCTCATAGCTCCTTTTATTATGGGGGTTAGTATGATTATATGAATAAATGATAATAATAAAAATAAATACTTTTAAACTTAAACTAATATGTATTAAAGTATAGAACATATCCATCATCATGCTTGTGATTTAATGATCTATCTACCATGAAAGCTGCAAAACAGTTCTTCGTGCATTCTATCCCTATAACCACCATGCCATAATAATTTTAAATATTTTATATTGTTGAAAGCACTAGGAAAGGAACAAGCGTTCAGTGAGATGAGGCCTAAGATTTGAACCTTGGACCTCCGCCCTCTTTACAGGGTTTGGGAAAACTAATTAGTCTACACCTCAGACCTATAATTGTTGCAATTAAACCATCCATGAGTTAATTAAATATATATATATACATAGAAATGTGCTTAATAACATTTGAGATATACTAGAATAAAATTTTCTTGCCAACTCAAAATCATATGGAACTTCAACAAAGAACTATACAAAGACTAGATCATCATCCATGGATATTAATATTACCATTGGAGATAGATGGAGATTTATTTAAATAGAGGTAAGTCACAAATTAATATGATGTGGATATTATATTATTAATAATACTACTTTTAGCATCCACCAATTATTAGTGGGGTTGATATATATGAAACATCATCATATTCATGAAAAAGAAACAAGGTGGAAAATAATTTAGCCAATTATTGTATTGATTTTCATATTAACTAGGGAAGATTCTATATATTAATTAAAATAATATCAAATATTTCATGAATAATACAAATAGTTTATGGGGTATAATGAACATATTTGATCTAGAAAGGAAATCTAGATATTATCTAATTGACTTGATACTAGATGTAATGTTTTACAGGAGTGACCCCCATGTAAGCCACACATATAATATTATTTTTTTTTAAAAATGGGTGTAAAATATGATTTTCATCTCAATACCACATAATATAATCATAACATCACCTTGGTTCCATTGTATTTTGAAGGATCACATTATTTAAAATTTTTGAAAGTTTATTTTGGGTTTTAATGTGGTGTTAAAATGATGTTATCATTGCTCTTTTGTGTCAACATAGTTTCATTTTAGTATAGAATATTTCTATCACTTTATAACATTAAACCAAAGCTAATTTATCATTTATTACATGGTAATAACTTTAAAAATTCTTCTATAGAGCATTAACATAACATTGAGCAAATCATAAATCAAATTTCCATCATATCATTGATGGGGCATAAAACCTTATAGCAATAAATTTAATATTGTACCATTAAAGCATCATTGGTGTAAGAGAAGACATGTGAAAAATTGCAATTGTTATGTGTTAGATGTGAATAAATAAAAAAATAAATGTATTATGTATTGTAGTGATAAATCATTACAACTCACTTAGATTGCACTCCAAAAGAAGATGAAGAGCCTAAGAACGAAACCAAGGAGTCATAGTCCATGCTAGCCTAAAAAGATTCCATGTTATATTTCACCAATAATATATCTCCAGATGGTGATGAAAAATATGGAAATACTTACTCTATGAGGACAAGTTGACCACCTAATAAGAAAATGGCCTATAGTGAATTGTATAAAGCCCTTTTGGTGATATTTGAGATAGACGTTGTTCCTGATAAAAGTTGATGAGCCTTTTTACTGATAATTAAAACTACTTCATTATAGGATGAAAATTTTGATGGGATTTAATTAAGAAATAAGGCCCAATGGAATAGGTTATCAAAACTTACAAAGTCTTGAAAGAAATGGCCAAGAGAAATTTTTGATTACATGGACAATGAAATACCAATTAGGTGGATAAAAGGTGATAGAAAAAGTTCCAAAATAAATGACACTATAAGTAGGCAAATGGACCAAAACCAAGGGGGAGGTAGGTAAGCACACATATTCATAATAAAAAAAATATGCCAATATTGAGAAAATATTGATTATCTACTAGGAACACTTTAGCTCTGCAAGTCAGACAAATATAGGTGAAATATTAAAGATAAAAATAAGGGGGACCTACAACCATGAAAACTACAAAATGATAGCAAAAATGGATGAGTGTTACTCCATTAAATATTTAGAATCCATAGAAAAGGGGTATACAAGAAGTCATATCCTCCTATATATTTTGAAAGGGAAATTTCTTTATTGTAATCTATAAATAATAGTAGTTTTATCTTTATAAAGAATTGACAAGTTCATAATTATATACATTTTTAGGTTTTCCTTTCATTTCTCTATATAAAAATAATTGCCGTTCTTGAGTGGTTTATGGGAAATCTCAAAACCCTACGTCTGGTACAATCTATGTAAGAATTTTCTTGCATTTATATATACATGGGAGCCTATATATATTTTTTGGCATAACCTATAGACCTATTGATATGTATGTGTACATGTTTGTATTGTTTTACCTGAATAATACAAGTTGTTAAGTGTATGTGTGTACAAGAGGCTTGCATCTATTTTAAAACTAAGTCACTTGCTTATCTCTCTAGTTGGACCCATATTCTCATGCATGCATGTAATTTGTAACTCTCATTTGCACTTCACTACGTCAAAGAGAGGAAGTGTTCACCACTTGCACATAGCATTCATGCTTATTTTTATAGGAATATTTTAGCAAACATCTTGGCATATTACCTTTTATTTTATTGAGTTTGTTTTTATTTTCTTACACTTTCATACAATTTTTCTTTGTTGATAAACCAAACGCTTTGAATGTCACATTCTAACAAGAATATAACCTTGTAAAAAACTCTTGAATCCCTCTAATTAAGCCAAACCCTAGGCACATGACCATGGACCACTATGTCACTCCCTATGAGTTGTGAGTTTCCTTGGAAAGGAAACTCATAGATGATAATACTTTAACACAAGATGGGAACCCAGTGGCACACAATTCATCCCAAAATTACAACAAGGAGTAGGATTGAGAATTGGTGAGGGCCTAGGTCTATTATTTATTGTTAAAGCATCTCTTTCCTCACCTAGCAACTTCACTCTATAACAAACATCAAAATAATACATTGTTGAAGGTATCAGGTCGAGGTTTGATTTAAAAACTCAATCTATCCACTTATCAAAAGAAAGAAGCTACATTCACCTAACAACTCCATCCTAAATAAAGAGCGTAGATATAACTAGATGAAAAAGCCTATGTCAAGGATTTTTGTATTTTTTAAACATGACAAGAGTTATTGTCACTATCTATAATAATTTTGTGAAGAAGGAAAGTTGTAGTCCATAATATGGTTACTCCACCCTAACTATCACTCCTTAAACCATTCATTTCTTAGAATGAAATATCGTAGTTAGCTTTGAAGTCTCTTACCCATTTCACAGGTGAAGGTATCACTACCCCCATGGATCACCATAACCATGTGGTGAGCCTATGTATGATCCATAACATATTAGATCAAAATATGACTTTAAGGTTGTTGGCTTCATCCTTTAGAAAAAAATTATAGTAATGGTGTTAACTTTTGATGGGAATGTAATAAAGTAAATGAAACCACAAATAATAAAATATAAAGGTTATGTTATATATGATAATGGCTTACTAAAAATTAAATAAATAACATGGAAAACTTATTTAATCACTCATACAATAGCCATTCAAGTATAAACACAAAAATTGAAACTTGATACAATATGTGGAACTCATTCTACTACTCTACTAGTGCATGCTAATGCATACTTCACTCCATAACCGTATTACAATGCTCAACGACACATATTTATACTAGTATGTGACTCTTCACTTTCCTATCATAAGAACACATATACATATTGTATGATAGACACTTGAAACTATTATTCTAAAGACTCGTGTACATGTGGACTACATACACATTTATATTATTGCACATTCTAATGCTTGTACTTTTTTGCTTCTATCCCAAAACTACTTAACCTAAGATAAACCCCTATTCTTATAAGTAACCAAGGTGGTATATTAATATGTACCAAATAATGGAATATATTTTCTAACACCCCCTTGTATTAAATTATTTGGTTATTGAAGACTTCAGTCTTCAATATCGATATTTGTATTTGTATTCATTCTTCAAGTGATATTGGATTTTTTCTTATGCCCAAGCTTGATGTTTTTGCTTGACTATGTATTCTGACTTTGGTACTATTATTGTTTTCCTTCTGATTTTGTTGTTAAAGTCTTTCATATGTCCATATTTTTTCCTTAAATACATATGATAAAATTCACTAATGATGTTTATTGTTATTGTATATATCCAATCAAAGAAATTATTTTCTTTGTACCAATAATATCTTTGTGAATGATTGATTCTTCCACAAATCTTACAACTATGGATATTCCAACATATTTCTATTGTATGTCCATGTCTACCACAATGATTGCACATATTGTATGTAGTCAAATCTCTTTTATCATTTTGACCATCATAGAAATTGTTCTTGTCTATATTTATTACTAATTTGATGTCATTATGTTCTATTGTAAACTTAGTCCCTTATTTATTATTGTTGATCTAAACTGTATATTCAATACTTTCATACTTTGATATGATATTTGATGCTATTGGTTCTCTCATTTCCTATTCATATTCTCCTAATCCTGTATCTTCATGTCTTATCATATTTGAGAAAAAAATATTAGCATTATTAATACAATCATTAGAATGATCTTTGTCAGTATCAATATAATATTTTGCATCACTATATCTATCATCATCTAAATCTATGCCCTCATTAACTCTAGCAACATGAACCTTTTCTAAAAAATTACGAACTATATTTAAATAACTTGTATCACATATAGTATCAACCTTTGTAATATATTCTTTTGCCTTAGTCAAGACTTCTAAATCACTAGTTTCAATGCTTGCATTACTATATTTCATTTCATTTTTACAAGCACCATAATTTGTGTCTTTTTCATTTTTCGGTAAATTACTAGTGTCATTACATGCATCTATCATCACTGGTTTTTGTTCTTTAGTATTGCAACATGAATCTACCATCTTTGGCCTTAAATCATTTATATCAATAGATGCATCTTTCATTTCTATTTTTTTCTTTACCTCATTAATCTTTTCTTGTTCTCTCATATTATAAATATTAAGAGTGACAATTCCTTTGTAGATTAATTTCCATAAATTGGTAGGTATAGTAAAAAATCTTCATAGTGATTATTAGTATTACTAAGAACACATTGCATGCATTTTTGAAGTGTAGAATAATCTTCTTTTTATGATTCGTTAGTAATATCACCAATACTACTATTCAAATCATTTGCTAAGTAATATACTTGTTCTTCAACTCTTCTATAATATCCTCTTGTATTCTATTCTTATCCTTAATGATTTCATGAGAAATGAATACCATATACATCGGTTGTGCTATATCACTAGGTAATGTAAATTATGTTCTAGAATATTCATATGCCTCTTGATGCTTTGCATTCAGATAACCACTAAGTGCTAAGAAATTTTTATTTTTGATGTCCTTTAACATTTATTATAAGACACACTTTTATCTTGATGAATTATTTTTAGTATCTTCTATCATATATTATGTATGACATTTAGATCTTTCCAATATTTTTAAAATTTCTTGAATGTCTAATTATTCTCCTTCGACTTTGTGGATGTATACATATTCTTATTGAAGGTCTATGTCTTATCCAATGTAAATTAGTTCTTTTACATGGTTTTTCATCTTCAACTAATTATAACAAATCATGTAATTATAGTTTTAGATTACTTGTTTTCTTCTTCATTTTATTTTTCTTTGCCTTGTTCCTTTTATGTAGACTACTTTATAGCTCCCTAGTGTTAGTTTGTGAACATATTAGATAAAACCTTTACACGACTTAGGTTTGTAGAGTCCTTTCATCTCCCAAGTGAATAGAGTATGCTAAGACCTTGGCAATTATTAGTTCACCTTTTGAGTTGACTTTGTAACATTTTGAGGAGGATGCTAACATAATAATCAAATCCTATTTTACCTTATTTCTCCTATTCAACTATGCACCTTTTAATTTGATGTATTTCTCTATGGGTGGATTCCTTTTTTTTTCCTTTTATAGTTTATTTTTCTAATTTCTATTAATCTAAAAATTTGGTATAGTAATCCTTATATCTTCCAAATTTAGAAATTTAAAAAAATATATATTTGCAATTTAAATGTTACTAACCTTATATCTCCTTGTTTATGTTTTACAAATATTTTGAAGCAATATTAGTAAGGTCTTAATGCTTCTAATTTATACTTCTTATTTAAGGTAATCAGTATGATTTCTAGTTTTCTAGGGTCTTATAGCTCCAATGTAATAAATTCCAACTTTAATAAAAAAACCTTATTACTCATTTATCTTTATAAAGTGTACTTTGAGATTGAAATAAATCTTTACCTTCGACTTCTTTTACCGATTTAGTTGGTGACTTCAATTGGTAAATCCTCAATGAAAGTCTTTTAGCTATTGTCGTCGTTAGGCTTCCTTAAGTCAATCGATGTTTCAATGACTCTACGGTCTTCGAGTGGTCATCTAGACTTAGTGATGCTCCTAAATGGTGGTCTTCTTCCTTTGTCCAATGGATAGTTCCTATGAGGTTGTATTATACTTTTAGTTTTAGTGGTGCTCTCAATGAGCGCAAACATCTAGTCTATGTCTATAACACTCTAAATGTTGTGTGGTCCTCCCAATGGCTAGTCTACACAGTTAATCCCTTGGATTGTAGAGCTTCTAAAATGATGTCAAATAATGGTTATTCCTTCCAATGAGTGCATGATAACTGATATGCTCTCTTACTAGTGTTTAGTATTCTGACGTGCACACTCCATATTTTTATGTATTTGATAGTAGCTAAATATGCAGTGATTGGTTCAATGTATGCACTAGTTGTAAGAGATTTTCCTTTTGCACATTACTTGAAATGACTAGTGGTTTTATTCTATGACCTTATAATATATTTCCTCTGCATTGTGATAATGTTTTAATTATAATGAAAAAATGGCTCTTTCACATGTTCCTAGGCACATACTATTGAGATCAATGATTCAAACTTTGGGGCATGCAAGATTTAATTATCTGCTACCAAAATTTGTGGTCTTCTAATGATCCTATAGTCGGGTCTTGTGTAGGATATAATAATCATAGTGCTCCTTCTATACATGTGGAAGGGGACACCCATGTTAGAAACATTAATCTAGATTTCATGCCTCCGCCCAACTACGCTCTAAACTTGGGCGAAGCTAGACTGCGCTCCAAACTTGGGTCAATTCAGACTGCGCTCGTGCAGTCAGGGATTTTGAAAAAAGTTTGACTTGACATTGCACATGAATTTTGACAGATGTGATTTCTGATAGATCCAATCGTCATAGAAGTTAATGCTCATTTTATGATTGGTCAAAAACCCTAGTTTAGGGTCTGTTAGAACCTATCATAGGATAACCTCTATCTTCCTCTCCCTATGGCTATATAAGGTAGTTTGGGTATTTAGGAAATTTAGAGGAGAGTGGGGGAAATTTAAGGAAATAAGCAAGAAAAAAGAAGTCTTTTGTAGACCAGCATACGAGATCACTTCAGTGAGCAGTGTAGCTCATCTATTTGAATGTTTGAGTAGCAGATTCGATATTTGTTTTCCCTCTTAGTTTATCCTACACCTTTAGTCTACAGATGTTAGTTTTTCCTTAGTTGATAACTTTTGTAACCTTCATCTTATAAGAAAAAAATTTGCTATTGTTTAAGGCATCTGTAGGGTTTACGATTATCTATATCGGCATAAATATGTTGTTGTCTGTACAATCACCGTAGAGCATTTTATTTCATGTTCTATAAGTTTGAGCTCATATATGAAATTTTGAATTTAGATTTAGTGTTTCTCTCCTCCTGTACGGTTCTTGCCAAGCCAAGAAAAACATCGCTATAGTCACGCAAGCCTTCGAACAACAAAAGTCTGCAAGGAAAAATTTGGTTGAGTCTGGAGCTGTTCACCTGACTACACAACAAAGTCAGACTTCACTACATTTGACTAACATAGTCAAGAATTGAATGAGTGCTCCTGACTTGGCACTTTATTCTATGCATATCTCGATGGCACAAAATTTTCATGTGTAACCTGACTGCGAAAATTACTTCGTGCACAACCTGACTGCGCAAGTTTTACTTGCACAGTCCGATTGCGTAAATTTTGGGAGTGCAACATGATTGCATAAATTTCAAGAGTGTAACCTGATTGTGCAATAGTCGAGAGTGCAGCCCGAGTTTAGCTATGAAACCCGACTTCGAGCCCTCCCTTCACTTTGCGCTCCCAACTCCCGATGATAAAAATTCTAAATAAAACTACAAATTGGTATCAGAGCTATTGATCCCTTGACATAGAGACCGAAGTAGAATGTCTTATAGTAGCAACAACTTGTAGTTGTAGATCTCATTCTTCAATGGGAAGAATTACGATTACTGGAGCATCTAGATGAAGATCCTATTCAGATCGCAAGAGCTATGGGAGTTAGTCGAAAATGGCTACCCAGAACCGGTAGATGCAGTAGCATTGGCTACCCTCTCTCATGTAGATAAGGACCTATTGAAATAGAATATGAAGAAGGACCAGAAGGCCTTCTTCTACATCATGCAAGCGATCAAGGAGTCCATCTTCTCGTGGATCACATGAGCCACCAAGGCAAAGTAGGCCCTGGAGATTTTGGCTAGCTCATACCAGGGCACCAATAAGGTAAATTTGGTGAAGCTACAGATGCTCAAGAGAGAGTTTGAAAATCTATAGATGAGTGAGTCTAATTACATGAGTGATTTCTTCACCCAGACTATAGAAATTATCAACCAAATGCAGTTGAACAGAGAAATTATGTAGATCTAGAGAATCATGGAGAAAATTCTCAAAAGTTTTCCTGCCAAGTTTGAATCGATTGTGATAGCAATCAAAGAGTTGAGGGATCTGACAACCCTCTCGATATATGAGCTCATGGGTTAATTGTAGATACATGAACAGAGGCTGAGCCATTCATCTTAGAACTCTCTAGAGCAAACATTGAAGGCTCAAGTCTCATTCTAAGATAGTGGCAGACAAGATTCCCACCATGGTGCCTCTAGTTCTCATAGAGCAAGAGGTAGAGGTATGTGTGGCAAAGGCAACAAGCAATGAGGACGGTAAAACCCTATTGAAGGAGAGACCAACTATAATTCCCATCAGCAAGGTGGAAGAGACATTTAAAAAAATTAGCAAGCTAGATCTGGTTAGAAGAAGGACATGTCAAAGGTCTAGTGCTATTTCTACAAGAAGTTCAGCCATTACATCTCATAGTGCAGAAAATGGATGGCCAAGGAGAACCAGCAATAAGCCCATTACACGGATGAAACCAAAAATGTAGCAGGAGGAAACGTGTAGTTGAATTGCAATATTAAGGAGTGCCAAAAGAATGTATGGTATTTAGACAGTGGGTGCAGCAACCACATGATGGGGAACAAGGAGATGTTCTCCCAACTGGATGAAATAGTCCAGTTTGAGGTGAATATGGAGAACAAAAATAAGGTTCCCATAATAGGGAAAGGAAAGATCCTCATTCACACTAGGCATGGTGAACGAAAGCAGATCTGTGACATCTACTATATTCCTAGCTTGAAGCAAAACCTACTAAGCATTGGAAAACTCATGCAGAAGGGACATACAATCCAATTCAAATATAGATCTTGCACCATTAAAGACAAGTCGCATGGGAAGATTGCTACTGCATCCATGACAAAGAATAAAATGTTTCCATTGCAGATTCGGAATGAATCATTGATGTCTCTGAGTGTAGTTGTGAAAGATGCTACCTGGTTGTGGCATCTTAGATTTGGTCACCTAAATTTTAGTGGCATGAATAAACTTCACAAGAAGCATATGGTGAAGGGTTTACCCCTGATAGAGTATAAAAATCAAGTGTGTGAGGGCTGCTTAGTCAAAAAACAACATAGGGATTCATTCTCTTCTGGTCAGTCTTGGAGAGCATCACAACCACTGGAGTTGGTGCACTCAGATATTTGTGGTATGATGTAGACCAACATGTTTATCGGTAACAAATACTTCTTAATATTCATAGATGACTTTAGCTGGAAGACTTGGATCTATGCCATCAAGCTGAATTCAGAAGCATTTGCCAGATTCAAGGAGTTCAAGGCTTTGGTAGAGAAATAGAGTGGATATCATATCAATAATATTAGGACATATGGCGAAGGTGAATACATATCCAACAAATTCCATAACTACTACAAGCAGCATGGAATTCAAAGGTAGTTCACTGCCAAATACATGCCACAACAGAATGACATAGCTGTGAGAAAGAACTGAATAATCATGGAGATGGCATGAAGCATGATGAAGGTGAAGGGATTACTACACTAATTTTGGGTAGAAGCTATAAAATGTGCAGTCTACCTACTAAAAAAATTTCCCACCAAAATCATGAAGGACAAAATCCCTCAAGATGCCTGGAGTGGTGTGAAGCCAAGTGTGGATCACTTGCGTGTGTTTGGATGCATTGCATATGCATATATTGTAGAAGAGAAGCGGTAGAAGTTAGATGATAAAGCTGAGAAGTGCATTTTCATATGGTACAAAGAGCAGTGAAGGCATATAGGTTGTACAACCCTATGACGAAGAAGCTCATCATCAGTCATGATGTAAATTTTCTTGAATATGAAGCCTGGAACTGGAAGTTAGAGACTGGCCAGTTAGAGCCAATAGTAGTAGAGTCTATTGACTTGGAATAAGGAAGTGTGTAGCCACTTATAGCCTCCAACAGCAATAGTGGTGCCAACAGTAGCACCACTCCATCTTGGTCACCTCCATGTGCAAGTAGAATCCAGAACCTGGTGATACTAGTGAAGACAAGGATCTTGCAAGAAATCTACAAGGCAAACCAAACCCACGTAGATAAAGAGTACTCTAAATTTGTATTATTTATTGATGTTGATCCATTAGAGTTTGAAGACGTAAGTCAAAATCAAAAGTGGGTGCAAGCGATGGACGAGGATATTGAAGCCATTGAAAAGAATGATACATGGCAACTGACAGATATTCCAGTAGGGAAGAAGACCATTGGGGTCAAGTGGGTGTATAATATAAATTTCAACACCCAAGGATATGTTGACAAGCATAAGGCCAGACTAGTGTCTAAGGGTTACAAGCAAAATTTAGGCATCGATTACCATAAGGTTTGTACACCCATAGCCCGACTTGACACAATCAAGATGATCCTAGCATTGGCAGCCCAACAGGGTTGGAAGATGTACCAGATGGATGTCAAGTAAGCCTTCCTCAAAAGAGTGTTGGAGGAAGAGGTCTACATAGACCAGCCACCAGGTTACAAAATTGAATGTCAGGAGGGCAAAGTCCTAAAGCTTAAGAAGGCCCTATATGGTTTGAAGCAGGCACCCCGAGCTTGGTATAGCTGGATTGAAAGTTATTTTCAGGAAAATGGGTTTGTAAAATGCCCATATGAGCACACCCTATACATGAAGACAAATGATGTAGGTGAGCTCATAATCATCTGCATTTATGTGGATGATTTAATTTACATTGGAAACAACACAACACTATTTTCCCAGTTTAGAACAGCCATGAAGGAGTTCAAGATGATGGACTTAGGGCTAATGAAGTATTTTCTTGGCATTGAAGTTGACCAATCGATAGATGGCATCTTCATTTCTCAGGGCAATTATGAGGACGTCTTGAAGCAATTCAATATGGAGGAAAACAAACCTACCATCACACCTGTAGCCATAGGTTTGAAGCTAAGCAAGCTAGATTCAAGGAGGAATATAGATCCAATGTTGTTTAAGAGGCTAGTTGGCAATTTGATGTATTTGACTGCAACTCGGCTAGATATGATGTTCGAAGTTAGTCCAATTAGTCATTTTATGGAGACTCTAAAGGACACACACTAGAAATCATGCAAGAGGATCTTGCGCTATGTTAGTAGGACATAGAACAATGGCCTATTTTACATAATATAAGACCAATTGAACCGGTGGGCTTCATAGATAGTGACTGGGCTAGCAACACCGATGATCGAAAGAGAACCTCTGGGTATGCTTTCCATATTAGATCAGGTGCAATATCATGGGTGTCCAAGAAGTAACCCATCATTGTGTTGTCCATAGCTGAAGCAGAATATGTCACTGCCATATTAGTCGTATGCCAGGCAGTTTGGATACAAAGAGTTCTGAGTGAACTGAACTATCCTCCGAAAGGCACAATAATATTTTTTTGTGATAACAATTTGGCCATTGCACTATCAAATGATCCTATGTTCCATGGTCGGATGAAGCACATCGATATTCATTATCACTTCATCAGAGAGTTGGTGAAGTCCGGAGAAATTCAACTGTAGTTTTGCAGATCCAAGGAGCAGTTGGCAGATATTTTCATGAAGCCTTTGAAGGAGGAAGACTTCAACAAATTGTGAGAGTAGCTTGGAGTCAAAGCACTCATGAAATTAGTTTTAAATGAGGGTGTTATAAATATTAATCCAGATTTCATGCCTCCACCCAACTTCGCTCTGAACTTGGGCAAAGTTGGACTGCACTCCGAACTTGGGTGAAGTCGGACTAAGCTCGCACAGTCGAGGATCCTGATAAAAGTTTGACTTGATGTCGCACGTGCCTTCTGACAGATGTGATGTCTGATAGATCCGATCGTCGTAGAATTTAATGCCACTTCAGTGATTTGTTAGAAATCCTGGTTCAGGGTCTGTCAAAACCTATCAGAGGATAACCTCTATCTTCCTCTCCCCATGACTATATAAGGTAGTTTATGTCTTTAGACAATGTAGAGGAGAGTGGGGGAAATTTGAGGAAACATGCAATAGAAATTAAGTCTTTCATAGACCAGCAGACGAGATCGCTTTAGTGAGTAGTGTAGCTCATCTGTTTGAATGTTCGAGCAGCAGACTCGACATTTGTTTTCCCTCTCAGTTTATCCTACAACTTTAGTCTATAGATGTTAGTTTCTCCTCAGTTGAGGACTTTTGTAACCCTCATATTATAAGAAAAAAATTTATTCATTTTTAAAGCATCTGTAGGGTTTGTAGTTATCTGTGTCGGCATAAATTTGTTGTTGTTTGTACAATCACATCATAGCATTTTCTTTCATGTTCTATAAGTTTGAGCTTAGATCTGAAACATTGCATTTAGATTCGGTGTTTCTCTCCTCCCATATAGTTCTTGCCAAGCCAAGCAAAACATCGTTGTAGCCTTGCAAGCCTTTGGACAACAAAAGTCTACAAGAAAAAATTTGGCTAAGTCTAGAGCTGTTCACCCGACTACACAGCGAAGTCGGACTTCACTGCCTTTGACCAGTGCAATCGGGCATCGATCGAGTGCTCCTTGACTTAGAACTTTCTTCCATGCATAGCCCTATTGCGCATAGTTTTTATGTGCAATCCGACTGCTCACATTACTTCATGCAAAACCCTACTGTGCAATTTTTACTTGCGTAGCACAATTGTGCAAATTTCAAGAGCGCAACCCGATTGTGCAAATTTTGGGAGTGCAACCCAATTGCGTAATAGTTGGGGGCACAGCTCGAGTTTGGCTATGCAGACTGAGTTTGGGCCCTCCCTTTGCTTTGCTCTCTCAGATCCCAACGATAAAAATTCTAAATAAAACTACAACCCAATGGTTGGGCTTTAAGACTATGATACACTCCTTGAAAAATCTAGAAAAGAGTCAAATACAAGGTACTCTCGGGTGGATTAAGACTACTCAACCTGTCTTTTTATCTGTTAAAAAATGGTGCTATAGTTTGATATTAGACAAGCATAGTTAAAAAAACTCCATTTTATTCATTGGTGCTTGTATTTAGCACTCTCCTTCAACCAATTTCTACTTCCTTCCAAGGTATTGTTAGTTGTGGTTAATTCACGAGTGATTCTTAACCTGATTTCCTTCCCTTAATTTTGATTAATGTATGCTTTAATAGATGCTAAATAGGTGACTCCACCTGTTCTCTTCAGGTGAGAATTGGTGGTGAATGAGGGTTTCTCCATGTAGCTTTGATCGATTTGATCCCTCTATTAGCACTATTTATGGCTATTAGTAATGATTAAATGAAATAGCTATTTTCTACATAGTTTACAACTAGTAGCGCACCATTGAATACATCAATACTTAGTTGTATTTGATATCTACTTACTACCAAGTCATGATATCTCTTATAACGACTCTTTGATGGAACGATTCAACATTGAATATGTTATACTTGATGAATGACACAAAACTAGTAATAATTATTTTGATTAAACTTCTTTTGCTAGCTACCTACGTGCTTTTGACTTCTTAATCAATGATGGCCTTCCCTAAGATTTATAAAATTCTTCTATGTGTGTGAATAGTTCCAATAAGGAGCTACCTAATGCTTTTTAAACTAACACTTATATCTCTTCTTCATAAGTGCAACATGACCTACATCTCTTAGACATATTTTGTGTAGTCTATGTGTACGCACTACTTGTGTTCACTTTTGAAACAATATCTCCTTTATTTTTTTTTTACCTATGAAGACCTTTGCCTTAGCATTTTGAAACCTCAAGTCTTACCAAGGAATGAATCTCCATGCAACTATACTTACCTTGTTACCAAATCATGCGATGCTTCCTTCTATATTATAACTTGTTAGGCGACCAAATGTTCTCAACCAAACAACTATTATAACATCTACTCAATCGGATTCTTAAATATCCTCTTTTCTCAGTAACTCCACGTGACTATGATTTCAACAAGCCCTGGTGTGCAAATCATAGTGATGATTCTATATAGCTATTGCTCTCCAAAAACTTTCAATATTCCTTGGTACACAACTATGGTCCCTGTAACGAATCTTCTACTTATTTAAATTAATAGTGTAGACACCAAAACAGCACCAATCCGATTATGTGACTGCAAACACTGATCGCTTTGACAAACACAGCCCCAGGGGCAGCCCTCAGAGGTCAAACAGTGGTCCTAACCACTTTCATAGCAATTTTGTAAGGTCAAGAGGCAATTTGGCACATTTAGACACTTTGCTCAGTATTCGTCTCACCCAGGGACGAATACTAAGCGGAATTCGTCTCACCCAGGGACGAATTCTGAAATCGTCTCTGGTAGGGACGAATTCTGAGTTTAACGGGAAAAAAGAAGAATGGTGCCAAGTGGCAGCCCAAGACAGTCAGTTGATGACTCCTGCCTCGCACGCGTGTGTGGGTGGACAGATAGGCCGTTAGAGGACTCGTCACAAGGGCAATTATGAAAGCCCAAGTCATGGAGGACTCCCCTCCCTCATGGGAAGACATGACCGCCACATGGCACCTATGACCAACACATGGCGCTTATGCTTCCCTCTCAAAAGAGACCCCATGGGTCTATAAAAGGTGGGACTTTTCTCACCCAAAAAGATGCAGATTGGAGGCGATTTCAAGCAACGAAGTGTTGTCCAATTGAATACCCACTTGCATCCTTTTGATTCACCTTCTCACATCCACTAATCTCTTTTGCAAGGGAGGTTATTGGGTGGCTTTTGGAAGCGTGGATCCAACCCAAATCCAACATTTGACCACCTTACACCACCAATTTGCAGACATCCCAATCCTAAGAGGTTTTGGGCCCATCCCTAGTGGATTGGCGCCGAAATCAAGTGCCAACGGTGGGAGGCCCACTTGGGCACCCCCGCACTTTTCTAAGTTTTATTCTAAAAGCATTCTAGATTATTGTTTCAGGTTGCATCTCATGTTATTCTATTTGGTTAACTCATAGCTTCAATTTCATAACATTTTGATCAGATTTTATCATGCCTTTTGTCGCTTTGTTGTCTTACTAACTTGCAGGTGGCGATATCGAATTCTCGAGGATAGAGGCCAAATTGGGAGAATCCGACCATCTGGGTCATCCCAAAATGGCCCCAATTACATAACCCCTCTATTTGCAGGTGTTTTGGAGGTCTCGGGATTCGACATTGGAGCAACGATCGAGTCGGCTTTTCCAACACGAAGAATTCGTCCCACCCGGGGACGAATAGCAATTGAATTCGTCCTGCCCAGGGATGAATTCCAATTGAAGGCAGATTGGCCGACTGTCTCGATGGCAATGGCCCTCTGGTGATGTTTTCTATCCTCTGTCAGGTTTTCAGGTCATTTAGAGTCATTTTACTCACTGTTTCATACAAATGTTTGCATGCATCTTTTGGCGATTTTAGAGAACAAACACTTCTTATGTGCAGTGGGTGCTACTGACATCTTCGTTGTTTCTTTGTTCGTAGGAGGAGCAGAAGAGGTCAAGGACTCATCAACATCAGCGGTGGCATCATCTTGGCCCGCCCATTTCAAGTGTGGGCACGCGGAAAGAGGAACCTTAAGTCTCGATTGTAATCAAATTCTTTTAACGCTCCTAGCCCCTGAAAAGGGAGGAGGCGTATTTGTAACAGAGATCAAGAGAGTTTAATGAAAGGGCTGTGTTTTCTCCATTTTCTTGTATCTCATTTCAATGCGTCTCTTTCATTTCATGCATTCTACATTTCTAGGACTTAAGCGTATTTGATTTTGAATGCATCGCAATTAGTGTTTCCTTTGCCCGAAATCTCGTGCTTTCAGTGGCGATCACGGTGGGACCCTGTTCCCTGGTTTTTAAGATCACAGAAACTGATTAAATTTTTGTGTTTTGTGCTTGACAGGTACATTTTTTTGTTGCGACTGTTATTCGTCTCTGACTGTGATGAATTCTTTATCGTAATTCGTCTGACCCCGAGACGAATTCAAATTCGTCTCGGCAGGGACGAATTCTATTCTGAAATTCGTCTCACAGAGAGGACGAATTCTTGCCTATAGATTTTCAGAGCAAAAATTCAGAAGCAACCGGTCTAAGCAGAGAAGAGGTAGGGATTTTTATAATCTCTGTTAAATTTTTTTGTTTCTGTTCTTGTTTCTTTGATTGTTTTCATTTTATCCTGCATTGCTTAGGGAAAGTCATTTATGCTTGTTTCATTTTCGTTAAATAAAATGAATCCCACACACTTCACGCAATAACTTTAAACCAAGGAGCTGGTCGTAAGACCCTAGCCCTTGAGCAAGACCAACGGTGGGTTCATCACCACCTTGGCTTAGCTTTGCATCCATTTCCCCGATTGTCACTGTTGTTAGGCGTAAATCCTGATGAAAGTTGACCGAGTGTCGCTGGGGTGATTCCCATGCGCGCGAGGATAAGTCTTCTATGGTAGGTGCCATTAACAGGACAATCCCCCTTCCGTACCGCCTACGTACCATGTACCTTCTGCTCTCACGTACCTATAGTCTCCCTCTCGTAAGGGCGGGTATATAGAGAGGTTGGTATATCGGCCCGGTTGGTATATTGAAGGGGCGACCATTTTGGGAGTTATATGAGCCTTCATTATGCATTTAAACGTTCTTCAAAAACATTCAAAAACAAAACAAAACATCAAAATGCACTAAACCAGTTTAGGACACACCATTAATCCTTAAAAGAGATAATCACGGTTTGTGTATGTGTGTGTTCATTTCTGCTTAGTGTAGACAAAAAGAAAAATCATCATAAACAAAAGATAAAAATCTACGCCATTTTTTTTTTTTTGTTTAGGATAGTAGAGAGGCAACGCAATGGTGTACACCCGTAGCCAAGCCCAATCAAGGGCGGAACTCTCGGAAGGTACCAAGGAGGCACAAGTCGCCTTCGCTTCAGTCCTGAGGACTTGGTCATACCGCCTTATCGGTCTGGCCTACAAAAGAATCCATGTCAGAATCCTCGATGGGGTATGCCCATTCAAAACAGCCCCTTTCGGGAAGACGCTTTACATGTAGACCTTGATGTAAACAGAGAATCACCTTCTGAGGTTAGACATGAGTGGCCACAGTGCGATGAAGTGCTAGAGAGGCACACTATCCATTTGGAGGGACAACGTGGATATGGCGTCCCTTCTTTACCTCCCATCAGAATAGAAAGACAAAATCTAGAGCGTAGGGCTCCTTACACGAGGCGAGCTAACTCCGCCCGCCCCTTTCACACCCATGAAAGGGAGTACGAGGAAGATCATCGCATTCCTCAGAGACAACATACAGTGTGGGAACCTTGCGCTTCTGCACTTGCTAGATATCATGATCATACATCGAGGCCAGAGCCTCGAGTACATGTCGCCTACCTCGACAGAGGGAAGCGACCCATTGAAATTTTAGATCATCAAAATCGAGGCAAACACATAGGAGAAACATTCGAACCTCCTGAGCAAAATAGGGTAGACCAAATTGACCCGATAGTCGCCAGACATGCCACCCGTCAAGCCCAAATCATGCGGCTTAAACAAAGTCATCAGGAGATAGAGTATCGACACCGCTTGGATAGAGAGCGCATGCAACGCGAAGCGGATGAGTTACGCTATGAACTACCTGAGAGGGGGCCAACCCCTCGCACCCAAAGAGCCGAACAATATGAGAGGCATAATCCGTTGGTGCAGGACAGGTCTCCACGACCTCGTCAAGCTTTGCCTCCGAGACCTTATAGACCCGAGAGGGAGGCCACTCCCCGAAACAATGATGGGTACCTTCAGCGGGGACTCAATCAGGGTCATAGGTCTCGCCCAGAGACTCCTCAAGAACTTTACGAGGAGTACGAACCAGAAATAGAATGGGCTGAAACACCCCATCAAGGCGGGAGGGCTGCCAATCGGCCACCCCTCCATAGGCCTCCAGTCTTCCATAACTTACAACGGGAGCAAACAAAAGAGGAAGAAATAAAATCTTCCGATGCATACAAAGCGCTATTAGAGCGTTTGGAGTCTGTGGAGACAAAAGCTTTCGGGCATCAAAAACCCACATTACGTCAACTCCGCAGTCATCCAGTGCATCCCTCAGTGCCTACACCTCTTTACCCCGAACACTTCAAGTTGCCTCAATTGGCAATCTTTAAAGGTGAAGAGGACGCACAAGAACATGTCACAAGATTTCTAAGCCAATGCTTCGGCATCCAAGATAATGACGCATTGTTGCTTAGAACATTCATAACCACATTCGTAGGCCCTGCCTCGGATTGGTTCACACAATTACCCAAACACAACATAAGCAACCTAGATCAATTAGTAGATGCGTTTCTTGAACGCTTTGCCTTCAACACAAGGAAGAAGGCATCACTGAGTGATCTGGCTAGCCTCAGGCAATTTGAGGAAGAAACAATGGCAGCATACGGGAATCGATGGAGAGCTTTGCTTTCTAAGTTACCCTACCATCCCCCTATGTCTGATCTCACACAGATGTTCGCAAAAAGTTGCTTGAAATCGATCTTTGGGCTATTGCAGCTGCAGCAATACGCCAGCTTAGAAGAAGCTTTGGCGCAAGCCAGAGTTATAGAAGAGATCAAAATAGGCGAAGGCGCAATCGCCAAGCCTAAAAAGAAAGAGTGGAATAAAACCACTAAGACCGGGACAACGCAATCACAACACGCTACGGTTAACCAAGTTGCGATAAATGTTCCCGTGCCTGTGCAAGAAATGCAGCCCCAAAAGGCTAATTACCAGGCAATGCCTCCTGGTTATGAAAGAGATAATAGAAGACAGGAGCAGAATCAACAGCGTCGCCCTAGGCGACAATTCACCCCTTACACGGAGTCCAGGGACTCCCTATTTGACCGCTTGTCGGCGGAAAATTTAGTCACTCTGCCGGAAATCCAAATGATAGACCCTAACGCTCCTAAGCCTAGGGGATATAGAGAGGAATTGTATTGTAGATTCCATAGGCGCAGAGGACACGACTTGAATGGATGCTGGAAATTCAAAGAATTAATCCAAGATTTGATCGACAATAGAACATTGGCCGTGGACAACCCCATAGCGCCAAATAATCAACAAATGGGGGTATTCAAGGACCCTTTGCCTGCCCACGAAGCACCGACAAAACCTCTCCAGATTAACGAGGTGCGACAGAATCTTCCCATGCAAGGATTTGTGGGAATGATTAGTATAGTGATAAGGAACAAAAAGTACCCAGCAGCTTGCCCCCGAGGTAGCTACGAGGGAAGTTCCGACAACATCGCAGCCTCAACAATGCCCAACGCAGTTGCCTCCGCCTAGACCCGAGGTCACGATACGGACCAAACTCACGCAGAGTTTGCGGACCACATCGGCTAGGCTGTCCATTTACGAGCTTATTCAACAGTCAGCACCCCATAGGGAAGCTCTTATGGACATTTTAAAAGCCATCGAATTACAGCCTCACGAAGCAAATTCTTTCAACAACTTCGTGGGACATGTGAAACGATGTACGGAGCCGGTCATCACCTTCAGAGAAGATGAAGTCAAAACAATATCGAATGACATGGCAGATCCACCCCTGCACGTTATCGCGCGGGTCAACGGGATCCCGTACAAGAGAGTGTTGGTAGATACCGTCTCGTCCAGTAACATCATTACCACCGTAGCCTTAAAACATTTGAAGTTGCCAGCCTCTCACATCACAGCCTCCACGTACACACTCGCGAGCTTTCAACGATGCAATATGCTCGACAGTCGGCACGGTTGTTCCGCCTGTCCGGGTAGGACAAAAGACAATACCTACATTGTGCCATGTGTTGGAAGGCGAGATGGCTTATAATATACTCGCTAGGGCAGCCTTGGATCGGGGACATGAAGTGTGTCCCTTCGATCGCTCACCAGTGCTTAAAGTATGCTTTTGAAGGAGAAATACATGTAGTCCCAATGGACTTAGAGCCCTTCAAGTATTGCAATGCGGTACAATTCATGCCTCAATCGACCCTCCCTTCAACGCATTTGGATTTCCAGTTAAATCCATCTAAACAGGGTCCAATACCGCAGGCACCACTGGTGACCAAAACAACAAAATCCCAGCCAGGTGAGCCTTCATCATCTGCTCCTTCATCATCAAAGCCACCTGTCATGGCCAAACAGAAGGACAAGGGAAAACAGATCATGGAAGAGGCTCAGCCCTTAGAAGAAGGGTTGCCCACAATTTCAACGGTATCAACAGAAGAAACACCTCACACAGCAGAAGCGAAGACTCCTAAAATGCCGAACATGGAATGGACTCAGGAAGGACTCCCGTTTCCTCCCACCCAATCATCAACAATCACCGTTGAAATGTCCAATACGGGCCTGGGGGAGTATTTAGTGCAAAATGTTGTGGCAACCCCCGCATTGGAGTCAGTACAAGACATGGGAAGACCTCGCCTTCCCATAGGGACAATTGTTCCTCTAGGCTACCCACCAAACCAGACAAATTTTGTGTATGGGGGCCTTGATCATGGTCTTGAACCATGCAAACAAAAGGAAGCAGACGAAGAGCCTTTTGTTGAAAACATCAACTATCTGTCAAACCCGGGAATTTGCCCTAAAATATCTCGGCCAATGCAATTGGCATGGATACGGGCTAGGCAGATATGAGCAAGGGATGCGGGTCCTTTGCCAACCAAGATATCAGATGCCATATGATAAGTCAGGAGTAGGGTTCAACCACCCCCTACCCTTAGACATCTTGGTCGAAAATATGCAAGGCCTAGAAATAGGCAACAAGGGGGGATTGGCACCAGATCCTTATGCCAACCCGAATACAGAATATACATTGGGAGATTACCTCCCATGGTCAACAAACACCCTTGGCAACAGTAGTAATCCCTCTCCTTTGCTAGAGAGAGGCGAGAGTTCGGAGATTAATCCTCAAAGAGAACATCAACGGCTTCCAGACATCTTTTTGAAGCTATTCCCCTTAGAGGTTCCAGCTGAACCAACACAGTGTCAAGAGAATCAGGTCCCTCCACCAAGAGTGGAACAACCACAATGGGACCAGATTAACTTGCTGGAACAAGGAGAGCCCTCAACGTCGCAAGCAACAGTTGCTGAAGAGAATGAACATTTTTGGGTCTCCGAAAGTGATTCAGAAGATGAGACTGAGATGGACTATCTCAGACATGCGCGACGGCATCACCGCCCTTTAACTCATGAAGATCTAATGGGACAGATGGGCATACTACTAGGGCATGAATGGTGGGTAGACCCTGCAAGGTGGGACCAAGTATTGGATCCATGGCTCCAAATCCACGATGAGCACCGTCCACCCCGAGATCCCATCATGACATCAGTACCGAGGGAAGACCCCGTCTTCCTATCAACACATAGGGCCGATCCATTCATGCCCGTCCCTACAGAGCCAGATCCAGAGTGCAAAGACCATCAAGTTGGGGGTACCTCTATCCCTTGAAGAACCATAATCCAAACCAAAAAGCTCCAAGGATTATCGCAATCACTTGGTCACCCCAAAAACTCCAAGGATTATCGCAATCACTTGGTCACCCCAAAAGCTCCAAGGATTATCGCAATCACTTGGTCACCCCAAAAATCTCCAAGGATTATCGCAATCACTTGGTCACCCCAAAAAAGCTCCAAGGATTATCACAATCACTTGGTCCACCCAAAAGCTCCAAGGATTATCGCAATCACTTGGTCACCCCAAAAGCTCCAAGGATTATCGCAATCACTTGGTCACCCAAAAAGCTCCAAGGATTATCGCAATCACTTGGTCACCCCAAAAGCTCCAAGGATTATCGCAATCACTTGGTCACCCCAAAAGCTCCAAGGATTATCGCAATCACTTGGTCACCCCAAAAGCTCCAAGGATTATCGCAATCACTTGGTCAACCCCAAAAGCTCCAAGGATTATCGCAATCACTTGGTCCAACCAAAAAGCTCCAAGGATTATCGCAATCACTTGGTCACAACCAAAAAGCTCCAAGGATTATCGCAATCACTTGGTCAACCAAAAAGCTCCAAGGATTATCGCAATCACTTGGTCAACCCAAAAAGCTCCAAGGATTATCGCAATCACTTGGTCAACCCAAAAGCTCCAAGGATTATCGCAATCACTTGGTCAAAACCCAAAAAGCTCCAAGGATTATCGCAATCACTTGGTCAACCAAAAAGCTCCAAGGATTATCGCAATCACTTGGTCACACCAAAAAGCTCCAAGGATTATCGCAATCACTTTCACCCTTTCCCAAAAGCTCCAAGGATTATCGCAATCACTTGGTCACCAAAATGCTCCAAGGATTTCCACAATCACTTGGTCAAAATAAAAAATAATCAAAAACAACAAAAATTTGCATCTCATTTCTAGGCATACTCAAATTCATCAATAGAGAGCTCTTCTCGCACCTCATCTTCATATTCACAAAAATCAATCCATCAAAAATACAAAAATATGTAGCTGCATTAAGCATTGCATCCATACATTGCATATTTGTGGTCGTATAGGTCAAAGGCACCATAGGCTGTAATTGCTCTACTAGTCCATCTTGTTCCACACTGTTCCATTTTACAAAAACAACAAAAACACCATGCATTGCTTTTTACCACACTAGAGTCAGTGGTCTTTTAATGTATCAAGAGTTTTCATGATTCAGTCATCATTTTCCTCTTTAGCTATGTAATGTATCAAGTCAGACAGATTTTACGAAGGTAGAGTTACACTTGAAATACACCTTGTTACGTAACATCCCAACACAAATTAAAACACATAAAACAATTCCTAAGTTGTGTGAACGAAAGATGAAACCCGCACAGTAATCCAAGTCACCATAAGCGAAACGGTTATCTTGCTCATCCCCTGTGCGAATGACCCCAAGAATGCTGAGAGTTGGCAAAAGGACAAGCATCCTCCCTACCCAATTCCCTAAGAATCCCTAGTTCTCAATAGTTGCAAAACATCAAAAATTTGCAAAATGTCAAAAATCAAATATTTGACATCATACAGTGCACACATCAAACGGCACAAACGATAGTGATTTTCATCACTCCATATCCCCAATCCCTTGCTCAAAAGAAAAACAAATCAAAATAAACAAGTGATCTTATCACTACAAACGAGCAAGTATCCCAATACAATTGAAGAAAAGAAGGGAGTTGAACTTGAATCCCTGGAACTCTCAGCATTCTAAAAGGTCATAAGGCAAGCCTCAGTACCGATTTGGTTGATAGCCTATCGATAAGCGGCGGTAAACCTCTCGCATGACGATATATCTGTCACATTAACTTGCGTACAGATCAATGTTTGCATGTGGATGAGCTAGCTTATGGCATCCTGGATAACACCGTAGATTAATCTAACTAAATACAACAAAGGAGTTAGTGGAGCTAATTAGGTGATCCTCAGTACAAGTTCGGTTGAAAGCCCATCTGGCACTGGCGGTATCCTGATAAATACCACATAAATGAACTCAATTGCACACACAGGGATGTGAAATAGCTTGGTCAAAAACAAGTCTGATTCATACCTTGTTCAAAAGTCTTGTAAGACAAAGTACAGTCATGGCTAGTGAGTTAAAATGTCTGAGTCTCGGAAAACCTTAGCTACATTTCTAAACCAATCGCGCTACTTTTCATCCTTACAATACCATCAAAAAATACAAAAAGAGAAAACCACATATATACATACAAAGTCATACATCATAGCAATCGTCTTAAAACAAAATAAATAGAATCTTAAACAGTCTATGGTGCCATAGCCAAACATCACAAATTTCATTCATCCATTTCATTTTGCATATCACATAAAAATCAAAAACATTTGCATTCATCATTTGCATAAGCATTCATCAAAATAAATAAACATGCATAGTCATTAGCCATCATGAATAAACATCAGATCATCACATGTAAATAAACAAAATAAAACCGGTATATATATATATATATCGTCAAAAAAATGCCCGAAGGCTACAAAACTGGTCCTCAGACCCAGCAATCATATCCAAAAACACAACCTAAGGCGTCGACCACCATGATCACGCAGGATCGGTGCGACGGGAACTACCCCCCGTGGTGTGGGTCCTATGGGACCCTGCAGGGCGGCTACTGCCAGCCCCCGCATCATGCCTGCTACCGCCTCCCTCATCTAATCGTCGACGACGAGATGATGCTGACTGCTCAGTCGCACTATCCCTCGTCCGCCGTGAAGATCCACTGACCGAGGGCTCAGGTAGCCGCCCACCAAGGTGGATGACCTCCCTCTCCAAGTCTATCCGGTGCCGACACCACTCTGCCTCTCGTCGATGATAGTAAGACACCGCATCATCGCGCTGTGCCAGAACCCTATCCCGCTCTGCTAGCTGGGCCCGCAGGAGATCCCTCTCCCGTAGCGCGTCCCCCAGCTCCAGATCCCATATCCGTAGTAGCTCTGTCAGTCATGCAATCTCAGCGCATACCTCAGACTCCATCTCCTCTATATCTGCCTGACGAACAGGACCCTCTGGAACAGCAGCCTGCTCTGGCTCCCACTGCTCCTCCACATCCTGCATGTCCGGCTGATCCGGAGCACCAAAATCTACATCCTCATCCCCCACATCCAACATGTCCGCATCATCCAACGGACCTCCCCAATCATCCCCTGCTACCTCAGCACCCTCCACTACCGCCTCTGTGCCTCCTAGTGGCCCCTCCCCTCTCCATCGCCGTAGTACCCACCACGAGTCATACTCAGTGGTAGTCCCGACGTCATCTACGTCCGGGACATCAATCACCGCATCTGACTCCTCGCCCAATGGCACGGTGACCGGTGGATCTAGAGCCCTCTCATCTCCCCATCGTCGATAGACCACGGGCTCACCAGGCAACCCCTGGCGCACCCCAAACTGTCGTGTAACCCGGCTATATGAAAAGAACTCATGCTCGGTCCCGTGCCTCCCAATCAACCACCGCTCCCTACGTACCCGTCGGAGCCACTCTCCAGCCTTCGGCCAGGTTGGACAGTCCCGATAAGGGCGCCAAAACCACCTCCCCTAGAGTGAGCCGAGAGAAGGCATCGGTATAGTGCTCTACAACACCTGCCCATCGCCGACTCTACCCCTGCTCCGCAGACCGCCGCCACAAAACTGCATAGCCTATCTCCATATCATCCATCGCCGCCCGAGTCATCCATGGTAACCCGGTCGGCCTCTCCACTACTATGTGCTGCCAACCCCAGCACTGCAGTAGATAACTGCAGCTGACCCCCTTTCGCTATCGACAACGGACCCCATACAGCTCCCCGTAGAGCTGTGCCAACAATGTCTGTCCCCATCTCAAAATCAGTGGTGCCTCTATCGGGCACTCTACCAACTGCCATACCAAATCCAGTAGGTTCCACGGGAACCTCGCACCTGACGAATCAGGTAGAAGCATGTTAGAAATGAGGCCCATCAAGAATGCGTGCCTCACTCCTAACACCCCCCTCTCCTGCCACCAGCCAACCAAAATCCCGCCAGCCTGGCAGTCCACCTCGGCTGTCTCCACTGGGTTCGTTACACCCAGCCGCTCCCCATGCCCAAAGCATCTCGTAAGTACAGTAGTCCGCTGATCACGCGGCGATGTCCTAATAGGCAGTCCATCTATCGAAATCCGAAGCAACCGATAGACATCCTCCAAAGTCACAGTCATCTCCCCTGTCGGGAGATGGAACGTGTTGGTCCGTGGATCCCAAAGTTTGATCAGGGCCATCAGATAGGCCTGATCCGGGACCACAGGCTCCAGTCGAGACACCTGCTTGAGCCCAAGGGCATCAAGCCATTCCCAATCATCATCAGTCAGTGCACCCCGCGCCTCAGTAAAGGCGGTAGGTACACGGTACCGGCTCCTAACCTGCAAAAGAAAACAATTCAACAAAAAAAATTAAAAATCATGGAAAAGAACTGTACAACAATAACAAAAGCAAAAATTCAAATAAAAAAAAACAAATCAATTTCTAATCTTAACATTAATTCAAAAAATAAAATACTCTTAGGGTTTACTCCTTACCTAGGTTTACATCTTCCTAGTTTAACTACGTTTAATTGTACAATAAGTCTTAGTTGTCTTCAATCCAGTTTCGAGTTTAAGTTTTAAAACACATTTTGAAAAACAACATCACAAAAAAACAATTAAATAAAACAAGTGCAAATTTAAACAAAAATAAACTCTAGAAGACACTTACAGGTTTCGCTTCGGCTCCGCCGCTCGAACCAGTTTGTGCACTCATGATGGCAGAGAGAATTCCAGCAGCGCTTCGCTTCGCAGAATTACCTCCTCCTCCCAGAGCTCCAAAATCGCAAGAAAAAAATGACACAAATGAGCCCAAATTCAAGTTTTGGCCCTTAAATAGGCCTTTTGAGCTGGAATTCATCCTTGACTGGGATGAGCACTTAGGTTAGCGCTCGTCCCACCCAGGGACGAATTCTACAACTGGAATTCATCCCACCCAGGGACGAATTCAAACCAGCACTTCAAAAACATCAAAAAATGATCAAAAATGCACTAAAAACAGACAATAAATTTGCCCGATAGGAGTGCTACTGCACCTGACATCCAGGGCATACAAAATAGACATTGGAGTCACAAATTATCACTATCCTACTCCCTAAGAAGGCTACCATAGCCGGACCGCTCCACGGGAAGACGGATTTCCGATAATTTAATCCCCAAATGGTGTCACAAAAAAACAACAAATAAATGCAACACAAAAACACAAGCAATAAGCATTGCCGGACACAAGTGCTCTTGCACTTAACCTCTAGGCAAAGAAATTCGATGTCGGGGTTCAAATTGTCACTCTCCTACTTCCCCAAGAAGGCTACCATAGCCGGACCGCTCCACGGGAAGATGGGTTTTCGATGATTTCACCCCATTATGGCATCACCAAAAGGGTTAACACCCACCAAAAATAGGTCCAAATGTTGGAAAAATTGCACATTCTTAAACGGTAAAACATCTAAAGGCACCCTTGCACAAGTCATCTTGGGTCAAGCGACTCGTCGCTTTTCTCATGAAGGTCATTCCCTCATCGATTCGTCGCTTGAGGGGGTAGTCACACTTAGTCACCAATCAACAATCACACACCCAATTAAGGAAAACGACATGCATTCAAAGAATCATTGACAAAGACAATTACGCTCCCGCTTGGGGCGATAAACAAGCAACAATCAAATCAATCAAACACTTGGCATTTCGTGAATCATGAACACAAGGTTCCCCCGAGGATAAAAGGTTGCGCCCTTTGCCTAATCATGACCGATCAATGTCCAAGCTCAAGTCACACCTCACCAAAATAGGTTAACACTTGAAATCAAACTCCTTAGCTCGTCAGAAGCAAGGATTCAAGAATGCATGCCCTTTCCATGCTTGGGGCATCAAAAGTTGGTTAGGTTACCAAGAAACCCTAATCATTAGTGCTTTGGTTATCTATTTTTGCTCGGCGCTGCGCTATGCACAGCGCATCCCAAAAAGGGGCATCCGTAGACACCAAAACAGCACCAATCCGATTATGTGACTGCAAACACTGATCGCTTTGACAAACACAGCCCCCGGGGCAGCCCTCGGAGGTCAAACAGTGGTCCTAACCACTTTCATAGCAATTTTGTAAGGTCAAGAGGCAATTTGGCACATTTAGACACTTTGCTCAGTATTCGTCTCACCCAGGGACGAATACTAACTGGAATTCGTCTCACCCAGGGACGAATTCTGAATTCGTCTCTGGTAGGGACGAATTCTGAGTTTAACGGGCAAAAAGAAGAATGGTGCCAAGTGGCAGCCCAGGACAGTCAATTGATGACTCCTGCCTCGCACGCGTGTGTGGGTGGACAGATAGGCCGTTAGAGGACTGTCACAAGGGCAGTTATGAAAGCCCAAGTCATGGAGGACTCTCCTCCCTCATGGGAAGACATGACCGCCACATGGCACCTATGACCAACACATGGCGCTTATGCTTCCCTCTCAAAAGAGACCCCATGGGTCTATAAAAGGTGGGACTTTTCTCACCCAAAAGATAGAGATTGGAGGCGATTTCAAGCAACGAAGTGTTGTCCGATTGAATACCCACTTGCATCCTTTTGATTCACCTTCTCACATCCACTAATCTCTTTTGCAAGGGAGGTTATTGGGTGGCTTTTGGAAGCGTGGATCCAACCCAAATCCAACATTTGACCACCTTACACCACCAATTTGCAGACATCCCAATCCTAAGAGGTTTTGGGCCCATCCCTAGTGGATTGGCGCCAAGATCAAGTGCCAACGGTGGGAGGCCCACTTGGGCACCCCCGCACTTTCTAAGTTTTATTCCAAAAGCATTCTAGATTATTGTTTCAGGTTGCATCTCATGTTATTCTATTTGGTTAACTCATAGCTTCAATTTCATAACATTTTGATCAGATTTTATCATGCCTTTTGTCGCTTTGTTGTCCTACTAACTTGCAGGTGGCGATATCGAATTCCCGAGGATAGAGGCCAAATTGGGAGAATCCGACCATCTGGGTCATCCCAAAATGGCCCCAATTACATAACCCCTCTGTTTGCAGGTGTTTTGGAGGTCTCGGGAGTCGACATTGGAGCGGTGTCAGTTCGGCTTTTCCAACACAATAGAATTCGTCCCACCCAGGGACGAATTGCAGTCAGAATTCGTCCTGCCCAGGGACGAATTCCAGTTGAAGGTAGATTGGCCGACTGTCTCGATGGCAGTGGCCCTCTGGTGATGTCTTCTGTCCTCTGTCAGGTTTTCAGGTCATTTAGAGTCATTTTACTCTATTTTGGACAAATGTTTGCATGCATCTTTTGGCGATTTTAGAGAACAAACACTTCTTATTTGCAACAGGTGCTATTGACATCTTCGTTGTTTCTTTGTTCGTAGGAGGAGCAGCAGAGGTCAAGGACTCATCAACATCAGCGGCGGCATCATCTTGGCCCGCCCATTTCAAGTGTGGGCACGCGGAAAGAGGAACCTTAAGTCTCGATTGTAATCAAATTCTTTTAACGCTCCTAGCCCCTGAAAAGGGAGGAGGCGTATTTGTAACAGAGATCAAGAGAGTTTAATGAAAGGGCTGTGTTTTCTCCATTTGCTTGTATCTCATTTCAATGCGTCTCTTTCATTTCATGCATTCTACATTTCTAGGACTTAAGCGTATTTGATTTTGAATGCATCGCAATTAGTGTTTCCTTCGCCCGAAATCTCGTGCTTTCAAATAGCTCTCTTCCTTTATAATAATATGTCTCCTCTTGACGTAACGATACCTAGGTGAAGTAGATAATGTTTGACCTTCTACACACAATATTCCTTCTTCAGGCATTATGATTTTTACTTCTACAACATCAAATAGTTGCCCTCCAAATTGAATGTGCTCGTTGTATCTTTGATAATATTATTTGCTGCAAAAAACTATTGAGATCATGAATATTTCTCCACAAGTGCTCTTTTAATATGATGTTAATGCCTCTTCATTTTGTAAACTGAGATAATGAATATTTCAGATCTCCAAACTAGTGCGAGCTTATTGGATTGCTTGAGGTAGTCTTCACTATACCTTTTTACCTTACCTTCACCAAAGGAAATTTGATGCTAGATGCACCTTCTTGAAGATTTAAACTAGAAACCTTCTCATGCAACTTTACTTTTAAACTTGGTACTTAATAAACTAAATAAGATTTCAACTAATAAACCTTCTACATCTAAGTAACCTACCTTTTCAAACTTTATTTGATGATGATGTTCTTGGTGATTTGGATCACCAAAATGCTACCTTGTATTGGATGAATTTGAAACTCTTTCCTAGCGTCCAAAAACAACTTTGTAACCCACCTATTTGCAGCTTTGAAACTGATTACTTTTGTACCTTAAAAATCCTCTACCTCACTCTTTGGAACTGAAGTTAGGTGGCTTTAACTTATCCTCCAATATTCAACAAAAAAACTCCCTCTATCAAACAATCCCTTGTGACAGTGTTTCCATGCAATGATGCACAACGATAGATCTATTTTCTAAATACACAACAAGGTATGAAGTCTTAATTTCCTATCAATCAACCTAGTGCTCTGATACTATTGTTAAATTTTTATGGGTATGTAATGAAGGAAATAATACCACAAATAGGGAAATATAGAGGCTATGTTATATATATGAAAATTGCTTACTAAAAAGTAAATAAATAATATGGAAAACTTATTTAATAACTCATACAATAGCCAATCAAGTATACACACAAAAATTGAAACTTGATACAATATGTGTAACTCATTCTCCTACTCTACTAGTGCATGCTAATGCATGTTTCATTCCATAACCATATGACAATGCTAAGACACACATATTTATACTAGTATGTAATTTTTTACTTTTCTACCCTAAAGATACATATACATATTACATGATAGACACTTGTAGTTGTTATTTCAAAGACTCATGTACATGTCGACTACATGCACATTTACATTATTATACATTCTAACACTTGTGCATTTATTTATTGTACCTCAAGGAACTACTTAACCTAATATAAACTCATAGTCTAATAATTTAATCAAGGTGGTACATTGACATGTACCAAATAATGTAATATATTTTCTAACAAATATTACATCACACTAAAACCTAGTTTGATAAATTGTTAGAACCAACTCAATAATGTGTTTGTTTAAATTATTAGGGAAAATATAAATTGGGTATCACTCCTACAATAGTTGGATCTAATAAAAAGAGCATCCATAGAGGTAGTAGAGGATTTCAACATTATATTTCATAAATCATGGCATAAAATACTAGAAGATATGCATTCCCACCAAGTATTTTTCTTATATACTACTTAAAATCCTTGGATTATGAGATTTCAATGATGATTAAATCTAGAGAAGGGAACACCCTATGAAGAATATGTGTTAGCCATCCATGCTAAGCATAACTTAATTTATATTGGAAGACTAGTCCCTAGGATTCCCATACCCTTGTACCCCAATATATCATTCCCACTTCCTATTGTTTATCCAATGACCTCCTTATCATCCCCTCATTCATACTTGATTGATGTATCCTCACAAACTCCACAAAACCCCAAGGACCTTGAGTGAGACTCATCCCACAAACTATTTATATTTAGAGCTAATAGAGTGTTAGATATGAAAAGAGAACATAATACCGTAGTATATCCCTATCATAATTACTACATGCCCTATTTTCATAAGAAATACAAGGATATAGAAACCATCCCTCTAGATATTCTAGGCCCTAGTTCCAAAATGCACAAGAAAGTAATCAATCTCAAACCCATCATTAGAAAATAGTCTTAGTGGTAACCCCTATATAAATAAAAGTTACTAACTATGCTAGGGAACTAGTCCCTATATAAAATAATTATATAGATGGAACCACAATATGGTACTACTTGCTTTCCAAATCCTCCCTTATCCAAGACAATCTAGCAGAAACATCATAGCTTTTGGCACTTCACTACAAGGGGTGAAGCCATCCAATTGAAATTTAGAAGCTAAAAACTATATTCCAAAGTGTATTTTATAGATCACCATCTTAAATCTTGGTTATATTTCTTAAGATCAAAACCTAGTAACTTGGGATGAGGAAGACATGTATGCAGTATTTGACCAAATGGGAAATCTAGTGGGAAAAAGGCATCAAGTCTAGTCAAATTACCTTATGAGGTCTAATTAGTAGGCAATGTAAGAAAATTATGTAGAAAATCCACCAACCCTTGATAGTTAGCATAATTCATCCCAATCAAAACAACAACTTATGACCATTATATGTCACTGGTTAGTGACTTTTGCACTCCATGTCATCCTTCAACCAAATGATCTAAGGGCCTTAAGAAATCAAAATAAAGTAGTTAGAGATAGCAATATACCATCAATTTTAACATCACCAAAATTATCAGCATCCACTAAGCAAAATGCCTTAACAACCACAAAATAATAATCAACATACTCAAAACCAACCAAAGGAACTTAGCTAATTCAAAAAATATTGTGCTTAATTTTGTAGGAAATAATACCCGCAAGTCCTTCAATATAGTATAATAAAACATTTACTATACTAGTCCCAATATAGGAAGTATTAGCCATTACTGGACATAAATAATGTTTACAAAAGAACCTAGAAGAAGGAAAAGTAAAAATCCCAATAAACTAATGTTTTCCTACAATTTTAATTGATGAATTAGGCAAAACAGAGCCTCAATTTTATCTCCCACTCATATATGGGGATAAAATAATATATAATTGTATAGTGGATCCTAGGTCTAATATAACAATTATACCTAATAATATTATAGATGCATTAAAATTAAATATCAACCTATCAATAGAAAAGTAGCATAACTACATGACAACTCGATTCAAGTTCTAGGAGAAATAAAGAAATTACTACTAGCCCTAAATACATGTTCAATTATGACTATGACATAGGACATATGTGTGATTGGTATTCCAACCGTAAATGGGAGGATATATGCATCCTAGAAAATCCATCATGGTGCTCAAAACCTAGTATGGAATAAAATTTGAACTATTTTTTTCCACCACATAGAACATAGGCTAATGTCAATACTTGATTCCAACCATATATTAATGATGGAATAAGAGCAATCAAAAGCTTCTACTGATTAAATGCATTCATATCTCTTTGACAAGCAACTAAACTAGTGGAGAACAAACTGATGGGGAGTCGATTTCCTTAAGATAAATAAGTGGCTAAAAATGACCAAAAACTATGTATATATACCAAAAAATAATAATAAAATTTTGCTTTATCTTCTTTCATTTTGTAGGATAATTTTCTAGAAATGGAGACAACCACAATAATTATTACTAAGGCCTTCAACTAGAATAATTGCACACAAGACAAAAATAAGTCAAATATTTTATCATATCACTTTAGGCACGAAAGAAGAAGCTCACCCCAATTAAAATGCAAGATAAGAAATGAAAAGTGGTAATCCAAGCAAGATAAAACAAAGGAGAATGCACCACACTAACCTCTAATAAAGGCTACAAAAGAATACCAACACCGTTTAGAAGGCTATTTCATAGTAACTCTATACCCAATGGATAAAGGCCTTTTATATTTTGAGTTTATTTCCTATTATAAATAGAAAGCCTCTTGAGAGCCACCAAAACTGTAGTGATAAATCACTATAATTCTATTAGATTGTGCTCCAAAAAAATATGAGGAACCTGAGGCTAAAACTAGGGAACCACAATCCATGTTATATTTCACCAAATAGATATATATAGAGAGGAAACATAGATGTGGAAACCCTTACTCTATGTGGGAAAGCTAATCATATGATAAGAAAATGGCCTACAATGAACAACCTAAATCTCTTCCAATGAGATTTTAGATACACCTAATTCCTGACAAAATTTGATGAGTCTTTTCAATGATAATTAAAAAGACCTCATTATAGGAGCATGATAAACCCAAATAACATCTATGGTAGAATTAGTAGATCTCATAATCATCCACATTAGTTTGAATAAGTAGCCTCTGGTAACTCATGTGTCATATCACCACCAAAAATTCAAGGATATTCTTAATTATGGGAGGTGACAAAGAGAAAAATAGCAAGTGGAGAAAGGAGAAAAATCCTTGTGATCACTCTATAATTATGAAATTAAAAAGATATATACTTCCCTATATTCATAAAAATTTCACTAAGGTGAAAGCCTCTCTATAGAAATAAAAGAACCAATTGAATTACTATCAAAATTAAGACACATGAAGACACCTTGAGATAAATATTGGTATGAACAAGAAGGTATAACAAATCATAGAATAGAACAAAGACAAAAGCAAAAAAAGCATAAAAGTAATCAATAATTTTAATGAGATTTATCAAGTTCTAATAAAAAGGCTTGATGGAATGACTTATCAAAACTTATAAATTCATAATGGAAATGGCCAAGCATAAGTCTCAATTGTATTAACAAGAAAATATCAATTAGGTAGAGAAAGGATGATAGAAATTTTTTTGAAATAACGAATTATTTTGGAAGTAGATAAATGCACAAAAATTGAAGGGGAGGTAGGTAAGTGCCTAAATTCCTATGAAAAAGAAATATAGTATACCATTATTACAAAAATATGGATTATCTACCAAGAACACTTAAGTTTTACAAGGTAGGAAAATGTAGGTGAACCATTAAAGATAAAATGAAGGGGGTACTACAACCATAAGAAGCTTTGAATAGAAGAAATAGAACCACTATTATTTCAAAATTTAGTGGTAATACCCTTGTGTGGTTTCCAATAACAAAGTTGTTAAATTAAAATGAATATCAATAAAATCTCTAATTCTAAAGACAATGAATTGAGTGATATTAATTGTAGGCAAACCCTAAAATCATCTCTAGGGAGAATCTCTAAGGGTAGTTATTTATAGTAGTAGGGTCCCAAATTCTAGAAGTCTAGTGGCTCTTAGCATTAGTGGTTTTAATCCAAGATACCTCAATAACATCAAGTATTGAATGAGAACAAAATATCTCATTGATTTGAGAAGGAAATTGTGTAGTTTTTGATGTTAAAAATATCTTAATTTTGAATATATAAAGGGGGCTCATTTCATTGTAAAGGAATCCAAAAATTATATTTTTATGCGTAGTATTTTGATGAGGACATCTAGGCATATTATTTTATTATAATTATTCATGTAAAATGTGAGCATGAACCTTAGCTCACATTAGTTTTCTAGAAACCTATATTAGTTTCTAAATTTTTAGGCTAATAACTTATGTTAGTAAGTTTTTAAGCCTAATTTATTTAGTTGTTAGATAATTAGCTCAAGTTAGCTAATTTTTAATTCATTTTGATCTCATATGATATAATCTTCCTGAGATAGCATTTCATGTGCAATTTGGAAGATCTTCATACATTGTAATATTGGCATTTCGAATGCCTATATAAAATTATAGTTAAATAAAATATATAAGTTGGAGTTTAAGTCTTTATCATTGGTATTAGAGTACTTTTATCATGTTTTGGGTTGTTCACATCCACCATGTAGCTCAATCGAGAGTACCTTTGGATTTTTATCTATCTAGGAACTAGAACAAATGACAAAAGAGATGTGCCAATATGGTTTCTATTGTGTCAAAATTGAATCCAAATGAGAGTAACCCTCTAAAATTCCCTTCAACAATAAAAAATCAAGCTAAAGTGAGGACCCCTCATGATATTCCAGCTTAGAATCAAAGATTAGAGACAAGCAAAAATGAACTTCCAAAGAAGGAATTTGAAACTCAAGAGTAGGCAGGGGATAAATTAAGGTACCCTTCATTAACCAATCATCAAAGAATAGAAGCAACTTAAAGGTACAAGAACAAATATAATCTACCTATAAGAGAGAAATATGGGCAACTTGATGCACCCATTTTCAACATGGTGGAAGAGTTAAAGAAGACTCCTTCAAAGGCTAACATGTATGATGCATTACTGCTACCAGGATATATTGATTTATTATAGAAATATCTAAAATAAATCAAGATTAAGGTCAAGCCTCATGCTCAACTTCACCTAGCTCAAGCCAACTCACTACTAACTACTAGTAAAAATAGGCCCCCTCATTTCTATTTGTCTCTCAAAATGGAAGGATGGGTGGTATATAATTGTATGATAGATTTGAGTGTAGCAACTACAGTAATGCCAAAGGCTTTGTTTGATATAATGGGAATGGAATATACCAAAAGTAGCTTGTGATTTCTATAGTCATATGGCACCCTAGTTAAAACTATGGGAGTAATCAAATATATTCCAATACTATTGAATAGAATGCCCTAGATTATAGTTATAGAAGAGGTGGTTTATGGTGGAATTAGAGCCCTACTTTAGTATGTGTCTATCAATATATTTCATAACTAAGATAGGAGGATATTTATCCCTTGATTACTCACAGATGAAGATCCCATTCAAGGATAGAAGGATTAAGAACTTTAATGAAAAATATTCTTCCTTCCATATTGAGAGAATTTAAGAAGATGGCAAGAAATCCAATAGTGTGAGTATGACCATTAAATAAATAGAGGGATTAGATCTGATGTAAGAAGTTATAAAAGAGCTCCAAACTAAAGATTAGTTCTCTTAAAAATATTTTAATGCCATGATTGAAACAGGGCTTGCGACTATTCAATTATGAAACCTTAAAAGGTTGAGCCCTCTATTTTACCCAAGAAAATAATTCTCACAAATCAAATCTGGAAACTCTTCTTTGATGGTGCCAGATGTAAACATACAGATGTAGTAGCTAGAGTATTGATTTCACCAACTGGATATGAAAAATTTTTCTCCTACAATTTGATATGGAGTTGTACAAACAATGCAGTAGAATACGAAGTATTATGTTTGGGCCTAAGGAAGGCTAAGAAGTTGGGGCTTAAATAGTTGCAGATATATGGAGACTTAGAACTAATAGTAAATAAATTTATAAATAAGTGTGTTAGCAAATAATATTACCTTAAAGCCTACAAGAATAAGGTATGGGATTTATTTGAAGATTTTGTAGCTCTATATATCAAGGCCATTCCTAGGGTCTGAAATACCCCCATTGATCTATTAGCATCATTAGGGATAATTTTTTTCCCAATAGTTAATATCATACAAAATTAAAAGATAGTAAGACTAATATAGAGACCTTCAATACTAGACACAGACACCTTCTGGTAAGTATTCAAAAATGATAAATAGGTGTTAGACTACTTGATACATGATATGAACTATTCAAGTGATCGAGCCTTAGAAGATGAAGAAGATGGAGGACTGATCCGAATCAAGAATAATCATATACCAAAATTCCTAATAACTCTTCAAATCTTGTTTGACAATAGTGATTGATCAAAAGGGCATAAAATAAAAATTGATAAATAGAGATACAAGGAAAGATAATTAGAACCTAGAAAAGTGCTCAATATTGGGATCCAAATGTTAGAATAAGAGACAATTTTTTTTTATAAATTATGTAAAGATCACCCTTATATCATAGCCTGGACATATGATGACCTCAAGGTGCACAACAAGGAATCTAAATGGTATACCATCAACCTAGAGCCAAGTTAAAAGCTCTTCCAATAGAAGAAAAGGTCAGTCAATACAAATATAGAAGTCCTAATGAAGCAAGAGTTACTGAAGCTGCTCAATACCAAGATAATCTACCCTATCAAGCACTCCACTTGGGTTGCTAACCTAGTGCTAGTAAAAAAAAGAGTGAAAATATTAGGTTATGTATGGAATTCAAGAATTTTAAGTAGGATTCTCTGAAAGATCACTATACACTACCTCAAATAGATCAGATACTACATACTATAGTAGAAAAAAAATTCTCATTGTTGTATGGATTCTCTGGTTATAATCAGGTTTGTATAAGATATGAATATCAACAGAAAACTACATTCACTACAAAATGTGGAACTTTTACATATCAATGAATACCTTTCGGTTTATTTAATCTAAGGACTACTTTCGAAAGAGATATGAACGTGTCTCTTGAGGAACTTATGAATAAAGTGATAGTTATCTATCTATATGATATGACAATATTTTCTCATAGAAAGGAAAATCTTATTGAACATCTCAAGATGGTCTTTGAAAACTACAGGGAATTTGGTATCTTCTCAAACTCAAAGAAATCTAGATGTACTATTGAATAAGGGATGTTGTTAGGTCATGTTATATCAAAATAAAGAATAGCCATTGACCCAGATAGGGTGAAAGCTATTTTAGATATTCCTTTTCCATTCAACAAAAAGGGACTACAATCCTTATTTATAGACTTCACACAAATTGTAAAACCCATTATTGAATTGTTGAAAAAGGATGCAAAGTTTAGGTGGGTAAATCCATAGAAATAAGTATTCAAGAAAATAAAATAAGCAATTGATCAAACACTAGTACTTATCAATCTAGATTATTCAAGAATTTTTATTTTGTGTGTCATTGGTGAATAGGAGAGTTATGTTTTAGTCCTTACTCAAAAAGGGGAATATAATTAAGAGAGACCAATTACATTTCTAAGTTAAACTATGCAAGATCACAAGGAAAGATATAACTTCATTGATAAATATGTGTATGTAATCATTAAGTCCCTAAAGAAATTTAGGCACTTTCTATCCCAGAGTAAGACCCAAGTATATGTGATACACCCTGATGCAAGGAACTTTATAATATAGAGAGGACTTGGTTAAAAAAGAGTTGGTTGGGTGTCAAAGATCTAAGAATATGATGTGGAGATTCACCCAACCAAGCTAGTAAGAGATAAAAATTTATGTTAGGAGTTGGCCAAACAAGATGTAATAGAATATGTAGCATGCCAATATCCAAAATTAATCTAGTAAGATGAACAATATTTAGAAATCAAAGATTAGGTTGATGAACTTACAAGCTATTTTTAGACAAGAAAATACCCAAGAAATATGAATGCTTCATAAATAAGAAGATATAGGTTGTAGGCCTTGAAATATACTCTGTTACACAAAGGTTTATACAATAAATATTAATATGGTGTTCTTTTGAGATGTATCAATGATGATCAAAAATAGAAAATCTTGGAAGAGTTCCATGGAGGCTTATCTGGAGGACACTATTAAAGAAAAACCACAACCTTGAAGATACTAAAAATAGGTTGTTATTTGTTGACTATATTATTTGATGCTTTCAAAGTAACAAGAATATGTGAAGAATTCTAGAGATACATAGAGAGAAATAAGAATGCTTCTCTACCTCTTAGATTCATTTAAGTAGAATATCCTTTATAAAAGTGGGTTCTGGACTTCATAGGGGTAATTGAAATCAATTCATCAGTAGGAAATAAGTATATTTTGATTGCTACAAATTATTTCACCAAATGGGCTAAAGTAATACCCACAAAGAAATATTATTAGGAGGTAGTGATTAAATTCATTGAAATATTGATTACAAGATTTGGTATACCTGATGCATTGGTTAGTGATAGTGACTCATCCTTTATTAGATAAAATATGACTATTTTTATTGGTAGATATAGGATCTATTCAAATACTTATTCCAATTAATACCCCCAGGGAAATGGCCTAGCATAATCAACAAATAGAAATTTGCTTTGGATTCTAAAAAGAAATTTGAAATATAACAGGAGGAGTTGACATTCACAAATAAATCAAGAACTATGGGTTGACAGGATCACCATTAAGAAATATATCAACACATCTCCTTATGCTTTGGTATATCACAAAGAGGCTATGCTGCCTATGCACATGGATATTCCTGCTTTAAAACTGCTGAATCAAACTCATACTATAGAGGTTGATCCAATGGAAGCCAGATTGATGCAACTTTTTTAGCTAGAAGAAAAAATGGATTAGGCTTATGTTTACTACCAGAAAAATTTATGGGAATCCAAAGGATGGTTTGATAAGAAGACTACATTTAGAAAATTCAAGGCCAAATATCTTGTCTTGAGATGAAATGAAAACAAAGAAAAACTAAGAACACATAAAAAGTTTGACTCCTTTTGGGAAGGTCCATTGATATAATTGTTGAGAACCAGCATAACACTTTCTAACTTCAAGAAAAATAGGGAAGAACCCAACCTATCCTTATCATTGGTTTCCATTTGAAATTCTATTTTCACATTATTGTTAGCTATAGTAATTTCATGTTGCTCTAATCCTTGCAATGGCTCTAATTATTATCCCAAAAAACCTAGCATTATTTCATTTTACTAGTATTCCTGTAAATTTCCTTTTCATCATCAGAAGCTTTATGTCACACCAGTGCTCCTAGAAGAAATTTTTGGTGTACTAGTTCTCAGGACAACAAGAGTCCCATAATGATAGCTTCATCCTCAACCTCTGAAGTCATAGTACATACAGAGGATGATAGAAACATCAAATTTCAATACAAAGATGCAATGATTACCGACATAGTGGAAACATACAAGGGGGTTGTGTGACTAAGGATGTAAATCAAAGAAATGCTTTCAAAAGGTATTACTCCATCAATTCTAAGAACTTTTGCCTTTTGTTATGTACTTTCTTTCTATATCTACAATCTAGTCAATACATACACAAAACTTGTGCATGCTACTACTAAGTAATATGACCCTAAATACAAAATTATCTATAATGTGTAATGCCACCCCGTTTTTACTCTTGGTATATATGTTTTCTCATTTATTTTTATCATAGGTATGATCCCTCATATAAACTTGAAAAGATTCCATACTAATAAGTAGGACAAATTTTATGTCCCAACTAAAATTATGAGAAATTTCCTAGAAATGCAACTAAAAAAATCTTCCTTAGGAAGAAATTTACCTAAAAATCTAATTTCCTTAGTCGAGTTCAAGATACTTGATCTTTACTCTAAGTTAGCAATGCTAGTCGAGTTGTCATCATATTAGGAGGTCCACGATTGGTAAATCGTCACTATCCAATGTATCTCAAACCCTAAGTTCTATTATACTTCCCTCATGGAGCAATATATTCAGCCTATTTTCTTCAATTGTAATGCCTACATATACTAGTAGATTCATGAGCAACTAACAAAAGTGAAGAAGGGTTCACTAATATTATTTATATATTGCTCTCATTTGGTATGGGTCTTCTTTTTCTTCATGGTGTAAGAGATATATTTTATACTAGTGGTAGAGAAATATGAGAAGGGAAACCTATTACCAACATATTCATGGACCTCTATGCACACCACCTTAAATTACCTATTATAACTTCAATAGAGAGTTCTTTAGACCTACCCTAAAAATTATTTATAGGGAAATAAGTAGATTATCTTCAAAAGTGAATATCATCTTACATAATCCACACATAGAAGAAGGTTAATGGTTCATATTGACACAAAGAGTGGTCATTATGTTATATGTATTTACCAGGAACCTTTTCTGCTCCCTCACTATGTGACAAATCAGTTGTTTGCATTGGAATATTGCAAAGAATGAGAATATATCAACTCCAAGTTTGGTATGGGTATAGGAAATAAGGGGATTTATGACATACCATTTTAGTTTGAAGGTGTAACTGTAAGAAAAAAAGGGGTAAAATAAGCAATTTTCTTAGTCCCTAAGAGACCTATTGGTAGAGTTGTCGTAGTAATGGAGGTATGACCCTAATGGTAAATTTTTAGAAAGAATGTCCATTCTCAATAACTCTAATATCAAGGATTTCCAAAAAGTAGTCAAGGAACAGATAGAGCAACAATGTAACAATGATGAATGTGAATAACTCAAATGGTACATGGATTAGATACAAATTTTGCACCTATGGCATGATTTTTATGATCAATTAGTGGATTATGACCCTAAAAATAACAAGATACATGTTCTAGATGAAAAAACCATTTAGAAGATACAGAAGAAGGGCCTTGAATGGATTGACGCCAAGATCCATACTTGGTGGATCATGAGGGTTTAGACTGATTTGATCACCTCGAGGTATGACCTCAAGAATTATGATGAATTTTACCTCATATATGATAAATATCACAAAACCTAGGTAAAGACCATTGGAAACAAGATTACCTTAAGTTTTTGTAGTACTCGAAGAGAAGGGTCTACAATAGTAGGCACACAAAAAGAAATAGGTAAAGTCAATAAAAAATAAATTTCACAGGCCCAATAGAAAGGGGCCAAGAGTGTAACCCCTTCTCCATAAAAATAAAAAGTCATTGTATACACCCCTACACAAGTGAAATTTAAAAAATATGCAAAAGTTCCCATGATAATACAAAATATGGATTATACTAGAGAAGGCCTTGGGAAACATGGTCAAGGGATTACTGAGGCCATCCAAGTATATACAAGGATGATACAACTAGATCTAGGGGTAAATAGATCAAAAGATAAAGGTTTTGACTCAACGTCTCTCAAGTTTGTACCACCTACTAGTGCAACTCCTCTCTTAGTTGAGGTAACACGACCATGACTTCAATAACAGGATTCAAAAATGGATTTTGATGATGTTCCTCTAATAAAAAGTAAAATAAAAGTTGGAAACATCTAAATAAAGTCGGAAAAAGTGAAATACACATTCGTAGAAAGATGTGGCTACCTCTAGGTAGGAATAAATAGTTGAGAAACCACCACTCACAAAATATATACAAGAACAAACACAACCACCACCAATGGTGCTAGGTATGATTTCTCTTCCCTCTTATTCTTCTTTTTCTTATCATACCCTAAAGAATTCTCCCTCTCTTTCTATTTTGAAATATGTTTAGCCTTCCACTCAGCATCCACCTTCACCACAACCACCCCCACAACCTTTTTCATCCACCCCATATAAAATATTTAACATTCCATGAATCCTTGTGACCTATGCAACCTCTCTAACACTATCCATAATAGCTCCCACAAGTGTGGATTCCAACATTGTGACCATCATATTTTATCCTATAGTCCATTTCGCCGTGTTGCAATAACTTCCTAATTCCTCTAATGAAACTCATCCCACTGTTTCAAAACTTAATAAAATCAAGAAGTCTAATAAGAATGTCCACGACTAGTGGAATACTCAATGTGCTCAGTCCTCCAAGAAACCTACCCATTTCAAGAAAATAATTGTACTAGACCCAACCACTATGCAATGGACTAAGATGAAAGTTACATCATTGGTTTACAAGCCTAAGTAAGAGATAACAATAGAATATTATTATGCTAATGTAGTAATCAAATATATCACTCAAATTCTAATGCAAGATGAGTGGGGCATGACCTAGGCTCACTTAGAAACCATTTACCTGCATGGATATTACTTAAAAGAGAAGTTTGCATGGGCTGAAGAAAATATTAAGGACCTTGATACAAAGTGAAGAGAGGCTTGTTAAGAAGACCTTGAAGAATGATTTCAAGAAATAGAAAGACAAATTTCAATAAATATCCAAGTACCAAAAAGAGGTTGAGGATACAATCAAACAAAATCAGATTCTAGCTAAGTAGGTTAAAAATATTCATCAGTAAATTGAAGAGGAAAGGGCCAAAGCTATAGGGTTCTCAAAAGAGAAGGCGAAGAAACTAAGAAATGAGTCTAAAAGTATGATCTATACTACTTTACATGGAGGAAGTGAAGGAGGTATTAGAAATCTTAGAAGATGAATTCAAGGATGTTGAGAATTTTGTTTAGTTGAGATTGATTGCAACAACAAATATTCAAGCTCTAGCTAAAAGAAGATTTGAGAAGGTAGCCAATAGAACCCCAAATAGAGGATGGTCTAATGCTAATGTAGAAATTTTTTTTTTTCAAAATATAAAAGCTCTGGAATCATGATTGGCAACTCATATAGGGGCTTAAAATGAAATCTAAAGTAATTTTGAAACATCTCAATCTAGCTGGAAAATATGGTTTTCAAGGGTTTTGGGGAGACGATTCTTGCATTTTGGGAGAACTCAAATATATTATGAAAGTGGTTGTAGATGATGAGTCTAAGATAGATTAATGATTGGATCCCATGCTACATGAATAGGTGTTTTATATTGTTCAAAACCTCACTCATATCAAGTCTTGATGAGTTGATCCTCAAATCAAAAAACTTCTCCTATAATGATGTCTTTGAACTAAGATTGATTTATCAACAATTCACAAAGTCTTTAGACCCTAATGATGAAACCTAGGGATTAGCTTGCCAAGCCTAAAATGAAATAACTAAAAATAATAGAACTAGAAAGCTAAGAATAGGAACCGGGTAGAGGAAGAGGTTGGAGAAGAAACAAGAGAAAGGGTTGAAGCAGAAATAGAGGAAGAAGTCGAAGTTGATACAAATAAATATGAATATGAAGAAGCTGAAGGAGAGAATAGATAATAAGAAGCCCTTAATAATTATATGGGTAAATAGGATATCCATTCTTTCACTCCATGAAACTCCCCTTCATTTTTGCTATTCCATTTATTTTTCTTCACTCTTCACCATTAATTCACCTTTTTACTTTTCCAGTTTCTATTCATCCATCATCCTTAATTTACCTTTATTTTTTAGACTTTGTTATCCAATATATAAGGTTCTAGGTTATAAAAAATTTACGAGAAAAATACCCTAGGAGGTACAAATAATGTAGATTAAAATGACTACATCAAGAGAAATAAGATGATGAAACTCTAAATTTTTTGAAAGTATGGAGGTTAGGTGTGAACTCACAACATGTCTAGATGTCGTAAATGAAATGAACTGAAGAAATCCATATTTTGGAAGCATCACAAAATCATGACTTGCATTAATGTTGTAGTTACAAAGTTTTAAGAAACTCGAGAATAAGAAAGCATCGTGAATTTGACTTGTTTTCCTATAATATCTACATGAAACGAAGGGAGTTAAAATATAGCAAAACACCACAAATTCATGACTCATATGTCCATAAAAACCATAGCAATGATGTCTTATATCCCAATTGGGAGGTAGAATACCTCACTGCTATGGTCACTACTATGTAGGATAAGGTAAGATAGTTTCTCGAAATGATTGCAAATTAGAATTTGCAAGTTAAAGGCTTAAAGGTTAGCTTAGATAATGGACTAACTATAGAAAAATTCCAAGACAAAGCCTTAGTAGAAAAGAAAACATCTATGGATATGAAAATATTAGTATCTCAAAGTTTTATGGAGAAGGTTATGGGATGTAGTGGAAGCATGGTTGAGAGAGGCAAAGGTTCATTTTATAGTAAAAGGCTACTCATATAAAACATGGACACTTTGGGCTATGATTAACCTAGAAGGAGCTGCTATGGATAGGTGGGAAACCCACTATGAGGAAACCAAGATTAAATCCATTAATACTCCATGGGAAGAATTATAAACATATTCAAAAAGATATTTCTAACAGAGCATTTATGTTCTAAATTTTGAAGTATTTGCTAGTCTTAGACAAGGAACCAACATAGTAGAAGTGTACTATAAGAAGTTGGTAAGGCTATTCAAATATGTACCTATTTATAATGATAAAATGTGAGTTCCTAAGTTCATCCTTGGATTGGAATCTAGGATAAGGCATGGTATGGAGATGTAAGAGCCCAAATCACTACAAAAGGTATATGACCTAGAAAAGAAAGCCGAGTCACACTTATGTTATAAGTATGACACTCTACCCGAGCAAGTGCGATAAGAACTAAAGAAGAGGAATAGTAATGGGTTTGTAAAATTGGAGGTTGAGCAAGAGTGAAAGGCGAAGAATCCTCAAAATTCTAAGAAGAAACCTTATGGGAATCATAATAAGTTCAAGAAATTTTGTAATAAGGATAACAAGCCTGGAAATACGAAGCCTCAACCATAGAAGTTGCATGCTCCAACTCTAGTAGTTAATAATAGGAATGAGAAACTTGAGAAACCATAAGAACCAAATGAAGGATGCTAAAATTGTCGAGGACCTCATTATTATAATCAATATCCATATCAAGCAGGGACTAGCTCAGTTAGTGTAAAAGGGAAGGAATAGTAGCATTGGATCTATGCCTCAATCGATAAGTAGAAGCTAGAGGGACAAGCCAACCCATTACTTGTGAAAGGTAAGGTTTTCAATAAGCAAGTAAACATTTTAATAGATAGTGGAGCCACTAATAGTTTTATTTCATCTAGTCTAGCAAAGACTGTATCGGAAATACCTGCGTATTTGACTCAAGGGTGGAAGGTTTAGCAAATCTACTTGATAAACTAGTGTTATCCTATGGTAGAAGTTACTCTATCTGAGGGTACTATAGAATCGTGTTTATATGTAGCTCCCCTGAACACCTTGGATGTTATTCTAAGGATGGATTTTCTACAGGATCATAAAGCCTTCATCAATTTCCAAGACCAATGGATTCAGTATTCAGAGAAAGGTGAAGAAAGACTAAGATTTCATAGCGATCAAGGGGTTTTTGAACCTCAAATGTTGTCCGCTATGCAATTAAAAAAAGTCCCTAAAGAGAGGAAGGATAGTGTATGTGGTAAAACTCAATGAGGTGGAGGACCAGGAGAAAGAAAAAATACTAGGACAACATCCAATCCTACGGGATTTTTAGGACGTATTTTAAGAGGAACTACTTGGATTACCTCCTATACGAGAATTTGATTTTATAATTGAACTTATGACAAGAACTAAACCTATTCATAGATCCCCATATAGAATGAATCCTACTGAAATACATGAACTAAAGGTTCAATTGCAAGGATTATTGGAAAAGAATTTGACAAAACCAAGTGTGTCACTCTGGGGTGTACGAGTTCTATTCATGAAAAATAAGGATGGTTTGCTAAGATTGTGTATTGATTATAGAATGATAAATAAGAATACAATCAAGAATCAATATCCTTTACCTAGGATTTAAGATTTATTCAATCAACTGAAGAATGCCAAGGTTTTTACCAAGATTGATCTGAGGTCAAGGTATCACCAATTAAGAATTCATGAGGAAGATACTCACAAAATGACATTTAAGACTAGGTATAGGCATTATGAGTTTTCGGTTCTACCCTTTGGACTAACTAATGCCCTAGCCTCTTTAATGAACCTAATGAAAAGTGTGTTTTGGATACACTTGGACCAAATTGTTCTGGTATTCGTAGATGCTATCCTTATATACTCTTGAGACAAAGAAGAGCACGATAAGAATCTTAGGATCATGTTGGAATTGTTGAGAAAGAATCAAATTTATGGAAATATGGATAAGAGTGAATTCTATGTTCTAGAGGTAAGATACCTCAAACACATTATGTCAATAAAGGGGATTGTTGTGGATCCATTAAAGATAGATGCTATTATGAATTGGCCACCTCTCACTAATGTCATTGAAGTGTGAAGTTCCATGGGGTTAACGAGCTATTATAGATGTTATATAAAGGACTATTCCAAGATTATTGGACCCATAACAAACCTTCAGAAGAAAGGGAAAGAATTCAAGTGGTCAGAGAAGTGTGAAGCTTCCTTTGAAATACTAAAGCATAAGCTTACTACTACATCGGTACTAAAGGTTCTTGATCCTAAAGGGGGCTTTTCAGTGTGCATTGATGCATCAATAGACGGGTTGGGTGGGGTACTCTCACTAGAGTATTTAGTAGTGGTATATACTTCAAGGAAGCTTAAAAATCATGAAGTTAATTATTCTACACATGATTTGGAGTTGGCTGTAGTGGTGAATGCTCTAAAGGTTTGGTGCCACTACTTGGTGGGAAGACCCTTTGAATTAAAAATAGACCATCAAATTCTATGGTATATATTAACTAAACCAATACTTAATGTAATATAGAGAAGATGGGTATATTGAGTACGTAAAAGAAAAAGAGAATAAAGTAGTTGATGGTTTAAGTAGAAGGATATATATAGCAGTGATCACTAGAGCTCATATGGATCTGATTGATCAAGTGAGACGGAGGCAATCTCAGGATGAGTATTTCTAGGGAATTTGAGTCAATATAGATAGAGATCGTAGAGGAAATAAAGAATTTAGTGTGAAAGATGACTTTTTTATGCTATAAAGGAAGGGTCATCATACCAAAGATAGGTGATTTGAGGAAATTGATAATGTAATAAGCTCATAGATCTTCTTATTATGATCATTTAGGGGGGAGCTAAAATGCGAGAAAACATGAAAAGAGCCTTATTTTGGGTAGGAATGAAGTAGGATATCACAAAATTTTGTTGCTTTATACCTCAAATTTCAGAAGGTTAAGGTAGAACACTAGCATCCTATAGGAAAACTTCATATGCATGAGGTACCTACACAAAAATAGCAGGTTATATCCATGGATATTATTATGGATTTACCCAAAAATTAGTACCAACATGATGTTATCTTTGTAGTGGTCAATAATTTGACTAATATTACCCACTTCATACTAGGAAATACCAAGGATGATGCTCAGGTAGTAGCTAGCAGATTCATCAAAGAAGTATTTTGATCACATGGGTTTCCTAAAGTAATCATCTCAGATAGAGACTCCAAATTCGCTTTTGAATTTTTAAAATCTCCTCATAGTGCAGTTGGTACAAAATTGAATATGAGTTTAGCATACCACCCTGAAATCGATGGTCAAATAGAGTGGGTAAACCAAGTTTTGAAAGACATGGTTCACATGTACTGCATGGATCATAAATCTTAATGGGAAGATTTTCTACCTTTGGTAGAGTTTACCTACAATAATGGATATCACTCCTCACTAGGTATGGCATCTTTAAGATACCTTGTATGGGTGAAAGTGCAAAACACTATTATCAAGTAGAAATTAGGCTAAAAATGGTCAGGGTAATTTAGGAGTAGCTAAAAGAAATTAGGCAAAGGCTTAAGGAAGTTGCAGATAGACAAAAGAGTTATGCATATATAAATAGGAATCCTAGAGAGTTTTCTATTGGAGATAAGGTGTTATTAAGGGTTAAGCCAAAGAAAAGTTCTATCAAATCCATGAAGTTGGATCCACATTTTATGGGATCCTTTCAAATCATAGAAAATATCAGTCCAGTTGTATACCGACTTGCATTACCACCTAATATGTCAAAAATCCATGAAACCTTCTACATATCCTTGTTTAGGAAATATGTTGCTGACCTTGAATATGTGTGGGATATTTCTAAATTGTAGATGGTAAATTTGTAGCCCACTTAAGTACTACCAATGAAGATTCTTGAGTTTCATTCAAAATATCTCTGAAATTAGAGTCCCGATCAGTGTAAGGTATAGTGGGACCAGTTCTCTGAGAAGAATGCCACTTGGGAGAAAGTGGAGGTTATGCAAAAATATTTTTCCTTTTTGTTTGAAACTATATGATGTAATAATTTTATTTTCTTGTTGAACAACAAAAGGAAAACTAGAAACATCAAGGATGATGTTTAATCTTAGTGGGAGAGGATTTAATGATCCTTCCTAGCTGACTTTATGACACAAGAAGACAATGTATTAGCCTAAGATGTGGTGATACTTAGTTGATTTATAAGGGCATGTTACCGCTAACATATTTCCAAGTGTGTATAATCTGGTACACTCATAGGTGGAACAAGTAGAGTTACCCACCAAAAATGAGGGTACCAAAGATCAAGGGAAATGATGATTAAGGTACTCGAAGGTAACATGGATATATACCTTCATATAGGCATACATTGATGGAAGGGATAATCATTGATAGTGATCACCTTGAACTTTAGTTGATAGCCTAGAAGCTATCATAAAATCTTTGGCTAAGATGGGTGATTGGATTGATGGAAAGACTTCATATTTTGTTAATTGTATAAATGTGTTTCCTTCTATTGCATCATAGCTTGAGTAGTTTGCTGATCTAGTTCCTATATAGGAACCACTACAAGATGATTATAGATGCATAAGGTTAATTGTCATATTGAAAATGAAAATAAAGCACACTCCTTGTGAAAGAAAATAAATTAAGTCATATGCTGAATTTAGATGCTTTTAAATTAATTAATGAAGTTTAAATAAAATAATTATTGGCTCATTAGAGCTCATTTGTAAACTTCATTTGAAATTAATTAAGGAGTTTTCATTTTAATTAAATAAAAATGGCTATTTTAATTAATTGAGTATATTTTAATTAAAAGTGGTGATTTTAATTAAAAGTTATTATTATCCATTGGATATTAATTAAAAGTGATTATTTTAATGATAAGAAAAAATTCATTAAAAGGTTTTAACTAACTAATAATAAATGAAATATGACATTTCATTTAAATAAAATAATATATATAGATATATTATAAATATATTTTACTATATAAAATAAAATAATATTTCATGATCCCATTCCTACATGGTGCAACCTATGGAAGATCCTATGAGGCTATTAACTTTCCAAAGATGAAAAATTTGGGAAGAATGCACAAAGGATAGGGGACATGAATTGAAGGGAAGGTGGTGGCGCAAGCTTCGAGAGGGTGGCGGACGGACCACGTAGGTGAGGGAGAACATAAGAGAGAAAAAAATAGAATGGGGAGGAAGGAGAAAAAAACAACATAAGGGAGGAACAGAGGAAGAAGGGATAGGGGAGGGGACACAAAATGCACTAGGTAGCAGACTTCATCGGACCTTCATATCAACAAAACCAATAGGTTGGGTTATTCTAATCTAAACTATAGATTTTATTTAAATATATTTTAAGCTTAAAACCTTTCTTTGAAGCATTGTGCATTGTGTGTAATATTGAAACCTTGCTTAGAAGTACTGTGTGTTATGTGTGAGTTGAAACCTCCTTGCTTGGAAGAATTGTGCATTGTGTGTAAGCTTGAAACCTTTCTTGGAAGCACTATGTACTATGTGTAAGCTTGAAACCTTGCTTGGAAGCATTGTGTGCTATTTGTGAGTTGAAACCTCATTTCTTGGAAGCATTATGCACTGTGTAAGTTGAAACCACATTGATAGGAAGCATTGTGCACTGTGTAAGTTTGAAACTGTGCTTGGAAGAATTGTGCACTGTGTAAGTTTGAAACTGTGCTTGGAAGCATTGTGTTTTGTGTGTATGTTTGAGACCACTCTGCCTTAGGGAGCGCTCTACGTTGTGCTTACGTTGGAAACTACATTATGTGAGAGAGATGTGTTGTTAATTAGAGACTATTTTGCCTTGGAAGTGTTGTGCACTATGCCTAAGTTGGAAGCCACCTTGTGTGGGAGAGACGTGTTGTTAATTAGATACCATTATGCCTTGGAAGCACTTTGTGCTACATTTGAGTTGGAAACCCCCTGGTGCCATGAGAGAGCATCGTGCTTGTATATTGCTATTAAAAGCGATATCAAGTGCTCTGTTTACTTTTGGAATAGTGTTCTACAAGTGGAACGTAGTGTTCAGCAAAGGAAGCCTCCCTAAGTTTTAGGGAGTGCAGGTTGAGAAATTGATCAATGCCGACAGAAAATCCCTATATCTAGTAGATACTGGGTTTGCCATTGATGCTTATCATGCCTTGAATGGTGTTAGAACTAATTGTATATTTTGCAATACGTAAAAGATCCTTTAGTTATAGGAGGTTTAAATTATGGTTTTAATTTAAAAAGAGCCTTTGATTTATATGTGACATACATTGGGATTTAATTTAAATAGAAATTTGATTTATATATATATATATATATAAAGCAAAAAACCCCTTGTGGGGCCACCTTGGTCTGAGAGACCATGAACAGGGGGTTCTACACCATCAAAGTCACCCAAGAGTCGCACCCGACCCTGCCCGCACCAACATTATCAATTGGATTTTGGATACCCAATTAAGATTTTTGGTAGGGTGGATATTTGAACCCGGGACCTCCCTTGGAGGATTGTCCTCTCCTCTCAAACTCACCTATAAAACTTGGGTAAAATAAATAAATAAATAAAATTAATAAAAATTAAAAAAATTTAAAAAAATAAAATAAAAAAATCAAAATTAATTTATAGTGAAAAACACCCCTTTTGGGGTGCCACTTTCAACAGGTTGGGCATAGGAGGAATGGAGCCTTGTCGGCCTCTACCAAAAAATAGGACATTCCTAACTATACTATATATCTGTAGGATGGAGACAAGGGGAATGGAACCTGGGTCGGCCTCTACCAGCACCCAAGGTATTTACCACTACACCACAACAAGTAGATTGGAAATTTGATTTATATGTGAAACATATAGTAGGTTTTAATTAAGTGAACCTTTGATTTATATGTGAAACATATGTTAGGTTTTAATTAAATGGACCTTTTATTTATATGTGAAACATATATTAGGTTTTAATTAAATGGACCTTTGATTTATATGTGAAACATATAGTAGGTTTTAATTAAATGGACCTTTGATTTATATATGAAACATATAATAGGTTTTAATTAAATGGACCTTTGATTTATATGTGAAACATATATTAGGTTTTAATTAAATGGACCTTTGATTTATGTGAAACATATATTAGTTTTTAATCAAAAGAACCTTTGATTTATATGAGATATATATTGGGTTTTAATTAAAGGAACCTTTAATTTATATGAGACACATATTGGGTTTTAATTAAATGGACCTTTGAATTATGTGAGACATATATTGGGTTTTAATTAAAAGAACCTTTGATTTATATGAGGCAGATATTATATTTTTAATAGAAGAACCTTTGATTTATATGGGATGTGTAAAAGTTAGGTTTTGATTAAAAGGAACCTTTGACCTTAGGTAAATATATGGAAGGTTTTAATTTAAATATAACCCTTGGATTAATGTTGATTATCTTAGGAGTTGTTAAATAAAATGAAATATGGATTTATTATTTAAATTGAAGTTATGGGGCCTTGGTTTAGGGAATGAAGGAATGATTGTTCTAAAGGTTAATGATATGGGACTTTAATGCTTTAGGATATGAATGAAATTAAATTAATTTAAACCTTAATCTAAGTGATAGCATGTTTGTATGACTCTCCAACGGGATTTGGAGAGGTGGAAATAAAATTAAGGTTTATTTTATGATGTCCATTATGTATTAGATGGTTAGAGACTTAATGGAATATTGTATAGTCACAATTTGGCAAAGTAGATGAATATATGCATTTAAATGCATGCCTATCCTGAACCATGAGTATCCTGATCCCCTACTACCCTCAAAGAAACAAAGGGAAGCAAGGAGAAGCAAGGAATCAAATGGAAACAAAGAATAGGTATTTGCATCTTATGTTGATTTACTTATGTTCCATAGCTTAGAATTGTGAGGAGATATCCCCAATGCAATTAATGTGATACATTTGAGTAGGAAAGGCTTATTTGCAAGTGATGATGAGGCAATTTTTATTGGATTAATGAAAGTAATTTTACTATATTTCTGTATTTGATTATGTCATGTAGTAGATTCTATTGTAGAGTTAAGCTTGCTTCATTTTATCTATTATTGTTTGATTATTTTTTGATGTGGTAGCATCTAAACATATTATTGTTTGATTACTTGATTATAGGGAATCTATTGTAGAGTTCTAGGGTGAACTCAGAGGTAACCTAAGGAATTAAGAACCCCTTAGGGTAAATGTAGGTGACCTAAGGGAATTGAGACCCCTTTAGGTATATAGAGGACTAAGTGGGATGATATTACATCTGAGTTAAGATAGTTCATCATGAAAACGAGATAGATAACTTAACTTGCAATACTCATAGCATACCTAAGCACAAGGAATTGTGTATATTATGGACATACATGTACACCTTGGGTGGACTGAGGATGATAGGTATAACTTATCAAAGATGATGAAATAGATGGACTTATCCATAGTAACACATTATACACCTACACAGACAGATTTTTGTTAGGGTATTTCATGATATGTAACATCAAGGCAAACCTATGAGATTGAAACTTTAGGATATTATAGTGGGTTAAGGGTTCATGGAGGGTTCATGCACATCTCTCCTTAGTAAAAAAAAACTTTCTATTTTTGTATTTTTATGTTTGTGTGTTTTTAGTTCATTACAACAAAGCTTCTATAGCTCAATAGATTGAACACATAGGTGCTTCCCATCTAAGTTTTGGTATTAGAGAAATTTTATCCATAAACTAGAGAATTGGTCAATCATTCTTTTTCTAAGTTGTTATAACACTCAAGAAAAGTTTTTATTTATATCCATCTTGAGTAGCAATTCATTACATCAAAATTTTAAGGAGTTTTATATGAAATAAATCTGATCCATGTATAGAGTAAATCACTCTTTAGGTTTTGTAAAATATATATGTAAAAACTAACATAGCATTAAAATATGTAAAAAATATGTATAGAAACTTTGAAGGTAAAAATGTTAAAATATGTAGATACTAGGTGGATTTCATTGTTTCCACCTCCACTTTGAGTTTTTAATGAATATCCATCCTTGGAAGGTTTTATATATGCAAATCATTGCGTAATTTATAAGATAAAATATTTGTAACATTGTATGATTGAAATGGAAACACTTCTCACATTATGTGGTATTCTTCCAATGTTATAAGCAATGAACACTTTAATTAAACACATAAAACAAAGATCTATTTATATTATCAATTTCATCAAGATGAGAAAAAAATATGTATGCATATTGATAGGTTGTACTTGTCTCAAGAAAGTTTTATCGATCCATTTTTTGAGAGTTGGAGAACTTTAACAAACTTTAATGATCCAATTTTTTTTTAATTTCAATATAAACAAATATCTTTTTGTTAATGTTTACAAAAAAAAGATACATTTATATTATTTTGAAAAGCAATCAAAAATAGCTATAGATTATGTTGAACAAATACCTATAACATATAGTGTATTTGATGTAGTTCTACATAATACAAATATTAAATTGAGAAAATTAGTAGAAACCTTGACAAGAGAAATAAGATACCATTTTCAAAAAGATGAATTTCTTGAGGTCATGGGTGTGGTTAATCTCATGTTTTGGGATCGTTGTACTAGCTACAATACTATAAGTGATTTGTTTATCAAATACATGGGTATACTTGTTAAAAATTATATTAAACATGTGGAAGTCAATGGTATTGAAATAAATTGTATTTTGAATAAATATATTTTGATAAAATAATTAAACCATTTTGGAATGACAATGGTTGATAAAATTTTGTAATTGACTAACCCTCATGAGAGAGGTTCTATTACACATTTGTGGAATAAAATATATCCCAGTAGTGTCTTATAAGATACAATCAATAAATATTTTTATTTATATAAATTATGTCAAACGACGATTTTGTGATCTATGAAAGATGAAAGGGTTTTTAGTACATTATATTTTGTGAAATCTAAAATTCATAACAAGTTGGATAAAATTCTAGAAAATTGTTTGATAATATTTGTGTCATCTTATGAGCTAGAAAAATATTATGATAAGGCTTTGGAATGTTGAAAATATCTAGCAAACAAAAGAGGAATCACTAATAATCTTGATAATAAGTATAATGATACTTGTAGTCATCAAATTGTAGAGACACAAAGATTAAATATGCATACAACTGATTTTGTAAAATATGATAATTGTTTATTTTGGCTTCCTCTATTTTGATTTTTGGAAGATATTAAATTTTTGATATAATTTCACAATATTTTTTATAGTTTTCTATTTGATTTTGAAAATTGGTTTTTTGGTTTATTAAAAACATGAAATTTGTACTTGGTATAATACCCTTGTTATTGGATTATATTTATATGTTCATAAAATTTACGTTTGATATCATAGCATAGTTATTGGATTAATTGTATATGTTCATTAAATTTTTTGTATATGTTCATTAAAGTTTTTGTAAATGTTCATAATTATTATTATTTTATATTTTGTACAAAGTTTCTATGGCTCAACAGGTTGAACACATAAGTTCTTCCCATCTAAGTATTGATATTAGAGAAAATGTATCCATAAACTAGTGAATTGGCTAATCACTCTTTTTCTAAGTTGTTATAGCACCCAAGAGAAGTTTTTTTTTGTGTCCATCTTGAGTAGCAATTCAATACATCAAAATTTTAAAGTTTTTTAATTTTAAAGATATTTTGATTCATATTTAGAGTAAATCACTCTTTAGATTGCCTAAAACACTATATGTAAAAACTTACATAGTGTTAAAATATGTATAGAAACTTCGAAGGTAAAAAATATTAAAATATGTAGATAATAGGCGGATTTCATTGTTTCAACCTCCATTTTCAAAATTTAATGAATATCCATCCTTGGAAAATTTTATGTATGCAATTCATTACACAATTGATAAGGCAAAAGGTTTATAATATTGTATGATTGACTTGGAAACACTTCTCATAGAATGTGGTATTCTTCCAATGTTACAATAAATGAACACTTTGATTAGATCTATACAACAAAGATCTATTTATACAATAAATTTCATCAAGACAAGAAAACAAATATGTATGCATACTGATAGGTTGTACTTGTCTCAAGAAACGTTTATGGATCCATTGTTTGAGAGTTTAAGAACTTTAAAAAACTTCAATGGTCTAAAATTGTTTTTGAAGTTCAACATCAATGATCATATTTGTATTATTGTTTATAAAAAGGAGATACCTTTATATTGTTTTGAAAAGTTATCTCAAATAGCTATAGATTATGTTGAAAAAATGCCTATAACATATAGTGAATTTGATTTAGTTTTACATAATACAAAGACAAAATTGAGAAAATTAGTAGAAACATTGACAAGAGATATAAGAGATCGTTTTCAAAGAGATGAACTTGTTCAAGCCATGAGTCAGATGAAATAAGAGATCATTTTCAAAGAGATCATTTGGTTGATAAAATTTTACGGTTGACTAACCCTCATGAGTCAAGTTCTATTACATGTTTGTGGAATAAAATGTATCCCAGTAGTGTATTATAAGGTACAATAAATGAATAGTTTCTTTTATAAAAAATATATCAAATGATGATTTTGGGATTTATGGAAGATGAAAGGGATTTTAGTGTATTATATTTTTTGAAATCTAAATTTCATAGCAAGTTGGATAAACATTTAGAAAATTGTTTGAGAATATGTGTCATATTATGAGCTAGAACATTCTTATGATAAGGCTTTGGCATATTGAAAATCTCTAATAGAAAAATGAGGTAACACTAATACTCATGATAATAAGGATAATGATACTTGTAGTGATAAAATTGTAGAGATAAAAAGATCAATTATACATACAAATGATTTTTTACAATCTAATAATTGTTTGTTTTAGCTTACTTCATTGTGATATTAGGAAGATTTTAAAAGTTTGATATACTTTCACAATAGTTTTTAATATTTTTTTTTTGGATTTTGAAAATTGTTTTTTGGTTTATTAAAACCTTAAAATTTGTACTTGGTATAATTTCTTTGTTATTGGATTATATTTATATGTTTATAAAACTTTAAGTTTGATATCATAGCATAGTTATTGGATTATTTTTCTATACTGATAAAATTTATATTTTATATCATAGCCTTATTATTGGATTATGTGTATATGTTCATTAAATTTATATATATATTCATTAAATTTTCTGTATATGTTCATAATTTTTTTGCATATGTTTATATGTTCATAATTTTTATTTTATTTTATGTATTGTACAAAGATTCTATGGCTCAAAAAAATGAACATATAGGTTCTTCCCATCTAAGTATGTATGTTAGAGCAATTTTATCCATTAACTAGTGAATTGGTGAACAAATTTTCCAAGAGAATTTTTTATTTCTGTCCATCTTGAGTAGCAATTAATTAAATAAATATTTTAAATAGTTATATGACAAAAATTGATCCATATATAGAGTAAATCACTCTTTACGTTGACTAAAAAATATATGTAAAAAATGACAGTATTAAAATATGTAAAAAATATGTATAGAAACTATGAAGGTAAAAAATATTAAAATATGTAGATACTAGGTGGATTTCATTGTTTCAACCTCCATTCAGATTTTTTAATGAATATCCATCCTTGGAAGGTTTTAAATATGTAAATCATTACAAAATTTATAAGGTAAAAGATTTGTAATATCGTATGATTGACTTGGAAACACTTCTCACATATGTGGTATTCTTCGAATGTTATAAGAAATGAACACTTTCATTAAAACTGTACAACAAAGATCTATTTATATTTTTAATTTTATCAAGATGAGAAAACAAATATGTATGCACATTGATAGGTTGTATTTGTCTCAAGAATTTTTTATGGATCCATTATTTGATATTTGGAGAACTTTAACAAACTTTGATGATCCAAAAATAATTTTGAAGTATTAATGTTTACAAAAAGGAGATACATTTGTATTATTTTGAAAAGCAATCGCAAATAGCTATAGATTATTTTGAACAAATACCTATAACATATAATGTATTTGTTGTAGTTATACATAATACAAAGATTAAATTGAGAAAATTAGTAGAAACCTTGACAAGAGAAATAATATATCATTTTAAAAAATATGAATTTCTTAAGGTCATGGGTGTGCTTAATCCCATGTTTTGGGATCGTTGTACTGACTACAATAATATAAGTAACTTATTTATCAAATACGTGGGTACACTTGTTAAAATTTTTAATAAACATTTGGAAGTCAATGGTATTGAAATAAATGGTATTCTCAATAAAGAACTTTTGACAAAATAATTAAGCCATTTTTGAATGACAATGGTTGATAAAATTTTATAATTTACTAACCCTCATGAGACAGGTTCTATTACACATTTATGGAATAAAATATATCCCCATAGTGTCTTATAATATACAATCAATAAATATTTTCATATATAAATTATGTCAAATGATGATATTGTGATCTATGAAATATGAAAGGGTTTTTAGTGTATTATATTTTATGAAATATAAAGTTCATAACAAGTTGGATAAAAGTTTAGAAAATTGTTTGAGAATATTTGTGTCATATTATAAGCTAGAAAAATATTATGATAGGGCTTTGGCATATTGAAAATATCTAACATACAAAAGAGGAATCACTAATACTCATGATAATAAGCATAATGATACTTGTAGTGATCAAATTGTAGAGACACAAAGATTAAATATGCATACAAATGATTTTGGATAATCTAATAATTGTTTTTTTTAGCTTTATCCATTGTGATATTTGAAATATTTTAAAATTTTTACATATTTTCACAATATTTTTTAATAGTTTTCTATTGAATTTTGAAAATAGGTTTTTTGGTTTAATAAAACCATGAAATTTGCACTTGGTATAATAGCCTTGTTATTGTATTATATTTATATGTTAAAAAAGATTACATTTGATATCATAGCATAATTATTGGATATACTAATAAAATTTTATGTTTTATATCATAGTCTTGTTATTGGATTATGTGTACATGTTCATTAATTTTTTTTTATATGTTCATTAAATGTTTTTTATATGTTCATAATATTTTTTTAATTTTTTTTATTGTACAAATCTTCTTTGGCTCAAGAGGTTGACCACCTAGGGGTTTACAAATTAAGTATTGATATTAGAGCAATTTTATCCATAAACTAGTGAATTGGCTAATCACTATTTTTCTAAGTTGTTATAGCACCCAAGAGAAGTTTTTTTTTGTGTCCATATTGACTAGCAATTCAACACGTTAAAATTTTAAAGTGTTTTAACATGAAAACAAATTACTTTATATTTAGAGTAAATCACTCTTTAGGTTGTCTAAAACACTATATGTAAAAACTGACAGTGTTAAAATATGTAAAAAATATGTATAGAAACTTCAAAGGTAAAAAATATTAAAAACATAGATACTAGGTGGATTTCATTGTTTCAACCTCCATTTATATATTTTAATGAATATCCATCCTTGGCAAGTTTTATGTATGCAAGTGATTGCACAATTTATAAGGCAAAATATTTGTAATGTTGTATGATTGACTTGGAAACACTTCTGAAATTATGTGGTATTCTTCCAATGTTACAAGAAATGAACACTTTGATTAAACCTGTAAAACAAAGGTCTATTTATATTATAAATTTTATCAATATGATAAAACATATATGTATGCATATTGATAGATTGTATTTGTATCAAGATAGTTTTATGGATCCATTTTTTGGGATTTGAATAACTTTAACAAACTTCAATGGTCCAAATTATTTTTTGTAGTTCAACATCAATGATCATATTTGTATTATTGTTTATAAAATGGAGATACCTTTATATTGTTTTGAAAAGTGGTCTCAAATAGCTATATATTATTTTTCACAAATACCTATAACATATAGTGGATTTGATGTAGCTCTACATAATACAAAGACTAAATTGAGAAACATAGTAGAACCCTTGACAAGATATATAAGAGATCATTTTCAAAGAGATGAATTTATTGAAGCTATGAGTTAGATGAAATAACAGATCATTTTTAAAGAGATAATTTGGTTAATAAAATTTTACGATTGACTAAACCTCATGAGCCAAATTCTATTACACGTTTGTCGAATAAAAGGTATCCCAATAGTTTCTTATAAGATATAATAAAAGAATAACTTTTTTTATAAAACTTATATCAAATTATGATTTTGGTATCTATGGAATATGAAAGGGTTTTTAGTGTATTATATTTTGTGAAATCTAAAATTCATAGCAATTTGGATAAAAAATAGAAAATTGTTTGAGAATATATGTGTCATCTTATGAGCTAGAACAGTTTTATGATAAGGCTTTGGCATATTGAAAATATCTAACAGAAAAAAGAAGTATCACTAATACTCATGATAATAAGGATAATGATACCTGTAGTGATCAAATTGTAGAGACAAAAATATCAATTATACATATAAATGGTTTTGTATAATCTCATAATTGTTTGTTTTAGCTTCTTCCATTGTTGATATAATTTCTAAATAGTTTTTAATAGTTTTTTGTTGGATTTTGAAAGTTATTTTTTTGGTTTATTAAAACCATGAAATTTGTACTTGGTATAATAGCCTTTTTAATTGGATTATATTTATATGTTCATACAATTTTAAGTTTGATATAATAGCATAGTTATTGGATTATTTTTCTATACTGATAAAATTTATATTTTATATCATAACCCTATTATTGGATTATGTGTATATGTTCATTAAAGTTTTTATATATATTCATTAAATTTTCTATATATATTCATAATTGTTTTCTATATGTTTATATGTTCATAATTTATTTTATTTTACGTATTCTAAAGATATTCTATGGCTCAACAAATTGAACACGTAGGTGCTTCCCATATAAGTATTTATATTAGAGAAGTTTTATCCATTAAATAGTACAGTGGTCGATCACTCTTTTTCTAAGTTATTATAGCACCCAAGAGAAGTTTGTATTTATATTCATCTTGAGTAGCAATACATTAAATTAAAATTTTAAAGAGTTATATATGAAAAAAATTGATCCATATATGGAGTAAATCACTCTTTAGGTTGTCTAAAATATATATGTAAAAAATAACATAGCATTAAAATATGTAAAAAATATGTATAGAAACTTTGAAGGTAAAAAATATTAAAATATGTAGATACTAGGTGGATTTCATTGTTTCAACCTTCATTTAGAGTTTTTAATGAATATCCATCCTTGGAAGGTTTTATATATGCAAATCATTGCATAATTTTTAAGGCAAAATATTTGTAATTATGATTGACTTGGAAACTTTTCTCACATATGTGTTATTCTTCCAATGTTAAAAGAAATGAACACTTTGATTAAACATTTACAATAAAAATCTATTTATATTGTTAATTTCATCAAGATGAGAAAACAAATATGTATGCGTATTGATAGGTTGTACTTGTATCAAGAAAGTTTTATGAATCCATTGTTTGAGAGTTGGAGAACTTTAACAAACTTTAATGATCCAAAAATATTTTTTAAGTTCAACATAAACAATCATTTTTGTATTAATTTTTACAAAAGGGAGATACATTTATATTATTTTTAAAAGCAATCACAAATAGCTTTAGGAAGGGGACTCTAATTCAAAAAATTTCCATGTTACCACATTGAGCAATAGAAGCAACAATAATATTAGAAATTTAACTAAGGTGGATGGATCCTCAAATCAAAACATTCAGGAGATCAGGGACGAGGCTGTTAATTTTTTTAGTTCATTATTGGATGAAGAATGGGCCTGTAATGCCCAAGAAAAAGACTCTCTCCTTAAATTCATTTCATAACTCATTGATGAAATGATTAATGAGTCTCTTATAGTATATTTTTTAGACAAAGAGATCAAGGAGGCTTTGTTTAACATGGATCTTGACAAAGCTCCTAGGCCGAATGGGTTTTCACTATAGTTTTTCCAAGTTTGTTGGGATATTGTTGGAGTAGAAGTTATTGCTGCAATCAAGGAGTTCCAAAGTTCAAATCATATTCCAGGGGGTTTCAATTCAACTTTCATTGCTTTGATCCCTAATTGCCCCAAACCCAAGACTATGGCTGACTTTAGGCCGGTTAGCCTATGTAATATATCCTATAAAATTTTGTCCAAAGTTTTAGCCAACCGTTTGAAGAAATTTCTATTGGTTATCATCGATCGAAGTCAAAGAAGTTCTGTACAAGGAAGGTCAATCTTAGATGGAGTTATTACTGTTCATGAGGCTCTTCATACAGCTGCTCAGACCAAAAAAATAGTCATGTATTTAAATTTAGACATGAACAAAGCTTATGACAAGATAAATTGGGAATTCCTAGAGGCAGTTTTATTAAAATTTGGCTTCAACATGAAATGGGTCAAGTTAATAAGAGAGTGTATTTCTAAGCCTTATTTTTCAGTTTTGGTTAATGGGTCTACTACAGGTTTTTTTCAAAGCAAATGTGGTCTAAGACAAGGATATCCCATAAGTCCTATGTTGTTCATAATTGTAGCTAAGGTCTTGGGAAGAACCATTAAGGCAAAAATGGTAGCTGGACTCATATCAGGTATCAAGGCCATGTCGCTAACTACCCTAGTGACACATCAAAATTTTTTTGATGATACATTGCTACTGACTTTGGCTTCTATGGTTGAGGCAAGAAGGATTAAAAATATTCTCATAATGTATGAAGAAGAGGCTGAACAGAAAGTGAATTTTGATAAGAGCAAAATTTATTTCATCAATACCTCCATTCCCATGCAAAATACCATAGCAAGGATCATGGAATGTCAGATTGCATCCCTTCCCACCTTCTATTTAGGTCTTCCCCTGTTTATGGGGAAACCTGAAGGATCAATGTGGAACATAATTCTGGAGAGGATCCAAAAAAATCTAGCAGGTTGGAAAGGAGATCTGTTATCTCAAGCAGTCAAAGTAGTTTTAACTATGGCTTCTCTTCAAAGTATACCCTTTTATTTCCTATCAATTTTTAGATCTCCCAGCAAGGTGTATCACAAAATTGAGCAGCTTCAAAAAAAATTTCTCTAGTCAAGGACTGAGGATAATAAAAGGATCCATTTAGTAGGTTGGAACAAGGTTTGCAAAGCTAAAGTTGATAGGGGTTAGGATTGAGGAGAGTTGCTTATCTCAATACAACTCTGTTAGCCAAACAAGCGTGGCAGTTATTGACTAAGGTCGATAATTAATGGACTGCCAAAGTGAGGAGGAAATAACTCCAAGGTGTGAAATTCCTTAATGACAACTTAGCAAGTAGGGGGTCTAATTTTTGGAAGGTAATCCTCACGAGTAGGGATCTTGTCAAGAAAGGTCTTAGATGGATTGTAGGAAATGGGCAAACAATAGACTTTTGGAAGGATCAATTGGTGAGAGCTAAGAAGTTATCCCAAAATCCTTGTTTGGATAGGATTCAAGAGCATATGGAGCAACATATTGGGAAGAAGGTTGCAAATTATATGTGGCAGGATATAAATATCAACAGGTGGAAACACATTAGAGTATAGGGTTTTGAAGTGGAGTCTGAAGAGCTTTATAACATTTTAACTTAGCAAATTATTCCCTTTGGAGAGGATGAAGATCACATTGTTTGGGCTGAGACTAAAAGTGGTGACTTCATAGTTAAGTCTACCTATAATTTTCTTCTCAATGTGGAAGGTCAAAAATTTCAATCGAGTTTGGTTTGGATCAAAGGCTTAATTCCTAAAATATCTTTTTTTTCATGGCTGGTGATTCAAGGAAAAATCCTCACTATGGACAATATGTTATCCAAAGGTATGGTTATTACTAACTGTTGCTACATGTGTAGGGCAGGATGGGAGACAACCCAACACTTGTTTCTAGAGTGTCCGGTAGCAGAGTCCATCCTGGATGAACTTTTCCAAGCCTTTAGGATCTCGTGGGTTAAGCCTGCTCTTATATCCGAAGTGTTCCATCAATGGCCTCAATCCTTTGTTATCCTAAAACTTAAGTACCTATGGAAAATTTGTTGGCATCATTTTATCTAGAAAATTTGTCTAGAAAGGAACCATAGAGCCTTTAAGGATACCATTCACAACCCAAAACCATCCTCAACATGATTATTGTCTTTGTGAAAGAAAACCTTAGCACCTTAGTGGATGAGAACCACTCAATTCTTCCCCAAGAAAAATAATTAGCTCGGGCCTTAGGTATTGAGGAGAAACCTTCCATTCCTTTGCCCATTCCCAAAAATGGGATTTTTTTGGAGCCACTCCCCCAGGGTTGGTTAAACTAAATTTTTATGGTGCAGCCAAGGACAACTCGGGAAGAGTTGGAGCTAGAGGAATAATTAGGGATCATCAAGGAAATCTAGTCAAGGCCTTCACTGAAACATTGAGAATCAAAACTAATAACGAATTAGAAGCTAGAGCCCTTTGCAGAGGGTTGAGAGTAGCCCAAGAAACTCAAGGTAACTTGATGATTGAAGTTGATTCTATGAACATCATCAACCTGTTAACTAATGGAAAAAAACCTCCATAGAGAATCGAGGGAGTCATCCATGAAGTGAGGATCCTTTTTACTACAAGAAAAAACAAAGGGCTCGTCACGTGTACTGTGAGGCCAACAGGTCAGCTAAAAAATTAGCCAGCATGGATGTTGATGTTGGTAGTTTGGTGACATGGACACAAGGTGTGCCACGTGAAGAGGAAAACATTATTAGTCATGAAAAGAAACCTACCCGTTAAGGAGAAATATGAATGGGTGTTTTGTTCCCATGGAGTTGGTAATAACTATGGGGTTTCCCTCTAAATCATACCAAATTGGAAATGAAAGTAACATGGTGCAAGCCTTGGAAGATTCCGACAGAGAATAGGAAATGGGCAAGCAACAGGTTTCACAAGTGCAAAGTTCCAAACTTTAATTCCTGTCAATGTAAGTAATGTTTACAGTTATGTTTAGGTATGGGTGTGCTTTGTTAGTAAGGTATTGTAGGGAATTCAACACAATTTATGGTAAGAAAGTTTCAAGGATGACTAGGATCTACAATCTCAGTAGAATGCTAGATATTGTAATAGGTTTTGGGTTAACCTACAAAACCCAGTAATTAATGAATACCTTTATTTACCAAAAAAAAACAAATAGCTATAGATTATGTTAAAATAATGCCTCTAACATATAGTGTATTTGATGTAGTTCTACATAATACAAAGATTAAATTAAGAAAATTAGTAGAAACCTTCACAATAGAAATAAGATATAATTTTCAAAAAGTCTTGAGGTCATCGGTGTGGTTAATGCCATGTTTTTGTATCATTGTACTGACTACAATAATATAAGTGACTTATTTATCAAATAAATGGGTACACTTGTTAAAAAAATTATTAAAAATTTGGAATTTAATGGTATTGAAATAAATGGTATTCTCAATAAAGAACTTTTGGCAAAATAATTAAGCCATTTTTTAATGACAATGGTTGACAGGTTCTATTACATATTTGTGGAATAAAATATATCCCCATAGTCTCTTATAAGATACAATCAATAAATATTTTCATATATATAAATTATGTCAAACGATGATTTTGTGATCTATGAAAGATGAAAGGGTTTTTAGTGCATTATATTTTGTGAAATCTAAAGTTCATAACAAGTTGGATAAAAGTTTAGAAAATAATTTGAGAATATTTGTGTCATCTTATGAGCTAGAACAATATTATGATAGGCCTTTTGCATATTGAAAATCTTTAACATACACCTAGGTGTTGTAGGTGAGTTGGAGAGGAGAGGGTAATCCTCCAAGGGAGGTCCCAGGTTTGAATCTCCACCCTACCAAAAATCTGAATTGGGTACCCAAAATCCAATTGATAATGTTGGTGCGGGTAGGGCTAGGTGCGACTCCAGGGCTGGGTGAGACTCCTGGGTGATTTTGATAGTGTAGAACCCCCTGTTCATGGTCTCTTAGACCAAGGCGGCCCCACAAGGTATTTCTTGCTAAAAAAAATAAAATAAAATAAAATCTCTAGCATATAAAATAGGAATCACTAATACTCATCATAAAAAGCATAACGATACTTGTAGTGATCAAATTATAGAGACACAAAGATTAACTATGCATACAAATGATTTTTAACAATCTAATAATTGTTTTTTTTAGCTTCATACATTATGATATTTGGAACATTTTAAAATTTTTACATATTTTCACAATATTTTTTAATAGTTTTCTATTGGATTTTGAAAATTGATTTTTTGGTTTATTGAAACCATGAAATTTGTAATTGGTATAATAGCCTTTTTATTGTATTATATTTATATTTTCATAAACTTTACATTTGATATCATAGCATAATTATTGGATATACTAGTAAAATTTTATGTTTTATATCATAGCCTTGTTATTGGATTATGTGTACATGTTCATTAAATTTTTTGTATATGTTCATTAAATGTTTTGTATAAGTTCATAAGTTTTTTATTTTATGTATTGTACAAAGCTTCTATGGCTCAATAGGTTGACCACATAGGGGCTTACCAATTAAGTATTGATATTAGAGCAATTTTATCCATAAACTAGTGAATTGGCTAATCATTGTTTTTCTTAGTTGTTATAGCACCCAAGAGAAGTTTTTTTTGTGTCCATATTGACTAGCAATTCAATACATCAAAATTTTAAAGTGTTTTAATATAAAAACAAATTAATTTATATTTAGAGTAAATCACTCTCTAGGTTGTCTAAAATACTATATGTAAAAATTGACATAATGTTAAAATATGTATAGAAACATCACAGGTAAAAAATATTAAAAACATAGATACTAGATGGATTTCATTGTTTCAACCTCCATTTATATATTTTAATGAATATCCATCCTTGGTAGATTTTATGTATGCAATTCATTGCATAATTGATAAGGCAAAATATTTGTAATATTGTATGATTGACTTGGAAACACTTCTCACAATATGTGGTATTCTTTCACTGTTACAAGAAATAAACACTTTGATTAAACATGTAAAACAAAGATCTATTTATATTATAAATTTTATCAAGATGAGAAAACAAATATGTATGCATATTAATAGGTTGTACTTGTCTCGAGTAAGTTTTATGGATCCATTTTTTGAGAGTTGAATAACTTTAACAAACTTCAATGGTTCGAATTTTTTTTGAAGTTCAACATCAATGATCATCTTTGTATTATTGTTTATAAAATAGATATACCTTTATATTATTTTGAAAAGTGGTCTCAAATAGTTATAGATTATGTTCAACAAATACCTATAACATATAATGGATTTAATGTAGCTCTACATAATACAAAGACTAAATCGAGAAAATTAGTAGAAACCTTGAAAACATATATAAGAGATCATCAAAGAGATGAATTTCTTGAAGATATAAGTTAGATGAAATAAGAGATCATTTTCAAAGAGATAATTTGGTTAATAAAATTTTATGATTGACTAAACCTCATGACTCAGGTTCTATTACATGTTTGTGGAATACAAATTATCCCAATAGTGTCTAATAAGATACAATACAAGAATATTTTCTTTTATAAAAATTATATAAAATTATGATTTTGGGACCTATGGAAGATGAAAGGGTTTTTACTGTATTATATTTTGTGAAACCTAAAATTCATAGCAATTTGGATAAAAATTTAGAAAATTGTTTTGAGAATATATGTGTCATATTATGAGCTAGAACATTTTTATGATAAGGCTTTGGCATATTGAAAATCTCTAACAAAAATAAGAGGTATCAGTAATACTCATGATAATAAGGATAATGATACTTGTAGTGATCAAATTGTAGAGACAAAAATATCAATTATGCATACAAATGATTTTGTATAATCTCATAATTATTTGTTTTAGCTTCTTCCATTGTGATATTTGGAAGATTTTAAAAGTTTGATATAATTTCAAAATAGTTTTTTGTTGGATTTTGAAAGTTATTTTTTTTGTTTATTAAAACCATGAAATTTGTACTTGGTATAATAACCTTGTTATTGGATTATATTTATATGTTCATAAAATTTTAAGTTTGATATAATAGCATAGTTATTGGATTATTTTTCTATAATTATAAAATTTATATTTTATATCATAGCCCTATTATTGGATTATGTTTATATGCTCATTAAAGTTTATATATATATTCATTAATTTTTCTGTATATGTTCATAATTTTTTTATTTTACGTATTGTAAAAATATTCTATGGCTCAACAAATTGAACATGTAGGTGCTTCCCATCTAAGTATTTATATTAGAACAATATTATCCATTAACTAGTACATTGGTCAATCTCTCTTTTTCTAAGTTGCTATAGCACCCAAGAAAAGTTTTTATTTCTATCCATCTTGAGTAGCAATACATTAAATAAAAATTTTAAAGAGTTATATATGAAAAAAAATTGATCCATATATAGAGTAAATCACTCTTTAGGTTGTATAAAACATATATGTAAAAACTGACATAGTATTAAAATATGTAAAAAATATGTATGGGAACTTTGAAGGTAAAAAATATTAAAATATGTAGATACTAGGTGGATTTCATTGTTTCAACCTTCACTTATATTTTTTAATGAATATTCATCCTTGGAAGGTTATATATATGCAAATCATTGCATAATTTTGTTGGTCACAAATCTGCCTAAGTACAAGATTTAATCACTTGTGCGCCCTAGACTCGGCCAACATTGAAAGGCCGAGAGAAAGAGATGTCTCCCGGGCCAATCTCCAGAGAGGGCTGGCTCCCACACTAATCTAAACTGGTTTCAAGACTAGAGATGCAGGAAAGAAATGGGAAAATGCGGAAAGAAATGGGAAATAATGTAGGAAAGAAATGGGAAATAACTGAAAGGGATGTAAATATGGCCGAAGCCGATCGTTAATGGGGAGAACAACCTCGAACAACAATAACTTCAACTAGATCCTAAAGCTAAGAAGCAACTGACTCTTAGAATACGTATACAGAAATTGGATCACGCATTAGCCATGAGTTCGCTTCCAAATAAACTTCAAACATTCAAATGCCAATACAACCAAATTCAACACAGCAGAATTTAACTGATATTACCCTGGACTACACAGAAGTAAATCACACAGAAAGCAAAACATACACAACAAATTAGATCACCAACTCCGGAAGACACTAAGAATGGAAGCAATTGCATCTAGGATTTCTATTTCAATTTCTGCAACAAGATCCTCCTCCTTTTTCTTGAGTTTTACATTGGTATTTATAGAGGTCCGTCCTCTTCCTTTCGTATTACAACATTTAATACATGAAATAGATTTCGAAGAAACAATCCCCTTAATCTGCCTCGGAGAATATATCCCATTTTAAAAAAAAAAAAAAAAAAAAACAAATGACAGTTATCAAGGGAAGCTGGAAGTTGTTAAGAGATCACGAATAGGAGCTTTGAATATTGGAGGCATCTTTAATTCTGGTGGCATCAAAAACTGCCTCTGGTTCTTCCATCTTGCGCACATCGGTAATCAGCAGCATTTAATCTTGGAACCGCTTCTTTGACCACGATCTCAAAAATAGTTGGAGAGCTTTTACTTGATCCTTATCTGCTCCGCACGTTCTCCTATGCAATTCTGAAGGAAAATGCAAACTGAACTGTATCGGGCCTTTGTTGTTGCTTCGGTCGCGAAAATGTGATAGGTCACGAAAATGCGACATGTCACGATATCGCGACACTTTTACCTTACTGCCTTCTCTTTCTGCCACCAGTCGCAAAATGTGACATGTCACGAAATCATGACATCTTCTTCTCATTCAGCTTCATCTCCATGACATGTCGTGAAATCGTGACATTCTCCTCTGCTTTGGCTTCGTTTGCTGCTCCAAATCACGAAAATGAAACATGTCATGAAATCACGACATCTTTCTCCTTGCACTGTCTTTTTTGCCTTCTTACCCATGAAAATGCGACAGGTCGCAAAAATGTGACATGTCGTGATATCGCGACGTTTTTTCCATTTGGCTCTTTCATCTTCAACATGTCACGAAATCGTGACATTTTTTGTCTTCTTGCACTTTGATGCTTTTAGGCCATGAAAATTTGACATGTCGTGAAATCGTGACATTCCGTACAATCTGGCCGCCTCCTTGCTTTCGCCTCGCAAAAACGTGACATGTCGCGAAATCGTGACAATTCTCTGCACTTTGCCCTTCCTGTCCAATATGTCGTGAAATCGTGACATTTTCTTGCTTTCTCTATTGTTGCCGCTTCTAAATGTCGCGATATCGTGACGTCTTTCATGCCTTGTGTTTTTCTTTCAGCCCTTTTCGCGATAACGTGACATGTCGCGATATCGCGCCAGTCCATACCATTTGCTCCTTTCTTGCTTTTCTATCGTGATATCATGACATTTTCACTTTGGTGCTTTCGTTGACTGTGTTGACCATGAAACTGTGACATGTCGCGATATCGTGACAATTTTACCCCTTTGCTGCCATTGACTGTTTTGACCGTGAAAATGTGACATGTCGTGATATCGCGACATTTTCATGACAATTGTATTGGCATTTGCTCTAACACAAAACTTTAATTAAATAAAGTTTGAAAAAAAATTAATATCTCTACAATTTGTGCATTCTTTTACATTAATAGTAACAACAAAAACAATGTGGCAAAAATGCCAACATTCTTGGCGGCTCGCGGGGTATACAGTTCTACTGTATGCACGAATCTCAGGCCTTTATCCATTGGGCAACAGAGTCAAGAAGCTGGAGGAGCAGGAAAAGTAAGTGTTGGTTGATGTTGGATGTCTGCAGGTTGCTGCAACAAGCTCTTGCTGGTTCTCGGCTCTAAAAATAGGACCTTCAACAAAACATAACTTCCTTTATTTCTTTAGAACTACTGCACTTTGCCTAGCTCGGATGAGCTGGGTAATCACCAGGTGCTGTGAAAGGATCTCCATGGCAGTAGTGAAAAGCACCTGAGTTACAAAAATGGAAATGAATGGAGGGATGACCCGCGGATGCGCAGGCCGTGGAACGGGAATGGTGAATGAAGAAATATGGAGGAATGGAAGCGGTAGATACAGCAACGGGGTGCTACTGTGCTACCAGCTGTGGGGATTCTATGAAAACAGAGAATGAAATAGAAGTGGATGAAATGGAGAAGGTGGTATGAACTGTGGAGAAATGCTTAAAAGACAAAAAATTAGAAGAAAGGGGAAGTGAAGAAAAGGGAACATCAGAGAGGGGAGTAGAAACAACAGTAGTGGCTTGAATATTTGTAGAAGAAGGAGTAGGAGAAGAAGGGAATGAAGTAAGGAAGTGGAAGAAAGAAGTAGAAGAAAGCCACTATCTGCTGGGAAGGGAAAGAAAAAGGAAAAGAAATAAACGTACCTGCGGGCTCGCATGCAAAAAGAGCCGAAGTTCACGAATATATATATATTTTTTCTTTTTTATTTTTTTCTGATTTTTTTTTTCTATGTACAAGGTAACCCTGAGTTTTCCATCAAGAAATGTAGGCTTTCAAATGAAAGTCGTTCACTGAAATAGGAAGTGGATTACCCTCCAAGTCTTCAAGGTAAAACGAATTGGCCGAACCTGCACTGACAATCTGGAATGGACCCTCCCACAGAGCGTCAAATTTTTGGTGCATCCCTGGCTTGGCCTTCTTTTCATTCCACTTTAAGACTAAGTCACCCACTTTGAGTATGCGATCCGTAGAACCTTTGTGAAACCATTTGGATACCGCCTGTGAATGCTTAGCAAACTCATCATAGGCCAAGGAACGTTGCTCTTCCAGCTGCAACAACTGAGCCAATCGTATGTTCATGGGATCCATATTTTCCTCATCATCTGGGAATTCTTTCAATTGCTGCAAGGTAGGCAGTTCTAGATGAATAGGCAATCTTGCCTCTTTCCCATATACCAGGGCATATGGTGAAGTCTTGATAGACTTCTTGATTGAAATTCTATCTGCCCATAATGCCTGATTCAGCAGAAGGTGCCAAGATCTCTTATTCTCCCCCAAGGATCTCTTTAAAATCCTCAACAAGTTCTTGTTTGTGGACTCTGCCAAGCCATTACCCTGAGGGTAATAATTGGAGGATGTCTTCAGAACAATACCGTACTTGTTTGCAAATTCACCTAGCTTGGCTCCAATGAATGGAGTTTCGTTGTCTGTGATAATGGCGTCAGGAATGCCAAAACGCGTGATCAGTCCTTCAATGAAAGTGATTACCACATCCTGATTTGCAGCCCTGGTTGGAATAGCCTCAGACCATCTTGTGAAGTAATCAGTAGCTGTCAAGATGTACCTGTGTCCATCTGAGGAATTTGGATCAATGATCCCAATAAAGTCCAGCCCCCACTGCTGAAAAGGTGCTTCTACTTGAATTGGATGTAGGGGTAATGGTGCATTTCTGATCCATCCCGTATACCTTTGGCATTTGTCGCATGCTTGAGCAATCTTGAAAGTATCCGCAAACAAAGTTGGCCAATAGTAACCAGCCCGAATAATCCTTAAGGCCATAGGCCTGCCAGCGTAATGTCCTCCCGACATGCCAGAATGAAACTCCTCCAAGAGTCTAGCCTTCTCAGGTTCCTTAACACACCTTAGGAGAACTCCATCTATATTTTTGAAGAACAACCCCTCGGGCAACAATACATACCTAAGAGCTTGTAGGTGAAACCTTCTCCTTTGCGAAGCATTTAATTGTGGGGGACATCTACCCATAGAAAAATAGTCAATAAGGTCGTCTGCCCAACCTTGGCCCTGTGCAAAGACATTCACTAAATTCCTTTCGTTAGCAGGATTGTTCACTTGATGATCAACTATCTGAGAGGCCGCAGTTTTTGCTAATTGCTGACATAAGGCCTTACCCCGCACCAACTTGGTTGGATGAATCTCAACATCAAACTCTTGAATCTTGGTGATCCAACCAACACGCTTATCACCCATCTCGCCCTGAATGATGAAATTCCTTACATCGGGGTGGATGACATAGATGATCGTCTTGCTCTGGGATACGAAGTGCCTGAACTTTTTGAGAGACTTCATAATGGCATAAACCTGCTTCTCAATGAAATTGTATCTCTCCTCATGGGGTAAGATAACCTGGCTAAGGAAAGCAATAGGTCTTTCATCCCCATCATCTCCCTTTTGGGTAAGCACTGCAGCATAGCTTTCATCCTCTCCAACTGCGTACAGAATGAAGTCTTTAGAATAATCTGGATTGATCAATACAGGGGCTTGGGCAATTTTATCTTTAATCTCCTGAAACGCATCTTTCCTCTGAGTTGTCCACTTGAACTCTGCATCTTTATTTAATAGCTCAGTCATGGGCTTGACTACTCGAGCAAAGTCAAAAATAAATTTTTTGACAAAATTGATCTGCCCGAAGAAAGATTGCAACTCTTTCTTATTGGTCGGGAGTGATAGTTTCTTCAAAGCTTCAGCTCTCGATGGATCAATTGCCAACCCATTCTCTGAGATGACATGTCCCAATAGCTTACCTTCCTTTACTACAAAAATGGACTTCTTTGGGTTGATGGAGATGCCAAACTCTCGACATTTCTCAAATATCTGTCTTAAGTGAGAACAGTGTTCCTCTCATTTGTGCGAAAAGATAGTCATATCATCCAGATATATGACAATGATCTTATTTAAAAGCTCCCCAAATGCGATGTCCATGGCCCTTTGAAATGTAGCCCCAGCATTGGACAATCCAAAAGGCATGCACTGATAGGCAAAGGTGCCCCACTTGGTTGTGAATGCAGTTTTGTGCTGATCCTCATCCCTGACCCAAATTTGGTTGTATCCAGAGAATCCGTCTAGCAGTGAAAAGCGCTGAGCCCCAGCAACAACGTGCAGGATCTGATCAATGCGAGGCAATGGGTAGTGGTCCTTCAAAGATGCTCGGTTCAAGTTTTGAAAATCCACACACAGTCGTATATCTCCATTTTTCTTATGGACCGAAACCAAATTGGCAACCCAAGTCGAGTGCTTAATCGGATATATAATCTGAGCCTGCAACATTTTTGCAAGTTCCACCTTCATGAGGACTTCAATATTTGGGTTCACCGGTCTCTGCTTCTGCCTGAAGGGTTTGACTCCTTCTTCTAGCTCAATGGTGTGCTGAATGATCTCTTTATCATATCCCCTCAGATCGTCATAGCTCCAGGCCACGATGTTAGAAAACTCTTGACACAATTGTCTGATTTCTTGCAATTCAGCAGGAGTAGAATCAGTCCCAACTTTGATGACCTTATCATCCTCCAACTGAAGCTCCATGTATTCTTTCTCATCGACCTCAATCCGGTGCTTCTTGGACCGATCATTCTGATCAAACAAACTCTCTAGAGTGATGAGGCCTTTAGGAATGTGGTTATTCCACAACTGAATCAGGCCTTCAGCTTCTTCATGCTCCAAGGTCCTTCCCTTGATGGTGGCAGCTTCTTGAACCAAAAAATTGACAATTTGTTCATCGCTATCGAAGACTTGCCAAAAGGTGTCCTTATCTGGGACAGAGGGCCTATACACCATTCTCACTATTTTTGGCCTTCGGACTACCTGCTCAGTTGGTGAAAAATTTGCTCCCAAGGAAGCTAGAATATCAGCATGCTTATTCAGCTCTCATGAAATAGATTGAATATTCAATGTTGTGAAAGCCTCAAACAGGTCCCAAACTTTGTTGCGATACGCCTTTAAATAATGCTGCTTGGAGATGCACTTGTTTGTTACTTGATTCACAATCAATTCAGAGTCACCAAAAATCTGCAATTGTTCAATCCCCAATTTTTTTGCCTTCTTCAACCCTAGGCACAATGCTTCGTATTCAGCAGCATTGTTAGTACAACTCTAGGTCAGCCGATATGAATATGTTTTCTGTAGGCCAGAGGGAGAAATAAGGACAATTCCTGCTCCCGCACCATTTTTGCATCGTGCTCCATCAAAATACAACTTCCATAATTGATCGGGCACGGAGTCTTGACCAACTTGAGCAAGAGGCAGTTTTACTGCACCCTCTGCAGGCTTTGTAATGGAGTAGCAACTAATCTCAGTTTCCACCATGGCATTAAAATCGAGCATTGAAAACTCATCCTCTAAGTGAAGCTCATTCAGGACTTCATCCATCAAATCAGGATCCTTCAATTCTTCAGTGATCATGTGAACAGAATGTGTGGGCTTCTCTTCCTCTTCCATATTCTCTATATGAAAAGTAGAAGGCTTCTGATTATAGATCCGGACTCTTCTTCCTTTGAAAGGAATCTCCAAGTGGGAATAATCCAGAGAAAGGTAGCCTCCCAGCTTGGCAGTGAATTCTCTCGACAAACACATACTGAAATATGGTTCCAAATCAACCACAACTATCTCCTGAATTACTGTAATCTGAGGCATACTATGCAGAGCAATAGGAACATCCTTAATTACACCCACTATTTTTATGGGAGTCCCGTCCAACTGCAAGACACCAGGGCTACTTCTTGTATACTCCATACCCATGACTTCACAAACTGCCTTTGGCATGACAGTTGTCGCAGCACCATAATCAATCATGCAGTTGTGCACAATCCAACCCTCCATTCTGAGTGACAAGTAAAATGGGGGTGGTCTATTTTTCCCAGTGGCTGAAGAAGTTAACGTTTGAGCAAAAATCATCTGGGTAGGATTCTTCTCATTATCTTTCATAGACTTCAATGATTCTTGTAACAGATCAACTTGCCCAGGTAATTGTAATGCATCATAGAGACTTACCTTGGCCGAAACCTTCTTCAATTCTTCAACAATGTTGTATGCAGATGCACCAGACTCCCTCTTTTCACTAGTGTCCTCATATTTGCTCCGATATTGCTGGGTAGCTTCTACCCTCAGTCTCTTAGTCAAATATGGGTACTTGAGCTTTTCTTTGGCTCGTTCCTCTGTTTCAGCTCTCGCCTGCGAAGCTGATGCTTTTTCTTGCAACTTTTCCTTTGCTCGTGGTGGCAAAAGGTCTTTTAATAGAACAGGTGGATCTAGCTTCGGTACTAAAATAGGAGCTTTCACTTGTACTTGTTTTCTTTCATTCTGCATCTTCGGATCAGTTGGTACTCTTAATGGTTCCATTTCTACTGGATCTACAGTGGATCGGCTTCTTCCCAGTTCTCGTGAGAACTGAGACTTGTTCTTCAGATGGAACCATAAAATTATGATCCACCTCAGTAATCATATTAACTTGTCCTCCAGAAGAGCTTGCAACCAATGTTTGTAGATAGTTCAAATGAACCATACAAGTCTCCTCACCGTGTGGATCATTACATGTAGAGCACCAATATGTTCTTTTTGCAAGGCCAGCTTCCTCATTCGTCAACACAGTCGGGTTCTTTTCTGGCACCTTGCTTGTTGAAGCCGCTTGTTCTCTAGTGATCGACGGAGGTTGAAATCTCCTGGGTTGGAAATCTCTCTCGGCCTGCTTTCTTTCAATGATTGTAATTTTATTTCCCATCGCTCTTATAGCTGAATTAGTAGATTGTACCTCTTGTAATAGGATTGTGAAGGGATCAGGATTTGAGGGCGCAGGAGGTGCCGATAGAGGTAGAGGTGCTAGCGGTGCAGGTAATGCTGGGAATGAAGTGGGAGCTGGTAATTGCGGAATGCTTGGTGCAGGCAATTGTGGAATAGTTGGAGCAGGGAGCTGGGGAACCGGAATGGGTGCGGTCTGAGGTGCACTTGAGCTCCATGATGGAATAGGATACATGGGAGGCATAGGCTATGAAAATGAACCAGAATACAAATGTTTAGGAAGATCAGGTAAGATAGGCATTGTTACCTTTGGAGGAAGCCTACCTATGGCAATCAAGTCAGCTTTCACCTTTTGCGCTTGTTCAAACAGCTCTGGAAATGTAGTTACGTTGGACTACCGGACAGCCAAGCCGATGTCTATGTTAAAAGCTCTGAGATAATAAAATGCAGCTAGCTCATGAGTGGGCCGAAGACCATCAAGAATTCTCTGCCAGCTTCTGGTAAATCTGACATTGAAGTCGCCTATCTCCTCCTGCGGGTGCCTTTGAATTGCATGAAATTGGTGCAACAAGGAGTATGGATCAGCTTGTTCATGAAAATTTTTAACTAACAGTTCTCCTAATTCATCCCATGATGTAATAGTGCCTGGTTGCAATGATCGGTACCAATATAACAATTTCCCTCTTAATGACAACACCAACAATTTTATCATTACATCTTCGTCTGTTATGTCATGAATGGCCGCCAAAGAGGCTACATCATTAATATGCTCATAAGCAGTCTTACCAGTACCATCATAGGTCGACAAAGCTTTCAAAGCAGCTTGAGGAACTGGATTTTGTGCCGATAAATTCAAGGCTCCCGAACCATTCCATGTCGAGAACTTCCTTGGTGGAGGATGTTGGGCCATTTGGACTGATGGATCTGGATGTAGCAAGCTCGTAGCAGTACTAGGAGGAGTCGGGGATGGCACAAACTGACCTATAGCCTATGATGAGATAACAAATGATGGGTTCATAGGACTTACCAATCTTGAGCGCTCCCTCCAGTTCTGAACATCAATCTCGAAGAATTTGACTGGATCTTTCGAATCTTTGGCACTTGATCTCGTGATCATGAAGCAAAGATTTTCACCAGCTTCACAATTAGAAACTTTTGGGTACTATACAGTCACCTTCAGCAGAGTCACCAGATGAACTTACAATCGCCGCTTTGAGGTCAAGACAGTTCATCAAAATCTTGATTCCTCCGGGTGTCAAAATATGGAACTTGTGAGAATAATGCTTATCCCACCGATTGTGGATCTTTCTGAGACAGAAACAGTCTGTCCCATCGGGCGTGCCAAAACTGTTGGTCACAAATCTGCCTAAGTACAATATTTAATCACTTGTGCGCCCTAGACTCGGCCAACATTGAAAGGCCGAGAGAAAGAGATGTCTCCCGGGCCAATCTCTAGAGAGGGCTGGCTCCCACACTAATCTAAACTGGTTTCAAGACTAGAGATGCAGGAAAGAAATGGGAAAATGTGGAAAGAAACGGGAAATAATGCGGAAAGAAATGGGAAATAACTGAAAGGGATGTAAATATGGCCGAAGCCGATCGTTAATGGGGAGAACAACCTCGAACAACAATAACTTCAACTAGATCCTAAAGCTAAGCAGCAACTGACTCTTAGAATACGTATACAAAAATTGGATCACGCATTAGCCATGAGTTCGCTTCCAAATAAACTTCAAACATTCAAATGCCAATACAGCCAAATTCAACACAGTAGAATTTAACTGATATTACCCTGGACTACACAGAAGTAAATCACATAGAAAGCAAAACATACACAACAAATTAGATCACCAACTCTGGAAGACACTAAGAATGGAAGCAATTGCATCTAGGATTTCTATTTCAATTTTTGCAACAAGATCCTCCTCCTTTTGCTTGAGTTTTACATTGGTATTTATAGAGGTCCGTCCTCTTCCTTTCGTATTACAACATTTAATACATGAAACAGATTTTGAAGAAACAATCCCCTTAATCTGCCTCGGAGAAATGACAGTTATTAGGGTGAGCCGATGTAGACACCAAAATAGCACCAATCCGATTATGTGACTACAAACACTGATCGCATTAACACACACAACCCCCAGGGCAGCCCCAAAGGTTAAAACAGTGGTTCTAACCACTCACACAGTAGTTTTAAATGTTAGATATCAATTTGGCACCTTTTAGGCACTCTGCTACTTATTCACTCCCCCTAAGGACGAGTGCAGACTGGTACTCATTCCACCCAGGGACGATTACCAGTGCTCACTCCTAGGTGAGACGAATGCTGGGTTTGACCTACAAAAAGTCAAACTTCAGCACATGACAACTTAGAACTGCCACTTAGCTCTCCCTTCATGGGATAGGGGTGCGAGTGAGTTCTTTTGACAACTCATATCTACCACTTGACTCTCCATTCACTACATGGGAATGAGAGTGAGTTTTTTAGGACAACTCAGCTATGCCACTTGACTTTCCCTTCATTGCATGGGAGTGAGAGTGGGATTTTTCATGACAACTAAAATTAGCTACTTAACTCTCCCTTCATTGCATGGGAGTGCAAGTGAGTTCTTTTGGGCATGCAGAAGCAGTTACAGAAGCAGTTATGGAGCCCTTTAGCAGGGAGAAGTCTTCTCTTCCCTAAAAAAGCATTCATGTTAAGTAGCTCTTCTGCATGCTAATTCAAAAAGACCCCTTGGGTCTATAAATTGGTGAGTTTCCTCACCCAAAAATATACAAAGAAGGAGCATTTTGAGCGACGAAGTGCTGCCAGTTTAATTACTTATGATTTGTGCTTTTACATCCATAATATCTTAACCGAAAGGGAGGATATTGGGTGACTTTTGGAGGCACGAATCAAGACCTAAAACCCAATCTTCTAACCACAATATCCTACCAATTTTTTGACAACACAACACAATAGGTTTCGAACTCATCCCAAGCGGATTGGTGTCGAAACAAAGTCTCAACCAGCGGGTGGTTTGCCTTCGGGCACCCCCTGCCTTATTACAGGTTTACTCGTCTCACCCCAAAACGAGTACCAAACTATTACAGGTTTACTCGTCCTACCCCAGGACGAATACAATTTTGTATCAAATTTGGTGACTATTTCTTTTGTAGTATTTGGCTAGTTACATGATTACGCTTCTGTCAAAATTTTAGTCTATTTAGATGCATTTTAATAATCATTATATTTATCTTTCATATTCATTAACAATACTCTTTCAAATTTGCGAGTTTCATTATCATACATAGGTGCTACTGATGATTTGTTGTTTCTTTGAACACAGGAGGAGCAACAAGGATTAAAGATTCATTAATACCAGCGGCGTCAACACTTTGGTCCACCCATTTCAAATGTGGGCATGCGAAAGGAGGAACACTAAATCCATGATTGTAATTGAAACTATGTTAATGCTCCTACCCCCTAAAATGGAGGAGATGTATTTGTAACCAAATTGGAAGAGTATAAATAAAAAGGGTTGTGCTTTCTATACTTCCTTTGATCTCATCTAAATTCATCTCTTTTCTTTCATTTCATGCATTTCACTTTATAGGACCTTAAGCGTTAACTTTGGGTTTTGAATACATCACATTAGTTTTCCTTTCAATATTTTGAAATCTCATGCTTTCAACCAGAAGTTGTTAAGAGATCATGAACAGGAGTTTTGAATATTGGAGGCGCCTTTAATTTTGGTGGCATCAAAAACTACGTCTGGTTCTTCCATCTTGCGCACATCGGTAATCAGCAGCATTTAATCTTAGAACTACTTCTTTGACCATGATCTCAAAAATAGTTGGAGAGATTTTACTTGATCCTTATCTGCTCTGCACGTTCTCCTATGCAATCCTAAAGAAAAATGCAAACTAAACTGTATCGGGCCTTTGTTGTTGCTTCGGTCATGAAAACGAGACAGGTCATGAAAATGCAACATGTCGCGATATCATGACACTTTTACCTTGCTGCCTTCTCTCCCCGCCACCAGTCGCAAAAACATGACATGTCACGAAATCGTGACATCTTCTTTTCTTTTGGCTCTTCTCTATGATATGTCGCTAAATCACGACATTCACCTCTGCTTTGGCTTCTTCGCTGCTTCTTATCATGAAAATTAAACATGTCGCGATATCACGACATCTTTCTTTTGCGCTGTCTTTTCCTCCTTCTTACCCGTGAAAACACGACAGGTCATGAAAATGAGACATGTCGCGATATCACGACATTTTTTCATTTGGTTCTTTCATCTTCAATATGTCATGAAATCATGAAACTTTCTGTCTTCTTGCACTTTGATGCTTTTAGTCCGTGAAAATTTGACATGTCATGAAATCGCGACATTTCGTACAATCTGGCCACCTCCTTGCTTCCACCTCACAAAAATGGGACATGTCACGAAATCATGACAATTCTCTGCACTTTCCCCTTCTTGTCCAATATGTCATGAAATCGTGACATTTTCTTGCTTTCTCTATTGTTGTCACTTCTTGTCACGAAATCGTGACATTTTTCATTGACATTGCCCTTTGCTGCTTTTGTCGCGATACCGCAACATTTTCTATCACACTGCTCCATGGCCATCGCAAGCCATGATTTTGTGACATGTTGCGATATCGCGACAACTTCATTTTAGTGCTTTCGTTGACTACGTTGACCGTGAAACTGCGACATGTCATGATATCATGATGTCTTTCATGCCTTGTGTTTTTATTTCAGCCCTTTTCGCGATAACGTGCCAGTCCGTACCATTTGCTCCTTTCTTGCTTTTCTGTCGCGATATTGCGACATTTTCACTTTGGCACTTCTGTTGACTGCGTTGACCATGAAACTGTGACATGTCGCGATATTGCGACAATTTTTACTGCTTTGCTATCATTGACTGTTTTAACCGTGAAAACGTGATAGGTCACGATTTTGCGACATGTCACGAAACCATGACACCTTTGCTTTAGCACAAAATTTGTTAAGTGTCTCTACAATTTGAGCATTCTTTTTCTTGAATAGCAACAAAAAAAATAATGTGGCAAAAATGCCAAAAAATTTATAATGCAAAAAATTTGTAATATCATATGATTGACTTGGAAACTCTTCTCACATATGTGGTATTCTTCCAATGTTACAATAAATGAACACTTTGATTAAATTTGTACAATAAATATCTATTTATATTTTTAATTTCATAAATATGAGAAAACAAATAATTATACATATTGATAGGTTATACTTATCTCAAGAAAGTTTTATGAATCCATTGTTTGAGAGTTGCAGAAATTTAACAAACTTTAATGATCCAAAAATATTTTTGAAGTTCAACATAAACAATCATCTTTGTAATAATGTTTACAAAAACGAGATACATTTATATTATTTTTAAAAGCAATCACATATAGCTATAGATTATGTTAAAAAAATACCTATAACATATAGTGTATTTGATGTAGTTCTACATAACACAAAGATTAAATTGAGAAAAATAGTAGAAACCTTGACAATAGAAATAAGATATAATTTTCAAAAAGATGAATTTCTTGAGGTCATTAGTGTGGTTAATGCCATGTTTGTGTATCATTGTACTAACTACAATAATATAAGTCACTTGTTTATCTAATACATGGGTACACTTGTTAAAATTTTTATTAAACATGTGGAAGTTAATGGTATTGAAATAAATGGTATTATCAATAAAGAAATTTTGACAAAACAATTAAGCCATTATAGAATGAAAATGGTTGATAAAATTTTATAATTGACTAACCCTCATGAACCAGGTTCTATTACACGTTTGTGGAATAAAATATATCCCAATAGTTTCTTATAAGATATAATTAATAAATATTTTAATTTATATAAATTATGTCAAACGATGATTTTGTGATCTATGAAAGATGAAAGGGTTTTTAGTGCATTATATTTTGTGAAATCTAAGTTCATAACAAGTTGGATAAAAGTTTAGAAAATTGATTGAGAATATTTGTGTCATCTTATGAGTTGGAACAATATTATGATAGGGCTTTGGCATATTGAAAATCTCTAGCATACAAAAGAGGAATCACTAATACTCATGATAATAATGATAATGATACTTGTAGTGATCAAATTGTAGAGACACAAAGATTAAATATGCATACAAATGATTTTGGATAATCTGATAATTTTTTTTTTTTAGCTTCCTCCACTATGATATTTGGAAGATTTTAAAAGTTTGATATAATTTCATAATATTTTTTAATAGTTTTATATTGTATTTTGAAATTCTGTTTTTTGGTTTATTAAAATTATGAAATTTGTACTTGCTATAATAGTCTTGTTATTGGATTATATTTATATGTTCATAAACTTTAAGTTTGATATCATAGCATAATTATTAGATATACTAATAAAATTTTATGTTTTATATCATAGTCTTGTTATTGGATTATGTGTACATGTTCATTAAATTTTTGTATATGTTCATTAATTTTTTTGTATATGTTCATAATTGTTTCTATTTTATGTATTGTACAAAGCTTCTATAGCTCAAGAGGTTGAACACATAGATGATTCCCATCTAAGTCTTGATATTAGTGTAATTTTATCCATAAACTAGTGAATTGGCTAATCACTCTTCTTCTAAGTTGTTATCGCACCCAAGATAAGTTCTTTTTGTGTCCATATTGAGTTGCAATTTAATACATAAAAACTTTAAAGTGTTTTAATATTAAAAAAAATTGATTCAAATTAGAGTAAATCACTCTTTAGGTTGTCTAAAAACTATATGTAAAAACTGACATAATGTTAAAATATGTAAAAAATAAGTACAGAAACTTCGAAGGTAAAGAATATTAAAAATGAATATACTAGGTCGATTTCATTGTTTCAACCTCTATTTACAAATTTTAATGAATATCCATCCTTGTCAAATATTATATATGCAATTCATTACACAATTGATAAGGCAATAGATTTATAATATTGTATGATTGACTTGGAAACACTTCTCACACTGTGTGGTATTCTTCCAATGTTACAAGGAATGAACACTTTGATTAGACCTATACAACAAAGATCTATTTATACTATCAATTTCATCAATATGAGAAAACAAATATGTATGCATATTGATAGGTTGTATTTGTCTCAAGAAATTTTTATGGATACATTGTTTGAGAGTTGAAGAACTTTAACAAACTTTAATGGTCTGAATTTTTTTTTGAAGTTCAACATCAATGATAATCATTATATTATTGTTTATAAAAAGGATATACCTTTATATTTTTTTGAGAAGCGATCTCAAATAGCTATAGATTGTGTTGAACAAATGCCTATAACATAGAGTGGATTTCATGTAGTTCTCCATAATACAAATACTAAATTGAAAAATTTTGCAGAAACCTCGACAAGAGATATAAGAGATCATTTTCAAAGAGATGAATTTCTTTAGGCCATGAGTCATATAAAATAAGAGATCATTTTGATGATAAAATTTTATGATTCACTAAACCTCATGAGTCAGATTCTATTACACATTTGTGGAATAAAAGGTATCCTAGTAGTGTCTTATAAGATACAATCAATGAATATTTTTATTTATAAAAATTATGTCAAACGATGATTTTGGGATCTACAAAAGATGAAAGGGCTTTTAGTGTATTATATTTTGTGAAATATAAATCTCATATAAAGTTGGATAAAAATTTAGAAATTTTTTTGAGAATATATGTGTCATCTTATGAGCTAGAGCAGTCTTATGATAAGGCTTTTGCATATTGAAAATCTCTAACAGACAAAAGAGGTATCACTAATACTCATGATAATAAGGATAATGATATTTGTAGTAATTAAATTGTAAAGACAAAAAAATCAACTATGCGTAAAAATGATTTTGTATAATGTGATAATTGTTTGTTTTAGCTTCCTCCATTGTCATATTTGAAATATTTTATAAGTTTTATATAATTTTACAATAGTTTTTAATAGTTTTTTGTTGGATTTTGAAAATTAATTTTTTGGTTTATTAAAACCATGAAATTTGTACTTGGTATAATAGCCTTGTTATTGGATTATATTTATACGTTCATAAAATTTTAAGTTTGATATCATAGCATAGTTATTGGATTATTTTTCTATACTGATAAAATTTATATTTTATATCATAGCTCTATTATTGGATTATGTGTATATGTTCATTAAATAATTATATATATATTCATTAAATTTTTTGTATATGTTCATAATTTTTTTATTTTACGTATTTTAAAAATATTCTATGGCTCAAAAAATTGAACACATAGGTGCTTCCCATCTAAGTATTTATATTAGAGTAATTTTATCCCTTAACTAGTACATTGGTCAATCACTCTTTTTCTAAGTTGTTATAGCACCCAAGATAATTTTGTATTTCTATCCATCTTGAGTAGAAATACATTAAATCAAAATTTTAAAGTTATATATGAATAAAAATTTATCCATATATAGAGTAAATTACTCTTTAGGTTGTCTAAAACATATATGTAAAAGCTGACATAGTATTAAAATATGTAAATAATATGTATAGAAAATTTGAAGGTAAAAAATATTAAAATATGTAGATACTAGGTGGATTTCATTGTTACAACCTTAATTTAGAGTTTTTAATGAATATCCATCCTTGGAAGGTTTTATATATGTAAATCATTGCATAATTTATAAGGCAAAATATTTGTAATATCGTATGATTGACTTGGAAACTCTTCTCACATATGTGGTATTCTTCCAATTTTACAAGAAAAGAACACTTTCACTAAACTTGTACAATAAATATCTATTTATATTGTTAATTGATAGGTTGTACTTATCCCAATAAAGTTTTATGAATCCATTTTTTGAGAGTTGGATAACTTTAACAAACTTTAATGATCCAAAAATATTTTTGAATTTCAACATAAACAATCATCTTTGTATTAATATTTACAAAAAGGAGATATAGATATATTATTTTTAAAAGCAATTACAAATAACTATAAATTATGTTAAAAAAATACTTATAACATGTAGTGTATTTGATGTAGTTCTAGATAATACAAAGATTAAATTGATAAAATTAGTAGAAAACTTGACAATAGAAATAAGATATAATTTTCAAAAAGATGAATTTCTTGAGGTCATCAGTGTGGTTAATGTCATGTTTTTGTGTCATTGTACTGACTACAATAATATAAGTGACTTGTTTATGAAATACATGGGTACACTTGTTTAAAAATTTATTAAACATGTGGAAGTTAATGGTATTGAAATAAATGGTATTCTCAATAAAGAAATTTTGACAAAATAATTAAGCAATTTTAGAATTGCAATGGTTGGTAAAATTTTATAATTGACTAACCCTCATGAGTCAAGTTCTATTACACATTTGTGGAATAAAATATATCCCAGTAGTTTCTTATAAGATACAATCAAAAAATATTTTAATTTATATAAATTATGTCAAACAATTATTTTGTGATCTATGAAAGATGAAAGGGTTTTTAGTGTATTATATTTTTTGAAATCTAAAGTTCATAACAAGTTGGATAAAATTTTAGAAAATTGATTGAGAATATTTGTGTCATATTATGAGCTAGAACAATATTATGATAGGGCTTTGGCATATTGAAAATCTCTAGCATACAATAGAGGAATCACTAATACTCATGATAATAATGATAATGATACTTGTAGTGACCAAATTGTAGGGACACAAATATTAACTATGGATAAAAATGATTTTGGATAATCTGATAATTGTTTGTTTTAGCTTCCTACATTGTGATATTTAGGATATTTTAAAAGCTTGATATAATTTCATAATATTTTTTAATTGTTTTCTATTGTATTTTGAAATTTGTTTTTTTGGTTTATTAAAACCACAAAATTTGTACTTGCTATAATAGCCTTGTTATTGGATTATATTTATATGTTCATAAAATTTACGTTTGATATCATAGCATAATTATTGGATATACTAATAAAATTTTATGTTTTATATCATAGCCTTGTTATTGGATTATGTGTACATGTTCATTAAATTTTTTGTATATGTTCATTAATTTTTTTGTATATGTTCATAATTGTTTCTATTTTATGTATTGTACAAAGCTTCTATGGCTCAAGATATTGAACACATAGGTTCTACCCATCTAAGTATTGATATTAGTGCAATTTTATCCATAAACTAGTGAATTGGCTAATCACTCTTCTTCTAAGTTGATATAGCACCCAAGAGAAGTTCTTTTTGTGTTCATATTAAGTAGCAATTTAATACATCAAAACTTTAAAGTGTTTTAATATGAAAAAATTGATTCATATTTAGATTAAATCACTCTTTAGGTTGTCTAAAAACTATATGTAAAAACTAACATAGTGTTAAAATATGTAAAAAATAAGTATAGAAACTGAGAAGGTAAAAAAATATTAAAAATTTAGATACTAGGTGAATTTCATTGTTTCAACCTCCATTTACAAATTTTAATGAATATCCATCCTTGGCAAATTTTATGTATGCAATTCATTAAACAATTGATAAGGCAAAAGATTTATAATATTGTATGATTGACTTGGAAACACTTCCTACACTATGTGGTATTCTTCCAACGTTACAAGAAATGAACACTTTGATTAGACCTATACAAAAAAGATCTATTTATACTATCAATTTCATCAATATGAGAAAACAAATATGTATGCATATTGATAGGTTGTACTTGTATCAAGAGATCCATTGTTTGAGAGTTGAAGAACTTTAACAAACTTCAATGGTCTGAATTTTTTTTTGAAGTTCAACATCAATGATAATATTTGTATTATTGTTTATAAAAAGGAGATACCTTTATATTGTTTTGAAAAGTGATCTCAAATAGCTATAGATTATGTCAAACAAATACCTATAACATATAGTAGATTTGATGTAGTTATATATAATACAATGACTAAATTGAGAAAATTTGGAAAAACCTCGACAAGAGATATAAGAGATCATTTTCAAAGGCATGAATTTCTTCAGGTCAAGAGTCATATAAAATAAGATATCATTTTGAAAGAGATCATTTAGCTGATAAAATTTTATGATTGACAAAACCTCATGAGTTAGGTTCTATTACACATTTGTGGAATAAAAGGTATCCTAGTAGTGTCTTATAAGATACAATCAATGAATATTTTCATTTATAAAAATTATGTCAAATGATGATTTTGGTTTCTACGGAAGATGAAAGGGTTTTTAGTGTATTATATTTTGTGAAATCTAAAGTTCATAGCAAGTTGGATAAAAATTTAGAAATTTGTTTGAGAATATATGTGTCATCGTATGAGCTAGAGTAGTTTTATGATAAGGCTTTGGCATATTGGAAATATCTAACAGACAAAAGAGGTATCACTAATACTCATGATAATAAGGATAATGATATTTGTAGTGATTAAATTGTAAAGACAAAAAGATCAACTATGTGTACAAATAATTTTGTATAATGTGATAATTGTTTGTTTTAGCTTCATCCATTGTCATATTTAGAAGATTTAATAAGTTTGATATAATTTTACCAAATTTTTTAATAGTTTTTTGTTGTATTTTAAAAATTATTTTTTTTGGTTTATTAAAACCATGAAATTTGTACTTGGTATAATAGCCTTGTTATTGGATTATATTTATACGTTCATAAAATTTTAAGTTTGATATCATAGCATAGTTATTGGATTAAATTCCTATACTGACAAAATTTACATTTTATATCATAGCCCTATTATTGGATTATGTGCATATGTTCATTAATGTTTTTATATATATTCATTAAATATTTTTTATATGTTCATAACTTTTTTGTATTTGTTTATATGTTCATATTTATTTTATTTACATATTGTAAAAATATTCTATGGCTCAACAAACTGAACACATAGGTGCTTCCCATATAAGTATTGATATCGAAGCAATTTTATCCATAAACTAGTGAATTAGTCAATCACTCTTTTTCTAAGTTGTTATAACACCCAAGAGAAGTTTTTATTTCTATCCACCTTGAGTAGCACTACATTAAATCAAAATTTTAAAGAGATATATATATAAATAATTTGATCCCTATATAGAGTAAATCACTCTTTAGGTTGTCTAAAACATATATGTAAAACCTGACATCATATTAAAATATGTAAAAAATATTTATAGAAACTTTGAAGGTAAAAAATATTAAAATATGTAGATGCTAGGTGGATTTCATTGTTGCAACCTTCATTTAGATTTTTTAATGAATAACCATCCTTGGAAGGTTTTATATATGCAAATCATTGCATAATTTATAAGGCAAAATATTTATAATATCCTATGATTGACTTGGAAACTCTTCTCACATATGTGGTATTCTTCCAATGTTACGACAAAAGAACACTTTGATTAAACTTGTACAATAAAGATCTATTTATATTGTTAATTTCATCAAGATGAGAAAACAAATATGTATGTGTATTGATAGGTTATACTTATATCAAGAAAGTTTTATGAATCCAATGTTTGATAGTTGGAGACCTTTAACAAACTTTAATGATCCAAAAAAAATTTTGAAGCTCAACATAAACAATCATCTTTGTATTAATGTTTATAAAAATGAGATACATTTATATTATTTTTAAAAGAAATCACAAAAAGCTATAGTTTATGTTTAAAAAAAACATATAACATATAGTGTATTTGATGTAGTTCTACATAATACAAAGATTAAATTGAGAACATTAGTAGAAACCTTGACAATAGAAATAAGATATAATTTTCAAAAAGATGATTTTCTTGAGGTCATCGGTGTGGTTAATGCCATGTTTTTGTATCATTGTACTGACTACAATAATATAAGTGACTTGCTTATCAAATACATGGGTACACTTGTTACAAATTTTATTAAACATGTGGAAGTTAAAGGTATTGAAATAAATGGTATTCTCAATAAAGAAATTTTGACAAAACAATTAAGCCATTTTAAAATGACAATGGTTGATAAAATTTTATAATTGACTAACCCTCATGAGCCAGGTTCTATTACACGTTTGTGGAATAAAATATATCCCAGTAGTTTCTTATAAGATACAATCAATAAATATTTTAATTTATATATATTATGTCAAACGATGATTTTGTGATCTATGAAAGATGAAAGGGTTTTTAGTGCATTATATTTTATTAAATGTAAAGTTCATAACAAGTTGGATAAAATTTTAGAAAATTGATTGAGAATATTTATGTCATCTTATGAGCTAGAACAATTTTATGATAGGGCTTTTGCATAATGAAAATATCTAGCATACAAAATAGGAATCACTAATACTCATGATAATAATGATAATGATACTTGTAGTGATAAAATTGTAGAGACACAAAGATTATGCATACAAATGATTTTGGATAATCTAATAATTATTTGTTTTAGCTTCCTCCATTGTGATATTTGGAAGATTTTAAAAGTTTAATATAATTCATAATATTTTTTAATAGTTTTATATTGTATTTTGAAATTTGGTTTTTTGGTTTATTAAAACCATGAAATTTATACTTGCTATAATAGCCTTGTTAGTGGATTATATTTATATATTCACAAACTTTACATTTGATATCATAGCATAATTATTGGATATACTAATAAAATTGTATGTTTTATATCATAGCCTTGTTATTGGATTATGTGTATATGTTCATTAATTTTTTTCTATATTTTCATTAATATTTTTGTATATGTTCATAATTGTTTCTATTTTATGTATTGTATAAAGCTTCTATTGCTCAAGAGGTTGAACACATAGGTGCTTTCCATCTAAGTATTGATATTAGTGCAATTTTATCCATAAACTAGTGAATTGGCTAATCACTCTTCCTCTAAGTTGTTATAGCACCCAAGAGAAGTTCTTTTTGTGTCCATATTGAGTAGCAATTTAATACATAAAAAATGTAAAGAGTTTTAATATGAAAAAAATTGATTTATATTTAGAGTAAATCACTCTTTAGGTTGTCTAAAAACTATATGTAAAAATTGACATAGTGTTAAAATATGTAAAAATAATTATAGAAACTTCTAAGGTAAAAAATATTAAAAATATAGATGCTAGGTGGATTTCATTGTTTCAACCTCCATTTACAAATTTTAATGAATATCCATCCTTGGAAAATTTTATGTATGCAAGTCATTACACAATTGATAAGGCAAAATATTTATAATATTGTATGATTGACTTGGAAACACTTCCCACACTATGTGGTATTATTCCAATGTTACAGGAAATGAACACTTTAATTAGACCTATACAACAGAGAACTATTTATACTATCAATTTCATCAATATGAGAAAAAAAAGTATGTATGCATATTGATAGGTTGTACTTTTCTCAAGAATTTTTTATGGATCCATTGTTTGAGAGTTGAAGAACTTGAACAAACTTTAATGGTCTGAATTTTTTTTTGAAGCTCAACATCAATGATCATCTTTGTATTAATTTTTATAAAAATGAGATACATTTATATTATTTTGAAAAGTGATATAAATAGCTATAGATTATGTTGAACAAATGCCTATAACATATAGTGGATTTGATATAGTTCTACATATTACAAAGACTAAATTGAGAAAATTTGCAAAAACCTTGACAAGAGATATAAGAGATCATTTTCAAAGAGATGAATTTCTTCAGGCCATGAGTCATATAAAATAAGAGATCATTTTGAAAGAGATCATTTCGTTGGTAAAATTTTATGATTAACTAAACCTCATGAGTCAGGTTCTATTACACATTTGTGGAATAAAATGTATCATAGTAGTGTCTTATAAGATACAATTAATGAATATTTTCATTTATAAAAATTATTTCAAATGATGATTTTGGGATCTACGGAAGATGAAAAGGTTTTTAGTGTATTATATTTTGTGAAATCTAAAGTTCATAGCAAGTTAGATAAAAATTTAGAAAATTGTTTGAGAATATGTGTCATCTTATGAGCTAGAGCAGTCTTATGATAAGGCTTTGGCATATTTAATATCTCTAAAAAACAAAAGACGTATCACTAATACTCATGATAATAAGTATAATGATATTTGCAGTGATTAAATTGTAGAGACAAAAAGATCAACTATGCATATAAATGATTTTTTATAATGTGATAATTGTTTTTTTTAGCTTCCTCCATTGTCATATTTTTTTTTTTGTAAAAGAGGGTAAAAATTTATTAACTCAGCAAAACATTCATGATACAAAGAAAAAGTAGAAGCTATTAAGATATATTAGCTCTCAATAAAGAAGAGAGATATTGAGAGCAATCAGAAGAAAGTTGAGACCAATTTTGAACATCCCAACCATCTTGAAACTTAGAAGCCCATTTAGCTATCAAATCCGCTACCCTATTCCACTCCCGAGGAATATGCACAAAAGAAATGAATTCCAAGTGAGCAGAGATATTAAGAATTTTTCGAGCAACCCAAATCAACCGCCAACAACCATGAAGACTATCTCCAAAATTTAACAAATTTATAACAATCTGAGAATCAGATTCACAAACAATCCGACGCCAACCCAAAGCATACCCTTGCTCCAAAGCATATAAAATTGCGAGTGCTTCCATGAAGTTATTAGAATGATGTCCCTTAAAGCAAGAGAAAAAAAATTGGATAGTACCACTACTATCTCGCCCCACACCACCAATACCAGCATTACCCGGATTACCCCGAGAAGATCCATCCGTATTAATTTTCAGCACTCCCGGAGGAGGCGGATTCCATTTGCCAGCCCTCCGCACCCGATTATTCTGACCCATCCATCTACAAGAGACATTAGGACCAGGACCATTAACCATCAAGCCTAATATTTCCATGATTTGACGTTCGCATGGTCCATGGGAGAAATAATCTGACATTTTGCAGACAGTTTCCTGGATCATTCACAAAATCCTCTGCCAGACCTGGGAAGTAGTTAACTCCTTACCTTGGAAAATCCGACAGTTTCGTTCAAGCCAAATCTGCCAAAAAATGCATGAAGGACCAATACTCCATCCAACTTGTGTCATATTAAGAAGACTTTATAATTTTGATTTAATTTTACAATAGTTTTAAATAGTTTTTATTGGATTTTGAAAATTATTTTTTTGGTTTATTAAAATGGTATAATAGCCTTGTTATTGGATTATATTTATATGTTCATAAAATTCTAAGGTTGATATCATAGCATAGTTATTTTATTATTTTTCTATACTGATAAAATTTATATTTTATATCATAGATCTACTATTGGATTATGTGTGTATGTTCATTAAATTTTTGTATATATTCATTTAATTTTTTGTATATGTTCATAAATTTTTTGCATATATTTATATGTTTATAATGTTTTTTTTTAATGTATTGTGCAAATCTTCTATTGCTCAATATATTGAGCACATAGGTCCTTCCCATATAAGTATTGACATCGGAACAATTTTATCCATAAACTAGTGAATTTGTCAATCACTCTTTTTCTAAGTTGTTAGAACACCCAAGAGAAGTTTTTATTTCTATCCACCTTGAGTAGCAATTCATTACATCAAAATTTTAAATATTTTTATATGAAATAAATTTGATCCATATATAGAGTAAATCACTCTTTAGGTTGTCTAAAACATATATGTAAAAACCAACATAGTATTAAAATATGTATAGATATTTTGAAGGTAAAAAATATTAAAATATGTAGATAGTAGGAGGATTTCATTGTTTCAACCTCCATTTGTATCCATCCTTGGAAGGTTTTATATATTCAAATCATTGCTCAATTTATAAGGTAAAATATTTGTAATATCATATGATTAGCTTAGAAACATTTTTCACATTATGTGGTATTCTTCCAATGTTACAAGAAATGAACACTTTGATTAAACCTATACAACAAAGATTAATTTATATTATCAATTTCATCAAGATGAGAAAACAAATATGTATGCATATTGATAGGTTGTACTTGTCTCAAGAAAGTTTTATGGATCCATTGTTTGAGAGTTGAAGAAATTTAACAAACTTTAATGATCCAAAAATATTTTTTAATCTAGACATAAAATATCATATTTCTATTAATGTTTACAAAAAGGAGATACATTTATATTATTTTGAAAAGTAATCACAAATAGCTATAGATTATGTCGAACAAATACCTATAACATATAGTGTATTTGATGTAGTTCTACAAAATACAAATATTAAATTGAGAAAATTAGTAGAAACCTTGACAATAGAAATAAGAGATCATTTTGGAAAAGATAAATTTATTGAGGCCATGGGTGTGGTTAATCCCATGTTTTGGGATTGTTGTACTAACTACAATGATATAAGTGATTTTTTTATCAAATACATGGGTACATTTGTTGAAAAAGTATTTAAAAATGTAGAATTAAATCGTAATAAAATAAAGAGTATTCTCAATAAAAAAAATTTGAAAAAGAATCAAGCTATTTTGGAATGACAATGGTTGATCAATTTTTGTGATTGACTTTTTAGAATAAGTAATTATTCTATTAAGTTCTACTAGGATAGAGATACTTGATTTTCCACTCCTCCATGAGTTAGGTGAAATTCTAGTATAGTCTAAATCAGATTTAATGAGTTTTTGTAATCCAATGACTCTCAATGATAAACTTTGCTTTTTATACAAAGTTGATCCATAGAATAAATCAATCATTTCTATTTTATTTCTTCAAATCTTGTAATGTTGTGTAGTTCTACTCTTGGGAAATTTTAACATGGTATCAGAGCAAGATAGATTCTGCTAGGAATTCTCTCTTGAAGGCATACTTATGAACTAGTTCTTAATCTCTTATATTTTGTTTTTTTTTTTTTAAAGAAAAGAGGTCTTTTATATCTATTATAGATTGCTTATTTTATATCTGCAATTTTTTTTGAGAAATTTGTTTATGGTAATTTCTATATAGTTTAACTAAATTTTATTTTACCATATTATGCAAATATTATCCCTTTTTTTCAAAAAATATTAAAATTGCTGCTCTTTCAATGCAACTATATATTTTTTGAAATTTTTTTGTCCTCCTCGTATGCATTTTTTCAAAATTTTCTCCATCTCTCTTGACGAACACAACTTCATTTGGCTCCTTTGTAGCCATCATTGTGTATCATCCATAGGATGAATGTAGCCTGATTTGGCTCCATTATTGCCATCATCGTGTATCATCCTAAGTGGAGAATAAATTTAAAAGGCATATCATTTTATTTGATGGGCAATATCATAATTTTTTTTTATTGAGAGTTAGAATTTATTTATTCTTCATGAGATCTTTATCTAAGATAACGTAGCGCTTCTAGCATAAAAACAATAGTGGGCATTTGGTCTTATTTTAAATAAGATAAAATTCCATTTAATTTTTTAATAACGTGGCATTTTGCCAACATTTTTATTTGGCACGTAGTAAAAACTATGTCTTTTAAAACAGGCATTTCTCTAAAAAAAATTCAAACGTTCGAAGATCTTATGATTTTCCATATTAATTTATCATGAGTTTCTTCCTTATTTTTAGTCCTTCGAAACTCAAAGAAGAAATTCAAATTTTTATTATAAATTCATAAAGTGAAAGCTTGAAAATATTATTATCTGTGAAGAGATCGTTTATGGTGTGTTGTCTCTTGATTTGATAATTTTATAGCATTATATATTGTTTTTTTGTGGTGCCTAACATCTTTTGTCTTCCTTTTATCTTCCCTTAAAACATATATAACTGGCTTCCTTTTATATTCCTTTATTTGTAGTGAAAAGGATGCCAAGCTTCCCTTTCACGTTTTTTGAATCTCCATTCCAACATCATGGACGTGAACCTTCAAGTAAAATTATAATTTTATTTTATGTTTTTTTCCTTAATCAACTCATCTTAGCGTAGTGAATTCGTAGCTTCCGATAGATTTCCAAGCTCCTTCCTCGCTTCCCATTGATGTCTCTTGTTCATAGCAAGAGTAGCCTTGAAAACATTCAAATATTATTCGCTACCTCTTCTTGTCTCTTCTGACGTCAAATATCATTAAAAGCTCAAATCTTCTAATTTATTCCTTCATTTTTTTTTTTTTTAATTTAGATCTCCTCTTTGATTTTTTTGTAACCTTCTAAAAATCTTCTACTCTTTTCTTTAAAGCCTTTTTTTTTTGCCACATAGAATAAGGGGTAAAGTTGTAATCTCAATAATATAATTTTTTTGGGGGGGTTTTATAGGTGCTATTTTTTGCACCTATCATAAAAATTGGGGGGATTGTTATCGTGTCCATTGTTTCCTCTTTTATTTGTTTTACCTCATTACCATTGTTCTATTCAATCTTTTTACAAAGTTCTTTATTATAAATATTTTTGTGGAGAGAATAATTTTTTTAAGCACTTAAATTGTAATATTTCTTAAAATTAAATAATTTATAAAATACATGTATTTTATTCAAAGAGGAAAATTCTAGTGAGGATTTTTTTTTTTAATTCTTTCTTAACATTAAAGTATTTTATAAAATATAATTAATTTATTCATTCATTAAAGTTAATTTCTTAATTTAATATTCTAAACAAAAGCATATACATTAAATTTAATTATAATCACCTATGTACCATGTATTGGAATCTTAATAACTTATAGTTTCCCTCATGTAAGGGCAGGTTATTCATATATCCAATATAAAGGTCTGGATGTTTATAAATTTAAAGCCTATGTACCAACTATCAATTCTACACATTACTTATAGTTTCCCTCTCGTAAGGGTAGGTATTTGAGAAGAAGAGATATATAGTCCTGGAAAATTATTTTCATTAGCCTATCAATTATATCAAATCTCCTCATTTGCTTATAGTTTCCCTCACGTTAGGGCAGGTATTTTGAGGATTTTTGGTATTTCTTACAGGCTTTTGTTTCCTTTCTTAAGATCCATTGTACTCTCTAAATTAAATAAAATTAAATCTAAATGGGGGAATTATTGGTTCACTTCAAATTCTTTGGCAAAATGAATACAATGAATATAATTGATCCTCTCACCCCTCATAACTATCATACATGGAAACCAAAAATATTAAATCTCATTTTTCAAAAAGGGCTCACTCCCTTGCTAGAAGAGAAGCAACCTAAATTTGAGAAAGAATATGAAAAATTTATTTATAAAGGCAAGATGTATGAAACAATAGGTATTATAAGAACTGATGTAAATACAATATTATGGTTTCACATTATAGATTGTAAAAATCCATATGAAATTTGGGAGAAACTAAATAACTTGTTTGGAAAAATAGATAAAATAATATCAATGCAGCTAGAGGTAGAATTAACAACATTATCTCTTGAAGACTTCAGCAATATTATTGACTTTCTCACTAAATTTAAAGAAGTCCTCACTCAATACAAAGGTAGTGGGAAGAATAAAATAGAAGAAGAATGCATCTATATAATTATTTCTAAATTAAATAGTGTATTTCAAATTTTTGCAACCACATTTTTATCTACAAAAGATAATCTTGGTGCAAGCTTTAAAATGCCCTCCTTAGAATAATTTTATGATAGGCTAACTAGAAAAGAAACAAAACTTTTAAAGTGTGAGATATCTTCCTCTTCATCAAAATCCTTAGTAGAATCCACCTCTACTAAATAAAAATTCAAAAGGAAATAAAAGAGTCCCATAACCTGTACTCATTTTAAAAAGAATGGTCATTCTATGAACAAAAGTTGTAAAAGACTTCAAAAACTAGAGGCAACAATGAAGGATCAAAAGGTAGACACTAAGAAGAAAATAGAAAATGCCTTAAATGTTCAGGACAATACTATTAAATCTTCATCAAAATACTGGGTTCTAGATTCAGGAGCAACTCATCACATGACTTCCTCAGATTATTCATTCACTTCAATCCCCTTAAGTTCAACATGTAGAATAGAAGTTAGAAACTCATCCTTTATCCCAGTCAAATTCAAATGTGAAATATCCATTGATGGTGGTTATATCAATAATTTTGTCTATTTACCAAATATTGCAACAAATTTCCTCTACGTATATCATATTTGTACTTTTAGAAAAGGTAAAATAGTTCTCTTCTCCCCAACAAGAATTGAGATAAGATACTTTCAAGGCCCTCACTCTCTCATAGAAAAATGAGATATTTATCACAATACTTGCCTATTTCACTTCAAAGGATTCAAAAAATCAGAAGGGGCCTCCTGTTTTGTTGCTCATGGAGATTTTTAAAGCAAAATTTGACATGAAAGTTTTGGATATCTCAGTTATAACTACCTAAATGAATTGAAAACCCATGAAATGGTAACAATATTATCACAAATCTCTTCTATTGATGGATTATGTCCTGGTTGTGCTCTTAGAAAGCAACATAAAGATCCTTTCCACCCATGTAATTCTATAAAGGCCTCATCCCTTCTAGAGTTAATCCATAGTGACTTGATGGTCTTCCTAGAACCTTCTTTCAAAGGAGAAAAATATGCTTTAACCTTCATTGATGATTTTTTCAAAATAACTTGAGTCTACTTCCTAAAATGCAAAAGTGATGTTTTATCCCTCTTCAAAATCGTGAAAGCCTTATGTTGAAAATCATGCCTCTTGCAATATAAAGCAAATTCATACAGATAATGGGGGGGAATACTTCAGTAATAAGTTCTCCAATTTTTTTATCAAGTCGTGGCATAATTAATCGATATTTTATCTCTCATAATCCATAGCAAAATGGCATTGCAGAGAGGAAAAATAGAACTTTAAAGGAAATGGAAAATTGTATGATCCACTCAAAAGATATTCCAAATGTATTTTGGGCAAAAGCAATTAATTGTCCCAACTATATTTAAAATTGTACACGTCATAAATATCTTGGCCATTTGAATCCCGAGGAAGCATGGACTGGCTCAAAACCTGATGTCTCTTTATTCAATACTTTTGGTTGTACTACTTGGGTGCATATCCTAAAGAATAAAAGGAAGGATCAAGATAAGAAAAGCAAAAATATCATATTGGTTGGTTATTGTGAGGAAATAAAAGCATACAGGCTCCTTGATCCCATAACTCATGAGCTATTTTTTATAGGAATGTCCAATTTTATGAAACATTCCCTCATAAATATCCTCAACCACCCTCTTCCACCATTGATTCTCTTGAGCCTTCTCCAATGTTAAAGCTTCAATATAATGAAGAACCAACTTCAGAGATAAATTTAGATATTAATGATCAATATGAGGAACCTATAACTCCAACTCAAAGTCATGCCACTCCTACTAATCCTTCCACTATGTCAAATTGGGCACACATCATTGTTAAAGAAGCTACTACATATATACAAAATATTCCATCATTGATATTAGGCAACTTTGTAGGCTCTTGTCTTGTTTGTGAGTCCATTTATACATATCCTCAATCCTTCAAAGAAGAATCTAGTAATAAAGAGTGGGATGATGCCATGGAGAATGAATTCTCTTCCTTCATCAAAAACAAAACTTGGGATATAGTTTCCCTACCTAAGGAAGTAAATTGGTTCACTATAAATAGATTTAGAAAATGAAATACGGACCTAACGAAGAAATTGACAAACACAAAGCTCACCTGGTAGCCAAAGGTTTCTCTCAAATTGAAGGAATTGATTATTTTGAAACTTTTGCACCAGTTTCCAAAATGAATTTTGTTAGACTAGTTCTTGCTCTAGCTACTTTCCAAAAGTGGTATGTCTTTCAAATGGATGTAAAAAGTGCTTTCTTACATGGGGATTTAAAGGAAGAGATATTCATGGAACAACCTATTGGTTTCACTCAAGACTCCTCCCTTTTTTGTATGCTAAGGAAGTCTCTCTATGGCCTCACATAAGCTCCTAGAGCTTAGTATGAAAAATGGACTTAGGGATATGCGTAAGTGTTCGGTCCAAAAATATATTTATAAAAATTTGGTGAATCGGTTTCAAAATATAGGTGAATAGTTTCGAAACACATGTAGAAGGTTCACTATTATTAAGGGCAATGTTGAAAATTTAAACTTAAAATGGTCAAATTATTATAAAATTGGGGCGAATCAACCCAAAAAAATTTGCACCTAGAAATTTTTGGCTAATGGACCCCGGTCAAGGGTCCCAAATATTAGCCAATTCAAAATTTTAAAATCTAAATTTTAGCCAATTTTACGAAAATAGCCACTATGCATAACCCTGAATGGACTCCTTCCTTATTTCATTAGGTTTTTATCATTATGAATTTGATGCCTCAGTCTAAATATAGAGATATGAAGAAAATATCATCATACTTGTTCTCTATGTTGATGATCTACTACTCATTGGTAGTAACATTGCTCACATTCACACTATCAAGGACTCCATTTCTAAAAATTTTGAAATGGTTGATCTAGATTTAGCTCATTACTTCCTTGGCATTCAAATAAACAAACAGATGTAGGAATTTAATTGTGTCAACAAAAATACACTCTATACCTTCTTCAAAGGTTTAAAATTATATATTTCAAACCTTCACCTACACCTTTTCAGTATGGAGTCACTCTAATTACTTCCTACACATCCCCTATATGTGATGTAACTCTATACCATAAGCTTGTAGGGAGTCTGTTATACCTTACTCATACTCACCTATATATCTCTTATGTTGTTGGCTTGATATCCAAATTCTCACATAAACCTCATTTTAGTCATTAGCAAGTAGCAAAAAGAATCCTCTGCTACTTGCAATGAACTCCTCACCTTGGAATCTTATATGAGGGAAAATCTATTGATATCATTGGTTACATAGATTCATATTGGGTAGGTTTAGTAGAGGATATATGTTCAACTTATGGCTATGTCTTTTTTCTTCACCAATTGCTTGGTTATGCAAGAATAAACAAGTAGTGGCCTTATCATCTACAGAGGTAGAATATAGGTCAGTAGTTTTGGTAAGTTAGAAAGCTCTTTGGCTTTGTTAGATACTAAGAGAATTTATTTTTCCCATGACAGACCTATTACTCTTTGGTGTGATAGTCAGAGCACAATTCATATTATATGCAATCTAGTTTAGCATCGGCGTGTCAAGCACATTGATGTTCACATAAACTTCATTCAACAACATATTCATAGAGGGGAAATATACTCAAACTATATTCCCATTGAAAATCAAATTGCAAACATATTAACCAATTCATTTCCTTTTCCATGTTACATTTAGTTGCGAGAGAAACTTGGGGTAAAGCAGTTGCATTAAAACAACAAAGTTCTTTCACCTCTCCTTTCTTATTAGTGTTGTATTCTTTGGATGATGGTTTTTTCCCATGTGGTTTTTTTAATCATCTCTCCTAAGGAAAAAATTGTTCATGAGTACCTCATCAAGCCAAGTTTCTAGGACTCATTATTTTTTTAATGAGGACAATATTCGTAATCCAAATACACGCCTCTATATTTATCTTTCTCATAGATGATTTTTCCCAAGGGGTTTTTTCACCATATATATTGTAAATGAGTACCTCATCAAGCCCTATAGCCTAGAATCATCCTTTTTTTTTGTAAATGAGGATAATATTAACAAATCGAAGATATACCTCTTACCTTTTTTTAATAGATGGTTTTTTTCCCATGTAGTTTTACACTCTCATCATTAAATATCATTATACATGAGTACCTCATCAGGCCCTATTGCTAGGACCCATTTGTATCATGAATCCCTAGTATAACTTAAGGGGAGGTGTTAGAATAAGTAATTATTCTCTTAAGTTCTACTAGGATAGACATACTTGAGTTTCCACTCCTCCATGAGTCAGTTGAACTCCCAGTATAGTCTGAATAAAATTTGATGAGTTGTAATCCAATGACTCTCAATGATCAAATTTGCTATTTATACAAAGTAGATCCATGGAATAAATCAATCAGTTTTATTTTTTTTCTTCAAATCTTGTAATGTTTTGTATTTCTACTCTTGGGAAATTCTAACATGACTAACCCTCATGAGCCAGGCTCTATTACACATTTGTGGAATAAAAAGTATCCAAGTAGTTTCTTATAATATATAATCAATGAATATTTTTATTTATACAAATTATGTCAAATGAAGATTTTGGAATCTATGGAAGATGAAAGGGGTTTTAGTGTATTATATTTTATGAAATCTAAATTTCATAACAATTTGGATAAAAATTTACAAATTTGTTTTAGAATTTATTTGTCATCCTATGAGCTAGAACAATCTTATGATAGGGCTTTGGCATATTGAAAATGTCTAGAAAACAAATGAAGTATCACTAATACTCATGATAGTAAGGATAATGATACTTGTAGTGATCAAATTGTAGAGATAAAGATATCTAGTATGTGTATAGTTGATTTTGGATAATCTGATAATTGTTTGTTTCAGCTTTCACTATTGTGATATTTGGAATATTTTAAAAGTTTGATATAATTTCACAACATTTTTAATAGTTGTTTGTTGGATTTTGATTTTTTTTTTGTTTGTTGGTCATGGTTGGGAGGATACTGCTCAAACATGTACGTCAGTAATAGGGGTTTATTATAATAACCAAATCCAAAAAAAAAACCATGAATTTTTTTATATATGTTTATATTTTCATAATTTTTTTATTTTATGTATTGTACAAATATTGTATAGCTCAAAATATTGAATACATAGGTGCTTCCCATCTAAGTATTGACATTAGAGAAATTTTATCCATTAACTAGTGAATTGGTCAATCACTCTTTTTCTAAGTTGTTATAACACCCAAGAGAAGTTTTTATTTCTATCCATATTGAGTAGCAATTCATTACATCAAAATTTTAAAGAGTTTTATATGAAATAAATTGATCCACATAGAGAGTAAATCACTCTTTAGGTTGTCTAAAACATATATGTAAAAACTGACATAGTATTAAAATATCTATATAAACTCTGAAGGTAAAAAATATTAAAATATGTAGATTCTAGGTGGATTTCATTGTTTCAACCTCCATTTGGAGTTTTTAATAAATATACATCCTTGGAAGGTTTTATATATGAAAAATATTGCACAATTTATAAGGCAAAATATTTGTAATATCGTATGATTGACTTGGAAAAACTTCTCACATTATGTGGTATTCTTCCAATGTTACAAGAAATGAACACTTTGATTAAACCTGTACAACAAAGATCTATTTATATTTTCAATTCATCAACATAAGAAAAAAAATGTGTATGCATATTCATAGGTTGTACTTGTCTCAAGAAAGTTTTATGGATCTGTTGTTTGAGAGTTGGAGAACTTTAACAAACTTTAATGATCCAAAAATATATTTTTTAAGTTCAACATAAAAAATCACTTTTGTATTAATATTTACAAAAAGGAGATATATTTATATTATTTTGAAAAGTAATCCCAAATAGCTATAGTTTATGTTGAACAAATACCTATAACATATAGTGTATTTGATGTATTTCTGCATTTTACAAAGATTAAATTGAGAAAATTAGTAGAAACCTTGACAAGAGAAATAAGAGATCATTTTCAAAGAGATGAATGTATTGAGGTCATGGGTGTGGTTAATCCCATGTTCTGGTACCATTGTACTGACTACAATAATATAAGTGACTTGTTTATCAAATATATGGGTACACCTGTTAAAAAAATATTTCAACATATGAAATTCAATTGTGTTAAAATAAAGAGTATTCTCAATAAAAAACATTTTAAAAAATAATCAAGCCATTTTGGAATGATAATGGTTGAACAAATTTTACGATTGAATAACCCTCATGAGCCAGGTTTTATTACACGTTTGTGGAATAAAAGGTATCCAAGAAGTGTCTTATAAGATATAATCAATGAATATTTTCATTTATACAAATTATGTCAAATGATGATTTTGGAATCTATGGAAGATGAAAGGGTTTTTAGTGCATTATATTTTGTGAAATCTAAATTTCATAACAAGTTGGATAAAAATTTAGAAAATTGTTTGAAAATGTATGTGTCATCTTATGAGCTACAATAATATTATGATAGGGCTTTGTCATATTGAAAATATCTAGTAGACAAAGGAGGTATCACTAATACTCATGATAAAAAGGATAATGATACTTGTAGTGATCAAATTGTAAAGACAAAAAGATCAAGTATGCGTATAATTGATTTTGGATAATATAATGATTGTTTGTTTCAGGTTTCACCATTGTGATATTTGGACTATTTTAAAAGTTTGATATAATTTCACAATTTTTTTAATAGTTTTTTGTTGAATTTTGAAAATTGGCTTTTTGGTCATGGTGTGGAGGAGACTGCTCAAACCTGTACATCATTCATAGGGGTTTCTCACAATAACCAGATCCAAAAAAAACATGAATTTTTATGTATATGTTTATATGTTCATAATTTATTATTTTATTTCATGTTTTGTACAAATATTCTATGGCTCAATAGATTGAATACATAGGTGCTTCCCATCTAAGTATTGATATTAGAGCAATTTTATCCATTAACTAGTGAATTGGTCCATCACTCTTTTTTTAAGTTGTTATAGCACACGAGAGAAGTTTCTATTTCTATCCATCTTGAGTAGTAATTCATTACATAAAAATTTTAAAGAGTTTTATATGAAAAAAAATTGATCCATATATAGAGTAAACCACTCTTTAGGTTTTCTAAAACATATATGTAAAAACTGACATAGTATTAAAATATATAAAAAATATGTATAGAAAATTTAAAGGTAGATGTTAGAATTTCCCAAATAGATATGAAAAGTATTACAAGATATTGAAGAAGCAAAATATTACTGATTGATTATTCCAAGGATCAAATTTGTATAAATAGCAAAGTTAATCATTGAGAGTTGTTGGATTACAACTCATCAAAATTATGAAGACACCACTAAGTGTTCTCCTGACACATGGAGGAGTGGAAACTCAAGTTTGTTTATCCTAGTATAACTTAAGAGAATATTCACTTATTCTAACACCCTCCCTTAGGTTATACTAGGGGAGCTTTGTAAAAATGAGTCCTAGAAACAAGGCCTGATTAGGTACTTATAAACAATATATATAGTTGGTGAAAAACCCCATTTGAAGAAAAACCAACTATCACAACTTCTTTTTGAAGTGATGGTAAAAAACCAATGGGAAAAGCCATCAATAAAAATAAATCAAGGAATATGCTTGTCTTCAAATGGTGAATATTGTCCTATTTAATACAAGAATAATTATGAGTCTCGAGGACATGGCCTGATGAGGTACTCATTTACAATATATATAGTTGGTGAAAAAAACCCCTTGGGGAAAAACCAACTATCACAACTTCTTTTTTTTGAAGTGATGGTAAAAACCTAATCGTAAAAGCCATCAATAAAAAAAAGAATCAAGAAAGAGGCTTGTCTTTGGATGACAAATATTGTCCTCTTATACAATAAGAATTATGAGTTCCGACAACACTGCCTGATGAGGTGCTCATTTACAATATATATAGATGGTGGAAAAAGCATTCTATAAACAATATAATGAGAGGTGGAAGACCTTTGTGTCAATGTAGCTGTAATAATCCAAGGTTTTCTTGCATCTGAAGGTAATATGGAGAAGGAAATCACTTGGTGAAGATATCTGCAATTTGATTCTTAGTTCAAATATAGTCCAAGTGTATATCCCTATTCTAAATAGGTTGCCTTATGAAGTGCATGTGTATCTCAATGTGTTTGGTGTGTTGATGCTCAAACGGATTACGTGCAATATGAATTGTGCTCTGATTGTCACACCAAACAATTATAGGCTCTTTATGGAAGAAACCAAATTCTTTTAGAATTTTATGAAGCCAAAGAGCTTCTTGACTAGATGAAACTACTGTCATGTCTTCTGCCTCTATAGAAGAAAATGCTATTGGTAAAGAACCAAGGAAAAAATATAGCCAAAGGTTTTACATCTATCTTCTACTGAACCTATCCAATCTGAATTTGTGTAGCCAATGATATCCATGGTTTCTCCCTTATAGATGAACCCAAAGTGCGTAGTGCCTTGCAAAATATGAAGAATTCTTTTAGTTGCTTGCCAATGACTAAAGTGAGGTTGATGAGAGAATTTGGATATTAGTCCAACAACATATGAGATATCTAGGTGAGTATGAGTAAGGTATAATAGACTTCCTACAAGCTGATGGTATAGAGTAGCATCACAAAGAGAGGATGAGCAAGAAGTACTAAGATTTATGCCAGATTGGAAAGAGGTAGGAGAAGATTTGTAATCTATAATTTTAAACCTTTGAAGAAGATCTAGTGTGTACTTTTTTTGACACAATTAAATTCTTGCATCTATTTGACTTATTCAAATTCCAAGGAAGTAGTGAGCTAAACCTAGATCAACCATTTCAATTTTTTTAGAGAGCGAGTCTTTTATGGTCTAAATGTGAGTGAAGTTACTACCAGTGAGAAGAAGATCATCAACATATAGACTAAGAATGGTGATTTTACTTTTATCTCTCCAAATTTAGATTGTGTTATCAGACTCACAATGAGAAAAAACTGTTGAAAGAAGGAAGGAGTCCATATTTTGATACCAGGATCTAGGGGCTTGTTTGAGGCCATAGACAGACTTTTTTAGTCTACAAAAAAGAGATGAGTCTTGAGTGAAACCAATAGGTTGTTACATGTATATTTCTTATTTTAATTCCCCTTTTAAGAAAACACTTTTTACATCCATTTGACAAACAAACCACTTTTGGAAAGCAGGCATAGCAAGAACCTGTCTAATAGAATCCATTTTAGCAATTGGAGCAAAGGTTTTTGCATAGTTAATGCCATAAATTTGAGAAAACCCTTTTGCTAATAGATAAGCTTTATGTTTGTCTATTTCTCCATTAGGCCCATATTATGTTGTGTAGATCCGTTTACAATGAACTAACCTCCTTCCTTTAGGCAAGGGAGCTAAATCCCAAGTTTTGTTTTTGATTAAGGAAGAAAATTTGTTTTCCATGGCATCATACCATTATTTAATATATGTTTCTTATTTGAAGGATTGAGGATCAAAGGAAATAGACTAACATAAAATACCAGTGCCAATGGGGTTGAATGATCTAGTAGATGGAATATTTTGGATGTAAGGAGTAGCTTTTTTAACAATGGTGTGGGCCCATTTTGGCATAGTGGAAGGAGTATAAGGAGTTGAAAGATATTGATTTGGAGTTACATGTTCCTCATATTTATTATCAATTTCCAAGTTAACCTCAAGAGTTGGCTCTTCATAATATTGAGGTTCTACTATAGGATAAGGTTCAATGGAGGAAGAGGCAGATTAAGGATCTCTTTGAGGGAATGTTTCATCAAATTGGAAATTCATATAAAAAAATACCTCATGAGTTGAGAGATCAAGGAGCCTGTATGCTTTCATTTCTTCACAATAGCCAATAAATATGAGCTTTTTGCATTTCTTCTCGAGAGTCTTCCTTTTCTTATTTGGGATGTGAGACCAAGCAGTACACCCAAAAATATTGAAGAACGAAACATATGGTTTTGATCTAGACCATGCTTCTTCAGGACTTAAATGGTCAAGAGCTTTATGAGGTGTATGATTTTGAATATAATTGGCACATTTAATAGCTTCAGCCCAAAAAACTTTTGGAAGATCTCTTGAATGGAGCACACAATAATCCATCTCTTTTAATGTCCTATTTTTCCTCTCTATAATACCATTTTGCTAAGGATTATGGGAGACAAAATACTGATGAATGATGCCATGACTTGATCGAAATATGAAGAACTCATTATAGCAGTATTCCTCCCCATTATCAGTCCAAATTTGCTTGATTTTGCAAGAGGCTTGATTTTCAACTAAGGATTTTAAGACTTTAAAGTGGGATAGAACATCACTTTTATATTTTAGGAAGTAAACCCAAGTTCTTCTAGACAATTCATCAATAAAGGTTAGAGCATATTTTTCTCCTTTGAAACAAGGTTTAGGAAAAGTCATCAAGTCACTATGGATTAGTTCTATAGGGGATGGGGCTTTTATAGAGCTACTTGTGTGGAAAGGCTCTTAATGTTGCTTTCCAAGAGCACATCTAGGACAAACTCCATCAATAGAAGAGAATTGCGGTAAACCTGTTACCATATCATGGGTGCTCAATTCCTTTAGATAGTTGTAACTAAGATATCCAAACCTTTCATGCCAAATTTTGCTTTCAATATTTCCATGAGCCACAAAATAGGAGGCCCCTTCTAGATTTTTTAATTCTTTGAAGTGAAATAGATGAGTGTTGTGATCAATATCTTCTTTAGCTATGAGATAATAGGGATATTGAAAGTCTCTTATCTCAAATCCTATTGGAGAGAAGAGAATTGTTTTCCTCTTTCCAAAAATATAAATTTAATATATGGAGAGTAGATTTGTGGCAATGTTTGGAAAATAGAGAACATTATTTATAGATCCAACATCAATGATTATGTCTCCCTTTCCTTTGATTGGGTAAAGTAAGAGTCACCCACTTTTATGCTAGATGTAAAACTAGAGGAGATAAAAGAGAATGACTCATCTAAAGCAGACATGTGATGAGTAGCTCCAGAATCTAGAACCCACTAATTAGAGGAAGAATTAGAGGTTTTCCCTTGAACATTTAGGTATTTTCCTATTTGATTTTTATTGTCTATCTTTTGATCCTTCATAGTTGTCTCTAGTTTTTGTAATCTTCTCAAGCATTTATTTGCAGAATGACCATTCTTTTTATAGTGAGTACAAGTTATAGGATTCCTTTCCTTCATTTTGAAATTTTCTTTAGTAAATGTGGAGGCTACTAAGGCTTTGGAGGAAGATAAAGAGTAATATATCTCATATATTGCAAGTTTTGTTTCTTACCTAGTTAGTTTATCACAAAATTCTTCTAAAGAGGGCATTTTAAAGGTTGCACCAAGAGAATATTTAGTAGATAGAAATATGGATTCAAAGATTTGAAATACACCATTTAGTTTAGAAAGAATTAGATAAATGCATTCTTCGTTAGTATTTTTTTTCCCACTAACCTTGTATTGAGTGAGGACTTCTTGGAATCTCATGAGGAAGTCAAAAATATTGCTAAAATCTTTAGAAGACAAAGTTGTTAGTTCTACTTCTAGTTGCATTGATCTAATTTGATCTACTTTCCCAAACAAGGTTTTTAGTTTCTCCTAACTTTCATGAGGATTTTTACAATATATAATGTGAAACCACAAACTTTCATGAACATTAGAGCTAATAATACCCATTGTTTCATGAATTTTCCCCTTGTGAATAAATTTTTCATATTCTTTATCAAACTCAGGTTGCTTTTCTTCTAATATATGAGCGAGCCATTTTAGAGAGATAAAATTTCAAATTTTAGGTTTTCAAGTGTGAATGGTATGAGGAAGGTGTAGACACCAAAACAACACCAATCCGATTATGTGACAACAAGCATCGATCGCATTGACACACACAGCCCCTAGGGCAGCCCCCAGAGGTTAAACAGTGGTCCTAACCACTCCCAACAATAGTTTGGAAGGTCAAGAGTCAATTTGGCACCATTTGGCACTTTGCTCTCTACTCGCCCCACCCTAGGGACGAATACAAACCGTGATTCGCCCCACCCAGGGACGAATAGCAGCATTCGCCCTGGGGTGAGGCGAATAGTAGGTTTGATAGGAAAAAATTCAAACCTCGACAAGTCCGCTAGTTAACTGCAACTTCAGGACATGCAATTGCGAGGAACGACTTCAAAATCAAGAAGAGAGACTTCAGTCATGCATGTCTTTATTTTAGAGACCTCATGCAAGGAGACTCTAAATCAGGGAATAATATTTTCTCTCAAAATAGGACAATCAACTCAAGTGGCGCCCTCGCATGCGCATTCAAACAAAGAGACCCTAGGTCTATAAATTGGTGAGTCTTCTCACCCAAAAAAGGAGATACAGAGAGGAGCATTTTGGAGCAATGAAGTGCTGCTAAAATATATCCTCACCCATTGTTTGTGCTTTCACATCCTTGATCTCTCTTTTGGAGGGAGGTTATTGGGTGATTATTGGAGGTGCATTCTAGACCCAAACCCAAACATTTGGCCACAATATTCCACAAAATTTTCTGAAAACACCCCATAAGAAGTTTTGGACCCATCCCAAGTGGATTGGTGCCGAAACAGAGTCCCAAACGATGGGCGTTCTGCCCCGAGTGCCCCCCAAGCTGTCGTAGTCCTAATCGCCCCACCCCAGAGTGATTAGAAATATGTGATATATTTCTATTATTTTATTTTTGCATATTATTCTAGGTTATTTAAATAGGCTGTAGTTTAAATTTCATTTCATTCTGAGCATTTTTTACCAGGTTTTTATCATTTCTCGCCTTTACTAACTTGTAGATGGCACCAGAAAAATCTAGGTGATAGAGGCCAAATTGGAGAAATATGACCTTCTGGGTCTTCCCAAAACACCCCCAATTAGCTAACCCCAACTTTGCAGGTCATTTGGAGCTTTCTAGATAGGACATTGAAGAGGGTGCTTTCTGACAATTTATTGCAGGTCTATTCGTCCCACCCCGGAGCGAATACAAATCTGTGAGGAATTTCCTAACTGTTCCACTTGCAGTGACCTCCTGGTAACATATTCATGCTTCTATTAAATTTTTAGGTCGATCTGAGGTCATTTGGTTATCATTTTAATATTTTCATGCATACACTAACAGTAGGCCTTGGGAAATACATGTTCTATTCTATCTGCAGGTGCTACTGATCTTTTCTATTTCCTTGAACGTAGGTCTCCAAAATTAGAGGAGAAGGAAGGAGTCAAAAATCATATACACAAGTGGCGGTGACATTTTGGTCCGCCCATCTTACATGTGGGCACGCGGAAGAAGGATTGCTATCCATGGATGTGATAAGAAACATATTTAACGCTCCTATCCCCTAAAAGGGAAGGAGACGTATTGTAACATGACTTTGAAAGCATATCAATAAAGAGGGCCTTATTCCATATTGCTTTTATCTTGTGTCGATTCGTTCATGCTCTTTCCTTTCATGCATTTTTCAATATATAGGCTTTTGGCGTTAAGTTTGGTTTTATACGCATCGTACTTGGCATTTTCCTTTTTGTTTCCGTATCCTCATGCTTTCAGTGGAGATCATGGTGGGACCTCTATCCCTTGATTTTTAAGATTAAATTTTTGATCAAAGTTGCTTGTTTTTGCTTACAGGTACCAAGTTTTCAAACCCTGGACTATTGTTCGTTTTAGTCTGTGATGAGTACAGAGCTGGAATTCGTCTTATCCAGGGATGAATAGGAATTCGTCTCACCCTAGAATGAATATAGATCTATTATTCATCTCACCCCGGGATGAATAGCTCTCTATGCAATTTTAGAGCAAAAATTTAGAGACATCCGATTTGGGCAGAGAAGAGGTAGAGGTCCTAAACACCTTCTGTCAATTTTTGCTTTCTGTTCTCTAGTTATTTGCTTGCATAGGAGAGTTTGAATGCTTGTTTGCTTCATTTATGCAACTTAAAAAGAACCCCACACACCACGTGGTAATTTAAAACAACAAGGAGTTGGTCGTAAAACCCCAACCCTTGAGCAAGACCAACGGTGGATTTCATCACCACCTTGGCTTGAGATATTGCATACATAACCCCGATCGTGACTGTTGCTAGACGTAAATCCTGATGAAAGCTGACCAAGTGTAGCTGGGGTGATTCCCAGTGCATGAGGATAAGTCTTCTATGGTAGGTGTCATAAACAGAGTGATTCCCCTTCCGTATCGCCTATGTTCCATGTACCATCTGCTCTCACGTACCAATAGTTTCCCTCACGTAAGGGTGGGTATATAGAGAGGTTGGTATATCGGCCTGGCAATGGTATATCGAAGGGGCGACCATTTTTGGGAGTCACAAGAGCCATCATATTGCATTTAAACATTCTTTACAAAAGCTTGCAAAACAAAAAAATCAAAACACACTAAACCAGATTTAGGGCACACTTTTAATCTTTAAACGAGATAATCATCGCTTTTGCATGTGTGTGATATTTTCTGTTTAGTGTAGCATAAAAATCATAAAAAGACATAAAAATCTACGCATATTTAGGTAAGCATCACCATGGTGTACACCCGTAGCCGAGCCCAATCATGGGCAAGCACTGCAAAAAGTGTACAAAGGGGGACAAGTCACCTCCGATATAGTCCTGAGGACTTGGTCATCCCGCCTTGGTGGCCTGACACACAAGATAGTCCACATCATGCCATTATAGAATAGGACTATAGAGGCACCTCTTTGAGAGGCACCCCCACTCAGCATAGATCCTTTCAAGAGGAGAACCTACACGTAGCACTCAACATAGACAGGAGGCCTCCCTTAGATGCTCGTTATGAGTGGCCTAGTGATGAAGTGCTAGAGCAACATAGGGTCCATAAGGAGGGGCCACATGATTTTGTCATCCCTCCTTTACCCCGTATTACTGTTAGAAACACTAGACCAAATCCAGAGCACGAGGCTCTCCAGACAGGGCGAGACAATTCTGCCCACACCTTTCATGCATACGAAGGGCAGTACGAGGAAGAACATTACATTCCTCAAGAGCAGTACATAGCATGGGAGCGATGCACCTCCGCACCTGCTATGTATCAGGATCACCCATCGAGGCCAGAGCCTCAGGTGAATGCCGCTAACCTCGATAGAGGAAAGCAACCCATAGGGATCTCGGATCACCATGACCGAGATAGACATGTAGGAGAGGCATCTAGGCTTCCTAAACAAGAGATGGCAGAACAAATTGACTTGGCATTTGCCAAACATGCCACCCACCAAGCGCAAATCATGCAGCTTAGGCAAGATCAAGAATAGTTAGAGCATCTGTACCACCTTAGCAAAGAGTGCATTCAGCATCAGACAACCGCATTGCTTCATAACACTGTGCCTGAGAAGGTCCCAACCCCTCGCGCGCATAAGGTAGAAGTATATGAGAGGCACAACCCCCTGGTGCGAGACAGGTCTCCATGACCTCACCAAACATTGCCTCCGAGACCTCCTAGACCTGAGCAGGAGGCCACTCCCAGAAACAATGATGGGCACCCTCCGTAGGGACCCACCCATGTTTATAGGTCTCGCCCATGCACTCCTCAAGCAGCCTATGAGGAGTATGAACAAGAAGAAGAGTGGGCTGAAATGCCCTACCAAGGCAGAGGGGCTGCTATCCGACCACCCCTCCATAGGCCTCAAGTTCCCCGCAACCTACAATGGGAGCCAACCAAGGAGGAAGAGATCAAATCTTTTGATGCATATAAAGCGTTGCTAGAGCGCTTAGAGTCTATGGAGACCAAGACTTCTGGGCCCCAAAAGCCTACTTTACGCCAACTTCGTAGTCATCCTGTGCATCCGTCAGTGTCGACACCTCCATACCCTAAACACTTTAAACTACCCTAGTTGGCACTCTTTAGAGGGGAGGAGGATGCCCAAGAGCATGTGACTAGATTCTTGAGCCAGTGCTTTGGCATTCAGGATAACGATGCTTTGTTGTTAAGAACATTTATAACCACATTCATAGGCCCTGCCTCGGATTGGTTCACTCAGTTGCCAAAACATAGCATCAATAACTTGGATCAGCTAGTGGACGCGTTCCTCGAATGCTTCACCTTCAACACCAAGAAAAAGGCGTCACTAAGTGACCTAGCTAGCCTCAGGAAGTATGAGGAAGAAACCATGGTGGCATATGGGAATCGATGGAGGACGTTGCTTTCAAAGCTGCCCTACCTCCCTCCCATGTCCGACCTGACCCAAATGTTCTCAAAGAGCTATTTGAGATCGATCTCCATGCTATTGTAGCTGCAGCAATATGCCACTCTTGAGGAAGCTCTGGCGCAAGCCAGAATCATCGAGGAGATCAAGATACAGGATGGCGAGATTGCCAAGCCAAAGAAGAAAGAATGGCCTAAGAACACCAAAATAGGGACCATGCAATAGAAACCCACTGTGGTCAATCAGGTTGCTATAAACGTCCCTAAGCCTGCACAAGCAACATAGCCTCAAAAGGCTAACTATCAAGCGGTGCCTCTTAACAATTATGACAGAGAAAACTAGAGGCAAGAACAAAATCAGTAGCATCATCCTAGGCGACAATTCACACCTTACACAGAGTCCAGGGACTCCCTGTTTGACCGCTTGTCAATGATGAACTTGATCAACCTGCCAGAGATTCAAACCATAGACCCCAATGCGCCCAAGCCTAAGGGGTATCGGGAGGACTTGTACTGTAGGTTCCATAGATGGAAGGGACATGACCTTAATGCATGTTGGAAGTTCAAAGGCTTGGTGCAAGACCTAATCGACAACAAGACGTTGGTGGTGGACAACCCCGTAGCACCAAACAACCAACATATGGGAGTCTTCAGAGACCCCTTGCCTACCCATGATGCACAGACAAAACCCCTTCAAGTCAATGAGGTGCAACAGAATTGCCCTATGCAGGGGTATGTGGGGATGATAAGCATAGTGACTAGGAACAAGAGGTACCCAAGAGCTGCCCCCGCGATAGCCACAAGAGAGGTTCCATCGACGTCACAACCTCAACAGCACCCTACACAACCTCCCCCACCTAGACCAGTGGCCATGATTCGGACTAGACTTACCCAAAGTCTAAGGACCACGTCGGCTAGGCTCTCCATATACGAGCTCATTCAACAATCATAGCCCCATCGGGAGGCTCTAATGGAGATATTAAAAGCCATCGAGCTACAGCCCCATGAAGCAAACTCTTTCAACAACTTTGTGGGACATGTAAAACAATGTACAGAACCAGTCATCACTTTTAGAGAAGATGAGTTGAAATCAATGACTGGTGATGTGGTGGATCCACCCCTGCACGTCATTGCGTGGGTCAACGAGATTCCATATAAGAGGGTGTTGGTGGACACCGGCTCATCCAGTAATATCATCACAACAACAACATTGAAACATCTAAAGTTGTCAGCATCTCACATCGTGGCCTCCACCTATACTCTTCGAGCATTCAATGATGCAATATGCTCGATGGTTGGCACAATTGTCCTACCCATCCAAGTGGGACAAAAGACTATTCATACATTGTGCCACATCTTGGAAGGTGAGATGGCCTATAATATCTTGTTGGGTCGGCCTTGGATCAGGGACATGAAGTGTGTCCCTTCAATAGCTCATCAGTGCCTAAAGTATACATTTGAAGGACAGGTGCATGTAGTCCCGATAGACTTAGAGCCCTTCAAGTACTGTAATACGGTGCAATTCATGCCGCAATCGACCCTTCCATCAATGCATTTGGATTTTTAGTTGAATCCATCTAAACAGGGTCCGATTCCATAGGCATCCCCATTGACAAGTCCATCAAGTCCCCAACTGGGTCCATCTTCCTCATCTGGTCCTTCAACAATGATGCCACCTACGGTGGCCACACCAAAGGACAAGGGAAAGAAACCCCTAGAAGAGGAACCACCCCTAGTCTCAACCATCTCTACCGAAGAGATGCCTAGCCGAATGGAAGTCGAGATGCCTAGTTCACCCTACATGGAGTGGACTCAGGAAGGACTCCCATTCGCTCCCCCTCAACCGCCAACGATCACCGTTGAGATGGCCAACATGGGCCTGGGGGAGTATCTAGTGTGGAACATTGTAGCAACACCCACACTTGAGTCCATGCAAGACATGGGGAGACCTCGCCTCCCCATCGGCTCTGTGGTTCCTCTAGGCTACCCACCCAATCAGACAAACTTTGTTTATGGGGGCCTGGATAATGGCATTGAAACTTACATGCAAGAAGACGAAGATGAAGAGCCCTTTATTGAGGATGTCAACTATTTGTCCAACCCAGACTTCGCTTTAAGATATCTTGGCCAATGTAATTGGCATGGATATGGGTTGGGCCGGTATGAACAAGGAGTGCGAGTTCTATGCCAACCGAGATATCAAATGTCGTATGACAAGTCAGGAGTAGGGTTCAACCACCCCCTGCCCCTTGACATCTTGGTAGAGAACATGCAAGGCCTAGGGATAGGCAACAAGGATGGGTTGGCATTAGATCCATATGCCAATCCTAACACAACATATACATTGGGAGATTATCTCCCATTGCTAACAACCAACCTTGTTGACCGTAACAACCCTTTCCCTTCGGTCGAAAAGGGAGAAAGTTCGAGGACTCACCTACAAGAGGGATATGGACAAGACCAAGAAGGGTCTTCAGAAGATGAGTCGGAGTACGAGGTAGCACCTTGGGATCCTTTCGAGTCTGATAGCAATCATTCACAAGTGCCTCCCATGGATGATTATCAGGAGAGCTTCCTGACAATGTTCCCTTTGGATGCTCCAATTGAGCATATGCCACCTCAAGAGAATCAGGTCCCCCAGTAGAGAGCGGAACAACCTCGATGGGACCACATTAATTTGCTCGAGCAAGATGAGCCTCATATGTCACAAACAACTGTTGGAGCCAACGAAGGCCTTTGGATCTCTGACAGTGATTCGAAAGATGAAACTGAGATGGCCTATCTCAATCACATGCGGAAGATGCAACAACAATATCCCTTGGACATAGATGACATGTTTGAACACCTGCACATAGGGCCCAGGCATAGGTGGCACTTAAACCAGGTATAGTTATAGCAATTACTGCACCCGCCACTCTAGGTATACAGAGAGCATCTTTCGCCTAGAGATCCTATAGCGCCATCAGTGCCTAGGGTAGATCCTATCCTCTTATCCGCACATAGGGCCGATCCATTTGTGCCAGTACCCACAGAGCCAGATCCAGAGCACAAAGATCATCTAGGATGTCCGAGTAACCACACCCATGGTAATGGAGACCATAATCATTTCATCAACATGATCTCCATTGATTTAACCGCCCCCATTCATAATCCAGCCGACCCAACATGGTCATTGCATCTAGACCTAGATGCTATAGACTGGGATCGCATTGACACACCGCCATCCCCATCAGAGTACTGGCCTTGCGGTGGGATGTTCCATTTCACCCCAGGACAGACTCAGGATGTCTTCCATGCTGAAGAGGAACCCGAGGTTCCTAACGATGATCTAAATTCAGCAAATGATATCCACTTGATCCCAACTCCACACCAGTTGGAGGACGGGTCCCACATGTCGATCGAGGAGACGACTGACGTAGACATCGGCTCAGATCCAATGAATTTGCAAATCATCAAGCTAGGGGTAAGTCTATCCCTCGAAGAGCAAGCCGACTACATTGCCCTTCTCAAAGAGAAGAAGGAGGTTTTTGCATGGTCCTACAAAGACATGTCGGGGCTAGACCCATAGCTAGTCATGCATAATCTAACGCTTGATCCGAAAGTCAAGCCAGTAAAGCAAAAACTACGTAAGATGCACCCAACAGTAGCCTTAATGGTCAAATACGAGCTACAAAAGTTGTTGGATGCACAGTTTGTCATCTGCATGGATTATCCACCATGGTTGTCTAACATGGTGCCCATCAAAAATCTCGACGGGAGGATTCGCATATGCACCGATTTTTGAGATCTAAACAAAGCGAGTCCTAAGGATGATTTTCCCTTGCCTAGCATCGACGCATTGGTAGATGCTACAGCGGGCCATGAAATGCTTTCCCTCATGGATGGTTTCTCGGGATACAATCAGATTCGTATCAATCCCGAGGACCAACTAAAAATGGCGTTCACAATGCCTTGGGGGACATTTTGCTATAAGGTCATGCCTTTTGGCCTTAAAAATGCTGGCGCCACCTACCAACGTGCCATGACGTACATCTTCCATGATTACATGCACAAAAATTTGGAGGATTACATGGATGATTTGTTGGCCAAATCTCTTTTGCGCCTAGATCATCTCGATGACTTGAGCAAGATCCTCGATCGCCTCATGGAACATAAAGTCAGACTAAACCCCAAGAAGTGCGTATTTGGCATCACATCTGGAAAGCTCTTGGGTTACATAGTCTCCAAATGAGGAATCGAGGTAGACCCACACAAAGTCAAGGCAATCCTTGAAATGCTTCCCCCAACTACCATCAAGCAGCTCAGAAGTCTGTAGGGAAAGGTCACATCGATCAAGCGCTTCATAGCGTAGTTATCTGACAAGTGCCGACCCATGAATAAATTATTGCACAAGGGGGTAGCATTTCACTGGGATGACGAGTGCCAGTCAACCTTTGACGACATCAAACAATACTTGGCTTCACCACCAGTATTGGCACCACCTAGACCAGGAGTGTCATTCTACTTATACATCTCAGCTATTGAGGTGGCACTGGGCGCCATGTTGTCCCAAAAAAATGAACTACACAAAGAACAGGCTACTTACTATCTTAGCCGCACCCTAGTCAGTTATGAACTTAACTATGCATACATTGAGAAGCTCTGCTTGGCAGTGGTGTTTGCTACCAAAAAGCTATGCCACTACATGCTCAGAAATACGATGTATGTTGTGTCTAAGGAGAATCCATTGTGATACATGATGAGTCGTACTTATCATAGTAGCCGCACGATGAAATGGATCATGTTGTTGATAGAGTTTGACATAGAATTCATTGGAAAAAAATCCATAAAAGGTCAAGTCATCGCCGATCAACTGGTAGAGGCTCCTCTTGAAGATGATCAACCTCTGACCATAGAACTACTGGATGATGGGGTCTTCCATGTTTCAGAATCGCCAGATTCTGATGAGCCTGAGTCACAGGCTGACATGACCCTATTCTTCGATGGTTCTAAATGTGAGCAAGGAGGTGGCATGAGAATTGTATTCTTCACTCCACAAGGGGCTCCAATGCCTCTATCATTTAAATTAGACTTCTCGTGCACCAACAACAATGCAGAATATGAAGCCTTGCTCATAGGTCTTCAGACAACAATCACCATGAACATTAAATGTTTAAACATCTTTGGTGATTCATTGTTAATTGTCAATCAAGTCAAGGGGATATTCCAATGTAAATGTCCAGTTCTATAGGCCTACAAAGCCCTTGTGGACAAATTCCTAGCACAACTTGAATGGTATGACATCGAGGCACTCCCTCGATCATCGAATCATTTTGTGGATACTATGGCCTCCTTGGGGTCACTAATCCCGCAAGACCCTTCTGGTGAAATGACAACCATTCAGGTCAAAACATTATCGCAATCCATGATGGAGCGTGCAAGCTCTGACCTAATGCCAAGAATCCACCTGATCCAGATTGAACCATCTCAAGATAGGTTCTCTCGAATCCATGATTGTCTGACTCGAGCCAACTGGGGGTCCTTGTTCTCCTCGACCCCTCTTAATAGCAACACAATGCTATTTTTACAAGTTCTTTCCCACTCAACTTTTGCTAGGGATGAACTTCAAGAGGGATTGGTCATTCATACCATCGAGGTTTTTGATCAGCAGGATTGGTACACACCCATAAGGGATTACCTCAAGCTAGGTAACCTCCCACTTGGATTGACACAAGCCATGAAAAGATCATTTAAATAGAAAGTGGCAAAACATGTCTTGTTAGGAGACATTTTGTATCATCGAAGCTATGAAGGAATCCTCCTCCATTGCTTGGACCAGACAAGAGTCCGCTTGGGCGATCACCCAAGCCCACGATGGTACATGTGGTGGCCACTTCAGCGGTATGGCCATCGCAAAGCGCATTCTTCGCATGGGCTATTATTGGCCATCTTTAGAGCGAGATTGTTGTGCATATGTAAAGAAGTGCATGAAGTGTCAACACCATGCTAATTTGACACATGTACCTTCTCAGGCCTTGCAATCGATCCAATCGACTTGGCATTTTTCATAGTGGGGCTTTGATCTAATTGAAAATATCTCCCTTGCATCGTCAGGTCATCACACGTTCATCATAATGGCCATAGAGTACTTCACCAAGTGGGTGGAAGCAATTCCGCTAACCTCTACGACTGGAACCCGCATTACGGAGTTTATTTTGCATAACATCATATGTCATTTTGGTATTCCATCCAAGATCCTTTCGGATAATGGGACGTCATTCAAGAATAAATATGTGCGTGCTTTGACAACAAAGTACAAAATTCAGCATAGTTTTTCAACACCCTATTATCCGTAGGCAAATGGGCAAGCAGAAGCGTCAAACAAAATGCTAGTCGCCATCCTCAAAAAGACCATCATAGATAGTCATAAGGATTGGCATATTCAAATCCTGCTTGCCCTATGGGCTTATCGCACTAGCATTCGGATGCCCACTGGGGCAACTCCATTTTTATTGGTGTATGGCTCCGAGGCAGTCATGCCTCTCGAGTTGGAAATCCCTTCCTTGCACATTTCAATGCAAGAGTTCATCGATGATGACACTATGTGGCAGGCCCGGTTAGACCAACTGACGTTGCTCGATGAACGATGCATCAATGCTCTCGAGCATTTGTGTATCTATCAAGAGCGACTTAAGAAAGCATACAACATGAAGGTTCACCTAAGGGACTTTCAGGTTGGTGACTTGGTCTTAAAAGAGAACCAACAGAATTCTAATTTGTCATCCCATCTAAGGGACAAGTTCATGGCAAACTGGTTAGGTCCTTATGTGATTGACAGTAGAATAGGACCTAGAACATACCGGCTCGCCTCTCTTGAAGGAATCAAGGAAATAGAACCCTTGAACATCAGTCATTTGAGGCCATTCCACATTTAGAGAGCCATAGTCCAACCAAAAGCTCCAAGGATTCTCACAATCGCTTGGTCAACCCAAAATGCCCCAAAGGTATCTATAAACCCTTTGGTCAAACCAAAAGCTCCAAGGATTCCCACAATCGCTTGGTCAAACCCAAAATGCCCCAAAGGTATCTATAAACCCTTTGGTCAAACCAAAAGCTCCAAGGATTCCCACAATCCTTTGGTCAACCCAAAAGCTCCAAGGATTCCCACAATCGCTTGGTCACCCCAAAATGCTCCAATGGTATCCATAAACCCTTTGGTCAAAACAAATGCCCCAAAGGTATCTATAAACCCTTTGGTCAAACCAAAAGCTCCAAGGATTCCCACAATCGCTTGGTCACCCCAAAATGCCCCAAAGATATCCATAAACCCTTTGGTCAAACCAAAAGCTCCAAGGGTTACCCTAACCGCCTGGTCAAAACAAATATTCAACAAAAACAAACAAAAACAATAAAATCATCAAAAATAACAAAAAAAATTGCATCTCCATTCCATGCATACTCATAAAAATCAAAATACAAAAATATAAGTTGCATTAGGCATCGCATCCATACATTGCATATTTGTTGGTCATACAAGTCACAAGCACCATAGACTGTAATTGCTCGACAATTCCATCATTTTCCACATTCCATTCCATTTTATATAAACACATACATCCAGAATAACACCATCCCCATTTTTAGCATAGTCAGTTGTCTCCTAATGTACATAGGGTTTTCGTCATTCAGCTGTCTTTAAATTGCTAGCCAAAAACTGTACAAAGTTAAAAATGGATTTTACAAGGGAAAGTTTTACTTGGATCACGCCTCGTTATGTAACATCCCTACACAAGTTAAAACACATAAAATAATTCCTAAGTTGTGTGAATGCAAGAGAAACCTACAAAGCAGTCTAGGGTACCATAGGTGAAAGATTAGCCTGTTCATCCCCCTATGCGAATGGTTCAAGAGTGCTGAGAATTGACAAAAGGACAAGCTCTTCCCCATCAATTCCCCCTAATAAACAATGGTTTTCACCACTACTCACAAAAATCCCCAATCACCATTGGTCCCTAAGGTTGTAAGGATTCATACTACACGTCCCTGCCAAGGATGGGTAGTCATCCCCAAGGTCTAAAAGGATCAATGACCATTCAAAAACAAAATCCCCAATCCATCATCATGATCATATCCAATCACCTTTGGTCTCCCAAGTTGTAAGGATTCATACTACACATCCCTGAACAGGATGGGTAGTCATCCCCAAGGCCTAAGAGATCAATGCCCATACTTCATAGTCTCCATAAATCCCTTTGGTTCCCAAAGTCATAAGGATTCATACTACACATCCCTGAACAGGATGGGTAGTCATCCCCAAGGCCTAAAAGGATCAAAGCCATTCATAAAGCCACAAACCTACAAGCTCAACTTTGCGACCTAAAATGCAAAATCAAATAACAGTGGTTATCACCACTATTCACAATCCTTGCTCAAAAAGAAAAAAAAAAATAAAAATAAACAGTGATTTTTTATCACTATGTATACGAGCAAGTATCCTAAATCATTGAGCAAATAAAAATCCTGAACTTGAATCCCTGGAATTCTCAGCATTCGAAAACCATCTAGGTGATCCTCATTACGGGTTTGGTGGACAGCCTACTTGGCAATGGCGGTATCCTAACCGCATGACGATATGTCTATCACATTAGCTTTGCATGTGAACAGACCAATGTTTGCATGTGGATGAGCTAGCTTATGGTACCTTAGATTGTCCCGTGGATTAATCTTACTAAATACAACAACGGAGTTAGTGGAGTTAATTAGGTGATCCTCAATACAAGTTTGGTTGATAGCCTATCTGGCACTGGTGGTATCCTGAAAAATACCACATAAATGAACTCAATTGCACACACAGGGATGTGAAATACCTTGGTTAAACTCAAGTCGGATTTATACCTTGTTCAAAAGTCTTGTAAGATAAATGTACAGTCTTGGCTAGTTAGTTAAAATATCTGAATCTCAGAAAAGCTTAACTACATTTTAAAAACAATTGGAACATTTCATTACGTACATCACCATCATAAAATATGCAAAATACAAAAACAAAGTTATCACATGCAAAGTCATTCCACAAAGTCATCACATAAGTACAGAAAGCCAGTAAATCTTGTACAGTCTATGGTGCCATCGACCAAGTTATCAACAACTCATTTCATTCATTCCATATGCATACATCATATAATTAGAAACATCGCATTCACAAATTATGCATACATCAATTTAAATACATGTGCATAAAATCAAACCATCACAAAAGTGTATAAACACAAAGAAAGTCATCTGTATATATATCATCAAAAATGCCCGTAGGCTACAATGAACCGGTCCTCTGACCTCGCAACAAAGCCAAAAACTCAAAAACCCCCAAGCCTAGGGCGTCGGCCACCATGATCACGTAGGATCGGTGCGACGGGAACTACCCCCCATGGTGTGGGTCCTATGGGACCCCTCAAGGTGACTGTTGCTCACCCCCGCATCATGCCTACTAGCACCTCCCTCATCCAATCGCCTACGATGAGAGGATGTTGACTGCTCAGTATCGCTCCCTCTCATGCGGTGCGATGATCCACCTCTAGTGAGCTTAGGTATCTGCCCACCGAGGTGGATAATCTCTACCTCCAGCTCCAACCGATGCCGACACAAGTCCATCTCCCACCGATGATACATCATCACTATGCCAATATCTTCTCCCTCTCTACTAGCTGCATCCGTAGGAGATCCCTCTCCCATACAGCATCAGTATCCCCATCCTACCGATGGTACGTAGCCCATGCATTCTCCCACTCCACTAGCTAAGTCCATAGGAGATCCCTCTCTTGCAGAGCCTCCCCTAACTCCTCATATCACCTCCAAAGTAGCCCCTCCAATCGTGCATTCTCAACATGATGCCTCGCCTCCATACCCTCTAGGACTGCCTGAGGCATAGGCAAATTCGAGACAATAGGCTGCTCCGGCTCCCACTACTTCGAGACGTCCTACATCTCCAGCTGATCCGAAACCCCAAAATCCCCCAAAATCATCCACCTCTACCATATCTGCATCCTCCAGCGGAACCCCCCAACCCTCACCTGGTGCCTCTGCACCCTCATCACCTACTATTGCCACCTCTACGCCCCCTAGAGGCCCCTCGCCTTGCCATCACCGTAAAGTCCACCACTGGTCATACTCAGTGGTAACCCCGATGTCATCCACATCCAGGACGTCAATCGTTGTATCTGCATCCTCACCCAATGGTGCAATGACTGGCCAAGCTAGAGTCCTCTCGTCCCCCCGACGTCGATAGACCACGGGCTCACCAGGAAACCCCTAGTGCACCCCAAACTATCATGTAACCCGACCATATGGGAAAAACTCCTGCTCAGTCCCATGATGCCCAATCAGCCACCTCTCCCTACGTACCCATCGAAGCCACTCTCTAGCCTCAGGCCAGGCTAGACAGTCCCGATAAGGGCGCCAGAACACCTCCCCTAGAGCAAGCCGAGCGAAGGCATCGACATAGTGCCCTACGACACCTGCCCATCGCCGACTCTGATCCCTACTCCTCAGACCTCCGCCACAGTGCCCCGTATCCAATCTCTCGGTCTACCATCTCCACCCAAGTCATCCATGGCAAACCAACCGACCTCTCCACTACTATGTGCTGCCAAGCCCAACACTGCAACAAATAGCTACAACTAATCCCCTTTCACCTCCGGCAATGGACCTCGTACAACTCATCATAGAGCTATGCCAATAGAGTCTATCCCCATCTCATGATCATAGGTGCATCCATAGGACACTCCACCAACCGAAACACCACCTCCAATAGGTTCCATGGGAACCTCGCACCCGAAGAGTCAGGGAGAAGCATGTTGGAAATGAGGCCCATAAGTAATGCATGCCTCACTCCCAACACACCCCTCTCTAGCCACCATCGAACCAATATGCCACCAATCTGGCAGTCACCCTCTGCCCTCTCCACTGGGTTGTCCACCCCCATCTCCTCTCCATGTCCAAAGTAGTGTGTCAACACTGTCCGTTGATCCCGTGACGTCATCCTGATCGGTAATCCATCTATCAAAATCTGGAGAATCCGATAGACATCCTCCAAAGTCACCATCATCTCCCCTATTGGGAGATGGAAGGTATTAGTCCGAGGATCCCACAAGTTGATCAGAGTCGTCAGATAGGCCCGATCCCCGACCACAGGCTCCAGTCAAGTCACTCCCAGTCATCCAAAGTCAACACCTCATGTGCTTCAGTAAACACCGTTGGCACATGGTACCGGCTATTCACAACCTGCAACAGAAAACAACACAAAAACATTAAAATCCAATGAAAACTTTATAAACTACTAAAATAGACAAATAACGAGTGACAAAATTCACAAAAATACAAAAACATTCAAAAATAAATTTTTAGTTCCTAGGGTTTTTAACTCTAACTGATAAATTAAAAACAAACATAAAAATCAAAAAAATAATTTGTCAGTTCTAGGGTTTTAACTCTAACTAATAAATTAAAAACAAAAAAAAAAATCAAAAAAATCATTTTTAGTTCCTAGGGTTTTTAACTCTACACTGATAAATTAAAAACAAAACAAAAACATTCACAAAAATAATTTGTCAAATCTAGGGTTTTTAACTCTAACTGATAAATTAAAAACAACAAACAAAAACATTCAAAAATAATTTTTTAGTTCTAGGGTTTTTAACTCTAACTGATAAATTAAAAAAACAAACAAAAACATTCAAAAATAATTTCTCAAATCTAGGGTTTTTAACTCTAACTAATAAATTAAACAAAAACAAAAATAAAAATTTTTTAGACTAGGTTTTTACCTAATAAAACAAAAAAAAAACTAGTAACTTAGTTTTACCCTACGTTTCTAAACTAACTTTTGATCTTTGTTTAACTAGGGTTATACTAAGTTTTAAGCTAAGTGTTAATTTTGATAGACTAGGGTTTCATTTTTAAATTTGAAAAACAAATACAAACAAACCTAAAACAACTAACTTGCGGTTTTATTTAACTGCAACAAACAATAAAGAGGAAGAACACTCACCGGTCTCGCTTCGGCTCCACCGCTTGAGGATCCGGTCCATGAACTCATGGTGGTAGGAAAAATTTGGCAGTGCTTCGCTTCGCAGAATTGACCTCCTCCTCCTCAGAGCTCCAAATCGCCAGGAAAAACAAATGCAAATGAGCCCAAAACCCAGTTTTGGCCTTTAAATAGGATTTTTGAGCCTGTAATCATTCCTCCCTGGGATGAGCGCTCTAGTTAGCACTTGTCCCACCCTGGGATGATTACTAAATAGGTATTCGTCCCACCCAGGGACGAATACAGAGCAAAAATTTCAAAAAAATCAAAAACTGCACAAAATGCACCAAAAACAAGCAAGAAAAGTGTCCGATAAGAGTGCTTTTGCACTTGACAATCCGGGCATGCAAAACAGACGTCGGGGTCACAAATCCTCACTATCCTATTCCCTAAGAAGGCTACCATAGCCGGACCGCTCCACGGGAAGACGGATTTTCGAGAATTTCATCCCCAAAAGGCATCACCAAAAGGGTCAAAACCCAACCAAAAATAGCAATAACATTGTCGAACGAAGGTGCCTTTGCGCCTGACATTCTTGGCATCCAAAATAGACATTGGGGTTACAAATTGTCACTATCCTACTCCCTAAGAAGGCTACCATAGCCGGACCGCTCCACGGGAGGATGAATTCTTGACAATTTCAGCTCCAAAATGCGTCACAAAAAGGGTTAAAACCCACCAAAAATAGGTCAGAATGTTTAAAAACTGCTTAAGTATTCAATGGTAAAACAACTGAAGGCACCCTTACCTAAGTCATCTTGGGTCAAGTGACTCATCACTTTTCTCATGTCGGTCATTCCCTCATCGATTCGTCGCTTGAGGGGGTAGTCACACTTAGTCACCAATCAACAAAAATATACCCAATCAAGGAAATAACATGCATTCAAAGGATCATTGACAAAGACAATCATGCTCCTGCTTGGGGCAGCAAACAAGCAATAATCACAAGCTGATCAAACACTTGGCATTCATGAATCATGAACTCAAGGTTCCCATAGACAAAAGGTTGCGCCCTTTGCCTATTCATGACTGATCAATGTCCAAGCTCAAGTAACACCTCACCAAAAAAGGTTAACACTTGAATTAAGTTCCTTAGCTCGTCAGAAGCAAGGATTCAAGAATGCGTGCCCTTTCCATACTTGGGGCATCAAGAGTTGGTTAGGTTACTAAGAAACCCTAATCATTAGTGCTTTAGGTATCTATTTTTGCTCAGCGCTGCGCCTTGCACAATGCTTCCCAAAAAGGGGCATCTGTAGACACCAAAACAACACCAATCCGATTATGTGACAACAAGCATCGATCGCATTGACACACACAGCCCCCAGGGCAGCCCCTAGAGGTTAAACAGTGGTCCTAACCACTCCCAACAGTAGTTTGGAAGGTCAAGAGTCAATTTGGCACCATTTGGCACTTTGCTCTCTACTCGCCCCACCCTGGGACGAATACAAACTGGTATTCGCCCCACCCAGGGATGAATAGAAGCATTCGCCCCAGGGTGAGGCGAATAGCAGGTTTGATTGGAAAAAAGTCAAACCTCGACAGGTCCACCAGTTAACTGCAACTTCAGGACATGCAATTGCGAGGAACGACTTCAAAATCAAGAAGAGAGACTTCAGTCATGCATGTCTTTATTTTAGAGACCTCATGCAAGGAGACTCTAAATCAGGGAATAATCTTTTCTCTCAAAATAGGACAATCAACTCAAGTGGCGCCCTCGCATGCGCATTCAAACAAAGAGACCCTAGGTCTATAAATTGGTGAGTCTTCTCACCCAAAAAAGGAGATACAGAGGGAGCATTTTGGAGCAACGAAGTGCTGCTAAAATATATCCTCACCCATTGTTTGTGCTTTCACATCCTTGATCTCTCTTTTGGAGGGAGGTTATTGGGTGATTATTGGAGGCGCATTCTAGACCCAAACCCAAACATTTGGCCACAATATTCCACAAAATTTGTCGACAACACCCCATAAGAGGTTTTGGACCCATCCCAAGTGGATTGGTGCCGAAACAGAGTCCCAAACAGTGGGCGTTCTGCCCCGGGCACCCCCCAAGTTGTCGTAGTTCTAAACGCCCCACCCCGGAGTGATTAGAAATATGTGGTATATTTCCTTTCTTTTCTTTTTGCATCTTATTCTAGGTTATTTAAATAGGTTGTAGTTTAAATTTCATTTCATTCTGAGCATTTTTTACCATGTTTTTATCATTTCCCGCCTTTACTAACTTGCAGATGGCACCATAAAAATCTGGGTGATAGAGGCCAAATTGGAGAAATCTGACCTTCTGGGTCTTCCCAAAACACCCCCAATTAGCTAACCCCAACTTTGTAGGTCATTTGGAGCTTCCTGGATAGGACATTGAAGAGGGTGCTTTCTGATAATTTATTGTAGGTTTATTCGTCCCGCCCCGGAGCGAATACAAATCTGTGAGGAATTTCCTGACTGTTCCACTTGCAGTGCCCTCCTGGTAACATATTCATGCTTCTATTAAATTTTTAGGTCGATCTGAGGTCATTTGGTTATCGTTTTAATATTTTCATGCATACACTAACAGTAGGCCTTGGGAAATACATGTTCTATTCTATCTGCAGGTGCTACTGATCTTTTCTATTTCCTTGAACGTAGGTCTTCAACATCAGAGGAGTAGTAAGGAGTCAACACTCATATACACAAGCGGCGGTGACGTTTTGGTCCGCCCATCTTACATGTGGGCACGCGGAAGAAGGATTGCTATCCATGGATGTGATAAGAAACATATTTAACGCTCCTATCCCCTAAAAGGGAAGGAGACGTATTGTAACACGACTTTAAAAGCATATCAATAAAGAGGGCCTTATTCCATATTGCTTTTATCTTGTGTCGATTCGTTCATGCTCTTTCCTTTCATGCATTTTTCAATATATAGGCTTTTGGCGTTAAGTTTGGTTTTATACGCATCGTACTTGGCATTTTCCTTTTTTGTTTCCGTATCCTCGTGCTTTCAAGGGGTGAGAGGTTCAATTGAATTCATCATTTTTACACAAAAGAAAATTTGAAGTTTTAACCAATATATCCCCCTTAAAAGTTCAATATTTGGATTAATGTAATTTTTTTAGGGAAAAATGAAGCTTTTCAATATATTAATCCTCAAAATACCCACCCTAACAAGAGGGAAACTATAAGTATTTGAGTATATTTTTATATTATTGCTTTTGAAATGCCAAAGCCTCTCTATATTTTTCTTAATACCCGCCCTAACTTGAGGGAAACTTTTAAGTATAGAGAAAAAAATTCAAGGTTATTTGGATTGAAATGCAATGTTATCAACCAGATTTTAGTTGGAAAATCTCAAAACTCGCCCTTATGAGAGGGAAACTATAATTTAGAGAGATATAATTTGTGAAAATGGTTGATTGAGAAAAATATATGCCAAGCCTTTATACCAATTGCCTCTATAACCCACCCTTACGTGAGGGAAACTATAAGTGCATAGAGGCAAGGATAAATGGAACGTAGGCAAATATATTTTGAGGAAAAAACTTATTAGAATTTTTTGGATATTTTAATTATAAAATAAAATTGAAAAAAGTATTTTAAATACTTAAATTAAATGCTTAAAAAATATTAATGCTTTTGCTAAAAAATAAACAAACATGTGATAATGAAGAGATATTAGAAAAAAATTCAAATTTAGAAAGTCAAATAAACAATTATTTGTTCACTATTGAATTTGTACTAAAAAAAATTGTTTATATTAATAAAAGAAATTTCAAATATAAGCAAGTGTGATATCACAATTGAGATTTTACTTTATATAAAATAAGTTTCAATTATAGTGCTTATGAAAATGAAAGAATTAATAAAATATTTTAATTAATTTTTTTTTTTTATGATAAGCAAATAGATAATGAAAGTATGCAGAAATAAAATTAAAACTTTATTAAGTTGTTAATTAAAATTTTCATGAATGATTTATACTTTAAGTTATTTTTATGCTGAGCAAAGCATATGGAAAGAGAAATATAGGAGGTTAAAATATAATGCACAGAGAAAAACCACCTTGATATTCTGATAGGTGCAAAATGGCACCTTATCAACCCCCCCAAATTTTATTAAAAAATACAAGATTCGATTTTCGAGTCAAAAAAAATGGAAATATAAGAAATCAGAATGCCTTTGGATGGATACAAAAGAGCATATTTAATAAATAAAATAAAACTTTGGGGAGGAAAAAGAGAGAGAATGATATCACGTTGGTTGCGACGATAAGAAACTTCTAACACCACATAGGAGACGAAACTGTTCATCTCAATGCTCTAAATCTTTTCTCAAATGTTGGTGTTACTACATTCTTATCGAGCTCAACTGAAGTAGTCATGCCTTTGCAGGATATATTTTAGTAGCACTTTATCTACAATGAAAGATCATATTTAAAAATAATAATAATAAAATTTATATCATTACCAGTGAACACAACAGAGGGTAGGGAGGACACTAGAGAAGGCAAGAAGACAACATCGATTATCCAACTTTTTGAAGAGGAAGGTTATAGAAGGGATGAATGACTGAGAATCTGACTAGGACCCAAAAGCCTACACACAAAGCGACTAGGACCTGACAAACTCCACACAAAGGACTTGAAGTCGCTATCGAAGTCAAAGTGCCTTTTCTAGAACATTGAGATTAATGATGGTCCCATAACTTATACAGTGTGTTCAAAGGAATTCCGAACTTAACCACGACATTGAGTAGGTCTCAAACAAACATCAGGCTAATGAAGTTACCTCAAAAAAAACCTACAGAACAAAAACTTTTGCAAAAAATATACAACAATGGGCCTTCTAAAATTTATCAACGATTCTCACAGCAAAAGGATATATGTTTTCATTCTAATGAAGATATTATAAATTAAAAAATATCTATGGATTCTCGGAGTGCCAAAGGACATAACGGGAAGAAGATCAAGAAAAAATTGCTAAATATATCAAAAATTTTAAGATTTGGATATGTCGTTAGGTGAAGTTTCAATCGTACCAAAGCTTAATGGTCATAAACAAGGCCACATGCTTATAGAGGATATAGAACTTAGGTTTAATAATTAAACCAATATCTTTTTCCTTGACATGAAGAGGGAAATCCAAATATAAATTTTGACAAAGACTTAACAATTTTTCAAAACAAATCTTATAAGGTTTCCCACAAAGGCTACGTTTTCTTCACTATAGTTGCAGCGAAGGTTACGAAAGCCGAATCGGCTACAATATTTTGGAGAAAAAAACGTAGATAGTGTTCTATGGGAATAAAATAAAATGGCCTTGTAAAGGATTGCTAGATTTATATGAATCTCCTTTGAAATTATGCAGGTAAGGCAATGAAGTCGTATGAATTATGATTGAAGAAGGAGTATAAAATATAAATAAATTCAATAGAGGATATTTAAAATAGATATTTTATTATGGTAAATCAAAAGTTAAAAAAAAAAAACTGAATAAAGAATTACCATAAGGAAATATCTAAAAAAACTGCATCTAAGATAAACTATAAAATCTTTTCTTCTTAAAAAAACAAAGAAGAAGAAGATTAAGAACCAGTTCGGAAGACTTCCTTCAAGAGAGAATGCTAGAAAAATCTATCTTGCTCTAGTACCATGTTAGAATTTCCCAAATAGATATGAAAAGCATTACAAGAGATTGAAGAAGCAAAATAGAATTGATTGATTATTCCAAGGATCAACTTTGTATAAATAGCAAATTTGATCATTGAGATCCATTGGATTACAACAACTCATCAAACCTAATGAAGACACCATTGAGTGTTCTCCTGACACATGGAGGAGTGGAAACTCAAGTGTGTCTATCCTAGTAGAACTTAAGAGAATATTCACTTATTCTAATAGTAAAAAATATTAAAATATGTAGATACTAGGTGGATTTCATTGTTTCAACCTCCATTTGGAGTTTTTAATGAATATCCATCCTTGGAAGGTTTTATATATGCAAATCATTGCCTAATTTATAGGGAAAAATATTTTTAATATCGTATGATTGACTTGGAAACACTTCTCACATTATATGGTATTCTTCCAATGTTACAAGAAATGAACACTTTGATTAAACCTGGACAACAAAGATCTATTTATATTGTCAATTTCATCAAGATGAGAAAATAAATATGTATGCATATTTATAGGCTATACTTGTCTCAAGAAAGTTTTATGGATCTATTGTTTGAGAGTTGGAGAATTTTAACAAACTTTAATGATCCAAAAATATCTTTTAAGTTCAACATAAACAAATATTTTTGTATTAATATTTACAAAAAGGAGATATATTTATATTATTTTGAAAAGCAATCACAAATAGCTATAGATTATGTTGAAAACATACCTATAACATATAGTGTATTTGATGTAGTTCTACATAATACAAAGATTAAATTGAGAAAATTAGTAGAAACCTTGAAAAGAGAAATAAAATATCATTTTAAAAGAGATGAATTTCTTGAGGCCATGGGTGTGGTTAATCCCATATTTTGGGATCATTGTACTGACTACAATAATATAAGTGACTTGTTCATCAAATACATGGGTACACTTGTTAAAAATTATTTAAACATGTGGAATTCAATTGTATTAAAATAAAGAGTATTCTCAATAAAAAACCTTTGACAAAACAATTAAGCCATTTTGGAATGACAATGGTTGATAAAATTTTGTAATTGACTAACCCTCATGAGCCAAGTTCTATTACACATTTTTGGAATAAAATATATCCCAATAGTGTCTTATAAGATACAATCAATAAATATTTTCATTTATCTAAATTATGTCAAACAATGATTTTGTGATTTATGAAATATGAAAGGGTTTTTAGTGCATTATATTTTGTGAAATCTAAAGTTCATAACAACTTGGATAAAATATTAGAAAAATATTTGAGAATATTTGTGTCATATTATGAGCTAGAACAATATTATGAAAGGGCTTTGGCATATTGAAAATCTCTAGCATACAAAAGAGGAATTAATAATACTCATGATAATAAGGATAATGATACTTGTAGTGATCAAATTGTAGAGACACAAAGATTAACTATGCATACAAAATATTTTTGGACAATCTGATAATTGTTTGTTTTAGCTTCCTCCATTGTGATACTTGGAAGATTTTAAAAGTTTGATATAATTTCACAATATTTTTAATAGTGTTTTGTTGGATTTTGAAAATTGGTTTTTTGGTTTATTGGTCATGGTTGGGAGGAGACTGCTCAAACCTATACGTTGGTCATAGGGGTTTCTCACAATAACCAAATCCAAAAAAAAAAACCATGATTTTTTTCTTGTATATGTTTATATGTTCATTAATTTTTTTTATTTTATGTATTGTACAAATATTCTATGGATCAACAGATTGAACACATAGGTGCTTCCTATTTAAGTATTGATATTAGAGGAATTTTATCCATTAACTAGTGAATTGGTCAATCACTCTTTTTCTAAGTTGTTATAGCACCCAAGAGAAGTTTTTATTTCTATCCATCTTGAGTAGCAATTCATTACATCAAAATTTTAAAGAGTTTTATACGAAAGAAATTTGATCCATATATAGAGTAAATCACTATTTAGGTTGTCTAAAATATATATGTAACAACTGACCTATTATTAAAATATGTATAGAAACTTTAAAGGTAAAAAATATTAAAACATATAGATACTAGGTGGATTTCATTTTTTTAGCCTCCATTTTGAATTTTTAATGAATATCCATCCTTAGAAGGTTTTATATATGTAAATAATTATGTAATTTATAAGGCAAAATATTTGTAATATTGTATGATTGACTTGGAAATACTTCTCGCATTATGTAGTATTCTTCCAATGTTACAAGAAATGAACACTTTGATTAAACCTATACAACAAAGATCTATTTATATTGTCAATTTCATCAAGATGAGAAAACAAATATGTATGCATATTTATATGTTGTACTTATCTCAAGAAAGTTTTATGGATTCGTTGTTTGAGAGTTGGAGAACTTTAACAAACTTTATTGATCCAAAAATATTTTTGAAGTTCAACATAAAAAATCATATTTGTATTAATATTTATAAAAAGAAGATATATTTATATTATTTCGAAAAGCAATCACAAATAACTATAGATAATTTTGAACAAATACCTATAGATAATTTTGAACAAATACCTATAACATGTAGTGTATTTGATGTAGTTCTACATAATACAAAGATTAAATTGAGAAAATTAGTAGAAACCTTGACAAGAGAAATAAAAGATCATTTCCAAAGAGATGAATTTCTTGAGGCCATGGGTGTGGATATTTTGGGATCATTGTACTAACCACAATAATATAAGTGACTTTTTTATCAAATACATGGGGAAAATAATATAAGTGATTTTGGAATCTATGAAAGATGAAAGGATTTTTAGTGCATTATATTTTGTGAAATCTAAATTTCATAACAAGTTGGATAAAAATTTAGAAAATTGTTTGAGAATATATGTGTCATCTTATGAGCTAGAAAAATATTATGATAGGGCTTTGGCATATTGAAAATATCTAGCAAACAAAAGAGGTATCACTAATACTCGTGATAATAAGGATAATGATACTTGCAATGATCAAATTGTAGAGACAAAAAGATCAACTATGCATACAATTGATTTTGGATAATATGGTAATTATTTGTTTTATATTTTTCCATTGTGATATTGGAAAGATTTTAAAAGTTTGATATAATTTAACAATATTTTTAACAGTTGTTTTTTGGATTTTAAAAATATATTTTTTTGTTTATTGGCCATGAGATATATATATATATATTTTAAAGTGAAAAACCCCTTGCGAGGCCGCCTTGGTCTGAAAGACCACGAATAGGGGTTCTATACCATGAAAGTCACCCGGAGTCGCACCATAACCTAATCACCAACATTATCAATGATTTTGACCCAATTCGATTTTTGGTATGGAGGTTCGATAGGCTCCATTGGGATTCCCTCTCTCTCCAACTCCCTCCTACACGTTATGGCACAAATATTGAAAACATAGGTTCTTCCCATCTAAGTATTGATATTAGAGCAATTTTTATCCATTAACTAGTGAATTGGCCAATCACTCTTTTTCTAAGTTGTTATAGCACCCAAGAGAAGTTTTTATTTGTGTCCATCTTGAGCAACAATTCATTACATCAAAATTTTAAAAAGTTTTAATATGAAAGAAATGTGATCCATATTTAGATTAAATCACTATTTAGGTTGTCTAAAACACTCCCTATGTTTGTTTACTCACCCTTGAAATCATCCATCTTATTTTTTCACCAGCCATGGATATCATTTGTATCGAATAGGTTATCATAATTGCCATTCTAAAGTTCCAACAGTAAACATAATGGCATTCATATTATCAAATTTAAACCTCATTATTTGTAAAATTCCATAGTTTCAATGGTAAACAAAATTGAAACAATATTTGAAAGATAGAATACACAAATAAAAAAATATATCTCTTTTATAAAGTCAAAAAGCATATTATTACAATTTTCAAAATTGTTGACTATTATACAGACAAATTTGTAGTCAACTATTGAAATTTGTGTTCTCTTGATCAATATACAAAGGACATGAAGCATATTTTTGCTCTCTTGAGGTTAAGGTTATGCTTATTTATTAATTTGCTCTTATAGTGCAACCATTTTTATTAGGCCTTCTTTCACTGTGTCCAAACCCACCAAAAATACCCTTTCTTCTTTTGTAGGATCTTCTTTTATAATTGAGGGTATTTCTTTCTCTTTTATTTAAGAAAAATGTTAGAATATAAATTATGTTAATTTATAATCCTCCTAAATCTGTTGTTTTATATAATTATTATTTTGCAATTTTTCTTTTAATTTAATTGCTTGTAGATTTTTGTACAATAATTAACTAAACATTCAAGCTATTCATCTTCAGGTTATCAAAATTGGACTACAAGAGAGAATAAAAATATGAGGTGACAAATATAAGGAAAAAATAGAATAAACAACTCTAGCATCCTTCACAAATTCTCTTGCAACATCTCTAGCATCCTTTGTAACTTCTACTTTCTTCTTTTCCCACTCTCTTATTTCTATAACATTTGTAAGAATATTTTCCTTAATTAATTATCACACAATATAGTATCTTCTAAACAAATTAATTTATCATGATTAGTGAGAGAAAGAGGGTTGCTAGTTTGGTGGGAGGGGATGAGCTCTCTTTAGCAACAACAAACCCTTCAGTTTCTTGTGCTTCATTATGTTTTTACGGATCTTGAAGTACATCAATGGCATTAAAATACTTAGAGTTAATAATGCTACCCCAAAAATGATAATCCTCCTCAAGAGGAGGATTAGCCAATTTTAAAATGCCCTACAAAATTGAAATATTTCCAAGAGAAAAAGTTGGAAAATCTGACACAATCTAGCTTTTTAATTGTGAGAATGTAGTGTCATGTAATAGAGAGCGTGTATGTATAGATGTAGGAGTTTGCAAAGTTTCTTACAGTATACAAATAGAGAGCCAAGATATAAGTATATGAGTGAAAATATGAGAAGGCAAAAGGCATTAGAAGTTTATCTTATGCATGGAATAGGAATGGATGCATCTTCCAAATATGTTAGGAGATCAATAGTCAATTATTGAAGAGTCACCTTTCTATGATTATGGTGTGGATACAAAGCTCCATGTATTGTATCAAAGAATCAATCATAGAATCATTTGAATATTGAATGGAGATTGTATATAACTTGAGCAATTATATTATAATTTTATTCATGTTATTGCATGAATGATATTATTTCCCACACATACATTGTTGGCCTCTCATCAAGTGTGGTCAGTAGCGCCCTAATATTGGTGCAGTAAACCTTAGCAATAATTAAAACTACCTTAGTAATAATTCAAATTCAAATTTTTAACCCCGAACTGCCTTTTAACCGCTCTCCTCATTTTTCCACACCATTTTTAGGATTTGTTGTGACCGTTGGACGATATCGTCGTCGATCATACGATATCACCTCAGATCGAACGATTTCGTCTAGACTAGGACGTCCAGACGATTTCGTCCCAAACTGATTTTTCATAATTAGCTTCTATTTCAATGGCATCTCTAACCTGGGCAAAAGTGTGTCTGCACAGTTAGAGACCTCCCTCGTTGGATATATCCCAAATTGGGATGATCTTCAACCTCCCAAAATCCTTCCTATGCCTATTTAATCTTAGGCCCTCTCCTTGACATTCCCCTAGCTGAATTTTCTTGTAAAACAAGTTCTATTTGCATTAGACCATCTTAAATCACCATTTGCTTTTGTATTTGTCAAATTTTGTTTGCAGGAACTTTATTGTTTTTCATTCGGAGCAAGCTTAGATCGTCGCAGACGATCCTGTACAATCTCAAACGATCTCGCACCAATTCGAGATGATTTTGACTACAGTCAACATTAGGGACAATCAGTGCCCTAAGTTTACATTCTTTCTCCATTTATCTATTGTTTTGCTTTGCATTAGTTAGACTTATTACTATTTTGCATCCTGGAGTTCACCCATATAGCTTAAGTGCATGATAAGATCATAATTTGTCATTAGAATACTATAATTTACTTGAATTTCTATTCGTAATTATCATTTGGTATCTATATTGTCATTTTACACCATTTTCCTCTGTTAGCATTGCTACATTTTTTGTGTTCTGTATCTATTTCTCTGATTGCAGGTCTTTGATGAATTTTTCTAACGAATTCATCAGATATCAAATGATCTTGTCAGATCGCAAATGATCCTATCAGATCAAAGGTGATCTTGACTGCTTCAAAATCAGAACCCCCATCAGACATCCGGATCAGATATGGTTTTTCTCATCTAGCATATTCTCTATGTTTTAGGTTTAATTATGTTTTTTGTATTCATTTAAATTTGCATTTCATATAGAACAGTTTATATTCATTTGGCCAAACCTAGGATTTGAATGATCAAAGATAAAATTGAACACATCAAACACATTCCCAACCTAGGCGTGGAAACTGCCATTCAAAAGTTTCTTGGTGAACCCACCATCCATCAAAAAATCACCTTAATACCCCTCCTCCGAGATGCGGGACCTTCCAAAGGCCTCTCAGTCTGAGGTATTGTCCCATCCTTCCCGCATCCCCCTTCCGGGTGTGGATCCTTTAGCTTGAAGGTAAGGGTGCAGAAAATTTGGAATGATACAGTGGCCATGCTAGAGGTGATGATGACATCACTTGTCATCTTAAGTCGGTTAACTAAATCAGCTCCCTTATAAAATTTTACAGTAAAATATTACATAAAATAATTATAATATACAATCCAATAAAATTAAATTTAGTTTAACTACATTTGCCAAAGAAATATGTAACCTATAAAGTTGATTCCACTTGTATTGATGGATGCACTTAGAGTTTCTATGAAAACATATAAAAAATACATTAAAATTAAGTATAATTCTATATAAATAAAATACATAATATTGAATGGAAATAAGGTTACCTATTGCAGATTGGTCGACTTCTTCAACATGAGCTGAAATATTATGTGAAACTAATGGAGTTGGAGGAGAAATAGGTGAAGAATACCTAACATATTTTACAGGTCCTAGAAGTAATAGTGTTAATTCCAACTACATGTTAGAATATCCAAAAGCTTCTTGCATATGAACCCTTCTAGTAGCCTCCCTTTTCAAAGAAGAAGTTGTTGCTCTTCTCCGATTAAAGCACAAATTAAAAGTTAAAAAAAATAGATTACATAGATAATTGTCAAATCTTGTGAATTCTTCATATTTGGCTTCTTTGAGAATTGAGGGTAAGACCATTAATTTTATTAGAATATATCTTTGTTTGTCAATATTCTCTATGAGATGTTTTGTGTAAAGTTTTAGATATTTCAATCTTTCTTTACTTTCTTCTATTAATATATTTTGAATATTGTATTCCATGGTAATGTTTTTGAAAATAAATCAATTTCACCTCAATTATCCCTCAATTCAATTCTTGTTTTGCTATAGAATTTCTTGTTGATACCAGTTCAATATCACTTCTTTCAATAATTCTTCTTCTTATATATCCTCTTAATTTTTAATTTTTCAATTCTTTAATTTCTTTCAATTTCAATCAATCAATTTCAAAAACAATTTTAGATTTATTAATCTTTTGATATCTCCTTAATTTTCAATTTTAATTACCTCCTCCAACTTTAATTCTTCCCGAACCAACCTTAAAATTCTTTACTTCTCCAATTCAAATTTCAATTAATCAATTTTCTTATATCTCCTATTCATTGCAATCTTTTAAATAATTGATATACCTTCCTATATCTCCTAAACACTCCAATTTCAAATTGCTTTTCAAATAAATAAAAGAGCATCCAATATTTCCAACTAATACAAAGTATAAAGTATACCTTTGATTTCACTTAACATCAACATATATATTGTTATTTCCTTCAAGTGTTATTGCATGCTATCATTTTAGGCTCAATTTTTTCTCTAGCATATTTCATATTTAGTGTTTCTCAAAATTATTCTTGTAATATGTTATCTAATGTTTACCTCTAACTCTTCCTCAACTATAGTCTACTTCAAGTAGACCTTTCTTTAATGTCTAGCTTGCTTAATCTAGATTCCTTCTAGTGTTTCTTCATAAATCACCTTGTAATTATTGCTTCATATGCACTTTGTTATAGTTGCCATCTTCTAGATCATATTCTCTCATAAATGTAATTCTCTCATGTTTCTATACCTTCACATAGACATAGTCTTTACCTGATTTCATGTAGTTGTAGCCTAGATCTTTCTTTGGTCATAACCTTTTCACATAGCTTAGACCAACGATCATTTACCTCTTGGAGCTTTCCTTATACGTATCCTTTCCTCTTAGCTTAAAGCACCAATCCTTTGCCTCTAAAACATTTCTTTGTACATAGCCTTTACTATAAACTTGGACCATTAGTCCTTCCCTTCAAAACTTCTTTGTAATTTTCTCTTTCTACGTATGTCCCAATTGACTATCCGTAGTCACCTTTTATTTTTTCTCCTTCATCTTTCTTCCAACTTCTTGTCAACTCTTCTTCACTAATCTTCTAGATTCATTCACCAATACTCCACCTTCAATCTTTTCTCCATCTTTCTTCCAACTTCTTGTCAACTCTTCTTCATTAATCTTCTATGTTCATTCACCAGTACTCCACCTTTAGTCACTCCCCTCTCATAGATTATCTTTCTCCACTTTAGATAGAGCTTACTAAAGTGGCTTTTATATCAATGTTAGGAAAGAGGACCAAGTATCATAGGTCAATAACTCTCAAAATCATATAATAACACACATAATCGCATTCAACCATTTAAAATACGACCTGCTACGTGAATTTGCGCGTAAGGTAAGGATTACCAACAACGAATAAAAGTCTAATTGCATGTCAAGAAACGAATCTTCACATCGACAAAAATTAATGGAGACCCCACACGACCTGCAAACAAGCATCTTCTCTATGGAAAACAACTTGCAAAGGGAATGTAACAAGAAAAAGGGGAAAAGAACGAAACTTCGCCTGTTCGAGTGCAGTGGAGTACGCTGATGTCCTCATCTTGTCAGTGTTCACATGAACAACAAAACACAGCGAGAGACCCCACACGAGCATGAAGCGGGAAACCTTTCTATGAATTCGGTCAACAGGAAATGAAGATGAAAAGGATTATTCAACTGCTCGCTATTGAACACAATGTATTCATAACACCCCGATAATATTATATTGACGGTATTTTTGTTTGTATAGGTAAAAATAAATGAGGGTATGTTTGTTTGTATGGGTAAAAATAAATGAAAATTTTGTACTAAATTTTTTTTTCTTTCTATTATAGATAATCTTTGTGGAAAGGAAGGAGTCGTCGCTAGGAAAAACAAAGTATTCTTAACCGCTCATTGGTACCATCTTTCTTTCTTCCTGTCAAGACTACTAGAATGCCAAAATTGTAGACAAGGAAAAGCATCTTTGGATTTTTTTTTTTGATAGGAACCATCAAATTCATGGATAATGGTTCTGCATCGGCATATCCTCACCGAGATACTCCAATACTCGAATAAGATGAATCAGAAATATAATTGTGCAACTGAACATTGGTCTTATACTCGGGGGTTACGAGAGTACGTTGCTACCGGAGCACGTATATATTCGTGCAACTGAACACTGCACGTTGCTACCAGACCAAGTTGAGTTAGTGGAGGAAATGTACCAGAAGATTGGTTGGTTGAGTAAACTATGAAGCAATTACTATTGTAGATCTTGAAATATAAATTTGAAACATAAACTCTATTTAATAAACTTTAAAATAAATAATAAAAATAAAATAAAATAAAAATCAACTTAATCTGGTAAAATATAAAATAATTAAAAAAAAAAACTATAGCAAAAATATATATAATGCTCCTCAGAAATTTCGCAAAAATCGTAGATAAGCTAGATAAGCAAGCATCGTATAGAAATTTTATACCCAAAATTTCTTTCCATGGGGAAATTTTATGCTATAAGCTTCGTACATATTTCCATCAAGCATTAATTCATGAAAATTTTATACTCGAAATTTTCACAAGCGTCATAGATAAGATTTGTGGAAAATTTATACTGAAAATTTCCGCGAAGCATCAATTCGTGGAAACTTAACACTAGAAATTTCCGCGAAGATTCATACAAAATTTATAGAAATTTCTTTCTTGAGATGAGACTCGTGGAAAATTTGTGAAGCATCCTGGATAAGATTAATGGAAAATTTATATTTCTTTCTATCCTAGATAACCTTCGTAGAAAGAAAGGAGTTGTCGCTAGGAAAAAACAATGCATTCCTAACGACTCATTGATACCCTCTTTCTTTTCCCCTTCTATAAAGCGCTTGTGATATGTTTTCCTTTGTTAACCGAAATTGGAATTTCTTTAGAGCCTAACACAGTGAACCACACCCTCCTCCTCTATGTTCTTCCAGTCGTTTATCTCATCAGGAAGTTTCATTCGCTCAGCCTCATACAGTTTCACAATGGGTAACGCTTGCAACATCGGAAATCGAGTGAAGGTGGCAATAAGTTTTAAATTTCCAGCGTGCCAGTCGCCAACAAAAGGGAAGGCAATTCCCGAAGTCATTCACTTGCTGAGTGATGCTGGGAATCGCTTACCAGCAAGGGCAACGACCAGAGTCGCTCACTTGTTGAGCGACTCACGGATTTGCATTAATAAAGACAGCGATTGTTGTTTTTCACCTGAATGTTTGGCTTTGAAAAACAAAGCTTTTATAGAAAATGAAGGCAGGGGTTTAGCTTAGGATTAAAAAATTATCACCAAGAATGCGCAGTCGGGCTGCGCACGTCCAACTATGCAAAGTCGGGGCGATTTTCTCAGTCAACACCCAAGTTCGCTGGTCAAAGGTAGCGTAATCCGACCGCACTGCGTAGTCGGGCAACTGGCATGACACTTAGCCAAAACTGGCTATTCCCGTCTTAGAGCACACGGAAACAAAAGCGTTGTCGATCTTTGCTGTGCAAGCGGGCGATTGTGGCTACACTTAGCCAAAAATGAAAGCGAATAATGCACGTTGCAGCCAAGCCCTTTCACATCGGGGATGTCTGATTGTCGTCCGTTGACCCACACCGGGGACTTAAAAGTAAATCACAAAATTTCTCCTTGGGCTGAAGATGATTAAAAATCTCCACGAATCCTGAGAATTAGAAAAGAAATTGTACAAGACACCATGAATTAAATAAATCCAGAAGAACAAAAATGTAGACAAAGCTTACATGAAACCCTTCAAAATGCCTGAAACAAAGGACAACTATATTTATCTGAAATAAGGGTTACAAAATCCTCGACTAAGGATATATAGACTTTTGCAGATGAAACTGCAGGATAAACAGTGAAGAAAAACAAATGTCGAGTCTACTACTTGGACATAAACTGATGAGCTTCTCTGCTCAGAGAAATTCTCTCGTATGTTTCACTATGAATAATAGCTTCCTTCTCCACTTTCTTCTGCTATTAAGAACTGACTGAACAAGGGTTTATATAACAATGCAGAGGAGCCACAATCGCCAACTACCGCACGGATGAAATAACCAATTGCCTACCCTGCATGAAGGAGATCAATGCTGATTGGATGAATGTCAAAGGGCACGTGTGATGTCACATCAAAAAAATAGGTGGGGGGACGTCCAACTTTATAGTTTTTGGCAAGCATAGTCCGGCGTCACCCAGTATCGCAATGCAGTTGGGAGGAGACTGTAAATCAAGGTTAATTTTTCTAACACCCTCCTTTAATATTAATTTCATGAGCGCTTTGACTCAAAGTTGCTCTCACAATCTGCTGAAGTCTTCCTCCTTCAAAGGCTTCATGAAAATATATTCCAACTGCTCCTTAGATCTACAAAACTACAGCTGAATTCACCATCTTTCTAATGAAATCATACTGAATGTCGATGCGCTTCGTTCGGAAATGGAACACTGGATCCTTCGATAGTGCAATGGCCAAATTTTTATCACAAAAAATTGTTGCCATGCCTTCCAAAGGATAATTTAGTTCACTCATAACTCTTCCTAGCCAAACTGCCTGGCATGCGACTGACGTGGCGGTGACATATTCTACTTCGGATGTGCACAACGCAATGACAATTTGCTTCTTGGATGCCCATGATACTGCCCCCAATTCGAGATGGAAAGCATACCCAGAGGTGCTCTTTCGATCGTCAGTGTTGCCAGCCTAGTCACTATCTGTGTAGCCCACTAGTTCCAACTGGTCCTATTTGGCATAAAATAGGTCAGGTTCCATGTCTCGTTGACATAGCGTAGGATCCTCTTGCCTACTTTCCAGTGCATGTCCTTTAGAGTCTCCATAAAATAGCTAATCAGAATAACTTCAAACATCAAATCTGGCTGAGTTACAGTCAATTACATCAGTCTGCCAACTAGCCCCTTGAACAGAGTTGGATCAATATTTTTGCTAGAGTCCAACCTACTTAGCTTCAAACCTATGGAAACAGGTGTGATGGTAGGTTTGTTGTACTCCATCTTGAACAACTTCAAGACATCCTTCGCATACTTACCCTGAGAAATAAATATGCCATCAGCCGATTGGTCAACTTCAATACCAAGAAAATATTTCATCAGCCCTAAGTCCGTCATCTTGAACTCCTTCTTCATGGTTGTTTTGAATTGGGAAAACACTATTGTGTTGTTGCCAATATAAATCAAATCATCCACATATAGGTAGAGGATAATGAGCTCACCTGCTTCATTTGTCTTCATGTACAAAGTGTGCTCATATGGGCATTTTACAAACCCATTCTGCTAAAAATAGTTGTAAATTTAATTGTACCAAGCTCGGGGTGTCTTCTTCAAACCATATAGGGTCTTCTTCAGCTTTAGGACTTTTCCCTCCTGGCCTTTGATCTCGTAACTAGGTGGCTAATCTATGTAGACCTCCTCCAAAACTTCATTGAGGAAGGCTAACTTGGCATTCATCTAGTACACCTTCCATTTGTATTGTGCTACCAATGCCAAGATCATTCTGACTGTGTCAAGTCAGGCTAAAGGTTCATATACCTCATGGTAATTGATGCCTAACTTCTGTTTATAACCCTTCACCACTAGTCTAGCCTTATGTCTGTCTACTTCTCCTTGGGCGTTGAACTTCATCTTATACACCCACTTGACCCTAATGGTCTTCTTTCCTGTTGGAAGATTTGTTAGTTGCCATGTATCATTATTTTCAATGGCTTTAATCTCCTCGTTCACCGCCTGCACCCACTTCTGATTTTGACTTGCATCTTTGAAATCTACTAGATCAACTTTAGTAAATAATGCAAAGTTAGAGTACTCTTCATCTTCATGAGTTTGGGTTGCCTCATAAATTTCTTTCAAGCTCATTGTCTTCGTTGGTGTCATTAGGTTTTAGATTCTACTTGTAAGTGGAGGTGACTAAGATGGTGTGTTTGTGTTGCTACTAGAATTATCACTGCTGCTGGAGGTTGTAGATGGCTACATACTGCCCTCATCTAAGTCAACTGACTCTAATACTGTTGGCTCTAGCTAGTCAGTATTTGACTTCCAGTTCTAGGCTTCATCTTCAAGAAACTTCACATCATGGTTGATGATGAGCTTCTTCATCACAGGGTTGTACAACCTGTACGCCTTCACCTGCTCATTGTACCCTGTGAAGATACACTTATTAGCTCTATCATCTAGCTTCTACCACTTCTTTTCTAGAACATGTGCATAAGCAATGCACCCAAACACATGCAAGTGAGCCACACTTGGCTTCACACCACTCTAGGCCTCTTGAGGGATTTTCTCCTTCACACTTTTGGTGGAACATTTGTTCAGCAGGTATACTACACATGTTATAGCCTCTTCCTAGAACTCATGTGGCAATCCCTTTGCCTTCATCATACTGCATGCCATCTCCATGATGGTCTAGTTCTTCCTCTCAGCTATGTCATTCTGGTTCAGTGTGTATCTAGTAGTGAGCTACATCCAAATTCCATGCTGTTTGCAAAATTTGTAGAATTCGTTGGAGATGTATTCACCTCCGCCATCTATCCTAAGAGTCTTGATATGATATCCGCTCTATTTCTCCACTAGAACTTTAAAATCCTTCAATCTAGAAAATGCTTTTAACTTTAGCTTGATGGCATAGAACCAGGTTTTTCGATTGAAGTCATTAATGAAACTCAAGAAGTATTTATTGTCGACAAACATGCTGGTCTACATCGGACTGCAGATGTCTGAGTGCAGCAACTCAAATGACTATGATGCTCTCCAAGACTGTTTGGAAGGGAATGAATCCCTGTGTTGTTTATCGACTAAGTAGCCTTCACAAATTTGATTTTGCTGCTCAATAATGGGTAAACCCTTCACCATCGCTGTATGTGCAGCTGATTCAGGCCATTGAAGCTCAAGTGAAAAAATATGAGATGCCACAACCAAGTAGCATCTTTCACAACTACACTCAAACACATAAACGATTCATTTTGAATCTATAGTGAAAAATTTTTGTTTTTCATCATGGACACCATAGATATATGCCCATGCGACATGTCTCTAATAGTGCATACTCTATCTTTAAACTAGACCGTATATCCATTCTACATGAGTTGTCCAATGCTCAGTAGGTTGTGCTTCAGACCAGGTACATAGGATACATATAATGCCTGGTGCGGATGAGGATCTTTCCTTTTCCCATCACAAGAACTTTACTGTTGTTACCCATCTTGACCTCATACTGGACTATTTCATCTAGTTGTGATAACATTTCTTTGTTCTCCATCATGTGGTTGCTACACCCACTGTCCAAATACCAGATGTTCTTTTGGATTTCCTCCTCAATGTTGCAAGTCAGCAGCACATTCCCTCTTGTCACATTTTTGACTTCATCCATGTAATGGGCCTGCTATTGATTCTCCTTGGCCATCCATTTTTTGCACTATGAGATGTAATGGTTGTACTTGCAATAGTAACACTGGAGTTTTAACATATCCTTTTTCTGACTAGGTCCAGGTTGTTGGTTCTTAGCATCACCTCTTCCTCCTAGTTGATGGAAGCCACAATTGATATCTCCCTCACTAGGGTTTGACCGTCCTCCTAACTTGTTTTATTTCCCATCTCTACCTCTATCTCTTCCTCCTTGAGAGCTAGAATCACCATGGTGGGAGTCTTATCTGTCGCTATCTCGGAATGAGACTTAAGCCTTGAATACCTACTCTAGAGAGGTCTGAGATGAATGACTCAATGTCTATTCATGTGTCTGCAACGAACCCATAAGATTTTCTATCGAGAGGGTTTTTAGATCTCTCAAATATTTGATTTCTATCACAACTGAGTCAAACTTGGTAGACAAACTTTTGAGAATCTTATCCATAATTCTCTGACTCTACACAATTTCACCATTCAACCTCATTTGGTTAATGATGTTCATCATTCCAGTGAAGAAGTCACTCATGGACTCAAATTCACCCATCTGTAGATTTTCAAACTCCCTCCTAAGCATATGTAGCTTCACCAACTTCACCTTGTTGGTGCCCTAGTACGAGCTGGCCAAAATCTCCTAGGCCTGCTTCACTTTTGTGGCTAATACGATACATGAGAAGATGGTCTCCTCGACTGCTTGCATGATGTAGAAGAGGGCCTTGTAGTCCTTCTTTGTGTTCTCCTTCAACAAATCCTTGTCATCTTGGGAGAGGGTAGCCAATGCTACTACATCTATCGATTCTGGATAGCTGTTCTCGACTAACTCCCACAACTCCTGAGATCCAAACAAGATCTTCATCTGAATGCTCTAGTAATCGTAGTTCTTATCATTGAAGCACAGGATCTGCAACTTCAGTGAATGATTTCTATCGAAATCCATTCTGCTTCAGTCTCTGCATCAAGCACACAGAAGCTCTGATACAAAATTTGAAGTTTCATTTTTCTTGACCTTTAGTGTCTTGCGCAAGAGTGCACAGTTAGGCTGCACATGAGAGATGTGCTTTTTCGGGCCATGCACGCGTAAAAGTGTGCAGTCAGGCTATGAACAATAAATATGCATAGTCAAGCTGCACACATGAAAAATTTCATAGTCGAGCTACACACAAAAAGAATGCGCAGTCAGGCTACGCATGCCTAACTATGCGAAGTCGAGGTAATTTGGCCGGTCAACACCCAAGTTCGCTGGTCAAATGCAGCGCAATTCGATTGCGCTACATAGTCATGCAACTAGCCTGACACTTAGCCAAAAATGACTATTATCGTCTTAAAGTGCACGAAAACAATAGTGCTGTCAAGATTTACTATGCAAGTAGGTCGTTGTAGCTACACTTAGCCAAAAATGAAAGTGAATAATGCACGTTGCAGGTAAGTCTTTTCACACCAGGGGATGTCTGACTACCGTTCATTGACCCACACTGGGGACATAAAAGTAAATCATGAAATCGCTCCTTTGGTTGAACATGATTAAAACTTTCCACGAATCCTAAGGATTATAAAACAAATTGTACGAGACACCATGGATAAAATAAATCTAGAAGAATGGAAATGCAGACAAAGCTTACACAAAACCCTTCAAAATGCCTAAAACAAAAGAAAACTATGTTTATCTAAAATAAGGGTTACAAAATCCTCGACTGAGGATATACAGACTTTTGTAGATGAAACTACAGGATAAACAATGAAAAAAACAAATGTCCAGTCTACTGCTCATACATAAATTGATGGGCTTCTCTGCTCAGATAACTGCTCTCGTATGTTTCACTACGAATAATGGCTTCCTTCTACACTTTCTTCTGCTATTAAAAACTGACTGAACAAGGGTTTATATAGCAACACATAGGAGCTAGTCACCAACTATCACACGAATCAAATAATCAATCACCTACCCCGCACGAAGGAGATCAATGCAGATTGGACGAATGTTAGAGGGCACGTGTGATGTCACATTGGACAAATAGGTGGGATGCCCAAATTCATAATTTTTAGTGAGCACAATCCGGCGTCGCCTAGTATCACAGCATAGTTGGGAGGAGAGTGCAAATAAGGGTTAATATTTCTAACATAAAGGAGATTTAATGTAGAAAACAAACATGAATTTTATTAAATAACCAAGTTCCAATTACAAAACTTCCTCCATAGAGAGGTATACACACAACTACTGATAATGCAAGATAGATGGAGAAAACATGAAATCCTAAATCTGCTATTCGGTTACGTAGTTATTGTTGCAAATAGTGGCTATACTCCCTTGTTCGCTTTTCTTCTCTTCTGCATACTACATACATGACAAAATACCAATCGAATTGGTATATATAGTTGGACTAGGATGAAAAAAGGCAGGAAAAAACTTCACACAAACCCACACGTGGGAAATAAGTATGAGAATATGTAAGACACATGCGACATCAAATCACTCGTCTTGGCGAGAAGCTCAATACCGCTATTTTTTTCAAGTGATTCCTAGAATCGATTCCCGGGATCACTGTAGTGGGCGAGCAATTCCTGGAATCACTCGCCTTCAAAGTGACTTACAGCTAAGGGTGGAAAGTAGGTTTAATATTTCTAACACTGTCCTTTAAACCATATTTCATAAGAACTTTGACCCCCAACTATTTACGCAATTTTTTGAAGCCCTCCTTCAAAGGCTTCATGAAAATGTTAGCTATTTGCTCCTTGGATCTACAAAACTATAGCTAAATTTTTCCCGACTTCACCAGCTCTCTTATTAAGTGATACCTGATGCTGATGTTCTTTGTATGCCCATGAAACACTAGATCATTCGCTAGTGCTATATTGGAATTGTTGTCAAAAAATACCATTGTCACGCTTTTTGGTGGATGGTTTAGTTCATCCAAAATATTTTGTAGCCATACTACTTGGCATTTGGTTGACGTGGTGAGTATGTACTCGACCTTAGTAGTGGATAATGCGATGATCGATTGCTTCTTAGACACCCATGTCACTGCTCCCAAACCAAGATGGAACGCATACACAAAAGTGCTCTTTCAATCATCAGTGTTGTGAGCCTAGTCACTATTTGTGTAGTCCACCAGTTCCAATTGATCTTGTCTGACATAAAAAATTTCATGGTTTTGCATCTTGTTGACATAGCACAAGATCCACTTGCCTGCTTGCCAATGTGTGTCCTTCGAAATATCCCTAAATTGATTGATCAAGCTAAATCCAAACATTAGATCTGATCGAGTTGTAGTCAGATATGTTAGACTGCTAACTAGTCACTTAAATAGAGTTGGATCAATATTTTTGCTAGAATCCAACTTGATTAGCTTCAAACCTATGTTAATAAGTGTGATAGCAGGTTTGTTTTCGTTCATATTGAACCGCTTCAAGACATCCTTCGCATACTTTCCTAGAGAAATGAAGATACCATGTATTGATTTTTCAAATTTGATGCCAAGAAAATACTTCATCAGCCCTAAGTCAGTCATCTCAAACTCTTTCTTCATGGCTATTTGGAACTGGTGAAACAGTACATCACTATTACTAGTGTAAATTAGATCATCCACATACAGGTATATGATTATTAGCTCCCCTGATTTATTCATCTTCAGGTATAGGATATACTCATATGGTGATTTAACAAATCCATTCTCTAAAAGTAGCCATCAATCTGGCTATACCATGTCCTGGGTGCATACTTCAACCCGTACAAGGATTTCTTTAGATGTAAGACCTTGCCCTCTTGTCCTTCAATCTTGTAACCTGGTGGTTGGTCTATGTAGACCTCCTCCTCCAAAACACCATTGAGGAAGGTTGACTTGATGTCCATCTAGTAAACACTTCAGCTCTTCTAAGCTACCGATGCCATGATCATCCTAACTATGTCAAGTCGAACTACAGGCGCATACACCTCATGATAGTCAATACCTAACTTTTTCTTGTAGTCCTTCGCTATGAGTCTGACCTTGTGTCGATCGACCTCTCCTTAGACATTAAATTTCATTTTATAAACCCACTTGACCCTAATGGTCTTCTTCCCTACTGGAAGATCTGTCAGCTACCATGTGTCATTCTTATCAATGGCATCTATCTCCTCATCCATCGTCTTCACCCACTTCTAATTTTGACTTGTTTCTTCAAACTCAATGAGATCACACTCAGTAAAGAATACAAAGTCAAAATGTTCCTCATCTTCATGATTTTGGGTTACCTCATAGATGTCTTGCAATATTCTCATCTTCACGGGTGTCCTCAAGTATCCTACTTGCAAGCGGAGGTGACTGAGATGATGAGGCTGTGCTATTATTGGTACAATCGCTACTTCTTGAGGCTATAGGTGGTTGCATAGTATTCTCCTCTAAGTCCACTAACTCAATAACTGCTAGCTCACACTGGTCAATCTTTGATTTCCTGTTCTAGGCATCCTCGAGGAACTTCACATCTCGGCTAATGACAAGTTTCTTCATCACAGGATTATACAGTCGATATGCCTTCGCCTGCTCACTAATCCTATGAAGATACACTTTTTTACCTTGTTATCCATCTTCTGTCTCTTCTCTTTTGGAACATATGCATATGCAATGCACCCAAAAACTCGTAAATGAGCCACACTCGAATTTTGTTTGCTCCACGCTTCCTCAGGAATTTTATCCTTCACACTCTTGGTGGGACATCTATTTATTGGAAATGAAATGGCACAAAGTTAGGAGCTAGAGATTATTAACTAGAATGAAAAAATGCGACAAAATTCATTATTCAAACCCTCGGTTACAAAGCTTAAATACTAGATTAATAACCATAATCTAGATACTTTAGGGAAGGAGGAATAATAGGGAGGAAAGGAAAAATTAACTTAGGAGTCTAACTCCCTACCATCCATGTTGTCCAATCCTATCGAGTCAGCTGTCGTCCATGAAGGTAAAAGGTAAGATCCAAAGCTTACAGTTGTAAAAATATTTTTACCCCCCTTTTCTAGTAAAACCCTTTTTAACTTCCAACATTATCCCCCTTAAAGTTGAGAGGACTGACTATAAAGTCTCTCAAATTTATATATTGAGCTTTAGCCATGCCTTTGGTGAAGATATCTACAATGTTATCCAAAGTGTTGTAATATTTCAGCTCAACTATCTATTGTTCCACCATGTCTCGAATGAAGTGATACTTCATATCGAAATGTTTTGATCTACTATGGTGGATTGGATTGTATGCCAATTGAATGGCACTGATATTATCACAATACAGTCGAGTTGGACCACTTTGAATTTCTCCAATATCTTCAAGGATTTTTCTCAACCATAGGTCTTGATTACTAGCATGAGTGATGGCTATATACTTAGCCTCAGTAGATGACAATGCTACAATAGTTTGCTTCTTGGAACTCCAAGTTATTAGCCCTGATCCTAGACTAAAATAGATCCCTGATGTAGATTTTCTATCATCTATATTGCTGCCCCAATCACTGTCACTAAAACCAACTAATTTCATAGAATTACATTTGTGATAATGGATTCCAAAATCCAATGTACCTTTTACATACCTTAAGATTATTTTAGTTGATTTTAAATCCAGCTCAGATGGACTTGCCATAAACATTGAAACTAGAGAAATAACATATTGAATATTGGGCCTTATGTTAGTGAGAAACATTAAACTCCTGACCATGCTTCTATAATTGGTCATGTCAACCTTTGGTGCTTCGTCTTCCTTGCTCAATTGGATCCCATGTCCAATTGGAGTTGCAACTAATTTGCACTGCTCCATGGCAAATTTCTTGATCATGTCTCGAGCATACTTGTGTTGACATATGAAGATCCCTCTATTTGATTGATGCACTTCCATACCTAGGAAGTATCGCATTAGACCAAGATCTTTCATCTCGAACTGCTTCATCATGGAGTTTTTTAACTTCGTATTCATTCTAGTGTTACTACCCATAAATATTAGATCATCCACATACAAACAAACTATGAGAATGTCTACTCAATGCTTTAGGTAGTACAGTTCTGGTTCACTTTTGCTTCTTATAAATCTCAACTTGCTAAAATAGCCATCAATGCATGAGTACCAAGTAAATGTGTGAGCACCAAGATCTTGGTGCTTGCTTGAGGCCATAAAGTGCTTTTTTCAATTTGCAAACTAGGTTTTCTTTTCCCTGTTCCTGGAAACCTTGAGGTTGTTGAACATACACCTCTTCTATCAAGTATCCATTTAGGAAAGTACTTTTTACATCCATGTGTTGAACATTCCATCCTTTATGTGCTGCTAAGGAAAGAACTGATCTGACTGTCTCTTGTCTTGCAACAGGAGCAAAAGTTTCCTTGTAGTCAATGCCATATTTATGAGTAAAACCTTTTGCTACTAGTATTGCCTTATGCCTTTCGATTCTTCCATCATCATTGTACTTGGTCTTGTAGACCCATTTACATCCAACACATTTTTTACCTTTGGGTAGCTTGACTAGCTCCCAAGTATCATTATTTTTTATAGAGGTGATTTCCTCTTCCATGGCTTCTTGCCATATATTTTGATTACATGCCTTCTCATAGCTAGTTGGATCTAGCTGTGAACTAGTCAATAAAGCATAATTGACTTCATCTCCTCTAGGTTCATGAGAGTCATCATCCCCATACAATTGCAAGTTTTCAAGTTTTTGCAGAACTGAATTCATTTCACTAGCTTAGCCTCTAGTGAATTTTTGCTGGAAATTTTGATCCAGCATTTGATATGATGGATGATGTTGTAAAGTTCTTCTACCTCTTGATGGATAGTCAATGTCCATTTGTGAAGAACTTATAGATCTTTGTGGAGAATGACTTGCACTGGTGTCTGATGTACCTGTAGTACTCTTGCTTGAGCTTGGAGGGGGTGTCCCTTTCTTCTTTGGAGACATTTGTTGTACCTGCTGAATCTGTGTAGAATTTACATATTGGGATCCATCATCAATAAAAAAAAATTGATGACCCCATTCTCCCCCTTCATCAAAAATTACGTCCCTGGAAAGGATAATCTTGTGGGTCTTGGGATTTTAGAGTCTATAAGCTTTAGTAGACTCACAATACCCTATAAATATACAAGCTTGACTTTTGGGATCAAGATTTTTCCTCTTCTCATCAGGAATGTGTGCATATGCTAAAGAACCAAAAACTTTGAGATGCTTTACATTTGGTTTCCTTCCGTACCACCCCTCATAAGGAGTGACACCATCTAAACTAGAAGTTGGACTTCTATTTAGAATATATACATTGGTTCTTACAACATCAGCTTAGTACATATTAGTCAGATGCTTAGTCTAAAGCATTGTTCTTGCCATCTCAACAATGGTGCGATTATTTATTTCGGCTACCCCATTCTATTGTGGGGCATAAGCAGTGGTGAACTGCCTTTTGATCTCATTTGCTTTACAATATACCAAGAATTTTGTTGAGGAGTATTCACCTCCTCGATCTATCCGAAGAAATTTTACATAATTTCCACTTTGTTTCTCTACATTATTTCTGAAATCTATGAAGCAATCAAAAACTTCATCTTTATGTTTCAAGAAATAAATCCAGCACATGCAAGAAAAATCATCTATGAAAGTGAGAAAGTAAGAATTGTTTCCTAGACTCTTTGTCTGCATTGGACCATAGATGTCCGAATGTACTAACTGAAGTGGATAACTGGCTCTCCACACTTGTCCTTTCGAAAACTTCGATCTTGAGTGCTTTCCCAAAGCACATCCTATGTAGACTTCCTTCTGTTTTGTCATTTTGGGACCTATCACCATAGCTTGAGAAGTTAGTAATTTCAAGCTAGCGGAATTAAGGTGACCATATCTCAAGTGCCAAAGTACACTTGGATTTTCTATGGCTATATTTGCAAGTTTAGCTCCCCCTGGCTCACCAAAATTGAGAGGGAATAACCGATTCTTGGTCATAGGAACCTGTGTGATGACTCGATTACAATTTTTTTATCAAGAATGAGACATTTTCCTTCATCAAAAACAAGTTTGTAATTGTTCTCCATCATTTTCCCAATGCTTAGCAGATTGTTTTGAAGCTTTGGAGTGTAGTAGATGTCATTCACTGTCTTGAGTCCTCGTTTTGTTGGAACTTCCATGGTTCTGATGCCTTTGACTTGCAAATATTTATCATCCCCTAATTTGATTTAGGATGTATAAGTGGAATCTAGAGTAGAAAATATATTTTTGCTGCCACTCATATGGTTTGAGAAACCAGTATCCAGATTCCAGGTGTCATTGAGATTCTGTTCTGATTGACCATATGAAAGAAAAATATTAGATTGTTCATCTTCTTCTCCATAGGTTCCATATTGACTGTTGTTGTATTGAGAATATTTTGACCAGCAATCGTGAGCAAAGTGACCTGCCTTGCCACAGTTGAAACAAGATGACTTGGAATTGTCACTTCCTCACCCTTGATTTCCACTTCCTCCTAAATTTCCTCCTCGATTTTGATTTACACCTTTGTTTTGATTGCCTCGTCTGTTGGAGTTGCCTCATCTATTGGAGTTGCCTCCTTTGTTCTGATTGTCTATGCGTTTATCTTATCTCTGATCTCTGCCTTGGCATATTCCATGTCCTCTTCCAGTATTTTCATTTGAGGTGAAGGCTTTATCATCACCTCCATAGCTGGTGGAAGTAGATTCCTGTAATCTATCTTCATGAGACATTAGTGATATGATTAAGGCATCAAATGAAAAAGTGGACAAATTTTTCTATTCTTCTAGGATCATAGCAACATGATTCCATATTTTTGGAAGTGTTCGCAACACTGTTAGAGTAATATTCCATTAACTTGGGATACTTACCATTTACTCCACTAGGTAAAAGATTATTTACATTTATATTTTACTATCTAGATATTTATTCTTCTATCCTAGGTTAATCTCTAAATATCCTAGGTTAGTGGTTTGGTTAGACTTCTCTACCTAGGTTAGTGTTTAGCATCATGCAACTTCCTACTCTATTGTTAGAGGGTAGTTAGCACTATTTCCTAAAGTTGTTAGTTAGTCTATTTATTTAATCATAGACTTTCTATTGTAACAGTTAGTTTATTAATTGATCATTGTTTTTTCGCTCACTCACTTGATCACATTGGTATCATCGTAGCAGGGTGGCCTAATACGAGCTTCACTCGTTCCACCCGACCTAGACTTAGCATAGTCTTCAAGGGCCCTACAGGCCTTCAGGACCTACATGGACCCTGAGGCGTATCCTAGGCTGCAGGGCCCGCAGGCCCATATCATCGGGCGACCACGGTAGCAGGCCCGTAGACCCCGAAAAATCTGATAGAATTCTGATGTCCAACCTATTTGTCCTGATAAAAGACCCGAACCTGCAGCACAGGGCCCGGATCCTAAGGGCAGGAGGCCCTCTGATTACCGATAGCCACTAGTGCTACACCCATAGGGTCCAGTACACAGCCAGGAGGGCAAGCGTGCCCTCCCAAGTAGAGATCAAACCCAAACCCATGGGCAGGAGCACCCTCGGGTCTAAAACCTCTGATCGTCGGTGACCACGACCAGCAAACCAGATCCGGTGATCGAGATCTACGAGTGTAGGCGTGCCCTTCGATCCTCGATGATCGGCCGACACAGATTCGATGATCGATATCTGTGAGGGTAGGCACGCCCTCCTATCCCTGACGACCGAATCAGAGACCCTATAACTGCGGACAAACTCCCAGGCATAAATCTTGAGGACAATCGTAGCTAGGACCCACGAGCACTTGGGCACATATCCTAATGCACTGACTCAGTCCACTCATCTGGTGACATGTGGCGACCAGATGCGACCCCGGGCATAATTCTTGAGATGGACACGTGGCAGAAAACCACTAGACAGGACACGTGGTGGACAGCCACTGGAACGAACACCTGGACGAGACCGAACATGTGGCATGCTGATGCGACCTCGGGCACAAATCTTGAGGTATTAATGTGGCACTACCACTTGGACAGGACAACTGGATGACGACTGACACGTGGGTGACATGTGGCAGACTGACAATGTGCCCCCCTGACCCGACTAGCCATGATGTGGTAGAAAACAAAAGGTCAACGAAGGACTCTGATTGCCCGTAGGCAATCGAGTCCTCATAGGGGCTAAGTCATTTTTAAATGACTTACATGTGCCTTCACGGCGCATGTGGGACTAAAGTCCCAATTTTTTTTTTTAAATCTATAGAGCGCACAAAGTCACATGCTCCAAGGCCTAGGGAGGGGAGGCTTCAAGATGAAGTCTCCTCCCCAATATCTCTATCGGGCTAGCTAGCCCGACTGGAGGTTGAGCCCTCTCCAAGGCGCGACCCGACAAGGAGGTCAGGAGTTCGACTCCCGTCGAGGCCAAATTTTTTTTGCTAAAATGCGGGCGGAGGAATGGACCAAGTAAAAAGGGTAAATTTTTTTATTTTTTTGTAAATTTTTAATTATTTTTTTAATCTTTTGTTTAAAATCAAATTTTTTTCCAAAATTACATTGATTTTTTACAAAATTAATTTTATTATTAATTAAATAATGATTAGATTTATTAAACTTTTGCATTAAAATAGAGAATTAAGGATCTATTTTTTTTATTTTTTAGAGCAAAAAACCCCTTGTGGAGCCACCTTGGTCTGAGAGACCACGAACAGGGGGTTCTACACCGTCAAAGTCACCCAAGGTCGCACCCGACCCTGCTCGCACCAACATTATCAATTGGATTTTAGATACCCAATTCAAATTTTTGGTAGGGTGGAGATTTGAACCTAGGACCTCCCTTAGAGGATTACCCTCTCCTCTCCAACTCACCTACAACACTTGGGTAGGATCTATTTTTGCAATCAAAGTTAAGGAGCTTTTGTTTTTCTCCATGGGCGAATATAAGACATAGAACAACATCTACTTCTATTGCAAATAAGAAAACCTTAAACTCTTCTCAACCTTGTTAGTTTTGCACAATCCAAGAGGGACAACATCAAAGACATTTGATTCTTTCTTGCACAAATAGCAAACAAGGAGACTGAATTTTTTTTGTAAAATTCAAAAGGCAAAATGTGCATTTGTTTTCTTCGAAGGGGGATATAAGACATAAAATTGCACATTCTTTTTTGCAAAAATTTGAGAAGAAATTGTAACCTTGGGTCCATCAAAAACTAAGTCGTGTGTCGACTAGTTCTAGAAGCCTTCCAAATGCAGGTCGTGTGTTGACTTGTCTTGGAAGGAGTGCTCAAAATTGTTAATTTTGCAAAATATAGGGGAGAAGACAACATTGTACTTCTTTTGCAAAATTGGAAAACAAAGTAGGAGACATAAAAATATCATTTTTTTTTGCACAACACAAATACACATTTTGTTGCAAAAATTAAAAGGTGCATTTTTTATTTTACTCGACACCTTAATTGGCAAATTAGGTGCATTTTCGGTTGCATCCGACACCTAGGTGATAAGAATTTTGTGGGTATTCTTGTTTGATTATTGCATTTTTTCTTTTGCAATTATAAGTCATAGAATCAAGAACACACTAAACCCCAAAATTTCACAAATTTGTGTAAATCCTTGCACAGATTTAAAGCCAAAATTACTTGATATTCTCTCCTAAATCAGCCAAACCCCTAATTCACTCTTATTTGTTTGGCTTAATTTCCTCAAACTTTTCATCCTTCTTGAAGGGAGTTAAGGCAGGTGCCATTAAATATCTGTTTGAGTGAATTATATTTTGGTACTCTTTTAGGATAATCCAAAGAAAGAACAAGTTTTTTTTTGAATATAAGGAACCTTAAAAGTTGCAATCCTTTGCACTAAGGGGGGATAATTCCTTTCTTCCTTCAAAACATCGATTTTGATAAGAGGGACATAAAACTTGTAAAGGCAATCAGAAAATTCCAAGTCATCAACATTAAAACTTTTCTTTTAGACTTCATAATAGCAATCATGCTTGAAGTAATTACAATAAGAAAGGACAAATTGGTGAACTTTTTTGATCAAATTGCCTAGAAAGCATAGTTTTGCACAAATTGTAAAATTGAAAACCATGACACCATTCAGTGTTGGTTTCAAAACAAGAAAAACTAAAATGGCAACGGCACAACACATAAGCCATATTTCTTGTGAAGTGTCTCATTCTGATTCTGTTTTTGGTTCAAAGATAGCACAAGGAGTGCTAAATTTCTACAATAATTTTGTAGAGGGAAAACACATGTGTCCCTTGGGCAAAAACACCATATTCTCTCTCCTATTTTTGGCTTCATAAATAGCATAAGTTTTTTTGTTTGAAGACCTTGCAATAAGGGGTGGTTGTACCTCTTTTAGGCTTCATAAATAGCAAAATCTAGATGTTTGAAGTACTTGTAACAAGAGGAGCGACTTTTTGTGATGTAAAATTGTCTAGGAGGCCATATTTGTAAAATCCTTCACAACACTCTTGAGTTGCATATTTTTTGCAATTGAGGGGGGATATCCATTTCTTTTCTTCACTCATTTTTTTAAATAGGGAAGATGACTTATAAGGGTGCATTTTTGGATTTGACCGACACCTTAGTCACACTTACTTCAGAAATTAATTACACTATATTTTGCAACAAGAAGGGGGGAACTTATAAGGGTGCATTTTCGGCAGCGACCGACACATTAGATACCTTATCTTTTGCAAAATCATATTGTAAATGAATGAACTTTGTATGAAGTGATATATTCTACTACACCTAGTGATTGCAGCGGTAGTTTACCCATGCAAATCAGTTGGATTATGTGATTACAATAAGGACATTCGTTGGCGTGAAGACATAGTGAGGAATGACCCACTTTTTGCTTAGGAGCAGCTAGAGCACTGTGACAGAGCAAAGAACTAGCAGATCAACATCTTCTTCATTGTATTGGGGCAGTTATATACTTTTCCCAAATATTTTTGTATTAGAGGGATATGTGTGTATTACCCAAATAATGTAATATGTGTGTATTACCCAAATAATAGAGTAATATTCCATTAACTTGGGATACTTACCATTTACTCCACTAGGTAAAAGAGTATTTACATTTATCTTTTACTAGCTAGATATTTATTCTTCTATCCTAGGTTAATCTATAAATATCCTAGGTTAGTGGTTTGGTTAGACTTCTCTACCTAGGTTAGTGGTTAGAATCACGCAACTCCCTACTCTATTGTTAGAGGGTAGTTAGCGCTATTTCCTAATACTGTTAGTTAGTCTATTTATTTAATCATAGACTTTCTATTGTAACAGTTAGTTGATTAATTGATCATTGTTTTTCCGCTCACTGACTTGATCACAAACACTTTTGTTACAATTGTCTCAGGTTTAATATCCTTTCCAAGTAACCATTTTATCAACAATTGCTTTTACTTTTACACAGTAATCACCTACTTTTTCATCTTCTTTCATTTTAAGATTTTCAAAATCTCTTTTTAGTGTTTGAAGCCTTACTTGCTTCACTTGATCACTACCTGGGAATCCATCTTGTGAAGCTTTCCAAGAAGCTTGTGCAGTTGTACAAGTAGCGATTCTAAGGAATATATTCTTCTCCAATGTTGATTGAAGATGAGAAAGAGCAGAAGAGTTGCTCTTTTGTCCTTCTTTTAGTGTTTTCTTATCTGCGACACTTAAAATTGCCCAGTTTGTGGGTTCTGTGTAACCCTCTTCTACTATGTCCCATAAACCTTTCCCTAAGAGCAAGGTCTTCATTTTTATAGACCAATACTCATAGTCATATCCATTAAATTCTAGAATAGGTATGTTGTTTCTTGAGTCCATAGTTTCTAAAACACTTTTATTTCTCGGTTACAAAAAAAAGTACTCTGCTTTTTGAAAGAAGGAAGAAAGAAGAAAGAAGAAAGAAGAGATTACAAATTTAAGTCAAATCTGGCTTGACGCACTCTATCACTGATGGCTTGTTCCTCTTACTGTGGTGCTGCTACTTCTTGAGGAACAATTTTTTTTGCTTTTTCTTCTTCGTCGTCGCTAATTAGAATGATCTCTGGTGGATCTGGTCCTAAAAATTCTACTAAATTACTATAATGAGTATATTCAGTTTCTTGATGTTCAATTGCAATTGATTCAGATTGCTCAAATTCACTCCTCAATGAATTGTCTTCAAAATCAGCCTCGTACCCTGAGTCAGGATGCCTTTGATGTGCGATTACTACATTTTGAAGTTCATTAAATACAACATGGAGTCTGTAACTCCTTACTCTGTCATCAAATCTTTCTGGATTTGCTCTTGCTAAAATTGCACATAAGGCATGATAACAACCATTCGGTCTTATCATCAATGCCTAGTTACAATTTTACAATTATTTTTTTACAAAATTAAGCCTCTCGGGATTTAGAATCTCAATTTGATGATTCCCCGAATCAATAAAAAAACTTTACCTTTTACAAGAAAATTGCCTCTTAGGCAATTGCTACTATTATATTTTATTAAAAAAAATTTATAAACTTATTTAATAAAAAAATAATTGTTCTTTTAGAAGAATTAGAAAAAAAAATTATAATTGATTTATTAAATATGGAAATAAATTTGAATTTAAAAAAAAAATTAAAACTAAAACTAAAATTAAAAAAAAAAAAACTTTAATCAATAAAAAATGCAGCGGGTGGGAGTCGAACCCGTGATTAAGCAGGAGGCTACGTCTTAGGTTGGCTCCTCAAGCCAGTCGGACTTCGTGGACCGATGGAAGCCAAAGGAGGCTTCCCTCCTTTGAACTGTCACGGCCACGCAGTTCCAAAAAAAACATGGGACTTTAGTCCCACATTGGCTGTGCATAGCCAATATAAGGGTTTAAAACCATTTGAAGACACAAAGGTCTTCGATTGCCTTTGAGCATTCTTTGATCGAGCCTTTTGCCTTCATCGTTCACCACTTGTTGCGTGCCACTTTTCGTGTCTGTCTCCCATGTCTGTCAGCCACGTGTAGCTTCTGTCTCCCACATTTGTTCACCATGTGTCACGTCTATCTCCCACGTGTGTTCGCCACTTATCACATCTTTGTCAGTCTATCTGCTCACCACGTGTCAGTCTGGTTAGCTCCTCGATTTGTGTGCTCTGATTTCCTTGAGATCCACTTTTTCCTATGGGCCTCCTCTAAGCTCATCTATCTGTAGGCCTCCTAGGCCTCCTTGTGATCTGTGTCCACCTATCGATCACCTCGGGCTCTATGTTCGCCTGTCTAGCCTGCTCCTCGAGATTCGTGTCCGTCGGCTCTGATACCAAATATTGGAAATGAAATGGCACAAAGTTAGGAGCTAGAGATTATTAACCAGAATGAAAAAATATGACAAAATTCATTATTCAAACCCTCGGTTACAAAGCTTAAATACTAGATTAATAACCAAAATCTATGTACTTTAGGGAAGGAGGAATAATAGGGAGGAAAGGAAAAATTAACATAGGAGTCGAACTCCCCACCGTCCATGTTGTCCAATCCTATCGAGTCAGCTACCGTCCATGAAGGTAAAAGGTAAGATCCAAAGCTTATAGTTGTAAAAATATTTTTACCCCCATTTTCTAGTAAAACCCTTTTTAACTTCCAACACTGTTCAGTAGGTAAAGTACATAGGTTATAGCTTCTGCCCAAAACTTGTACGACAAACCCTTCACCTTTAGCATACTCCATGCCATATCCATAATGGTTCTATTTTTCCTCTCAGCTACACCATTATGTACAGTGTGCATTTGGAAGGAAGTTGCTTCCGAATTCCATGTTGCTTGCAAAATTTTTTGGAATCATTGGAGATGTATTCACCTCCACCATCTGTCTTGAGAGTTTTTTCTTGGTAGCCACTGTTTTTCTCCACCAGAGCCTTGAAATCCTTAAAATTGGAAAAGGCTTCTCACTTCAGCTTGATGGGATAAATCCATGTCTTCCCTGAAGTCATCAATGAAGGTCAATAAGTACTTGTTACCGATAAACATGTTGGTTTGTATCAGATCACAGATGTCTAAGTGCACAAACTCTAATGCTTGTGAGGCTCTCCAATACTGCCCTGAAGGAAATGAATCCCTATGTTGTTTGACGACTAAGAAACCCTCACAAATTTAATTTGGCTACTCAATAAGGGGTAAACCCTTCACCATATACTTCTTGTATAGTAGATTCAAGATACTGAAGCTCAGGCGACCAAATCTGAGATGCCACATCCAGGTAGCATCCTTCACAACTACACTAAGAGACATTAGACTCATTTTGAATCTATAGTGAAAACATATTGTTTTTTGTCATGGACATGGTTGTGATTTGTCCATGTACTTTGTTTTTGATGGTGCAGACTCCATCATTGAATTGAACAGTGTGCCCCTTGTGCCCATATTTTTGGCTTCATCTGTGTAGTGGGCTTGTTGTTGGTTCTCCTTGGCCATCCTTTTTCTACACTCGGAGATGTAATGGTCAAACTTCTTGCAGTAGTAACATTGGACCTTTGATTTGTCCTTCTTCTGATCAGATCTAGCTTGTTGATTTCTCCAACTGCCTCTTCCTCCTTTCTAATGGAAGTTGTAGTTGGTCTCCTTGTCATTAGGGTTTGACCTTCCTCCTTGCTTGTTGCCTTTTCCACACCTAACTTTGCCTCTCCCTCCTTATGAACTAGAGGCTGATTTGTTCATCTCGGTCCTCTCCTTTTTCCTCATCATATGGTTGCTACACCCACTGTCGAGATATCGGATGATTTTCTTGCTCTCCTCCTCAATAGTGTACGTCAACAGTATGTTCCCATATGCATCTCTGGTCCCCGTATTTTTGGCTTCATCCATGTAGTGGGCTTGTTGTTGGTTCTCCTTGACCATCCTCTTTCTACACTTGGAGATGTAATGGCCAAACATCTTGCAGTAGTAACATTGGACCTTTAATTTATCCTTCTTATGATCAGATCTAGCTTGTTGATTTCTCCCACTGCCTCTTCCTCCTTCCTAATAGAATTTGTAGTTGGTCTCCCTATCATTAGGGTTTGACCTTCCTCCTTTCTTGTTGTCTTTCCCACACCTACCTTTGCATCTTCCTCCTTATGAACTAGAGGCTCCATGGTGGGAATCTTGTCTACCATTGTCTCGAAATGAGACCTATGCCTTGAATGCCTACTTTAGAGAGGACTGAGATGAACAACTCAGCATTTTCTCATGTGTCAGCAAGGAACCCATGAGCTCATCTATCGAGAGGGTTTTTAGATCCCTTGATTCTTCGATTGCTATCACAATTGAGTAAAACTTAGTAAGCAAGCTTCTAAGAATCTTCTCCACAATCTCTCTATTCAACTGTATCTGGTTGATGATGTCTGTTGTCTAGGTGAAGAAATCATTCATGAACTCCAACTTGTTCATCTGCAGGTTCTTGAAATCCCTCCTTAGCATTTGCAGCTTCACCAACTTCACCTTGTTGTTTCCCTAATATGAACTGGCCAAGATCTCCCAAGCTTGCTTCGCCTTGGTTGCTGCTGCAATCCATAGGAATATCGTCTCCTTGACCTCTTGCCTTATGTAGAATAGGGCCTTCTAGTCCTTCTTCGTATTCTCTTTCAATAGGTCCTTGTTTGCTTGAGAGAGTGCGGCTAGGGCTGCTACATCTGTCGGTTTTGAGTAGCCATTCTCGACTAAATTCCATAGCTCCTAAGATCTAAACAAGATCTTCATCTAAATGCTCTAGTAGTCGTAGTTCTTGTCGTTGAATCATGAGATCTACAATTGTAGGTTGTTGTTGTAGGAAACCATGCTTCAATCTATCATGTCATGGCACTGAAGCTCTGATACCAATTTGAATGTTTTAGAATCACCAAGGATCACTCTACAGAGTTAGCGACCATGGGAGTCGCTATTTGCTAGCAGCGACTCTGAGCGTCGCTCACTATATGAGCGACAACTAACGATCACTTTAAAACCAAGTGATGGTTGGTATCGCTCGATATAATGAGTGATTGCAGGAGGCAAAGGAAAGAGCAACTATGAGAGAAGAAAAATAATTAGAGACAAGTTTTCAAACAAACGACGACAATTGCTAGCTCCATGTGCGATTTTGGGATTCGCGGATAAGATGGAGCATTGAAGGTTAAGTTGGTTTTAAGATAGCGATCCACAACTAATATTGCAACATCAAAAATTGAGCGAAGGTGACAATAAGTTTTAAATTTCCAGCATGTCAGTTGCCAACAAAAGGGAAGGCAAGTCCCGAAGTCGCTCACATGCTGAGCGATGCTGGGAATCACTCGCAAAAAATGGCAATGACCAGAGTCGCTCACTTGTTGAGCGACTCTTGGGTTCGCATTAATAAAGACATCGATTATTGTCTTTCATCTGAATGTTTGACTTTGAAAAACAAAGCTTTTATAGAAAATGAAGGCAGGGGTTTAGCTTAGGATTAAACAATTATCACCAAGTGCACATTAGGAGAAAGGATATTTAATGTAGAAAAAAAATTGAATTTTATTAAATAAAAGAGTCTGAATTACAGTACTTCCTCCACAAAGGAATATACACACAACTACTCACAAATGCAGGATATACAGAGAAAACATGAAATCCCAAATCTGTTGTTCAATTCTCCAGCTGCTGCTGCAAATAGTGGTTCTGCTCCCCTGTTCGCTTTTCTCCTCTTCTGCACACTACATACATGACAAAATGCCAACCGAACTGGTATATATAGTTGGACTAGGATGATAAAATGCGGTTAAAAACTTCACACCAACCCACACGTGGGAAATAAGTGCAACAAGATGGAATACATGTGTGGCATTAAATCACTCGTCTTGGTGGGAATTTCAATGTCGTTGTTCAAGTGATTACCGGAACCCCGGATCGCTGTAGTGGACGAACGATTCCCAAAATTGCTCGCCTTCGAAGGTGGAAAGTAGGTTTAATATTTCTAACATTTTGGCATTTATTTATAGCCGTTTCATTTGATATAAATTGCTTCATATCAGATAATGATATGCAAGAGGGAACAATCTACTTGCATCTAATCAAGCAATGCATATTGGGTTTTCTTTGATTTTGCAGTTGGCCGCGACAAGCCAATAGATGATGTCATTGAGCTTCTAGACCTCGAAGGTCAATCTACAGGGAAGATGGTGGTTTTCTACGACATCGGCAACATCAGGAAGACAACGCTGTCGAAATCTGTGTACAACATTCTCAACCTCACGGGCTACAAATACTGCAGGGTTGTCATGGAACAAGACTATTCTAAGAGTGACACTAAGTCTATGCAGGAACAGATTTTGCGAGACTTATTTAACAAAGACGTTATGTTGAGGGATTACGTAGAGGGTTGTGAACAACTTTCAGAGGCTTTCAGAAAAGAATCAAATCCGCCGTTGTTTATGTTTATAGATAATGCTCTTAAAGGAAGTGATCTAGCCATGCTTCTGCCGGACCTCTCATGCCTTCCAGTTCAGAGTAGGATCCTGATAACCACAAGAAAACTTGATGAGACTGACATAGTATTGCACCCTCATATTTGTTAGAAAAATTAACCCAGATTTCACGCATGTGCCCAACTGCGCTCCGAACCTTGGGCGAAACCGGATTGCACTCCAGACATGGGCGAAGTCGGACTGCACTGTCGCAGTCTGGGATCCCGACAAAGGGCTGACATGACGCCGCACCTACCCTCTGACAGATGTGACGCTAGTGCAGCGATTGGTCAAAAACCCTAGTTGAGGGCCTGTCAGAACCTGTCAGAGGACAAACCCCAATCCTCCTCTTCCCGCGGCTATATAAGGCGTCTCGGGTATTTCAGATTGTAGAAGAAGAAGAAGAAGAAGAAGAGAGGAGGAAGAGCAGTGCAAGAGGAGCAGAGGCAAAGAAAAGTATCTCAGCGAGCAGTTTGACTCAGCTGATTAATGTCTGAGCAGCCGACTCGACATTTTGTCTGTTTAACTTATCCTGCAGTGCAGCCTGCAGATGATTGTAATTTCCTCGGTTGAGGAACTTTGTAACCCCCGTTTAATATAAATAAAGTTTGCTATTTGTTTTCAACAAAAAAAATTAAAAAAAAATTAAATTTAATTCTTCAAATTGGTATCAGAGCTGATAGTGCCGTGACACGGAGATAGAAGCATGGCTTCTGAGAGAAACTCGCTGCAGTTGTAGATCCCACGATTTAACGGCAAGAACTACGATTACTGGAGCATCCAAATGAAGATCCTGTTCAGATCTCAGGAGCTATGGGAGTTAGTCAAGAATGGCTACCCAGAATCGGCAGATGCAGCAGCACTGGCTGCCCTCTCTCAGGCAGACAAGGATTTGTTGAAAGAGCACAAGAAGAAGGACCAGAAGGCCCTCTTCTACATCATGCAAGCGATTGAGGAGACCATCTTCCTACGGATTGCATCAGCCACCAAGGCCAAGCGGGCACGGGAAACCCTAGCAAGTTCGTATCAGGGCACCGACAAAGTGAAGTTGGTGAAACTGCAGATGCTCAGGAGACAGTTTGAGAACCTGCAGATGAGCGAGTCCGAGTCGATAAGCGACTTCTTCACCCGGATGACTGACATTATCAACCAGATGCGGTTGAATGGAGAAAATGTCCAGAGCCAGAGAATCGTGGAAAATATTCTCAGAAGTCTTCCTGCGAAGTTTGACTCAGTTGTGATAGCAATCGAAGAGTTGAGGGATCTTACAACCCTCTCGATAGATGAACTCATGGGTTCATTGCAGAACCATGAACAGAGGCTGAGCCATTCATCTCAGACCTCTCTGGAGCAAGCATTTCGTGCTCAAGCCTCAGTCCGAGATAGCGGCAGACAAGACTCCCACCACAGCGCTTCTAGTTCTCAAGGAGGGAGAGGCAAAAGTAGGCGTGGGAGAAGTAACAAGCAAGGAGGGAGATCAAACCCTCATGACACTGAGCCAAGTTGCAACTTTCATTAGCAAGGAGGAAGAGGCACTGGCAGAAATCAGCAAGGAAGCTCTCAACAGAAAAAGGACATGTCAAAGGTCCAATGCTACTACTGCAGCAAGTTCGACCATTATGCCTCACAGTGCAAGAATAAGATGGCGAACGAGAATCAGTAGCAAGCCCATTATATGGAGGAACCCAAAAATGCAACAGGAGGAAATGTATTGCTGACTTGCAGTATTGAAGAGGAGAGCAAGAAAAACATCTGGTATCTTGACAGTGGTTGCAGCAACCACATGACTGGGAACAGAGAGATGTTCTCACAATTGTATGAAACAGTCCAGTCCGAAGTCAAGATGGGGAACAACAACAAAGTTCTTGTGATGGGGAAAGGAAAGATCCTCATCCGCACCTGGCACGGTGAAAGAAAAACAATTCAAGATGTTTTTTATGTGCCTGGGTTGAATCACAATCTGTTAAGTGTTGGACAACTTGTGCAAAAAGGGCACACTGTACTGTTTAAAGACGATGTCTGTTCCATTAGAGACAAAGTCCATGGACAAATTGCAACTATGTCCATGATGAAAAACAAAATGTTTTCGTTGTAGATTCAGAATGAATCATTGATGTCTCTGAGTGCAGTTGAGAAAGATGCTACCTGGTTGTGGCATCTCAGATTCGGTCACTTGAGCTTTAGTGGCCTAAATCAACTGCACATAATGCGAATGGTGAAGGGTCTACCCCTGATAGAGCAACCGAACCAAGAGTGTGAAGGTTGCCTAGTCGGCAAGCAGCACAGGGATGCATTCCCTATAGGACAGTCTTGGAGAGCATCACGACCATTGGAGCTGGTGCACTCAGACATTTGCGGTCTGATGCAGACCACCACGTTTGTCGGCAACAAATACTTCTTGACATTCATTGATGACTTCAGTCGAAAGACTTGGATTTATGCCATCAAGATGAAGTCAGAGGCATTTGCCAGATTCAAGGAGTTCAAGGCTCTGGTGGAGAAACAGAGCGGTTATTATGTGAAGACTCTCAGAACTGATGGAGGTGGAGAGTACATCTCCAATGAATTCCACAACTTTTGCAAGCAGCACGGAATTCGAAGGCAGTTCACTGCCAGATACACGCCACAGCAAAATGGCGTAGCTGAGAGGAAGAACCGAACCATCATGGAAATGGCAAGAAGCATGATGAAGGCGAAGGGATTGTCGCATGAATTTTGGGCAGAGGTTGTAACATGTGCAGTCTATTTGTTGAATAGATGTCCCACCAAAAGCGTGAAGGACAAAATTCTCGAGGAGGCCTGGAGCGGAGTGAAGCCAAGTGTGGCTCACTTGCGTGTGTTCGGGTGCATAGCATATGCACATGTTCCAGAAGAGAAGTGACAGAAGTTGGATGATCGAGCAGAGAAGTGCATTTTCATAGGGTACAGTGAGCAGGCGAAGGCATATAAGTTGTACAACCCTGTGACGAAGAAGATCATCATCAACCATGATGTAAAGTTTCTTGAAGGTCAAGCCTGGAACGGGAAGTCCGAGACTAGCCAGTTAAAGCCAGCAGAAGTTCAGTCTGTTGACTTGGAAGAAGGAAGTGTGCAGCCACCTGCAACTTCTAGCATCAACAGCGGTGCCAGCAGTAGCACAGCCACTCCATCCCGGTCACCTCCACTTGCAAGCAGAATTCAAAATCTGAGGACTCCTGCGAAGACTCGGAGCTTGCAAGACATTTATGAGGCAACCCAAACCCACATAGATGAAGAGCACCCTGACTTTGCATTCTTTACTGAAGTTGATCCAGTAGAGTTCGAAGATGCAAGTCAGAATCGGAAGTGGGTGCGGGCGATGGATGAAGAGATAGCAGCCATTGAAAAGAATGAAACATGGCAGCTGACTGATCTTCCAGCAGGGAAGAAGACCATTGGGGTCAAGTGGGTGTATAAGACAAAGTTCAACGCCCAAGGAGACATTGACAAGCACAAAGCCAGATTGGTGGCGAAGGGTTACAAGCAGAAGTCAGGCATCGATTACCATGAGGTATATGCGCCTGTAGCCCGACTTGACACAGTCAGGATGATCCTGGCATTGGCAGCCCAACAAGGTTGGAAGATGTACCAGATGGATTTCAAGTCAGCCTTCCTCAACGGAGTGTTAGAGGAAGAGGTCTACATAGACCAGCCACCGGGTTACGAAATTGAAGGCCAGGAGGGCAAAGTCCTGAAGCTAAAGAAGGCCCTGTACGGTTTGAAGCAGGCACCCCGAGCTTGGTATAGCCGGATTGACGACTATTTTTAGGAGAATGGGTTTCAGAAATGCCCATATGAGCACACCCTGTACATGAAGACAAATGCAACAGGTGAGCTCATTATCGTCTGCCTGTATGTGGACGATCTGATTTATACTGGCAACAACAATGTCCTGTTCGACCAATTCAGAACAACCATGAAGAAGGAGTTTGAGATGACGGACTTAGGGCTGATGAAGTATTTTCTCGGCATTGAAGTTGACCAATCGGCAGATGGCATCTTCATTTCTTAGGGCAAGTATGCGAAGGATGTCCTGAAGCGCTTCAAGATGGAGGACAATAAACCTGCCATCACACCTGCAACCACAGGTTTGAAGCTGAGCAAGTTGGATACAGGGAGGAATGTCGACCCAACCCTGTTCAAGAGGCTAGTTGGCGATCGATGTATTTGATCGCAACTCGGCAGATCCGATGTTCGAAGTCAGTCTGATCATCCATTTCATGGAGACTCCGAAGGACACGAACTGGCAAGCGAGCAAGAGGATCTTGCGCTATGTCAACGGGACACGAAACCATGGCCTATTTTACGCCAGACAAGACCAGTTGGAGCTAGTGGGCTTCACGAGACAGTGGTCGAGGTTGGCAGTACCGACGATCAAAAGAGCACCTCCGGGTATGCTTTCCATCTCGGATCAGGGGCAGTATCATGGGCGTCCAAGAAACAACCCATCGTTGCGTTGTCCACAGCTGAAGCAGAATATGTCGTCGCCACGTCAGCCGCATGCCAAGCAGTTTGGCTGCGAAGAGTTCTGAGTGAACTGAACTTTCCTCCGGATGGTGCGACAACAATTTTTTGTGATAACAATTCGGCCATTGCACTCTCAAAGGATCCTGTGTTCCATGGCCGGACGAAGCACATAGACATCCGGTATCATTTCATCAGAGAGCTGGTGAAATTTGGCGAAGTACAACTGTAGTTTTGCAGGTCCAAGGAGCAGCTGGCTGACATCTTCATGAAGCCTTTGAAGGAGGAAGACTTCAACAGTTGCGAGAGCAGCTTGGAGTCAAAGCGCTCGTGAAATTAGGCTTAAATGAGGGTGTTAGAAAAATTAACCCAGATTTCACGCATGTGCCCAACTGCGCTCCGAACCTTGGGCGAAACCGGATTGCGCTCCAGACATGGGCGAAGTCGGACTGCGCTGCCGTAGTCCGGGATCCCGGCAAAGGGCTGACATGACGTCGCACCTACCCTCTGACAGATGTGACGCTAGTGCGGCGATTGGTCAAAAACCCTAGTTGAGGGCCTGTCAGAACCTGTCAGAGGACAAACCCCAATCCTCCTCTTCCCGCGGCTATATAAGGCATCTCGGGTATTTCAGATTGTAGAAGAAGAAGAAGAAGAAGAAGAGAGGAGGAAGAGCAGTGCAAGAGGAGCAGAGGCAAAGAAAAGTATCTCAGCGAGCAGTTTGACTCAGCTGATTAATGTCTGAGCAGCCGACTCGACATTTTGTCTGTTTAACTTATCCTGCAGTGCAGCCTGCAGATGATTGTAATTTCCTCGGTTGAGGAACTCTGTAACCCCCGTTTAATATAAATAAAGTTTGCTGTTTGTTTCCGGCAAAAAAAAATAAAAATAAATTTAAATTTAATTCTTCAATATTCAACGCTTTCCATATCCCGTACAGCCTCTTCCAAGCTTAGAGGCAAAAAAGCTGTTGTGTAAGAAAGTTTTGGGGAGTGTACATAAAAGTCTTTACTCAGATATAGACATAGACGGCCTGGTGGAATGTTGTGGTGGCATTCCACTTGTACTAGAATTAGTTGGGTCGAAGTTACTCAGCGGTGGCAGCAAAGTCTCACACTGGGTTAACTTTCTCAAAAGAACCCTCCAGGAAGGAGAGGGAGATTCAAGTGAAAGAGTGGTTGGTTGTGTATATGATAGCTTGCCAGATTCACACAAAGAAGCGTCTTTAGACGTAGCTTCTTTCTTTCAGAATGGGCTAAGGGATTTTACGGCTAAAATTGTTGGAGAGGTAGAAATGAAAGGATTGGAAGACGCAGCGCTTGTAAAGACCTCCGATGATAGAGTGACTATGCATGACATTGTCAGAGCGAGGCAAAAGGTTGTCGAAATCGAACAGAATTACAGACATCGCATCCTTGAAAGATGTTTTGGGAGATACGCAGGTACGTGTGCATTGTTTCTTCTCAAATAGATGGGTTTCTTGTAGCTTTTGGTAATTACGTTTTATAAAGGCTTAAAAAAACTCTTTTTTACTGTTTGGTTACAATTCTTTTGATTCGCCCCGATGTAAAATGATCAGTAGATCACCGAGGCTTCGTTTGTTTTACTTTTGACTTTGCGCATGCTTTACAGAAGCTTCGACAACCGAGGATTCTGCTGGAATACGATCGATTTGAACATGCAGATTTGACTGGGAAGCGTAAGGAAATCAAAATCAAAGCAGAGAGTCTGGATTTGACAAGCCAAACGTTAAGAATTCCACAACTCGATGGATTCCGCTTCGATGTGGAAGGACAATGCATGACGCCGTTTGAAAATCTGAGATACCTTGATGTCTGGAGCAAATGCAATAATACTTGTTTGTCAATGCGTCGCAACAACCTCAAAAGATTGGTTGTGTGCAATCAGGTCTTATCTAGAAACGGCGATGACTTTCAGGCAAGTCCACTGCTATCCTTTTTTAGATTTTTCTTATTTCACTTACGTTTTATATTATTGTCTGTCAATTGTAAGAATCCTTAAAAACTTGCTTCATGGAGACTTCTGAATTTTGATTTTTCCCGCAATAGTGCATGACTAATTTCGAACACTAACTAAGCTCGTTGACTTTGAAAGGTTTGTATACTGTACCTGACAGCTTGTGGGACCGCTCTTCGCTGGACAAATTGGCCCTTCGTCGTTGTACCTTCGTCAGTCTTCCCCACGGCTTGGGACAACTTAGATTTTTGCGAAGTCTCGCCTTGTATGCTTGCGAAGAGCTTACTATTTTGCCAGAAAGCTTGGGGAACCTCTCTTCTTTAAAATCCCTACATTTAATTGGTTGTAAACAATTAGAAAGCCTTCCACAGTCGGTGAGTCAGCCAAGTTCTTTGCAACATCTGATTATGACACGGTGTGAAAGATTCTCAAGACTTCCCGATAAGTTCGGAGAGCTCAAATCCTTGAAATATTTAAAAGTAGAAAATTGCAGAAGTCTTAGGAATCTTAGCGAAGATGTTTGACGTTTGATTTCATTGGCTCTAATGAATGCAAGCGGATGCTCTAAATTAGAGGAGAAAGCAATGGACACATTGGTCGAATTGAAAAGCTTGATGTTTTTGAACATTGCGGAGAGTCCCATGTTGGGGGCGCGATGGGAACAAATAAAGGAACACCATCCTTTGTTGGTATATTCCACCCTTGAAGACTCGGTAAGTCTGCTAGATGTTAACGTGATAATTTTGTCGTTAATAACAACACAAGTAATTTAGGATAGTTTGCGGTGCTTTAGGGTTCGTTAGCGTTATCTTCATCTACACAGCATTGTACTGCATTGCAGGTTTTTTGGGAGAGGCAATTCAGGAAAATGATGTCGTGGGAATTCTTCCATCCGGGGAGAGGATTGATGCAGCTCGATAGTCGTGGGAATCTTGAAGAATGGATACCATCGCCGTCTTTCGTGGATAGGCAAGCCAAAGTGGGTGTGTTGTTCAGCATGTGCGATCTCTGTGCGCCCTCAAATAGTGAAGGATTGCAAACCGTGAAGGAGAAATGTACGGAACTGCTCCGCCAAGACTTCCATATCATCTACGTGGAGGTGGGGGAATTGGAAGAAGTCTGGCCGCCGCCACAAAGTGAAGAACATATCCGCCAAACCCTGCTCAAACTATTACCCGGCACGATTGCTTGGATCTCTCATCACGAGAGCGTGAACATATTCCAATTATTCCAATTATTTGCCTATTGTGCACATAGAACCCTGCAGAATGGATTCAAAGATAAGAAACGGGCTTTCTTCTGTAAGGAGAATCAGCATGTAGAACTAACCCTGGCCTTGGATGCGTTGGACACTTATCTGGTAGAGGTGAAACCCGTTGAGAACCAGCATGGGGAACACTCAGTAGACGACTTTGATGGACTAGCACCAGGTCGCAGCGAGCAGAGAGAAGACGAAGTAGAGGGTTTTGATGGAGTAGCACCAGCTTATGCCGAGCAAAGTGAACACTCAGTAGAGGGCTTTGATCGACTACCATCGACTCACAGCGAGCAAGTTGAACATTCGGTCGAAGGGACGTATTTCGGAAGCGGCTTCCATTCACTGTTTTCAACATTTGATTGGGACGTTAAGCTTGGTAGGTTAGGGTGGTACTGGGTATACAACATCATTTGCAAAATCTCGTGTACCATTAAAAATTATTTTATTTTATAATTTTAAATTAATTATTTCAATTGATAAAATCATTTAAAAGATTCTTTTATCTATTTCATGTTTTTATAGATTATACAATACTAAAATTTAGCTAAAAGAAATATGAGAGTAACTTATCATCAAACACCTTCCCGTGGTTTTTTATATAAAGGTTTAGTCTATTAAAATAGTATATATAAAGATGGTTATTTTTTTTGTCTTGTTAAAAATTATTTTATCTTTAAATAATATTGTTTATGTTTTTTATTTATTTTAATTTTAAAATAATTTTAAATTAATTACTTCAATCTATAAAAATATATTACAATTTAATTTTAAATTTCAATTTATTAGTTTTATGTTTCTACAGATTGTATAATAATGTAACAATCCAAGTCTACTTACCTGGTTGCACCACAAAAAACAAACCAAATAATTTTTTAACGTAATTTTTTTTTTTTTAAATCTTTAGTTTAATCTTATGAATGCTTGATCATAGCAAATTTGTCACTTAATGAGTCAATATCTTATTATTTAATCCATACAGACATAACATATTACTTTTGGGTTCAAGACTCCTGCAAATAGCCATCCAAGTAGACGAGATTGGCCAAATTCTTTAAAAGGTGCTATTATATGGAAATGACTTGTTTCATTTAGCATCCTCTTGTTTCGACATGAAGATCGATCGATAGTTAGAGTTATCTTCTAGGGCCCATAACACCTAGAGGAAGGACACATATTTCCCCATATCTTTCATATGGAACCCTCGACTAACTAGTCGCTATTTTCATTAGTTGTATGTAAGGGGGTTAGTGTACATATGCCTAATGTCTAGTTGTCTATCCATTATCTTTGGAACTGATTAGAGCCATGACAATACCCTAACCTTGGTCTTGATATCATTATTCATTATGATTCATGATGGTTATCCCATACCACACGACATCGTAGAATGAGCTTATTTATCATACTCTTTCCATATAGCCAAATGGTACATGAATTTATCACTTGTACTTTCGAGCAACAATCTAAAGGTGGTGTCCCATACTGTCCCTTGTTACTATTTTCAACTAGGTCACCTTTTCCAATCCATTCCATCAGAAAAATAATTTCTCTCCAATTATGTTGTGCGCTTACTCACACCTCAACATGATGAGGATTGATGTTTACATCTCTCATATGACCCCTCTAGTAGTTCCTAGCTAGGTTTGCATAGTTTATTTCTTGCAAATTAATATTGTAAGTGAGTCTCCTTCTCACATACACTTGTGGGCACTAGTCTTCTAGTTGTCACTTTGGAGTGTTAGTTAGGAAGTGTGAACTCAAAGTAGGAAGTGTGTACTTCAAGATAGCTAAAAGGATCTTCTAGTTAGCATCTTTCCTTTCTTTCTTAGCTTAGAAGTTACGTGCATTCTCCTTTGCACTATTATAGCTTATGGTTAAGCATATTGGATCAAATCCATGATTTTGTGGGTTTGGTTATGTATTTTGGGCCTTTAGAGCCTATAAATTGAGTTGTAAATAATAGAAACATTAGTTGGATTTTCAATCCTTTTCATTGGTATCAGAGCCTAGTTCATGTTTGCACTAGGGCTTGTGAGGTGAGAGGGAAGGAGATAGTTTTCTTATGAGAAATTCTTTCTCATTGAGGACTCGGTTCAAGCTCAAGGGGAGCTTGAAGACCATTCGCAGTAGGAAGTTCCTTCGGCGTCAAACTCCTCGTTCCAACTTTTTGCTTATGCTCAAGAGGTATAGGAAAAGTTTACCCCAATTTCTATCTTACAAAAATCCCTTGGCAGGTTTGGATTTCAGCTATGGTGAAATACGAATTAGGGAGCCATTTGTTCCTGATGTTCCTACCATTTTGGAGTCTTGAAGATTGAAGATCATCTATACCAGGTCGTGTGTCGACTTGGGTCTGGTGGCCTTTCAAACGCTGGTCGTGTGTCGACTGGATCTTGAAAGGAGTGCTACTTTGAAGGCGGGTGTTGCTGGTTTGAAGAAAAGCTATAGAAATTTGTTGAATTTTTGAGGTGAAATCACCTTAGTTTCAATCAATTTAGTGTGAAAATTAAATTTCAATTTTTTTTTATTAAAAAAAAAAAAAAAATAGTTTTCATCAATTGGTTGCTTCAATTTTTGTAAAAAAAAAAATATTTGCCAATCTGACCAGCAGATCTGTCGAAGGACTTTTTGGCCGATGTTCGACATCTACAGGTGTTGTGTTCGGCAACATCCGAGGCCTGCTATGTGCTCTATTTGAGATCGAGCACCACCCCGAATGCCGCACGTCCTCCTTTGTACTGCAGTGCTACAGGCTACAGGTGCAGCGGATGCTACACGAACTATAGCCTACATGAGCTGCAGGCTTGCAAGCGCTATAGCCTACACATACAACAAACATTGCATGTGCTACAGGCGCTGTAGAAGCTACAGGCTTGCCAACATTGTATCCTTCATGTGTAGTAGACATTGCACACACTACACGCGCTACAGGCGCTACAAAAGCTATCATCTTGTAGGCGCTACACCCTGCTCATGTAGTCGAAGTTGTCTTGGCCGATAACCACTGTTAAGCCTACAATATGTAGGCTTGGCAGGACCTATCGCTACCTTACGCATGGAAGGATTGGCCACTGCTGCCAAAGTGAGCCTGTGACCTGTAGGTTTCACTGGAAAGGAACCCCAGGTGATTGCGTAGAAATTTGCACTATATCTGCCTTTCATTTTGGTAACCACAATTTCGGCTTGAAATAGCACCTTGGAAACCATGAAGTGGCAGTTTGTTCCTTTCCATGCCATCATCCAAATTTGTGCATGACAGATCTTGAGTAAACGTGCAGAAAGAGTGCAGGGTAATATCAGTTATTTTATTTTATTTTTTTATTTTTATTTTATCTAAGGTTTAGAATTGCATGTAATTTTTATTTATTTATTAATTTATTTTTAAATATCTTAATTAAATTTAATTAATCTTTTTGATTAATTAATTTTTAATTTTTAATTAAGTTATTTTTAAATTAATAAATTATAAAAGAAATTTTTAAACCTTAGGTTAAGTTAAATTTTTAAAATATTTAGCCTTAGGAGTATTTTTCAAGGCACTACATTGTAACAGGGTATTTCCACAATTTTTACCCTGATTTTTTTTTAAGTGTTGTTTCCTTGTTACTCCTGGCTTATACCCGGTTTCACATGGCTTTTGATTTGGCTGCCCAAGTGGCAGAGCTTGCACATGTTGTGAATGCATTAGCCGATAAAGCTAATGATACTACCATGGCAGAAGTCCTCAGTAACCTTGCATTGAAGGTAAATGACATTTCCATCCACAATGCTTTAGATTCTATTCATGATTCTCGCCTGAGAGTTCGATGTGAAGTGCCACTTTATGATGGATCCCGGAACCCTAAAGTCTTGAATAGTTGGATTCTTGACATGAGTTCTTGGTTTTCTTACACTCAGCTTTCAGATGATGATCAAGTTCCATATGCTAAGCTAAAACTTTCGGGTTTAGCTAAAGTACTTGTCGAAAGGAAAAAGGGTCATGATGAGCTTACCACTTGGGATGAGCTTGTAGACTGTCTTAAGACCAATTTTTATCCTTCCAATTATTCTAAGGAATTGGTAATTAAGTGGTTTCGGTTTCGACAAAGTACTAATATGACTGTGCAGGAATATATCTTTCAATTCAATAGGTACAGGATACTTTTGAATGTGGAGGAAGATATTAAAGCTTTGATTCTCAAATTTCAAAGTGGCTTGTTGGAGCATTTGTACAGGGAAATTATGTTTGTTTCTATAGAAACATTGGATTCAGTTTTCAACCAGGCGCAACTTGCGGAGGACAAGTTCAAGGCGCATTCGCAGGGATTCCATGCACCTGCTACTCAAGTGGTTGCTAACTCATCAAAAGGGAATAATTCTTTCTCACAAAAGAAGAACTTTGCCCAAAAGAAGAATTCATCTTCTCCATCTCCTTCTTCTCCTTCTCCTTTCGCTTCTACTCCTTCTTCTTCTTCTTCCAAACCTTCTTCTTCCAAGAAGTTTTGTAACTATTGTAAGAAAAAAGGTCATGAAAAAGCAGATTGTTTTAAGCTTAAGAAGAAGAGTTTAGTCATCACTACTCAAGAACAAGATGCTTCGAAAGGTCCCCTTGAGTCAGTAGGAGAAAGTAGAGTATACACGAAATTACGAGGTAAGCTCAATGAGGTTACCTTGGTAAATGTAAGTTCATCAAGGGGCGCTCGTGATGCTTTGTTCATCACTCGAGCTCATTTGCTCCATAATTTTGCAATAGATTGTATAGTGGATAATGGCTCGCAGAAAAATCTAATTGCGAGGTCCATTGTCGAGCGATTGAAGTTACCTATGGAGCCTCATCCTCAACCTTATTCTTTGGGTTGGAAGGATAGTGGAAGGGGCTCAGAAATCACTCACACTTGCACATTAAAATTTGCACTTGGCCCATAGTTCATAGATCAAGTCACTTGCGATGTGACTCCTATGGATTGTTGTGGGATTTTGCTTGGACAACCTTTTCAGTATGATAGGAGAGTTGTTTATGATGCTTTCAAAAGAACCTACACATTTCAAAAATATGGTAAGGTATTTCTCATAAAAAGCACCAACACTCCTAACATCATTCTAAATTCCAAGCAAACACAAAAGGCAATTAAAAAAGGTGGTGAGGTTGCTCTAATTTTCATTCGCTCTCAAAACACTCCTACATCAACATCCCTTACAAAGCAACACTCTTCAATGGATAAAATATTGCAAAATTACTCACACATATTTCAGGAGCCAAAGTCTCTTCCTCCAAATCGCATAATTAATCACAACATTGAAATCATTCCTGGTTCTTCCCTACCTAATGCACCCATGTATAGACAATCTATTTTGCAAAATGAAGAAATTAAAAGGCAAATAGAAGATTTGTTGTCTAAGGGATTCATTAAGGAAAGTACTTATGCCTGTGCATCACCTATTTTGTTAGTTCTTAAAAAGGATGGCACTTGGAGATTGTGCATTGATTTTCGTGCTTTGAACAAAATTTTTGTAAAGAATAGATATCCACTACCATGCATTGATGATTTATTAGATCAGCTCCAAGGAGCTAAGTTCTTTTCAAAAATAGATCTCAAAAGTGGATATCACCAAGTGCGTATCCAAGCTGAGGATACATGGAAGACAACTTTTAAGACGAATATGGGCCTCTTTGAATGGTTGGTCATGCCTTTCGGTCTTACAAATGCTCCTGCAACCTTCATGAGGTTGATGAATGATGTATTTCGTGATGTACTTGACAAATTTGTAATAATATATCTTGATGATATATTGATCTTCTCAAAAACTTGGGAGGAACACCTTGGGCATATCCATCATACACTTGATCTTCTTGCGAAGAATCAATTATATGCCAATTCTTCCAAGTGTTCTTTTGGCAATACTTCAGTTTCTTACCTTGGTTATGTGATTAGTGCAAGTGGAATTCAGGTAGATCCCACTAAAGTTGATGTTTTACTTAAGTGGTCCCCTCCTTCAACTCTCACCGAGTTAAGGAGTTTCCTAGGGCTTGCGAATTTTTATCGCAAGTTCATTCCTCAATATTCCACCCTTGCAGCTCCATTGCATTATCTCACTAAGTCTAAAGTTCCATTTCATTGGGAGAAAATCCAAGAGGTTGCCTTTGAGAAACTAAAAAAGAAACTTTGTACAACACCTGTGTTAACTTTACCTGACCTCTCTCAACCTTTTGAGATTGAAACGGATGCCTCTAAAGTTGCTTTAGGTGTTGTGCTCAAACAGAATGGTCATCCAGTTGCTTATCATTTAGAAACTTTTTCTGTTGCTAAGTTGAACTATTCTACATATGACAAGGAGTTGTATGCATTAGTTCAAGCTATCAAGTACTGGCGACATTATCTTTTGGGAAAATATACAATAGTACACACTGATCACATGCCTCTCAAGTTCCTACAATCTCAAAGTAAAATTGAAGAATCAAGACATATGAAGTGGGCCTCTTACCTCCAACAATTTCACTTGGTGATCAAGTACAAAAAGGGGAAGAGTAATACTATTGCTGATTGTTTGAGTAGGCCTCCTACCTCTCTTGCTTTAACAGTAATGTCTACTTCACACTTGGGATTTCAGACTTGGCCTAATCAGTATTCACAGGATCCTGATTTTGGGAAAGTATTTGAGCAAGTAAGTAAACCTTCTTCTTCCAATTTGCGTCCTTTCCAAGATTTCTACATCAAAGAAGGACTTCTTTACAAATTGGACAAGGTTTGTGTTCCTTGTGAGCCAAGAGTGTCACTTCTTAAGGAAGCTCATTCAACACTTTATGGTGGTCACTTTGGGAAACACAAAACACTTCATCACTTGCAAATATTTTTCTACTGGCCTAAAATGCAGAGGGATGTACTGAGATTTCTCAAATAATGTGTGGTTTGTTGTCGCTCAAAACCAGCTAACAGGAAGTTTGGCTTAGGCATTCCTTTGCCCATTCCTTCTCATCCTTGGGAAAGCATTTCCATGGATTTGGTTAGTGGTTTTCCCATGACAGTGTGACAACATGATTGTGTGTTCGTGGTGGTTGACAGATTCAGTAAAATGGCGAAGTTTATTCCATGCCGCAAGACAAGTTCTGCAGTAGACTTAGCCCAATTGTTCTTTGATAGCATTTGGTGATCCTTTGGTCTACCTACCAGCATTATATCGGATCATGATTCACGCTTTGTGGGTCACTTTTGGCGTTCTTTGTGGAAAATTTTGGGAGTTTCCCTTAACTTTTCCATCGCCTATCATCCACAATCCGATGGGCAGACTGAAGTGGTAAACCGTACACTTGTGCAAAGTTTATGAATCTATCATCACACTTCACCAGCAAAGTGGGACTTGAGTCTCACTCATATTGAACATGCCTACAATAGGGCACTACATTCTTCTACAGGTCACTCGCATTTTGAGGTTTGTTTGGGATTTCATCCCTTGGCACCTTATGAGTTACCTTTGTCTTTGCCTTCTCCTATCACTTCTCATCTTCAGAAGGAGCAAGACAAGGCACACTCCTTTATTCAGCACTTGCATAATCTTCAATCAAAGGTGATTGAAATTTTGCAAAAGACACAACAGTAGTAAAAAAAGGCCATGGATCGACATTGAATTCCTCATCCATTTCAGGTTGGTGACAAAGTATGGTTGCATCTTGACAAGCGGTGTTTTACTGATAAGACTCATAGTAAAATCAAACCGATTCGCTATGGGCCTTATACTATCCTTCAACAGGTGTCCAAGAATGCTTTTTGCCTTGATCTTCCCGCACACTTGGGGATTCATGACGTCATCAATGTAGATCTTTTGAAGTTGTACTTTGACTCTACATTGGAGACCGCACCAACTATCAGTCATCCTATGGACGTGGTTCTTGATTCTCAGTTACCATTGGATTTCGATCAGATCTATGACACGAAGACTCGACAGACTCACCAGGGGTCTACCACCTCGTATCTTGTGGCTCGATGAGGACAGCTGCCGCATCAGGCTCGTTGGATTTCTTTTCATCAGATGTCCCGTGACTTTCCTACTCTTCTAAAAGCATTGGAGGCCAATGCTTCTATTGTGGGGAGGCATGATGAGGATTGATGTTTACATCTCTCATATGACCCCTCTAGTAGTTCCTAGCTAGGTTTGCATAGTTTATTTCTTGCAAATTAATATTGTAAGTGAGTCTCCTTCTCACATACACTTGTGTGCACTAGTTGTCTTCTAGTTGTCACTTTGGAGTGTTAGTTAGGAAGTGTGAACTCAAAGTAGGAAGTGTGTACTTCAAGATAGCTAAAAGGATCTTCTAGTTAGCATCTTTCCTTTCTTTCTTAGCTTAGAAGTTACGTGCATTCTCCTTTGCACTATTGTAGCTTATGGTTAAGCATATTGGATCAAATCCATGATTTGGTGGGTTTGGTTATGTATTTTGGGCCTTTAGAGCCTATAAATTGAGTTGTAAATAATAGAAACATTAGTTGGATTTTCAATCCTTTTCACAACATCATTAAGTGTACATAAAAATTCATCCTTAACAATAAATAGTATCAAAGAGGTTTTAAGAGTTAACTGATTGAGAATACAATTTCAACATGTTATACAAGTCTATCTTAATCAAGAGTTATATCACCTTAGACCAATCTTATCAATAATATAATAACCTATATACGAATAATAAAATAATGCAGTATGATTCTTTAATTTTATAAGTAGAAAACACAATTCTCATTAAATCCTTCCCATGCTCACTTGGGTCTCTACCAAGCCTGCCCTTTTCTTAAGCCGATTATGATTATTTAAAACCCCTACATTTTGAAGACTTGTTTCCTTTAGAAACTCTTATACCTTTGAATAGCATATTACCATTGTGTACTAGCTGCAAGTATGTTATTCCTTATAACTAATTAAATGTACATACATAAACCATACTCTATTATTTTCCAAAATTTTTAGTTAAAGTGTAACCTAACCATATACAAATAACACACTGGCACGATTCCAAAAGTATAACTTCCATGTCAAACCGAGCTCCGGTTGTGCAACTTGCTACACATTATTCATTGGTTATCCTAGTTGAGTCACACACTATTAAGGTAGAAGTATTAAATACTTATTATATTAAATAGATAGCCAACGCATCTTATGAGGGTTAATAATGAGTTTGGTTTTTATAAACAACATTCTTTACTAACCCAATTAAACCCAATCACGTATGCAAAGCTAATAAAGTATATATTCCATCATTTACGAGAGCGCTATAGATTAATTATGTCATCTGATCATGACACTATAATGACGGCACTCACCAAAAAAATATAAGTTCAACAATAGAACAAAGAGAATCGGTGTACTCATTGTTACATTTTTGAGTTGAGTTCCTAAAGTTCACTGTTACCAATTTCTCATAATATTTTTCTACAACACTTCGGAGGATAACATCTATGTTTATCTGAGTATCAAACAACTTTTCACATTTATTCCAGTAACTAAACATGTTATTCATCTTTATTAGATATAATGAATGGTCTACATTAACATCCATTTTTTCTATTTTAATTTGTTGTGCCATAATTTAAATTATTCATCTGCTATTTTATCAAAACGATGTCAAAAATAAAAATCTATTATGTTGATATATTAGAGTCATTATTATCACAATAATCATATTTAATCATTTCATTGTCATAGTAACTTACAAATGAGCAACACTCAATACTAAAGTACTCACGTCAAAGTCTATTTTTCGTGTAGGCTACTCGTCTAGAATAAAACGGAATAATTACAAAAAATAAAAATAAAAAATTGTGACCCAGTTTCCTATTAGAAATACTTAGATGTATTAACATCTTTAGAGTCAAATACAATACTCTTTGCCAAATTGAAATATACAAAACTGGTTAGTCACACACAACTTCACCAGTCTTTTACTATAGTTACTCTGGCTTAATTTGCGAACAGTGAAGAAGGACAACTCTTAAGCCAACCGAGCATTAGCATGGTGCCATAAGATCTATTCTTCCCTCCAACTAACATTAACACTATCACAGAAACTTAAGAAATGAGGTAGACCATATCCTATGACTTCACTCGTTGCTCCAATCGGGTCAACAACAGGCTCTTTTTGTAATTTAGTGGGATAATATACAACTCATAATGATAATAGAATGCCTAGGTTTCACACATTGTCATTTTTATTGAGCAACAATAACATACAACATCAACAATTCACGCATGCATCCAAGTGTTTTCAGCCATAGAAATATAATTGTCAAACTACAAGTATGTTAACCTTCTAGTTTTCATTTGGGTACGAAACAAAGAATTTATATTTCTCTACTAAAACAAATTTTATACCATCACTTTGGCTAAAATATAATTTCACACATGTAATCCAATAGATGTCACATGGTAACAGTTATTTCAGTCTCACACAAACGCAACAATGGACTAAAAACTTTGTAATCTTTTTCAATCAAGGTCCTCTCCAAAACAACACAACAATAGTGGAGAAGTTCCTACCTACTGCTATAGTCATGTTATCAATTCAAGGCAGCAAGAACGTATTACCACAATAACAAAAATTATTGTTTTATCAAATATCCAAAAAGAAACTTAACAATGCTTTTCTAGATTCGTAGTAACTTGTCAACACAAACTAAAATCCATGCATGCAAAATCTTTCAAAATCAAAATATGTTTGCACAACATTCTTTCTTTAGATCACTGCAAGAGGTATTACAGTTCAAATTCTAATCATGCATAATCTCTCTTTACGCATTTCAACAAGGAAACCAAAGCATTCTCAAGCATTAACATTCAATTTTTAATGGACACATTTGTATTGCTACTAGAGACTGATTCTTTTATCCATGCTTTCCACAACATACACAGTGCCCAACTACAAACCTTTTAAAATGATAGCCTTCTCTTATTCCCTTTTTTATGACTATATTCTTCTAATGCATAATGATCCCCTTCCCTTAACCAACAAAAATGCAAAATATTCCTCTTCCTTGTTCCACCACTCAAAAAATACGGAGAACACAGTTAAATCACATGAATAGTGCCAAGCAGGAATGAAATCAAGCAACTATCTATGCACACTTGCAATCATCATGCCAAGCATCTCAATGTGGTTTTTCATTTTCCTTTTATTTTAAAACACTTACTAACAATAATAATATGCATGTTGTTGGAAATTTGAGTTATTTTATATTGTCATTGATGTCACATGGATCATTGATGTCACATTGTGTTTTGGAGGCAAAAGCACTTCATAGATAATCATCTATGATATTTTGGAAAGCATGGATATATACAAGGTTTTTATGAAAACCAAGGCAGGAAAAGTAAAAGGTTTTATTTAAAACCATGGTGGGCTTATGTGGAAAGGGTTTTTCTTAAAATCCAAAGCAAAATTTTGTTTCATCGAAAAAGTACCTCCGGTGATGAAGATATTAAAGTTTAAAATTTAAGTTTAAATCAATGGAGGGTCGGCCTATGTGCAATTAATGGAGGGTGGCATATATATATGTAAAGATTTCAATATATTTAGGAAAGGTGGCATATTATATATTGTCGAAAATATTATTTTGAGGGCTATTTGACTAACTTATTTTGAAGGAGAAATAAGGTATGTGTAAAGAGATATTTCTGATTTTGCAAAGGGGTTCCAAAATTGAAGTTTACCTTGTTCTTTTTTTCAAGAGGATTAATTCTTTCATGAGGTGACAAGGTATGCAATATTGTGACTTAATTTATTTTATGGTATAAGTGGTTTTGGGAGTGAAACGGTTATGCAATATTTTGATTTATTTTATTTTATGGTACAAGTGGTTTTAGGAGAGATAAGAAAGTTGTGCAATTAAAGGCCTTGGTGATGATTATTGAAAAGTGGAGTAATGTTGATTATTTTGTGATCTACTAACCCTTGTGAATATTGGAAAAATAATTTTGTGATTGTGGCAGATTTACAAATAGGTTTTTCATCTTCATAAAAGGTATGGGCACATTCTTCTATTGATTGTTTATGGTGGTTGATTTCTGAAATATCATTGGAGGGAAAAGGATTGTTTGTGGTTTCCTTTTCGAAAGTGGTTGGTTGAATGCTTCAAGGTTTTTTGAATTGAGAGTTGTGTCTAAACCTTGTTTGATAAGTATAGTTTTTGAAGCCCATTGGTTGTAAAAGAACTTGAGTTAGAAAAGAACATGAGTATCATTGTTATGTGAGATTTGTGGTTGAGCATTTTTGGAAACATTTGAGTTGGTTGATACATACTTGGACTAGGGTTGTGTGAGAGAGAGTTGTCCCTTATGGTGATTGGTTGAGTTGAGTTGATTGAGCTTAGTCAAGTGATGTGTGAAGTGATTGTTCAAGTCCTATGAAACAAACTATTCCATTATTATGATTTGAGTTGAGATTAATATTATAACATATTGAGTCTCTAACAATTCTCTTTATGCTTCTATGAGATTGACTTGAGTTGAGTTGAGATTGATTTGAGTTGAGCTGAGTTGAGATTGATATTAGAACATATTGAATCTCTAACAATTCTTTTTATGCTTCTATGAGTTGATTTGATTTGATTTGAGTTGATATTGATATTAGAACATATTGAGTCTCTAAAAATTCTCTTTATGCTTCTATGAGTTGAGTTGAGTTGAGATCATTGTAGATCATTGTTGTCATCCATTGAAGAGTACATTGTCATTCATTGTTGAGTTCATCCTTGATATTTGCCTTGATATATTTGTGGATGGGATTTGAGTTCTACTTGAGCATGATTGATTGAGCCTTTGAGAAGGAATTTATGTATAGTTTTGAGAAAGCTTTGTGGACAGTTTTGGGAAAGATTTATGGATAGTTTTGGGATAGTTTTGTGGATATATTTGTGGACAGAGTTTACAGCATATCTAGGCAAGTTATTGGTGAGCTTTCTAGATCTGATTTGGGCAAGTTCTTAGTGAGCTTGCTAGAGCATAATTGGGCAAGTTCTTGGTGAGCTTGCTAGAGCAGATTTGGGCAAGTTCTTGGTGAGCTTGCTTGAGCATATTTGGACAAGTTTTGTGTGAGCTTGTTATTTAGGATTGGACAGGTTCTATGTGAGATTGTTAAGAAGATTTGACATGTTCTATGTGAGTTTGTTAAGCAAGTTCTATGTGAGCCTATTGAGTAGGTTATTAGTGAGCCTATTGACAGAGCTTTGGAGGTGACAGAGTATAGAGGATAGAGTCTAAGTGGATAGAGATCTAGCAGCTAGCACAGTTGAAGATATATCTGAGTGAGGAGTCTTCAAGTGGAGAGAGTTCCACCAGTCAGTGCAGTAGAGAGACAAAGTCTTCTAGAAGATCACATAGCCAGAGTAGAAGGAGAAAGAGTTCCCTTATGGAAGAGATCCACAGACTTGATATTAGGGGATCAACATATCCTTTGGATAGAGATCCATAAACATTATAATTGGAAGTGATTCCCAAAGAGATTGAATAAAAAATTTTAAGTAAAATATTTTCTCTATGGAGTAGCCCACATTGGGTGAACCACATAAATTGTGGTGTCTCTATTGTGTATGGTTTATGTGCATTACTTTGATTACTGCTATTGATACTGCTATATTTACACAACATAATATTGAATTGGAAGAAAAAGTAAAAAGTGCTCTTATATTGTTCACCCCCCCTCTCAATATAAGCTTGTGTTTTTCACATGTATTTGAGTGCATAAACCGACAATGAAAATACTATTATTATTGTATATGTGTATATTTTATTTTGGTATACATTTATTTTCCATAAATATCTATTCTATAAAAATAATAAAAATGTGAATATATTTTAAGTCACCCTCAACTTACCAAAGTGTGGCTCCTTTTTCATAACATCTTCATCACCACCTATAGACATATCATAAGCAAGCAACAAGCACATATTCAAAAATAAATCACACACATGTCAAACAGTCATGATGCACCTAAATGATATGCAATTGCATGAGTTTCCATGTATTCATGATCTGAATCATAACTTCCCTCTTACATTTTTTGTTGACCATTTTTGTCCATTAAATGCCTTTATTTGGTCTTGGATATACAATGGTCATCAACAATACCATGTTCCAAAGGATAAAGTAAGTATAACCCACGTAAACCACTTAATATTTCATATTGTAGTCAACCAAATGTCCATTCATAAATTAATATTATTTGAAATTATCATCAGGAATGAGTGAACTAAGGTTTAGCGGGTGCAGCGGGAGTGAGGGTTTGTATTTTTTGGGTAGGAATCTTAGCCAAGGCGGCAGAGGTAGATCAGGTATGAAAGGGGTAGCTGGAAACCTCAATCATGGATCAAGCGAGGATCTAGAGGAAGGAGAGCATCACCTAGGGGACTGACCCTCCTTAGAAATACCCCCAAAAAATATATATGAAGGACAATGCGGGGCCCAAGAAGTGGTTGTCTTTTGCTAAGATTATTAGAGGAAAAATAAAGGAGGTTCTCTCTCTTTTGCCCCTAGTTCTAGTAAATAATAAAAAATTGGCCCCAGCAAGTTCCATGAGACCTTTTCTTTCAATGGAATAATTCACCCTGGTAGGCATGTTTTTGGGAGGTAGGCTAGACATGGAGACTATCAGGACTTGGGTGACAGGGAAATGGTGATCGGTAGGAAGCTTGGAGTTGTTAGCTCTAACGCGAGGGTTCTTCATTATACATTTTAACTATATGGAGGATGCTAACCACATTTTAATAGGAAGTCCTTGGTTTTTGGGCAAAAGGAGCCTTTTTCTCAGATGATGGGGTGAAGATTTTGACCCTAAAAAGCAAAATATTAACATTTCCCATATTTGGGTTCCTCTCATGATTCTACCTGCCCAATTCTTCAATGAATATTGGCTATAGGGCATAGTCAGAACTATAGGGGACCTGATCTCCATTGTCCATGTGACCTTGACTAGTACAAGGATGACTCATGCACGAATTTGTGTAAATGCTAATTTGGATAATGAATTTCCAAGGTTTGTGGAGCTATAGTATGGAGAATACTATCAAAAATAGTCGATGGAATATGAGAACAAACTCGCATTTTGTGCAGAATGTAAAAATAAAGGACATCTATGTAATCAGTGCCCTAACCTAGTAATGAATAAAGAAAAATAGAAGCAGGGAATGCTAGACAAAGGAAATTTGAGGAGTTTCCCTAGCAGAGGTGATTTCAATTAGGCAAACTATGCCTACCAAAAAAATAAAAGAGAGGGTGTAGGGTCCCAAAAAGACAAAGGAAAACAACAGGTTGTTGGCAACCAAAATACTCAGGTAAGTTCCAATCCTCTAGTTTCAAATAAATTTGCAATTCTTTCCAATATGGGAGTAGGAGGATTATAGGAAGACATGGAAGCCCAAAACCTTCAGGTTAACCTTTCTGACTCTCTAAAATCCCCATCCAAGTCAATATCCTCAAACCCTAATGTTAAAATTACTATAAGCCTCATGGGAATTACAAAGACAAACCCTAATGTCTGATCTCTAGAATGCCCATCCAAGTCGGTATCCTTAAATCCCAATGTTGAAAATACTTCAATCACAGTTGGCATCCCAAATCCAAACCCTAATGCTGAAGAACTTAGGAAGAAATTTGAGGCATTGGAAATAAAAATTCTCATCTCCCTAACATCATCACTAGGATCTAGGTGAATCCTACTGAGGGGCCATCCCGTAGACCAGGGGAATACAAAAAAAAAGGGAGAAAATTTATATGTAGGGGTGGAGATATATGAAACTCTTCAAACTGAGGAATATGGTAGTTCGGTTCTGCAACAAATTGCCTTCCCCAAGTTTAGTCCTAAATAAACCATACGCACTATGAAGTCTCCTATAGATTTTTGCAGTGAAAAAATAAAAGGGAGAATATCAAATTTTGAGCATCAAAAAATTAAAACTGATAATGACATTACCAATGGAAAACATAGAACCTTGTTTCAACAGGTTATTCTGGGTTCTGAAGACAACAAATTAGTAAAATCCCCTCAAGGGAGGGGGAGAGGAATAAATCCCAAACAATATAAATGAAGTTCCTCTCATGGAACGTGAGAGGCCTCAATGGCCTGCCCAAACATAGGGAAGTAAGTGCAATAAGAAATCAAGTGAATCCAACTATTATCATGTTGCAAGAAACAAAAATTGATGATATTCAGTCAAAAAAAGTAGCAAAAAAAATTTGGAATCAAGTGAATATGGTTTGCAAATCATCCAGAGGAGTGTTTGGAGACCTTATGACTTTGTGGGATCCCCATATAGTAGAAGGCGCCATTATTCAAAAATATGACAGGGTTATTAGTGTTTTATTTAAGGAAATAAACAACAAGTCATGGATCCTTTCAAATATGTATACCCCTACTTCAATTCAAGGGAGAGCTCTACTGTGGGAGTACTTAGGAAATTTGAGTGAAATCTTCCATAATATCCCCTAGATTTTGGTTGGGGATTTTAACACTCCTCTTTACCCTTTAGACAAATGGATGGAAATGGACCACCTATCAGGAGCATGGATGAGTTCAATGACTTTGTGAACTCCAACATGTTTATGGATATAAAAATTAGAGGAGTGAATTATACTTGGATCAATCAGTGGATAGGGTGTCATCTCATTCAAGAAAGGTTGGATAGGTTTTTCTATCAAAGGATGCTACAACTCTGTTCAGTGATTCTACCCTGCAAGCCCTTCCTAAAATTACCTCTGATCATAATCCCATTTTTTTGGATATCCCTAACTCTCTGTCCTTCAATAAATATTTTAGATATCAATATATGTGGATCAAACATTCTAGTTTTAGAGATAACTTAATTTAGTGGTGGCAACAGCCTATCAAGGGTAGTGCAAATTTTAAACTTGCTGGAAAATTAAAGTTTGTTAAGGAAAATATTTGAACTTGGAACAAATAGGTCTTTGGGAACCTCTTTGAAAATAAAAAATAGGTTGTTGAAAGTTTGAAAATAATTTATTAGAGGATTCAACATGATGATGCTAATGAAACTACTAGGCAGGAGGAACGAACAAAACTAGCAGAGTTTTGTAACATTTTGGCCTATGAGGAAATCTATTGGAGGCAAAAAACAAGGGGTCTTTGGTTGAAATATGGAGATTCAAATTCCAATTTTTTCACATCACCATGCTTAGAAACAGAAGCAATAACAAGATAATTTTTTTAAAAAAAGCAGATGGTTCTATTACTCGGGACTTAATAGAAATTAGAAAGGAGGCAGTAACTTATTTCAATTCTATCCTTAGTCAAGAATTGCAGTGCAATGAGGAATCCAAAGATATTATCTTGCAATCCATTCCTATCATAATAAATAAGGATATAAACCTTAAGCTTCTAGCTCCTTTTTCTGATGAGGAAATTAAGGAAGCCTTATTTAACTTGGATCCAAACAAAGCCCGAGGACCCGATGGCTTTCCCCCTCATTTCTATCAAGATTTTTGGGACATCGTAAGTGAGGATGTAATTTTTGCTAGCAGAGAATTCCAAGCAAGCAATCATATCCCAAAAGATCTCAAATATACTTTTATTTCTCTAATTCCTAAGAAGCAAGCCCCTAAATCTATGGTTGATTTTAGGCCAATCATTGTGTGCAATGTTTCTTACAAAATCCTAACTAAAACTATTGCAAATAGAATAAGAGATGTTCTTCCCCACATCATAGATCTGTGCCAGGGAAGATCTATCCAGGGCAGGTCAATCTTGGATGGAGTTATCACAGTTCATGAAGCTCTACACTCTGCTCATAATACTAACAGGTTTGTTTTTACCCTCAAGCTTGATATGAACAAAGCATTTGATAGGCTAAATTGGGACTTTTGATTGATGTCCTCCTTAAGTTTGGTTTTCACCACCAATGGGTTAATTTGATCAAAAAATGCATTTCTAAATCATGGTTCTCGATTCTGGTTAATGGAACAACTACTGGTTACTTTTAAAGTCGCAGAGGAATTTGACAGGGGGACCCTATCAACCCCATGTTATTCATCATTATGGTGGAAGATTTAGGCAGAAACATCAAAAATGCTTGTATTTCAAGGTTAATATCAGGAATCAAGGCAACATCTCTCACTAGGGTTTTTTCTTACCAATAATTCATTGATGATAGCCTTATATTGACTAAGGCATTGGTGGTTGAGGCCAAAATAATTAAATACATCCTATAACTCTATGAGGATGTTGCTAGTTAGAAAGTTAATTTTAGTAAAAGAAAGTTATATTTCTTGAACACCCCCATTCAGAGGTAAGGAAGGATTGTAGAAATTTTAGGGTGTGATATAGCAAACCTCCCCACTTTGTATCTTGGTCTTCATATTTTCATTGGTTCTCCGAGAGAGTCAATGTGGGACATGGTTATTGAAAGAATTAAAAAAAAAACTTGTTGGATGGAAAGGTCATATTCTATCTCAAGCAAGAAAGTTGACCCTCACTAAGGCCTCTCTTCAAAGCATTCCAGTCTATTTCCTCTTTGTTTTCAAAGCCCCTATGAAGGTTTTCCATAAAATTGAGAAACTCCAAAAAGAATTTTTATGGACTGGATCAGAGGAGAAAAAAAGGATACACCTTGTAGGATGGACCAAAGTGTGTAGACCCAAGGAAAATGGGGGCTTAGGTCTGAGGAGAATTGCTCATATGAATTTAGCTTTACTATCTAAGCAGGCGTGGTGGCTCATTTCTAGTGAAGAAAATGAATGGAAATATATCATCAAATGAAAGTATCTTCAAAATATGGAATTTCTAAGTGACTTAGTTCCAATCATAGGTTCTGCTTTTTGGAAAGCAATTCTCAATTGTAAGGAAATCATAAAAAAATGTTTAAGATGGGTTTTAGGCAATAGTGAGAGAATAAATTGCTACAATGACAGGTGGGCTAATGACGAACCACTGACGTAATATCCTAACTTAGCCCGAATTAGAGATATCATGGAAGAACTCATTGGCAAAAAAATATTCGATTATATGGTTGAGGACAAAGGCAGAATGAAGTGGAAAAAAATAAGGATTTAGGAATTTCAAGCAAAATAAAATGATGTTTGTAACAATCTTGGGCAATAGTTTATTCCCATGAGACCCAAGGAAGATCAAGTGACATGGGCTCCTACGTAAAACGGGCAGTTCACTGTTAAATCAGCTTACAAGCTTCTGCTTGATGACAAGGATTTTGTCCTCCAAAAGGACTTAGTTTGGATAAAAAATTTAATTCTAAAATTGTAGTATTTTCATGGTTGGTTATCCAAGGAAGAATTCTAACCATTGATAATATGATGCGTAAAGGTATTTGTATCACTAATCGCTATTATCTATGCAGGGCTAATTGGGAGACCATTTATCACATTTTCCTTGAGTGCCCTTTTCCTTGACTTTTCTAAGTGGGGGTTTTCATGCCTTCAATATTTCTTGGGTTAAACTAGCCATCGTACTTGATTTGTTCATCTAGTGGCCTTACCCCTTTTCAAGCCAAAGACTTAGATACATGTATAAAATTTGTATCAATCACTATCTTTGGTAGGTGTGGTTAGAAAGAAACCATAGAGTCTTTAATGAGTCTATCCATGCTCATCAAAATATCATTGCCAGGATCCTATCCTTTTCCAATGAGAATGTGAACCTTATCCCTTTTTATAGCCATAAACCTCATCTGTAGGAGACCATGATTGCTCAATATTTAAGATTAACCTTGTTATATGAGTCTGTGCCTAGGGTAGTCAACCCCAAAGCCAATGTTAAGTGGTCCCCACCTCTTACGGGTTGGTTTAAGCTTAATTTTTATGGAGCGGCTAAGGAAAATCCTGGAAGAGCAAGCACTAGTAGCATTATGCGAGATCATAATGGGAATATGATGCTTGCATTTTTTGAATATTTGGAAATAAGTATGAACAATGAAGCTGAAGCTAGAGCTATGTGGAGAGGTCTTAAAATGACTCAATACTTAGAAGGAAATTTTATCATAGAAGGAGACTCTATGCATGTTATAAATCTCATTAATAATTGGAAAATACCTCCTTAGAGGATTAAAACAATTGTTGAAGAGGCTAGGATCCTTTTCCAAAGAAGACAGGACTGAAAAGCCCAACATGTCTTTCGAGAAGTTAACAAAGTTGCTGAAAAGCTGGCCAATTTGGGTGTCAATGGTGATGGACTTTTCAAATGGGAATACGTTGTCCATAGTGAAGTAGAGGAGCTTATTCAACAAGAATTCCAAGAATGATAGTCAAATTTACCAATAGGGAAGACACTGTAAGTTTGAAGGCTATGAGTATTCCTGTATATTTTTTGAAATGGACTCAATAAAATTTATCCGAGTTGTCAGTCTTGGTAGATGCTGCTTGGAAATACCACAAAGACTAATGGGAACAGTCACATGTTAGATAACATGGCTCCTATTCATCTTAGTAATTTGAGGTTGGTTGATAATCACAAGGCATGAAAGAAATGGCAATATAAGACTTCGAACCAGAGCCACATGGACCACTAGATAGCCATCGCCATAAATCTAGCCAATAGGTTCACTTCTCCAAGGCTGATTGGCCAAGATGGGATGTGGTCCCAAAGCATGTCATATCGAAAGAAAGCAATTACCAAATAATTATTAATAGTAACTATCAATACAGAGCTTGTGGGAGTTTTTTTCAGTACTCTACTATGTGTGTCTGCAGATTTTTATTTCTCCATTGTTTCAAGGAAGGGATCTGTCTATTTATTTTTTTTCAAGTATGATGCAAGTGTGATTTCTTGGGTTATACCCAAAATATTGTATGGAAAGTTTATTTTTTATAACAGGATATGTGCCTTATCAGGTGTAATGGCTTTGGTGGCATGTAGATTTTACATATATAGGATCCTTAGTAAGGACATGTTCATCAACAACCCTGGGCTGATTTTGGAAAAAGGTTTTGGGTGAACTTGTAAAACTTGGTATTAATGCTATAGTATCTTATCTACCAATAAAAATGTCCATTCATAAACCAAAATATACATTATCACATAAACAAAGCTACTCTACTCAGTAACCCAAAACATACACAAAGTTACTCTACTCAGTGTCCAATCACATATCCATATACATATACATATACATCATTAATCCATGTAAAATATTTGTATCTACTGAAATAAATAACAAAACTATTGTTGCATATCTGCCATGCTCTCCCACATGGTGTTTCTTTCTGAGTAGAGCTCCCATTGGACTCAACATTATTCTATATTTTTCTTTCTTAGGTTCTTGGTCCTAAAACCAAGTATACAAATAGGTCAAACTTTATTTTTTAGTAGATCTATCATATGCAATTTGGAAACATCCAAAACATGAGTAGGATCAGAAATGCACTTCCTAAAGAGGGACAGATGGAAAACACTATGGATTTTGGATAAGCTTGGCGATAAAGTAAGTTATATGCAATAGGGCTTATCTTACCCACAATTTAAAATGGACCCACATATCTTGGGTCAAGTTTGGAAGATTTTATAGAAATATTAGTTGTATTTACCCATAAGAACATCTATCTCCCACAGAATATTCCCTCGGTGTTATTTTGAGTTTTGTGTAGCTCTTTTGGTGGTTTACAATCTCCTTCAGCTTCTACTAAATTATTTTTAATTGATCTTCCATTTATTTTATAGTTTTTGGTCCGATAACTAAATAATCTTTCAAATTATATCATGATAAGGGAGTATTGCATCTTCTTCCATATAGAGATTAAAAATGTGCCATACCTAGTGATGCATGATACTATTATTGTATGCAAACTCAACTATGTATAAATAATCTTCTCATTTTGTACGCTTATCCATACAATCCATTCTTAGGATATCCTCCAAAACTTTATTCTCCCTCTCATTCTATCTATTTATCTCAAGATTATAGGCTGAACTAATATTTAATTTGGTCCCTAATCCTTCATGCAAAGCCTACCAAAATTTATAGGTAAAGTGATAATATCTATCAAATATTATGGCTTCTAAAAGTCTATGTGGTCTCACCACTTCCTTGGTGAACTTGCTCGCTATAGTAGGTGCATCATCTTGCACATTACTAGGTATAAAATGTGCAAGATTGGTTAACTTGTCCACAACCATCAGGATTGCATCATGCCTAAACCTTGTTTGAGGCAAGCCCACTTTAAATTCCATTGAAACCACTTGTCATTTCTATGTAGGTATGTCATGTGGGTATAGTCTACCTATTAGATGTAAATGTTTCACTTTAATTTTTTGGTACTCAAAGTACTTGGCCACATAATAATTGATTTTCATTTTCATACTTGGCCAATAATATACCTTTCTCAAGCTCTCACACATTTTTTTCCCTTCAATATGCACTGTATAAGGAGTATTATATGCCTCCTTAGGGATTTATTCTCTCAATCCACCCATATTTGGAACAACCAGTTTGTTCTTAAAATATAACTTATCTTCGGATACAAAACATGTATCTTTTCCAAGTTCTTGCTCCACCTGACCATTATGAGTCTGACAAAATTCATCTTTCTATTACAAATATTTAATCTGATCTGATAAATCATAATGACATTTTGCTATTGCAACAATGCACCCTCTCCTACTCAGAGCGTCAGTTACCTTATTCTCTTTACCCTTAATATACTCAATGCCAAAATCATACTCAGCTAGAAACTTCATTCAATGTCATTGCCTAGCATTTAGTAAGGTTTGAGTAAATATGTATCTTAAACTCTAGTGATCTATCTTCAATTCAAACGTTTTATCCAATAAATGGTATGTCAACATCTTAAGGGTATGTACAATAGTTGCCAACTCCAAGTCACGAGTGGCATAATTCACTTCATACCTCTTAAGTTTCCTTGATTCGAAGGCAATAACCATATCATCCTGGGTTGAAACCCCTCCTAATACTTTAATTGATACATATTTATACATTGTAAACTACTTATTAGAATCAATTAACTACAAAATATGTGCATTTGTTAATATTTATTTTAGAATTCAAAAAGCCTCTTCGCACTACTTTATCCATTTAAAGACTTTACCTTTCATTTGAAGGTTTATAATAGGTTTGAAAATTCTCTATAAACCTCTGATAAATTACCTATAATAGTCGGAAATCCCTATAAAACTCTATACCTTAGTCATGTTAGTAGGTGTAGGTCAATCAACAATTACTTCTATTATATTTGGATCGATTGTTATTCGTTCAATAGATATAATGTGTCCTAAATACTATACTTGTGGGGTGTAGAATTCACACTTTGATAAATTTCCATATAATCTCAAGTACAGTTCTCATATGTTGAGCATGTTCCTACTTGTTCTTAGAATAGATCAATATGTCATTAAGAAACACGAGCACAAATTGGTCCAACTATTCTCTAAAAATGTTATTCATGAGATTCATGAATGTGACCAGGGCATTAGTTAGCCCAAAAGGTATGATTGTAAACTCAAAATATACATACCTTGTTTTAAAAACTATTTTAGAAGTATTTTTTTCTTATATCCTTAACTAATGATAACCATACCTTAGATCAATGTTTGAGAATATGGTTGCTCCTTTCAAGTGATCAAAGAGATCAACAATTCTAGATAATGAGTACCTATTTTTTATAGTAACCTTATTCAACATATAGTAATATCATATTTCATCTTAACAAACAATATAAGAGCTCCTCAAGGTGACACACTAGGCTTTATTAGTCAGTTTTACAACAAATATTAAAGTTGCATCTTGAACTCTTCTAGCTCAATAGGAGTCATTCTATATGGTGCTCTTGCAATGGGTGTAGCTCCAAGTAAAAACTCAATAGAAAAATCAAATTCTCTTTGAGGAGGTAACCCTAGAAGGTCCTCCAAAAATACATCCTTGAATTCTCCCAAGATAGGATGCTTTTGGAAGAGGTCAAATTCCACTTCAGTCTCCTCTTTCTTATTCATTTTTACTACAAAAATCATTCCTCTCTTTCTAATGACTTTCTTTATTTGCATTACAAACAATAAATCTGCCTTAATTGCACCGATCACAATGTATTCTAATCCTTTTATTAAAGTCATCCATAAACTCTACTCATATTTCCTCAAAATTTAGAAGAGCCTTATGGTATTTTAACTAGTCAACACCAAGAATGATATCAAAAGTATGCAAGGGTGCCACATACAAATGCAAACTGGTTTTTCCCTGAGACAAACTAGTTTTTCCTTGAGGCAAACTGATGTGAGGTTCAAATTGACATTGGTTAACTTGGTAGGATTGCCCTAAACCGTACTCTATCTTCCAACCATTAGCCAAAAACCTAGGTATTTTAGGTATCTCCCTCACTAATCTAGTGGAAATAAAGCTACTAGTTTAACCACTATCTATCAAAATATGCATATCCTTATTATAAATTCTAACATTTAACAAAAAAGGAGTAACTTGACCATCAATTACAAGACTACTTTTCATTGCAAAGATTCTATGGATGGCTTCTTCTGGAGATTTTTTGCAAAGATCAACTTTGTAGAGGCACGTTTTGCCAAAGTGGGATCCTTAGCATACAAAACAACCACTTGGAGGTAATCTATTTCCCCTGTTGTTATTCTTTTTCTTGCCTTGAGGCTCAATTTCTCTAGTCTTTTCCTCATTTTTTGACCTCTGATGATTTATTTTAGGAAATCCTTTGTTATATCTCCTAAACTTACTGCCTTAAAAATTATTTATGTTTTTTCCTCCTTGCCTATTATGATATCTAGTCTTTGGTGTCTTAATCTGATTTTTTTTCCACTTCATAAACCCGACACTCTTTTGCTTCCTAAGCTCATCCTTTTCATTTTTTATAACTTTTGATAGTTAAAGTATGCCATTATGGTCTCTTGCTTTTCTTCTAATTGTCATGCTAAATCAAAAGTAGTAGGAATATCTATAGGGTTTTGCATATTCACCATCGTACTGATCTTGGGATGCAATCCCAAAATGTATTTTTAAACTTTCATTTATTTATTACTCTCATACTGGGTTGCATACTTAAGTAGATGGATGTACTTTTGATGATATTCTCTAACTAACATGGCTTCTTGCTTCATATTGGTAAATTTCCTAAAATTTTCAACATAATATTATTTAGTTAAGAATATATTCCTAAATTCCTTAACAAAATCCTCTAATTTGAAGTCTGCAGCTTTTATACCTTACTATTTTTTAAAGGTATTCCACCAATCTAGGGAAAATTTGACCATTTTCATGACTACCAATGTGGTTTTGTATTTTGATGATAAAATTGTTAGGAAGAAGTATGACTCTAGTTCATTTAGCCAATTTGTTGTTGTATCATCATCATCTTTTCCATTAAATTTAGATATCACAACCTTCTTTATGTTTTTGGCAAACTTCATACTCACTCTGGCCCTAGTGGTACTAGATCCTACAAGCTCACTAGGTGCTCCCTCTATCCTACCTCCTTTATAATCCCTTCTTGTGGTAAAGTCTTCTACGAATTTCTATTGTTGAACTATCAACTGCTATTGTTGGTCCATGTGAATTTTTTGTTGGGCCATTTATTTCCTTTTATGCTCCATATGAGTGTAATAACTGCACAAATTTAGCAAGATTTTCCTCCTCTCTATCAAGCTCATTTTGTGGAGGTTCATTTAACTATTTCATTCTTCTTTCCCATTGAGGATCTTCTTGTATTATTCTTATCCTTGGTCTCCTTACAGGTATTTTAGCGGCTTCTTTATCCCTACCTCATTTAGGATTCCTTGAAGGTTCACCTCACAACATATGCACCATCTCACTTGTAGGTGGAAGAAGTAAGTTAATAGGTTTACGTTGATCTAGAAAAAAATATTTAATTAGATTTTTACAAGTTAATATCTCTTCTACTCTAATACCACATGTAACAACCCAAGTCTATTCACCTGGTTGCATCCCAAAAACCAAGCCAAGTAATATCTCAAGGTAATTTTTTTTGTTTAAATTTATACTTTAATCCTATGAATTCTTTCATGATCATAGAAATTTTTTTTAATCCAATGAGTCAATATATTAATTTTTAATTATTACAAGTATAACATACCACTTTTGGGATCAAGACTATTGTATACAACCACCAAAGTGGACGAAATTGGCCAAATCCCGTAAATGGTGCCATTATGTGGAAATGAATTGTATCATTTATCATCCTCTTGTTTCGGTATGAAGGTTTATTTACAGCTAGGGTTATCCTATAGGGTCCATAACACCTAAAATGTGGATGCATACTACCCCATCCCTTTCATATGGAACCCTCTACTAACTGATCGACTTATTCTATTAGTTGTATGTAAGGGGGTTAGTGTGCACATGTCTAGTGTCTAGTTGTCTATCCATTATCTCAAGAACCCTCTAGATCCATGATAATATCCTAACCTTGGTCTTGATCTCATTATCCATTATGACTCATGATGGTTGTCCCATACCAAACGTCATGGTAGAACGAGCTTATTTATCATACTCGTTCCCTATAGACAAATAGTACAAGGATTTATCACTTGTAATTTCTAGCAGTAATCAAAAGGTGGCATCCCATACCACCCTTTGTTAATATTTCCAACTAGGTCACTTTTTCCAAGCCATTCCATCAGGAAAAAAAATTCTCTCGAATCATGTTGTATCCATACCCACACCTCAACATCATTGGGTGTATATAAAAATCCATCCTTCATGATGAATAGAAACAAGAAGGTTGTTAGAGTTAACTAATTGAGAATATATTTTCAACATGTTATACAAGTCCATCCTATTACAAAGTTATATCATGCTAGACCAATCTTATCAAAAATATAATAACCTATCTAGGAATAGTAAAATAATGTAGTATGATTGCTTAATTTCATAAGTAGAAAATAATACACAATTCATCTCATTAAATCCTTCTCATTCTCACTCAGGTCTCTACCAAGCCTACCATTTTCTTAACCTGGTTATGATTAGTTAAACCCCTACATTTTGAAGAGTTGTTTCCTTCAAAACTCTTATATCTTTAAATAACATATTACCATTGTGTACTAGCTACAAGTACATTATTCCTTGTAACTAATTAAATGTACATATATAAACCATACTCTATAATTTTTGAAATTTTTAGTTAATGTGTAACCTAACCATACACAAATAACATGGTGATACGATTCCAAAAGTATAACTTCCATGTCAAAATGAACTCCAATTGTGCAACTTGTTATGAATTATTTCTTGGTTCACAAGCTATGGTTAGCTAGATGAGTCACACACTATTAAGGTGAAATTATTAACTATTCATTAGATTAAATAGATATCCAACACATCTTATAAGGGTTTCCATAATGCTTCTAAAGAATGAGTTTGGTTTTTATAAACAACATTCTTTACTAACCCAACTAAACGCAATCGTGTATACAAAGTTAATAAAGCATATCTTCCATAATTTATGAGTGCACTACAGATTAGTTATATCTCATTTGATCATGACACTATAATGATGGCACTCACCCAAAAACCCAAGTTCATCAATAGAACAGATAGAATCGACAAACTCATTATAAAATTTATGAGTTGAGTACTTACAATTCATTATTACCAATATCTCATATTATTCTTCTATAGCACTTCGAAGGATAACATCTATGTTTATCTCAGTATCAAACACCAATTTTTTACACTTCTTCCAGTAACTAAACATGTTGCTCATATTTATCAGATATAATGAATGGTCTACATTAATATCCATTTTTCTATTTTAATTTGTTGGACTATAATTTAAATTATTCAACTGTCATTTTATCAACATAATGTCAAAAAGTAAAAGTCTATTATATTGATATATTAGATTTATTATTGTCAGAATAGTAAAATTAATCATTTCATTACCAAAATATCATGTTTGGGGTCACATCCAATTTGTAACACTTTTTCACCACGTCTAGCTAGAGCAATTGAAATATTACAATTGGTCGTTGATTTACCGATTCCGCCTTTTCCATACACTAAATTCTACATTATTCATATCATTTATGTGGGCTTTTCATATAGAGTAAAATTTAATAATTACAAACATTTGTGACCTAATTTCCTATTAGAAATACTTATATGTATTAACATATTTAGGATTCAAATACAATACTCTTTGCCAAATAAAAATATACAAAACTAGTCAGTCATACATAACTTCACCAATAATTTACTACAAATACTCTGTCTTAATTTGTGAACATTAAAAAAGTACAAATTTTAAGCCAACCAGGTGTTAGCATGGCACCATAATATCTATTTCACCCTCTATATAACATTAACACTATCACTGAAGATCAAAAAAGGAGGTAGACCATGGGTTTTAACTTCACTCACTACTCCAATCATATCAACAATAGGCTCTTTTTATAATTTAGTTGGATCATATGATTCATAATGAATAGAATGCCTAGGTTTCACACATTGTCCTTTTTATTGAGAAACTAACAAAAAACATCAACAATTCATGTAGGCATCCAAGTATTTTCAGCCATAGAAATACAATTTTCCAACCACAGTTATGTTACCCTTCCAGTTTTCATTTAGGTATGAAATAGAGAATTTATATTTCTCTACTACTATCATGACCCTCCCTAGAAGAATATATGGCACAAAGAAACAATGTATTAACCTATGATGTGGTGATACTTATTTTGAACAATTGAACCAACTATATGATGTTTAGTTGATTTATAAGGGCATGTTATCGCTAACATATTGCCAAGTGTGTAGGATCAGGTACACTCGTAGATGAAGAAGGCATAAGCATCCACTAGAAACAAGGGTACCTAAGATCAGGGGAAATGATGATTAAGGTACTCGAAGGTAACATGGATAGATACCTTCATATAGGTATGCATTATCGAAAGTGATAATCATCAATGACTGATCACCTTAAACTTTATTTTATAGCCTAGAAACTATCATAAAATATTTGGCTAAGATAGGTGATTGGGTTGATGGAAATATTCCCTCTTTTTTGTTTTATAAATTTATTTTCTCTCTACTACATCATGGCTTGGGTAGCTTAATGTTGAGATTTATATAGGAGAACAACTACAAAATGTATGAAGATGCATAAAGTAAACTGTCATGTTGAAGTGAAAGTAGAGCATCATTCTTATGAAGAAAAGCAAATTAAATTTATATGCTAAATGAAGATTCATTTAAATTAATTAATGAGGTTTTAATTTAATAATGATTGATTTATTTTGAGCTCATTAGTAAACTTCATTTTAATTAATAAATGAGATTTCATTTAAAATAATTAAAAGGTGTTCACTTTAATGATAATAGAAAATTAATTAAAAGACTTTAATTAATTGAAATAAATGAAAAAAAAATCCATTTAAGAAATAGATATCTTTTATTTTAAATAAATAGCAATTATGAAATTATTTAAATAAAAGAAATATATTTTAATGGTGATAAATATCATGTAAATGATGGTTTATTTAAAAAGGTACCATTCTTCATTTTAAAAATGTAAATATCCTTTTACCCTATATAGTGTAACCTATGAAAATAATATAGGGGCTACTAATTTCTAAAGATGGAAATTATGTGGAAAGGAATTCCTTACCATCAGAGGATGAGGGACGAAGCATTGAATAAAGGGGGCTCAAGGTTGGGCTCATTGTTTGAGAAGGGATGGTAGATGAGCCACCTAGAGCAAGGAAGCACTCAAGGTGCAAGTAATAAAAAATAAACGAGAAGAAGAGAGTACAAGGAAGGGAGGACGAAGGGAGGAGGGAGGAGACACAGATCAGGGATAGAGGAAAAGAGATAAATGCACTACAATCAATGGGAGAGGCAGGCAAGGCACCACTAGATTCAATTTTCATAGAAGTATTAAGGTTGGACTATTTTAAACTTTAAATCCATTTTTACATCCATTAGTATGGTGAATGTCTTAGTTCAAAACCTAGTTATACTCCCCCGTAGCGTGAAAATATATTGTAAAATATTGGAAACCGCCTACGTCTAAGTTTATAAAGCACTATGTATGGTTGATACCACTATGTGTTTAGAAAGCATTGTGCGTGGTTGAAAAACATTGCATGTTGGTGAGCATTGTTTGTTTAGAGAGTGTTGTGTGTGGTTGAAAAACATTGCATGTTGGAGAGTGTTGTGTGTTTAGAGAGCATTGTGCATGGTTGAAAAATACTGCATGTTGGAGAAAATTGTGTGTTTAGACAGCATTGTGCATGGTTGAAAAACACTGCATGTTGAAGAGCACTATGTGTTTAGAGAGTGTTGTGTGTGGTTGAAAAACACTGCATGTTGGAGAGTGTTGTGTGTTTAGAAAGCATTGTGCATGGTTGAAAAATACTACATGTTGGAGAGTGATGTGTGTTTAGACAAGTGTTGTGCATGGTTGAAAAACACTGCATGTTGGAAAGCATTGTGTGTTTAGAGAGCGTTGCGCATGTTTGACAAACATTGCATGTTGGAGAGCATTGTGTGTCTAGAGAGCATTGTGTGTGTGATTGAGGGTACTACATGTCTAAGAGCGTTGTGGGAGTTCGAGAGCATTGTGTGTCTAAGAGCATTATGAGAGTTCGAGATCACTATGTATATAATATCACTGTGGGAGTTCAAGAGTGTTGTGTGACTAAGAACATCGTGTTCCAAGAGAGAACCCTATTTTAGAAAAATCTGCCATAGTGGGAAAACCACTTGTACTCCAATAAAGAGCATAGTGTTTGGAAGTGTCTAGGGAAAATCACCTGTGGTTAGAGAGAGGGTTATGTTTAGTAAGTGCTACTTATAGTGTAAAACCATTCACCTTTGTGAGGAACTCTATTGCTACGTAAGCTTAGTGGTGACATAAGTGAAAACATAGCACCTAGTTCTACTTTGTTTGGACTCTAGGTTTTACAGTCCTTTAATCTTCCTACAGTGGTTGTTTCACATCTGCCATGAAGTACGTTAGCCTTTGGTCATAAATATTGAATTAGAAATGTTTATCGTGAAATTGTAATTAAAATGAGACCCTTTCATTTATGTGATATATTGGGGGATTTTAATTAAAATGAAACATTTGATGTATATGAGATATATTGGAGGATTTTAATTAAACTAAAACCTTTGATTTATACGAGATATATTGGAGGATTTTAATTAAATTGAAACCTTTGATGTATACGAGATATATTTGAGGATTTTAATTAAATTGAAACCTTTGATGTATATGAGATATATTGGAGGATTTTAATTAAACTGAAACCTTTGATGTGTATGAGAGATATTAGAGGATTTTAATTAAACAAACATTTGATGTATATGATATATATTGGAGGATTTTAATTAAACGAAACCTTTGATGTATATAAGATATATTGGAGGATTTTAATTAAACTGAAACCTTTGATTTATATGAACTATATTGGAGGATTTTAATTAGATTGAAACCTTTTATGTAAATGAGATATATTGGGGGATTTTAATTAAACTAAAACCTTTGATGTATATGAGATATATTAGAGGATTTTAATTAAATTGAAAATTTTGATTTATATGAAATATATTGGAGGATTTTAATTAAACTGAAACCTTTGATTTATATGAAATATATTGGAGGATTTTAATTAAACTGAAACCTTTGATTTATATGAAATATATTGGAGGATTTTAATTAAACTGAAACCTTTGATTAATGTTGATTATCTTAGGAGATTTTAATTAAAAATGAACCTTTGATTAATGTTGATTATCTTAGGAGATTTTAATTAAAAAGCAACCTTTGATTAATGTTGATTATCTTAGGGGATTTTAATTAAAAAGGAACCTTTGATTAATGTTTATTATCTTAGGGGATTTTAATTAAAAATGGACCTTTGATTAATGTTGATTATATTAGGGGATTTTAATTAAAAAGGAACCTTTGATTAATGTTGATTATCTTAGGGGATTTTAATTAAAAATGATGTAAATTTATTCTTTGAATTGAAGTTATGGGACATTGATTTAGGGAATGAATGAAGGATTTTTTTAGAGGTTAAATATATGGGACTTTAATGCTTTAAAACATTAATTGATATGATTGGTATTGTGAATTGAAAATGATTGTTTTAGAGGTTAAAGGTATGGGACTTTAGTGCTTTAAAATAGTAATTGATATAATTGGTATTGTGAATTGAATCAGATTGTTTTAAAGGTTAAAGGTAAGGGAATTTAATGCTCTAAAATAGCAATTTATATGATTGGTATTTTGAATTAAAAAGCAAGTAAAATTATTATTTGAATTGAAGCTATGGGGCTTTGATTTAGGGAATAAAAAAGAAAGGGATTGTTTTAGAGGTTAAAGATATGGGACTTTAATGTTTTAATACATGAATGGATTTGATTAAAGTTATACCTTGATCTAAGTAGTACATGTTTTATGACACTCTAATGGAACTTGAGAGGTGAAAATAAAAGTAAAGGATCTTTTATAATATCCATTTTGTATTAGATGGTCGAAAACCTAATTGAAATTTGTATAGTTGCAATTTGGCAAAGCAAATGAATATATGCATTTAGAGGTATGCCTATCTTGAACCATGAGTACCCTGATCCCCTAATACCCTCAAATATCCAATTGGAAGCAAGGATTTCAATGGAAGCAAAGTATAGGTAATTGTATTATATGTTGATTTACTTATGCTGAAATAGACTAGAATTGTGGGGAGATATCCTTTATGTAGTTAATGTAGCATTATGAAAGTAATGAGAGTCTACCATATAAGATTTAATGCAAGAACTATTTATTGGTTTAGAGAAGATAAATTTACTTTATTTCCATGATTGGTTATAATAGGTAACTGATTCTCTTTCAATGAATGATTCTCTTTTGGCGTCAATCCTTCTTTGTTTTTTGGATGTTTAGTGATTAATATTTGTTGCTTTAGTATCTATATGTATTCTTGTTTGTTTGCTTGATAATATAAATATAAGAGTAGAGTTCTAGGGTGAACTCAGAGGTGACCTAAGGGAATTAATAACCCCTTAGGGTGAACATAGGTTACCTAAGGGAATTAAGAACCCCTTAGAGTGAACATAGGATACCTAAGGGAATTGAGACCCCTTAGGGATATTAAGGACTAAGTTGTGGAAAGACCACATCTAAGTTAAGATAGGTCATCATGTAGAAAATATAGATAGCTTAACTCACAATACTCGTACCATACCTACACATAATGATTTGTGTATGGTATGGAGATGCATGTATACCTTTGATGGATTGAGGGTGATAATTCTAATTCATTGAGAGTTATGGGATAAATAGGCTTATTTGTAGTAACACATGGTAAATACTAGTTGGGTTAGGGGTTTATGAAGGATTCATGTATCCCTTTCCTTAGTAAAAAATATTTTCTATTTTTTTGTATTTTTTTTAGTGTTTTTGGGTCATTACATTTGGTATCAGAGATCTAGGTATGATGGTATAGATCTTCTATGTGTGCTAAATGGAATTATATGTATCCAATGAAGGCTTGCATAAGGAAAGGGCTAAATTTGGGATGATCTAGAATACCTTATTTGCTATAATATGATGGTCATTAATACCAAGGTAGAGTGGATGTTAGGATGTCTTAGTATGGGCTTCGATATCAATAACACATCCTAGACTAGGATATTACCCTAGTTAGATTTTTAATGCATCTAGCAAGAGAACTCTATATTATGGCTTGAATTAGAGATACAACTTAAGATGAAACTATAATCTAATATTTTTCTTGGATGGAACCAGGTTAAGATGCCACCTAAGACCAGAAGAGGGAGGCCTACACCTAGACAAACTTGAAAAAGTAATGTTGAAGAATAAAACTAGTATGGGTGACCAATAATCCCCAATAGGGAGGTAGAAGACCTCATTTCTACGATCGTTGTTATGTAGGATCAGATAAGAAAATTGCTGAAAATAGTTGTGAACTAGAATTTGTAAGTTTGAGGTTCGAAGATTGGTCCAAATAGTGGAATAACTACAGAACAAGTACAATTTAGAGCCTTAGCATAAAAGGAAATAGCTAGGGACATGAAAAACATTAGTATATCCAATTTTTATGGGGAGGGCAATGGGGATGCAGTGGAATCATGGCTAAGAGAAGCAGAGGTTCACTTTACAATAAAAGGCTACTCATCAGCAACCTAAACACTTTAGGCTAAGATTAACCTAGAAGGGGCTGCTCTGGAATGGTGGGAAAACCACTATGATTAAACTAATATTGAACCTATTGACACCCCATGGGAAGATTTTATAAATATATTTAAGAAGATATTCCTAATAGAGCATTTCTATGCCTTAAAGTTTAAAGAATTTGCTAGTCTAAAATAAGGAACCAGCATAATAGAGGTGTACTATAAGAAGCTGGTAATATTGTTCAAATATGTACCTATTTATAATGAGAAAATATGGGTTCACAAGTTCACTCTTGGATTGGAATCTAGATTAAAGCATGATGTAGACATGCAAGAGCCTAAATCATTGCAAAAGGTATATGACCTAGCAAAGAAAGCAGAGTCACATTTCTATTATAAATATGACACTCTACTCGAGCAAGCTTGGCAGGTGCTAAATAAGAGGAATAGTAATGGGTTTGTAAAATGAGAGGCTAATCAAGACCAAAAATATGAGAACCCCAAAAATCCTGAGAAGAAACCTAATGTAAATCATAAGTTCAAGAAGAACTTTCGTAGGAAGGATAACAAACCCAATAATATGAAACCTCAACCACAAAAGTTGCAAGTTCCAACTCTAGAAGTTAAAAGTGTGAATGAGAAACCTAAAAAATAAGGATCAAAGGAAGGGTGCTACAATTTCTAGGGACCTCATTATTACAATAAATATCCATATCGAGCAAGGACTAGCAGAACTAATGTAAAAGGGAAGGAATCAGAACATCGGATCTATTTTGCAACTGGGAAGAAGAAGCTAGAGGGACAAGCCACCCCATTTCTTGTGAAATGTAAGGTTTTTAATAAGAAACTAAATATTTTGATACATAGTGGGACCATTGATAGTTTTATTTTATCTACTCTAGAAAGGACTATGTTGGAAAGTCCTAGATATTGGCTCAAGGGTGGAAGGTTGAGTATGGTACTGGGAAGACCTACTTAGTAAACTAGTGTTATCCTATGGAAAAAAACACTCTATCTAATGGGACTACGAAATGTTGTTTATATGTAGCTCCCCTACACACATTTTATGTGGTCCTAGGGATGGATTGGCTATGGGCTTATAAAGCCTTTGTCAATTTTCACAAACGATGGATTGAGTATTCAAAATAAGGTAGAAAGAGACTAAGAATTCATAGTAAACAAGGGGTATTTCAACCTTATATGTTGTCCGCTATGCAATTAAAAATTCCCTAAAGAGATGAGGAATAGTGTATGGGGTAAAACTTAGTGAAGTGGAAGACTATGAGAAATGAGAAATACTAAGACAACATCCGATTTTATAGGATTTTGAAGATGTAATTCTTGAATACCTACCTGGACTGCTTCCTATACGGGAATTTGACTTCATAATTGAACTTATGATAGGATTCGAGCCTATTCATAGATCCATGTATAGGATAAATCTTATTGAAATGCAAGAACTAAATGTTCAATTGCAAGGATTAATGGAGAAGGGTTTGATAAAATCAATTTTGTCACTGTGGGGTGCACGGGTTTTGTTTGTGAAAAAGAAGCATGGTTTGCTAAGATTATGTATTTATTACAGGATGTTAAATAAGTCTACAATCAATAATCGATATCCTTTACCTAAGATTGAATATTTATTTGATCAACTAAAGAATGCCAAGGTTTTTACTAAGACCAATATGAGATCAAGGTATCACTAGTTAAGGATTCATGAAAAAGACACTCACAAGATGACATTTAAGACTAGGTATGGGCATTATAAGTTTATGGTTCTACCCTTTGGATTGACTAATGCTCTAGCTGCTTTCATGAACTTAATGAACAATGTGTTCCAAAAACACTTGGACCAATTTATCTTCGTATTCCTATATGATATCCTTATATAATCTTGAGATAAAGAAGAGTATGATAAACATCTTAGGGTCATGTTAGAATTGTTAAGGAAGAATCAACTTTATGGAAATCTGGCTAAGAGTGAATTCTATGTTCTAGGGATATGATACCTTGGACACATAATATCAGCAAAGGTAATTTTTGTGGACCCAAAGAATATAGAGGCTATCCTAAATTGGCCACCCCCTACTAATGTGACTGAAGTGCAAAGCTTCACCCAGTTAACAAGCTACTATAGATGTTATATAATGGACTACTCCAAAATTGTTGGATCCATAACTAACCTTTAGAAGAAGGGAAAGGAATTCAAGTGGTTATAAAAGTGTGAGGTTGTCTTTGCACTACTAAAGAATAAGCTTACTACTGCACCAATAATAAAGGTTCTTGATCCACAAGGGGAATTTTTAGTGTGTACAGATGCATCAATAGATGAGTTGGGAGCGGTACTCTCACAATAGGAGTCAGTAGTGGCATATACTTCAAGGAAGCTCAAAAATCATAAATATAATTATACTACACATGATTTAGCACTAGCCACAATGGTGCATGCATTAAAGGTTTAGCACCAGTACTTAGTGGGAAGACCCTTTGAATTAAAGATCAACCATCAAAGTTTGTGATACATATTCACCCAACAAATACTCAATGCGAGATAGAGAAGATGGGTGGAATTTCTCATTGAGTATGATTTTAATATTGAGTAAATAAAAGGAAAAGAGAATAAAGTAGTTGATGCTTTGAGTAGAAGAAAATATATAGCATCCATAACTAGAATTCACATGGACCTGATGGATCGAGTGCGACAGGAGAAATCTCAGGATGAGTATTGCCAAGGAATTTGAGTTAGAACGAACAAATATCTTGAAGGAAATAAGGAATTTAGTGTGAAAGATGATTTTTTGTGTTATAAGGGAATGGTCATCATACCAAAGATGGGTTATTTAAGGAACTTGATAATGCAAGAAGCCCATAGATCTCCTTATTTTTCTCATCCAAGAGGAGCCAAAATGTGAGAAAACATGAAAAGAGCCTTCATTTGGGTAGGAATTAATAAGGACATCATGGATTTTGTTGCTCGATACCTCAAATATCAAAAAGTTAAGGTAGAACTCCAACATCCTATAAAAAAACTATATCTACATGATATACCTACACAAAAATGGCAGGTTATATCTATGGATTTTATAGTGGGTTTACCCAAGACTTGGTACCAACATGATGCCATATTTTTAGTGGTCGACAAATTGACTAAGGTTACCCATTTCATACCAAGAAATACCAAGGACGATACTCAGGTGGTGGCTAGCATATTCATCAAAGAGGTATTCTGATTGCATGGATTTCCTGAGGTTATTATCTCAGATGGAGACTCCAAATTTACTTTTGAATTTTAGGAATCCCTTCATAGTGCAGATGGTACAAAATTGAATATGAGTTTAGCATACCACCCTAAAACCGATGACCAAACAGAGTAGGTAAACCAATTTTTGTAAGACATGCTCTACATGTACTACATGGATTAGAAATCTCATTGGGAAGATTGTCTACCTTTAGTAGAGTTTGCCTACAGTAATGGACATCACTCCTCGCTAAGAATTATACCTTTCGATGCCTTGTATGGATGAAAGTGTAGAACACCATTGTCTTTGGACAACCTAGAATACTAAGTTCTGATTGGACCAAAAATTAGGGTGATGGAAGATCAGCTAAAAGAAATTAGGCAAAGGCTTAAAGAAGTTGTGAATATACAAAAGAGTTATGCATATCTAAAAATGACTCCAAGAGAGTATTATATTGGATATAAGGTGTTCTTAAGGGTTAATCCAAATAATAGTGATATCAAATCCATGAAGTTGGATCCACGTTTTGTGGGGCCCTTTAAGATAATGGAAAATATCAGTCTGGTTGAATACCGACTTGCATTACCACCTAATATGTCCACATATCCTTGCTGAGAAAATATGTTGCTAACCCTAAACATATGTGGGATGTTTCTAAATTGCATATGGCAAATCCAAAGGCCATTGAATTACTACCGATGAAGATTCTTGAGTTTCATTCTAATTCTTTGTGGAATTGGACTCTCGAACAATGTAAAGTCTAGTGGAACCAGTTATCTAAGAAAAATGCCACTTGGAAGAAACTACAGGTTATGCAAAAATATTTTTCTTTTTTTTTAAAGCTATATGATGTAATGATTTTTTTTTACTTGTTGTTGGAAAAAAACAAAGGAAACTAGAAACACCGAGGACGTTGTTTAATTCTAGTGGGGAGGATGTCATGACCCTCCTTAGCAGACTATATGGCACAAAGAAACAATGTATTAACCTATAATGTGGTGATATTTAGTTTGAACAATTAAACCAACTATATGATGTTTAGTTGATTTATAAGGGTGTGTTATCGCTAACATATTGCCAAGTGTGCAATATCAGGTACACTGGTAGGTGGAGAAGGCAGAAGCATCCACCAGAAATGAGGGTACCTAAGATCAGGGGAAATGATGATTAAGGTACTCGGAGGTAACATGGATAGACACCTTCATATAGGAATGGATTGTCAAAAGGGATAATCATCGATGACTTATCACCCTAAGCTTTAGTTGATAGCCTAGAAGCTATCATAAAGTCTTTGGCTAAAATAGGTGATTGGGTTGATGGAAATATTCTCTCTTTGTTGTTTTATAAATTTATTTGCTCTCTACTGCATCATGGCTTGGGTAGCTTAATGTTGAGATTTCTATAGGATAACAACTACAAAATGTATGAGGATGCATAAAGTAAACAATCATGTTGAAATGAAAGTAGTGCATTATTCTTATGAAGAAAAGCAAATTAAATTTATATGCTAAATGAAGATTCATTTAAATTGATTAATGAAGTTTTAATTAAATAATGATTGATTAATTTGAGCTCATTAGTAAACTTTGTTTTAATTAATAAATGAGATTTTATTTAAATTAATTAAAGGTGTTCACTTTAATGATAATGGAAAATTCATTAAAAGACTTTAATTAATTGAAATAAATGAAAAAAAATCCATTTAAGAAATAGATATCTTTTATTTTAAAGAAAGAGCAATTATGAAATTTTTTAAATAAAAGAAATATATTTTAATGGTGATAAATATCATGTAAATTATATTTTATTAAAAATGTACCATTCTTCATTTTAAAAATGGAAATATCCCTTTCGCCTATATAGTGTAACCTATAAAAATAATCTGGGGGGCTACTAATTTCCAAATATGGAAATTATGGGAAAAGGAATTCCTTGTCGTGAGAGGATAAGGGACGAAGCATTTATGAAATGGGACTCAAGATTGGGCTCAAGGTTCGAAAAGGGATGGTGTATGGGCCACCTGGAGCAAGGAAGCATGCAAGGTACAAGTAAGAAAAAATAAAACGGGAAGAAGAGAATAGGAAGGGTGGATGAAGGGAGGACAAAGGAGACATAGACCAGGGATTGAGGAAAAGAGAGGAATATGTTGCAAGCAATGGGAGAGGCAACCAAGGTACCACTAGATTCCATTTTCGTAGAAGTATTAAGGTTGGAGTGTTTTAAACTTTAAATCCATTTTTACATGCGTTGGTATTATGAATGTCTTAGTTTCAAACCTGGTTATATTTTCCTGTAGCATGAAAATCCATCGTGAAATATTGGAAACCACCTATGTCTAAGTTTAGAAACCGTTGTGCATGGTTGAGGCCATTGTGTTTTTAGAAAGCGCCATGTGTGGTTCAAAAACACTACATGTTGGAGAGTGTTGTGTGTTTAGAGAGCACTATGCGTGGTTGAAAAACGTTGTATGTTGGAGAGCATTGTGTGTTTAGAGAGTGTTGTGCGTGGTTGAAAAACACTGCATCTTGGAGAGTGTTGTGTGTTTAGAGAGCATTGTGTGTGTTTGAAAAACACTGCATATTGGAGAGCATTGTGTATTTAGAGATCATTGTGCATGGTTGAAAAACACTGCATGTTGGAGATCATTGTCTGTTTATAGAGCGCTATGTCTAGTTGAAAAACACTACATGTTGGAGAGTGTTGTGTGTTTAGAGAGCGTTGTGTGTGGTTGAAAAACACTACATGTTGGAGAGCACTATGTGTTTAGAGAGTGTTGTGCATGTTTGAAAAACATTGCATGTTGGATAGCGTTGTGTGTCAAGAGAGCAGTGTGTGTGTGATTGAGGGCATTGTGTGTCTAAGAGCATTATGGGAGTTCAATAGTGTTGTGTGTCTAAGAGCACTATCGGAGTTCAAGAGTGATATATATATAAGAGCACTGTGGGAGTTCGAGAGTGTTGTGTGGCTAAGAGCACCATGTTCCAAGAGAGATAATAATATTTTAGAAATGTCTACCACAGTGGGAAAACCACCCATACTTCAAGAAAGAGCATTGCATTTGGAAGCACCGTTTGTAGGAAAAATCACCCATGGTTAGAGAGAGGGTTGTGTTTAGTAAGCATTGCTTATAGCGTAAAACCATCTGCCTTTGTGGGGAACTTTGTTGCTATGTAAGAGTAGTGGCGACACAAGTGAAAACATAACACATGGTTCTACTTTATTTGGACTCTAGGTTTGGCAGTCCTTTAATATTCCTACATTGGTTGTTTTGCATCCACCATGAAGGGCGTTAGCCTTTGGTTGTAGAACTTGGATTAGAAAGGTTTACCATGAAATTGTAATTAAAATGAGACCTTTGATTTGGATTTTAATTAAATTGAAACCTTTTATTTATATGAAATATATTGGAGGATTTTAATTAAATTGATACCTTTGATTAATGTTGATTATCTTACGAGATTTTAATTAAAAATGAACCTTTGATTAATGTTTATTATCTTAGGAGATTTTTATTAAAAAGGAACCTTTGATTAATGTTGATTATCTTAGGAGATTTTAATTAAAAAGGAACCTTTGATTAATGTTGATTATCTTAGGGGATTTTAGTTAAAAATGAACCTTTGATTAATGTCGATTATCTTAGGGTATTCTAATTAAAAAGAAACCTTTGAGTAATTTTGATTATCTTAGGGGATTTGAATTAAAAAGGAACCTTTGATTAATGTTGATTATCTTAGGGGATTTTAATTAAAAATTATGTAAATTTATTCTTTGAATTGAAATTATGGGGCTTTTATTTAGGGAATGAATTAAGGATTATTTTAGAGATTGAAGCTCTGGGACTTTAATGCTTTAAAAGAGTAATTGATATGATTGGTATTGTGAATTGAAAAATATTGTTTTAGAGGTTAAAGGTATGTGACTTTAATGCTTTAAAAAAATAACTGATATGATTGGTATTGTGAATTGAAAAGGATTATTTTAGAGTTAAAATATATGGGACTTTAATGCTTTAAAACAATAATTTATATTACTAGTATTGTGAATTGAGAAGGATTATTTTAGAGGTTAAAGGTAAGGGACTTTAATGCTTTAAAATAGTAATTGATATGATTGGTATTGTGAATTGAAAAGGATTTTTTAGAGGTTAAATGTATGGAACTTTAATTCTTTAAAATAGTAATTGATATGATTGGTATTGTGAATTAAAAAGAATGTAAATTTATTATTTGAATTGAAGTTATGGGGCTTTGATTTAGGGAATGAAAAAGAAAGGGATTGTTTTAGAGGTTAAATGTATGGGACTTTAATGCTTTAATACATGAATGGATTTGATTAAAGTTAGAACTTGATCTAAGTAGTACATGTTGGATGTCTCTCTAAGGGAACTTGAGAGGTGAAGATAAAATTAAAGGATCTTTCATAATATCCATTATGCATTAGATGGTTGGAAACTTAATTGAATTTTGTATAGTTGCAATTTTTCAAAGTAAATTAATAGATGCATTTAGAGGCATGCCTATCCTGAACCACGAGTACCCTGATCCCCTACTACCCTTAAAGATCCAATGGGAAGCAAGGATAAGGAAGGAGTTCAATGGAAGCAAAGTACCGGTAATTGTATTTTATGTTGATTTACTTATGCTCAAATAGACTAGAATTACGAGGAGATATCCCTGATGTAGTTAATGTAGCATTCTGAAAGTAATGAGAATCTACCATGTAATATTTAATGAAAGAATTGTTTATTGGTTTAGAGAAGGTACTTTTACTTTATTTCCATGATTGGTTGTAATAGGTAACTGATTCTCTTTCAATGAATGGTATTCTCTTTTGGCATCAATCCTTCTTTGTTTTATGGATGTTTAGCGATTAATATTTGTTGCTTTAGTATCTAGATGTATTCTTGTTTGTTTTATTGATAATAGAAATCTAAGAGTAGAGTTCTAGGGTGAACATAGAGGTGATCTAAGGGAATTAATAACCCCTTAGAATGAACATAGGTGACCTAAGGTAATTAAGAACCCCTTAGGGTGAACATGGGAGACCTAAGATAATTGAGACCCCTTAGGGAGATTAAGGACTAAGTTTTGGAGAGACTACATATGAGTTAAGATAGCTCGTCATGTAGATTAGATAGATAGCTTGACTTGTAATAATCATAGCATAACTACACATAATAATTTGTGTATGGTATGGATATGCATATATACCTTCGATGGACTCAGGGTGATAAGTCTAGCTCATAAAGAGTGATGGGATAGATGGGTTTATTTGTAGTAACACATGGTACTCCTACATAGACGGGCTTGTGTTAGGGAACCTTGTGATATGTAGCTTTTAGGAAAACTTAGGGGATATAAAATTTAGGTAGATACTAGTTGGGTTAGGGGTTTATGAAGGGTTCATGTATCCCTCTCCTTGGTAAAAAAAAACTTTATGTATTTTTTTTGTATTTTTTGTTTGAGTGTTTTTGGGTCATTAGAACTACAACAAATTGTATACCATCACTTTGGCTAAAATATAATTTTACACATGCAACCCAATAGATATCACAAGGCAATAGTTCTTTTAGTCTCACACAAATGCAACAGTGGACCAAAAACTTTGTGATATTTTTTAAGAAATCAAGGATTTCTCCAAAACAACACAACAATAGAGAAGAAGTTTCTACCTATTGCTATAGTCTTATTACCAATTCAATGCGGTAAGAATGTATTACCACAATAAAAAAAATTATTGTTTTATCAAATATCCAAAAGAAACTTAAAAATGTTTTTACATATTCATAGCAACTTGTCAAAACAAACTAAAATCCATGCATGCAAAATATTTCAAAAGTAAAGGATTTTTGTACAACATTCATTCTTGATATCACTGCAAGAAGTATTACAGTTCAAATTCTAATCATGCAAAATCTTCCTTTATGTATTTCAACAAGGAAACCAGATAATTCTCAAGAATTAATATTCAATTTTTAATGGACACAACTGTATTGCTTCCAGAGATTGATTCTTTTGTCTAGACTTTCCAAAACATAAATAGTTCCCAACTAACAACCTTTCAAAATTTTGGCCTTCTCTTCTTCCTTTTTTCTTTATTTTTTTCTTCTAATGCATAATGATCCCCTTCCCTTAACCAATAAAAATATAAAACATTCCTCTTCCTCATTCCACCACTCAAAATATACGGAAAACACACTTACTCAGATCACATGCATAATTCCAAGCAAGAATGGAATCAATCAACCATCTATGCACACTTCCAATCATCATGACAAGCATATCAATACGGTTTTTATTTTCCTTTTATTTTTAAAATACCATAACTTATTAAAAATAATAGTATGCATGTATTTGAGTTCATCAACCACCATGAAAACATTATTATTATTATTATATATGTATATTTTCTTTCGTTATGCATTAATTTTTTAATAAATTTCCATTTTATAAAATAATAAACATGTGAATATATTTTACGTCACCATCAACTTACCAAAGTGTGGCTCCTTGTTCATAACATATTCATCACCACATTTAGACATGACATAAACAAGCAACAAGCACATATTCTAAAATAAATCACATACATGCCAAACACTCACGATGCACCTAAATGATAAGCAGTCATGTGAGTTTTCATGTACTCACAAGCTAAATCATCACTTCCCTATTACAATTTTTGTCAACCATTTTTGTCCCTCGAATGCCCTTATTTGGTCTTGCATACACAATATTAATCAGCAATACTACAATCCAAAGGATAAGGTAAGTATAACCTATTATTTCATTTACTATAAAAATTCATAAGAGGAGGGTCATTACATCCTCCCCCAATATAAACAAATGCAATCCATATGTTTTGTGCATGGTTAAAGAAATCAAATATATATGTATAACTTTTTACATTTACAATAATAATCATGTCATATCATAAAGCATACATCATTCATTGTGTCGTAAATCATCATTGAATCATAAATTATTTGAACTTGGGCATTCATATTACAATAAACCAAATGTCTATTCATAAACCAAAACATACATCATCTCACAAATAAAGTTACTCTACTCAGTAACTAAAACATACACAAAACTACTCTACTTAGTGTTCAATCACATATCCATATACATATATATATATATATATATATATATATATATATATATATATATATATATATATATATTATTAATCCATATAAAATGTTTTTATCTACTGAAAAAAATAAAAAAACTATTGCTACATATCTGCCACGTTCTCCCATATGGTGTTTCCATCTGAGTAGAGTTCACATTCGACTCAACATTGTTCTATATTTCTCTTCCTCATGTTCTTGGTCCTAAAACCAAGTATACAAACAATTCAAACTTTAAATTTTAGTGGATTAGTCATCTACAATTTGGAAACATCCAAAACATGAGTAGGATCAGAAATGTACTTCCTAAAGAGGGACACATGGAAGACATTATGGATTTTGGATAAGCTTGGTAGTAGAGCAAGTTTATATGCAACAGGGCCTATCTTACCCACAATTGCAAATGGATCCACATATCTTGGGTCAATTTTGGAAGATTTTATAGAACTTTTAGTTGCCTTCACCCTTAATAACATTGTCTCCTATATATTCTCTTGGTGTTCTTTTGAGATATGCATAGTTATTTTTACGGTTTGTAGCCTCATTTAGATTCTACTGAATTCTTTTCAATTCATATTCCATTTATTTTATAGTTTTTGGCTTCATCAATACCCAATCTTTCATATTATCCCATGATAAGGGAGTCTTGCATCTTATTCCATACATATCTTAAAAATGTGTCATACCTAGTGATGCATGATAACTATTATTGTATGCAAACTCAACTAGGTATAAATAATATTTCCATTTTGTATGTTGATCCATATAATACATTATTTATATATCCTCCAAAAATTAATTCACCCTCTTAGTCTATATATGTGTCTCAAGGTGATAGGTTGAAATAATATTTAATTTGGTCCCTAATGCTTCATGCAAAGCCTACCAAAATTTAGAGGTAAAGTGAGAATGTTTATAAAATGTTATGGCTTCTAAAAATTCATGTGGTCTCACAACTTCCTTGGTGAACTTTCTCTCTATAGCAGGTAAATCATCTTTCACATTGCTAAGCATAAAATGTGCAACCTTGGTTAACTTATCCACATTCACCAAGATTACATCATGCCTAAATCTTGTTTGAGGCAAACCCACTATAAAGTCCATTGAAACCACTTCCCATTTCTATGTAGGTATGTCATGTGGATACATTCTACCTATAGGATATAAATGTTTCACTTACAATTTTTGGTACTCCAAGCACCTAGCCACATAATCATGATATCCCTTTTCATACCTGGCCAAATATATGCCTTTCTCAGGCTCTCACACATTTTTACACCTCTAGGGTGCATCGAATAAGAAGTATTATGTGCCTCCTTAAGGATTATTTCTCTCAATCCACCCATATTTGGAACAAACAATTTTTTCTTAAAATACAAGTTATCTCTAGACATGAATCTTGTATCTTTTCTTGATTCTTGCTCCACCTGAGCATTACGAGTTTGAATTTTTTTTATTTATGTTGCAAATATTTAATATGATCTAAAAAATTATAATGATATTTTGTTATTACAATAATGCATCCTCCCCTACTCAGAGAGTTAGCAACCTTATTCTCTTTACCCTTAATATACTCAATTCCAAAATCATACTCAGCTAGAAACTTCATCCAATGTAATTGCCTAGCATTTAGTAAGGGTTGAGTAAATATGTATCTTAAAATTTGGTAATCCATCTTCAATTCAAATTATTTTTCCAATAAATAGTGCCTCCACATTTTAATGGCATGTACAACAGCTTCCAACTCCAAGTCATGAATGACATAATTCACTTCATGCCTATTAAGTTTCCTTGATTAAAAGGTAATAACCACATCATCTTGGGTCAAAAAACCTCCTTATCCTTCAATTGATGCATCTGTACACACTATAAACTTCTTATTAGGATCAACTATAGAATATGTGCAATTGTCAATCTTTCTTTTAGAATTCAAAAAGACTCTTCACACTACTCTATCAATTTAAATGGTTTACCTTTCCTTTGAAGCTTTGTAATAGGTTGGGAAATTCTTGAGAAACATCTGACAAATCAATTATAATAGCTTATAATCCAAATAAAAGGTATACATAATCATCTAAATGAGTCATGAATGCTCATATGTGTGTAACCTAACCAAACATAGGTTTGTGTCCCTATTGGATTTTTTGCCACACTAAAATTAAAATTAAAATTTTGCTTAAGTGTGCAATGTGTTTCGCCAAACTAAATTTATTTTTGGGTAAAAACATTGGCAAAATTCATTTTCGTGCAAAAACACTGGTGAAATTCATTTTCAAGTGAAATTCCCAATGAAATCTCTTTTTCGGGTGAAATTACCAATGAGATCCCTTTTTTGGGTGAAATTTCGAGCGAAATCTCTTTTTAGGTGAAATCATGGTGAATATCCCTTTTCGAACGAAATTCATGGTGAAAGCACATTCTGGGAAAAAATCATGGTGAAAGCACATTCTGAGCAAAATTCATGGTGAAAACACACTTCAAACCTCATCTTGCTAAAAGTCATTTTTGATGGCACTTTAAGTGAAGATCATTTTGGGGGGAATTCCAATACTAGTAAATTTAATTTTTGGGGTAAGGAAATTAATGTTTCCAAATTTATTACTAATAAATATTAGATTCGACATATAACGAGAAGATTGCCAAAATTAAATGTTTTCCACTTCACCCTTGACTCTAGAGTGATCCTTCTAATTTCGAGGCACTTTTCACTATGGTGAATGCTCATTTTCGAGGCACCACTACGAAGATGAAAATTTTGTCATTGATTTCAGCTAAGTCCAGATGTACCATCTACAAAAATTGCTTGTTGATTCCTAATGTACCACTGAATTGGCTCATTGTTACTGCCAAGGAGAAAATTATTATCGACTAATATTTGACTTGCCACCATTTTTTTTAATGATCATTTAATTTTTAGAGGTGAAATCCTCTATAAATACTAAGAAACTTTATGTAAAAAAAACATATGGACATTTGCTTGTGAAAACTCTTGCAGTTAAACATTTATTTTGATTCAAAGACTATTTGACTCTAAGTTCTTGATCATGTTATGTATGTTTATACTTTTTGTTCTACATTTCTATTAAATTTATATTATCATTGGTGTATTAAATTTTGAGTCTGGACTTAGTTTTTCAATGGGGAATGGATGTTGGAATGCTATTGGAAGTCATGCTTTATAATATGATCTAAGTTCAGTTTCTCTTATGTCATTCTATTGAATTTCGTTAATTTAAATTGGTTTGTTAATCTTGCTTTTAATTCATCCTAAATTATCTCTTCGGCTTACATCAAAATTTCCCAAAAATTTATACTAGTTTTTACAGTAGCAAGGGAACCAACCCCCTCTGAAGATTGGCTTGAAGGAAATTTCTTTCATTAAGCCTTTCAATTTTGGCCATGTCTAGGGCACATACATACATGTATCCTAGGATAGAGTCTTGACCAACACTTTTTGGCATTCTCAGTGGGACACGAAAGGTCCACATTAAGCAGTATTTAGATTTGATGTTCATATTTTACTATTTTATTATAACATCTGGTGACTCAGTTTTACCTAGAAGCCTTCGAATGTGAAGTTGGTGAAATATTTAATTCATGATCACAAAATCAAAGGCCAAAAATTTATATAATCCTATTGAGTTTTTTGAGTTTCATGCCCAAGTCTTGGGAGAACATCCTAGATTAATCACTTTGACTATCCCATCAATTGTAACATCTTCATAGGTAGTTGGTGTGTTTTCCATTCATCCAAGTCCCTCTAGCATTGCCACTAGCTTTCCTACTCAAGAAAATTATTTGGTCCAAATTGCTCAAAATCCACCAATACAGTTTCCAACATGGAATCATTCCAAATATTTAAATCAAAAATCTCAAAATCCAATCCTAACAGTAGCATTAAAGGCTTTCCCTACTTACGATGGTACAAAAAAAATAGCTTATGAGCATGTTCAAGACATGGATTCTTTGGCAACTATTCATAGCATCATAGATAAAGATGTCATGGTCAAATTGCTCTCTCTTAGAGGGAATATGCTTTACTGGTATCGATCCTTATCAACTGCTACTTGTTGTAGAGTTTTTTTGCTTACTCTTGGAAGATTTGTCACATCACAAGAAACTCTTATAAACAAAACTAGCACTATGGATTCTAGCAGATCTACCTCATCAAACTAGGACAATATTACTTTGGACAACTCAAGATAGACTAGGTTGGGTAAGGAAACCCCAGATGGTGGGTTCATCTAATAATTCTATATGATGCACATACCCACTATGCCATACAAAATAGTGTTACTTTGTTGTTTTTTTTAGTTTAGGTGATCAAACCTATTAATATTAGAACTCATAAAATCTAGACCAGTGTTTTATCTATTACAGAGTCATAGCAAATCTATTTATGGATTTAGATAGATCAAAGCAAGATAAACCAGTTTGTTTTACTCAATGCAAATAATGTAAAGTAAATAAAATGATTATACCAATGAAATAGAAAGCAACATTCACATGTTTTTATTGCAAGAATACATGAACGAGCACAACACAAACCATGCAAAACAGAAGGTAAACCAGGAATCAAGTTTTATTTTGTATTAATATATCAAAATATTACATAAATCTGGCCCAAAATAGTGCTTGGATCCTATAATTTTGATGAGTTAAAATAATAACCCCATTCGAATGTCATAACAAAGGGGCTACTCATCTTCGTTCTGATTGTAGCGACTTAAGAGTCTCCAACTCTGCATGTTCAATAGGAAATAATATCAGTGCACAATGCTTCCTGGTAATCACTAGATATGATAGAAAGAAAGGGTGGTAAGAGACACACAAAATACACAAAATCAAATACAACTCAAACAATAGATAAAGCTATACCTAGATTTTCTCTCTTAGAGGTTCGATAAAAAATGTAGCTTCAAGTTCTTATTATAGTGTCGACTGCTTGACCCTTGTAACTGCCCGCCATGTTGTAAGAATCCTACTGTATCTAGGACTGAGATGCACATAAAAAGAGACACATATCCCACATTATTTTTATACAGGTGGAGGATACGCATCTTTGTTAGTACTACCTTGTGCTGGTAGTGGTGGCCTTCTGGCACATGCGTTGTGGCAGTGGTGGGCCCTACTCTCACCCTATTATTTTAAATGGCTTTGTCAATAAATTACCAAGCCTCATCATGAAAGGTCAGAGAGAATAGGAGTAGGTTAAAATATTGGGTAGCCTCCACTAACCGATATTTAGCCCACTGTATATTATTATTGGTGAATTCACACATCCAGTCTACCATCTCCACCAAAGTCGTGAAGTGTTTAGACAACCTGTCACCAGATTATAAATCAAAATATTGGATCTTCTAAAAAACAAAATCCGTGATGACTGGGGCTCATCCAAAATTCTTGATGGAGAGGTTGCAATCAGCCAGCTCATCATTGGCCTCATAATTCGATTCTGCTACCTCTTGGCCCCACTAGCACCAATTTTGTTCATTTTGCAAAAATAGGGAGACCTTGATGTATTCTTCTGCAAAGAAGCATAGGGAGTCATATTCCAGAATGGTTGTTATCCCAAAAATGGGTACGTAGTCTCTTGAAATCTCCTATAGATCGGCATTATTGCATCTATCCTCTACCTCCCACACTATAAGTTGTCCTAGATGAGACCTACTGCTCGTCTTACAACATATATATCTATCAGGATGGACTCCAAATCCATTATTTTGTGTTGGATCTTCTCCTTCATTTCCTATTTTATCTCATCTACTGACCCAAGCTAGATCCCATACTGTGTAGTGGAAGGAGCAGGCATCTTCAGTTTATCAACTTCAGCCTGAAGCTTCTTGACCTTAAGTTGCAACGGCTCTACTTCCACAAATTTGGCTCTAAATTCTTAAATTTCTCTTTCCACTACCTCGGCCACTTGTGCTTGAGCAGCCACTTGTGATTTCATCATTTGGATGGGTGCAACAGATGTTCGGATGACACCTTTTCTTGTATCTATAGTATCCTCTTTAATTTTGGGTGGTAGGGGGATTTCAAAAGAGGAAATCGATGTATCGGTAGTTTTTTGTCTAGTTGTATCCCTGCGCCTAACTATATCCTTACTTGGAGACCTTTGTTCTTCTATATCTTGGTTCTGATCTTCCTCATCGATTGTGAACTTGCAAGTGTCAGTGACCCTCGCCATCATAAAATTTTCCACTTCTTGATCTAAGGATTCAGCCCTAGCCTTTTTGATATTTGGGGACCATGTGGTGCTTTACACTTCATAACCCTTCAAAATATTATATAGCCTTCTAGCTTGTGCTATCTTTTTCATCACCCTGGGTCTTATTTGATGCTCCTATTGATTTATCACTAGGGTGGAAAAATACAATGAGTGTTGAATTTCTACCAATTGTCCTTGCTCACGTGGACTTATCAAAGTTAGTATTGATGAGGCGACAGTCTGCTAAGAATAGCCAATGACCAACTCCTTCCCTTGTGAAGTGGAAATTGGGGAACTAGAAGAGGAGGGGAACTTGGCCTGCTCATCAACTATTTTCATCATGACCTCAAAGAGGTCATAATCTTGTTGAGCTATTTTGAGAATGGGTTTTTCAAATTCTTTAGGAGGGGCTGCTGGGACCAACGGGGCCATATTGTCCACTAGTAAGCCTCGATGTAATTTAAGTTGAGTATTGTAATCATCGATAGCCTCCAATATACTGTAAGGTCATTGATCCTTGGGCATCCTCCATATCAATTCCAACATCCAATTATTTTTCAAAGATTCTTACATAATGTCTTCAAAAATGTCACCATTGTGTGTGACTTCCATAAGGACCATCTTGCCCGTAACTTCTCTCCTGTGGTGACCATCTAGGTCGTAGGCTCTCCAAGTTACCTCAGGGAAGCAATAGGTGTCCATATTCTAGATGGCTCGCAACGGGGTAAAGTGGCCAAGACAGGTGTAATGCCCCATTGTATAGGGAATGGGAAACCACTTTACTAGTCCTTTCTTCCTTAGATGTATAATTTTTATCTCTTTGGCCATCTAACGAGTGATTTCCAAGATGGCAATGGACATCGGGCAGTGATAAGGTAGTTCCTTCAGGGATAATTTTGATCCATCAATTCTGATATAGGAGAATTATTCTATGTAAAAGTAGTCTCGTACTTTCTTCTGGCGTAGAAAATATCTGACCCCCACATCGATTATATTTGGGAATTTCCCACACAGTCAAAAGTGTACTATGAGGAGGACCTTCTCAAAGAATATTGTATAGCTAGAACACCCCTCCTGGATGCATAACAGTCGATTCTATATAGTAGGTGCAGTCACCCCCTATTTGGGACATGAAGGTCTTATCCAATTGTGCTATGAACATATGAATAAAAAATGAATAGTATGATAAGGGAGTCATTTACCTTTTATTGGCCAACACAACCTCCTACAACAATCATAGTTCTTCATCTATATTATCACCGATAATATCTTCCTATCAATAAAGAGAATTCATGTATGTTTTGTTGCATTGGAGGATTAAAAAAATCACCTCCTTAGTGATTGACTCCAAGTCTTTTACTCCTAGGGCTAGATTGATCATGTTTGCGTAATATTGTGCCCAAGGATGGAGCATGAATTTCTTGATGGGGAAGTCTGTTGGCCTCATATTCCCTCTCTTCAATAGGTTCTAAGGGAATGTCGTGTTCATCATATAATTGGCCTAAAGGGCCAATGTTTTGAAATCCACCACCCTGAAAGTGGTGGCCAGGCCAAAAACTTGTCGAATCCTATCGTATGACACCTAGGCCACTATCTGGCCATTAGAATCATGGATGGTACATGCCCTATATTTGTATGATATGACGAGTCATGCCAGCATATCAAAAGAGTGGCATACCTTAAGATAGGTTAACCAGCCTAGGTTTGTGCTCCATTTGTTACATATAGTAGGTCTATTACTGTCTTGGTAGGCCTGCATGTAAATATCTCTTAGGAGTGTTTGCTGACGTTGTTTGTCCTCCTTTGTGGGATCGAACGTGTAGATGGTGACTTCTTCCACTTATGTTTTTCTTCGATGATGTCCTACTAGTGTCAAGAAAATTCTCAAATGCCTTAGGATTCTGTGCCCTCCCTAGCCTCTTATCAACGAGCCATGCTATAGTAATTTTGTAGATTCTATTTTGAACGAGCGATATCTTAGGGTCCGAAGAGCTGGTAGATGCCATTTTACTCAAACTGTTGTAAAAATTTTTCCTCCCTCGACTGCAATTTCTCCTCTATGTTCTCCTCGCTCTACTATACACTCAACCTCATTGATAGGTAGTTATGCATGTGTGGATGATGCAAAAAATGATTGTCACCTTATTTTTAAAATATGTGCATCAAATATGGTAGATGGCGCATGTGCTTTTCTCTTTTCATGAGCTCTCGGGATTGGTCAGGTGTGCTACATCAACCATCACCTCCTTGTACTGATGGATGAATTATGGTTTAGTATTGGCTAAGGTGAGGCATAGGTAGGAATGCACTCATTTGAGGTGCACTAGGGTTAATTTTAGTGTGTGCACCCCCTTGCAAATTGGGGTGCATGAATTTCAATGTGGGCACTTAGGGTTGTGCATCCATACAACCTTCATGTGCTCCAAGGGAGTGGAGCACACTTGACACAATAGGGCACACATGTTGTGCACCCCTTTTAAATCTTGTGTGCTCCACCGTAGTGGAGCACATAACCTAGATACGAACACACAACCTTATGTGCCTAACTTGGACATTTATGTGCCCTCAAGGGAGGGGTGCACTAAATCAGGATGGGATGCATAGCCTTGTGCACCCTAACTGAGGTGTGTGCTCCACTTTGAGAGTGAAGCACATTTAGCTATAGGAGGAGCATGCACCATGTGCACTCCAAGGGATCAAGTGCACTCCATTTTTATGGAGTGCACATTAGACTTTGAGGCATGCATGGGAATGCATGCCCTTGATACTTACTTATGCGCTCCACTATAGTGGAGCACATGGGATATTTGGGGTGCATGAGTTGTGCACCCTTCATAGGATCGTGCATGCTCCACTTCTTTGGAGCATATGGGATGCATGATCTTGTGTGCCCCAAAGGACTATTATGAACTCCACCTCCCTATGGAGTGCATGGGCTATGGATGGGGTGCACTACCTTGTGCACCCATAAGGGATGTTGTGCACCCCACTAGTTTAGTGGGCTACACGAGCTAGAGGTAGGTGCACTGCCTTGTGCGTGCACTCAGGGGACTCTGTGCTTCGAGAAGTGGAGCATATAGTTAGGTTCAGGATGCACAACTTGTGCACCTGAGTGATTTCAAGTATGCTCTATTGGAGTGGAGTAGACAGCTAGGTTCAGGGTGCATAGCTTGTGAATCTGAGTGGCTTTGAGTGCGCTTCATTGGAGTGGAGTGTATAGGGAAAATTTGAGAAGCACCACCTTGTGCGCCCCAAGGGTGAATGCAAATTTATCTCCCAAAATGTGGCTAGCCTTTTAGGAGTCAACACCGGTTTTGACTGGGACAAGGGGTCGGATGAAGGACATTGACTTGAGGACTCTAGAATCTCCAGATAGATGGATTTAGGACTATTTTTTTTATTTTTTTAAATACTAGGGCCAAAACTCTTCATATTATACCCATTGATTGGTATAGGCAGCTCTTCTCCTTCCATGTTTTTTAGTCTATAAGTATGTTGACCCACTAATATTACAATCTGATAGGGGTCCAACCACTTGGGCTCAAACTTCTCTTTCTCCCTTGGCTTGTCATTTTTTGGGTTCCAGTACAGTATCACATCATCCAAGGTGAAATTCTATCCTCTAGCCTTCTTATTGAACAATTCTACTATTTTTCCTGTTTGTCCGATCATTCGTGTAACAACCTCCCTCCTTTCTTCTTCCAATTTCACCAATTGATCCATTATTCTCTATAGTTCATCTGGTTTTTCATGATCCATTAGTAGCAAAGAGAGGGCTGCTTTTTCCAACAGTGGCAGCAACAATGCCTTTTCCTCATATACCAACTTGTATGGTGACATGTCGGTAACTCTTTTAATCGACAACCTATCTTTTCCTAATGACCTTTTAATTATTGTAAGGATGTTATTATTTGAAGCTTCATAAAATCCATTACCTTGTGGGTAGTAATTAGCAGAGTGTGTCAGCTCAATGCTATACTGATTGTAGAAATCCACAATCTCATAGGAAGTAAAAGACTTGGCATTATCTTTCACTAATTTTCTAGGGACCCCAAATCTGGTAAGTATATTTTTCTCCAAAAAGTTAATGATGGTGGTTGTTGTCAAAAATTGGGATTGATCTCCCCAAATAAATCAACATCCAATTGAGAAAATGAAGTTTTGACAATGACTGACTATACAGGCATGGCAGGTAAGTTCTTTTTCCCGATGAATACTTGATAACCGTAACAACTTTTTATTTCTTGGTAAACATCTTTGAATAGGGATGGCCAATAATATCCTGCTCTCATTATTTGGTTAGTTGTTGCCTTAGGAGCAAAGTGACCACCATAGAAACCTCCATGAAATTACTTGATAATATTGGGAGCCTCCTTTGGAATCACACATGGTAGCAGTACCCCACTTGGATGTCGCCATTATAGCCCACTCCCTTGAATATGGTATTTCTGAGACTGTTGTTTGATGCTTCTCATTTGGCTAGCAGTCTTCCCAAGAAAGAAGGATAGATATTTTAAATAGAACATGATATCTTTGTACCACTCATAATTATCATGTTCTAACTGGGATTCCTGTTGTTCTCCTTGAACTAAGAAAACATTGTCTATCCATTGTTATTTATAGGCCATGTACTTTGCCAACCCTTGAACTTTAATTATTTTTATGACTTTTAACTCTACATCATATTGCAGTAATTTAATCATCCATATTGCTGATCTGCCTGTGGGCTCAAGCTGGGTAAGAATATCCTTCATGGCAATATAGGGTATACAGGTAATCACTTTGCAATCTCCAAAGACACTCTTAAAATTCTCCAAGGCCTGTATGAGGCCGTATGCATACTTTTAAATTGGTTTATATTTTATCTGAGTCCCTTTCATCCCTGAACTCATGAATGCTATGGGTTGTTCATTTGCCTGTTCATCTTTCTGGGATAACACAACTACTATAGTGTGGTTTGAGGCAAAAGAGTATAAGTTAAAATTTTTGGAATGGTCTGGGCAAGCCAAAATAGGAGCAGTAGTAATAGCATCCTTGATTTTCTAGAAGGCTTTGAGATTACCCTCTTCCCATTTGATTTTAACATCCTTTTTTATCATATCATTAATAGGCTTAGAAAAATTGGTAACAAATCTCCTGACAAAGTGGATTTTTCCGAAGAAGGATCTAACTCCCTTAAGTCTTTTAGGAGGTTGTATTTGCATGATTGCTTTGGTTCTTTTAGGTTCGATACTAACTCCTTATTTTGAAACTACGTGTCCTAGTAATTATCATGAGAGGCTCCAAATAGGTATTTCTTTGGATTCAACAAGATCCCATATTCTTTACACCTTTGAAATACTTACGACAAGTGAAAAAAATGGTCTACAGGATTCTTGGAGAATACAGTAATGTCATCTAAATAAACCACCACTATTTTAAACATTAGCCCCTTGAAGGTGAAATCCATGGCCCTTTGGAAAGTAGCCCCAGGATTCATAAGCCTGAATGGCATCCTTTGGTATTCTAAAGTACCCTAGGGCGTGGTGAAGGTAGTTTTAAAGTGATCCTCAGGATTTACTATGATATGGTTATACCTTGAGAAACGATACAGCAAAGATATCCGTGAAGATCCTATCACTGCTTGCGATAGATGCTCCATATTGGGAAGATGATAATTATCCTTGAGGGAAATTTTATTCAAATTTTGAAAATCTACACACAACCTTATCTCCCCATTCTTCTTTCGTACTGGAACTAAGTTTTCTATCCATGAGGAAAAGCTCACCTTTTTTATGATCTTAGCATCCAATTATGTACTTTTCTTTGCATCACGGGGTGTAGAGTGGGGTTGAAATTTCTCTGCTTCTAACTAAAGGGCTTGGATCCTTATTTTAATGGGATAATGTGGGTCATCACTTTTGTATCGAATGTTCTTAATTCATCATACCCCCAAGCAAAATTGTCCCTATTTTTTCTTAAATATTCTATGTACTACTTCTTCTCTTTAGCTGGCAGTGACCTATCAATTCTTACCCTCTTAGGATCACCAGTAGTCCCTATGTTAACTTCTTCACCTTCTGACTCACTGGGTGCAGTCCTGTGGGCTTTGTCAAAATCATCAAACAAGGATTCCAAGGCCACTAGTCCCCTAGGTATTTTATTAGTTTTCAATTGTATAACCTTAGTGGGAGTACCTATAACATGTAGTATTTCCTCATCCTATTCATCATATATTACCCCTACAAACTGATTATGTATTGTCATGAAATCCCTTATATTAGCGTCATATTGAAAAACTTGCAGGTATACTACATTGTCTGGGACAGAGGGGTGATAAATTGAAATGGTGGGAAATATATCGATGATTTCAGTATCAATTTCATGATCATCTTCCCTAGAGGTATTCACAGCTAGTAGGTTAGCCACATGATTTTTTCCCTAGGAATATGTGATATGTTAAATGCCAAAAATTTATTTATCTCATCTAGGACATCCTATTTATACTATTTTAATCTGGGGTGTTTAGTTTGGTACTTGCCCCTTATCTACTTAATAATTAATTATACATCTCCATACATAGTCAGATAGTTGATTCCAAGTTATTTTACCTTTCTCAAACTGATAAGTAGGGCCTTATATTCTGCTACATTGTTGGTGCAGGGGAATTATAATATATAAGGTACCCCTGAGTAGTTACCCTTTATGTCAGTTAAATTTATTCCAGCCCCAACCCCCATTTGTGACTTAGCACCATCAAATATTAAAATCCACATTTTAGTGGTGATAATATTATATGATTTGGTATCTACTAGTGCTTTGAGTAAGGGATCCAATCCTTCGACATCAGGTATTTTTTTGAGGAAATGGCAGTTCCAAATGGAATAAACTCCTAATTATTTCTCTTCTAAGAAGCTTACCAAATTTATTGTGGTGTTATCATGCTTCATCATCTCTACTGATATTTTTTTGAAGGTTTCTCTTCTTAATGTGGCTTGTTCTATGGAAGAAATGGAAATAGTAGTGAATTACAAATCTAACTAAATTGATCGTCCCAACTGCTCTACCCAATGTCTAGATAATAGCAGGGAGAAAAATGGGTCTACATCCACAACCACCACATCCATGACAATCCCATTCTTTGGATATTGATATAGGAAAACCAGGAGACTCGTAATTATCCCTACACATGGGACCTGCATTTTTTCCATGATAGAAATAGGGGGAGAATCTTTGGTGCACATCAACCCCAAATGGTCAGCCACTTGCTTTGGGATTACATTTTGAGATGCCTCCCTGTCAACCATAAAGTTGTGGATTACATATCAGTCCCCAAATCTAGATGTATACTTGAGAGAGATATAAAATGACCTGATAAAGGTAGGAGTTCTATTCGGTGGATTTCAACCTGAGGCTGCCAACACACGACTGTCCCATTGATTGGCCATACCAAAGGCCTTACATATATGCTCCCTATATTTTGGTATGGTCATTAGTTCTCCAAAGGTAATGTTAATTTTCTGCTTTGCCAATTCCATTCCTATGTCGAATTATGTCCCTTTGGGCCCTACGGTAGTATTAACAGGCTCTATCCTTTTAGAGGGAGGAGGAGGTTTAGTCTGTTGATTTCCATTTTATTCTTAGGATATCCCTCATTTTTCTTATCAAATTTATCAAGAACAATCCAATTATGTAATTGGGTGGCATGGACTCTTTCCAAAGTTTCAACTTCTTCAGCTGTGGGAGTCAGTTTACCTCTCTTGATTTGTTCAAACTGGTCATTCAGAGGTCTTCTTAGGATTTTTACATCATCATTGGCAAATGTGGCAAGATGACTATCAGGATGTAATGATTGATTTGTAGCTTATGATATTGGGGGACTATCAACAATTTATTCCCATGTCCAATAGGCATTTATTTTGATCTCTTAATCATATTCCTCCTCTATGTTAGTTTTTTAATGCAGGCCATGGAAGACACCATAATCAGTTGGGTTATGGGGCTGGGCAAAAAATGAAAAATTAGTAGCTACACTGATAGAGGCCATGGGATTGGGAACAACATAAGGATATTTATGGTTTTCCTTCCTTTTCCAATCATTTTTTGAACCCCTATCCCCTTCATTACCCTAGCTTCTATTAAAGTTTCTTTTGAAGGGAGGTCTATTGTTATCCTGATGTTGATAGGGTTCCCCATTATCATTTTTTTCTCTCTCAATATTGGATAGCCTATTTTTTATTTATAAAAACATTTTAGTAACCTAGGAGGATAGTTTCTCAATAGGATATGCTTCTAGTTTTTTTAACATACCAAATCCCACCTTCTTGTTTTTTATCAGACAGGATGGGTCTGGGATCCATGGAGGAAGACTTCATTTTTCCATTGTCTACCATATCTCTTTCTATTACGATGCCCATATCCATACAGGCATCAATGGTAAGTGTGGGATATTGTCTCAGCTCGTAGTTGAAATCCCCAGGGAAAGCATTCTTATAAAAATAGATGGATTGGTGATCATTCGGCCTAAGGGTGGTAGGGATTCGATTCCTGAGCTTAGTGAAGCACCTATTAAAATCATCCACTATCCTATTCTCATTTTTCTTCATAGTGGCCAGTTCAGTTAACAAAGGCTATTCATTTTTCTTCTCTCCATATTTTCTTAATAAGGCCTCTTCTAGTTCGTGGAAATTCCTAATGGTATCAGCTTGGAGGTTATTAAACCATTCCCTAGAATCTTTCACTAGGTTCTATAAAAATAATCAAAGGATAATGTCTTCATGTTTTACCTCTAGGCTATCCATGGTATATAATAAATACTTCATGTGATCCTATCCCATCACGATATTATCCCCTAGGTACTTAGGCAAGTATTTATGAGCTTTGGGAGGTAGTGGGTTTAAATATTGAGGTAAGATAAAGGGCCTATACCTATTCAAATGCCAGTTTTTCAAAGGCAAGTTGGCCATTAGTGGATCTGGGCCCCTCAAGATAATAGTTATAATAGATGAAGTACTGTTTCAGGTATTTTGAGGAATAATAGAGGGACTGCTACTACTATGACTACTAGAAGGAACAAAAATCAAATAGTGCTTTTGCTTTTTAATTATTCAAAAAAGTACCTGTGGTTCTGGTAGTTTGGGGTAGAGCTCCTCGTTGCTTTTTCTTGTGGCCACCAGATCAACTTCCTTATTTTTAGATTCACCAGCACTAGGTGCAAAGTGGAATACTCTCTCCAGCTACGATTTCTCAACCCAGAAACTTTATAACCTCACAAGGGAACAAAAATAAAAATATATGTCACAAAGGTGAGTAATATGACAAAAAGAAATTAAAAAGTCCCTCCTCGATAATGCTACCAAAAATTGTTGTGGAATTTTTTCGCTTACCCTTAGAAGATTTGTCACATCATGAGAAACTCTTATAAACATAACTAGCACTATGGATTTTGGAAAATCCACCCCATTAACCCAGGACAAGATTACTTTGGATAGCTCAAGATAGACTAGGTTGAGTAAGGAAACCCCAGATGGTGGGTTTATCTAATAGTTCTATATAATACACATACCCACTATGCCAGAAAAAATGGTCTTACTTTGTTTTTTTATAGTTTAGGTGACTGAACCTTTTAATATTAGAACTCATAAAATCCAGAACAATTTTTTATCCATTACAGAGTCATAGCAAATCTATAAATGGCTTTAGACATATCAAAGTAAGATAAACCAGTTTGTTTTACTCTAGTCAAATAATGTAAAGTAAATAAAATGACTATACTGACAAAATAGAAACCATTATTCACAGGTTTTGATTACAAGAGCACATGAATGAGCACAACACAAACCATAGAACACAAAAGGAAAACTAGGAATCGAGTTTGATTTTGTATTAATTTATCAAAATATTACATAAATCAGGCCCATAATATTGCTTGGGTCTTGTAATGTCAATGAGTTACAATAATAAGCTTGTTTGAATGTCGTAACAAAGGGGATACTCCTCTCCGTATTGATTGCAACGACGTAAGAGTCAACAAGAAATAATTTGAGTGAAAAATGCTCCCTGGTAATCCTTGTATATGGCAAAAATAAAGGGTGGTAAGAGACACACACATAATACACAAAGGTAAATACAACTCAAACAACAGATAAAGCTATACCTAGATTTTCTCTCTCAAAGGTTCAATAAAAAAATGTAGCTACAGGTTCTTCTTATAGTGCGGACTGCCTGATCCATGGAACCGCCTGCCATGTTGTAAAAATCCTGATGTATCCATGCCTGGGATGCATACAAAAATGGACATGTATCCCATGTTATTTTTATGCAAGTGGAGGTTGCACATCTTCGCTAGTACTGTCTTGTGTTTGTAGAAAGTGTGAAAAGGGATCTTTCCTAAAGTGGCTCAGAAAACACCATGTTCATGGCCAAGTGTGAAAGGAGCTTCATTTGGATGGCAAGTTTTTTGGTCGGAAAGATTTTGTTTCCTTCCTCCCTATCTTCTCTCCTGATTTTTAGGCACCTCTTTCTCCTTATTCCTCCTCTCTCCATTCTTCCTCCTCCACCTCCTACGTCCCTATCTCCCATTGCCCTTCCTCATATATTCCCTCTTCATTCACCGCCTCCATTTCCTTCTCCTCCACCGTCTCTTTCTCCTCCCTCTCGCCTTCCCTTATACCTTTCCTTCACTATATAAAGCATGTAAGAAAATCGTGTAATGTTGGTTGTTTTTTTGTTAATTTAAATATTATTATTACTGCATTTTTGGCTCTATGAATTCATAGCTTTGGGCCCACTTAACTTTTATCTAAGTCTTACGCACAATTTTTGGAAGTGCACACGAGCCGAGGGCTCAATAGATTGGTCGAGGAACTGGCATAGACCTCGAGGCATAGTTTTCTAGGCAACACAAATTTTGGAGCAGAGCAAAAGTCATAATGTCATCATGAGAGCTAAGGAAGAACACAGTAGGAGGCATGGATCTCGAGGAACCAATCGGGGTGCGACACATGGATAGGAGGTCCACGCTGAGGGAATAGAAGCTCAACTTTTGAGGTGCCACGTGGCAGCTGAGTGGGCTATGCAGACGTGGCTGAGAGGCTGATGTGGTAGAATTCTGATTGGTTGAGGTGTCATCCATGCGATAGAGTCTTATTGGTTAGAAAGAGCAAAAGGATTGGAATCTTGATTACCCAAAGGCAATCGAATTAACATACGGGCATTAGCATATTTAAACAACTGAAGTGTTCCCATTCTCGTGCATGTGGGACTAAAAAAAATTAATTTTTTTTAAAACATATGAAGCCGCGTGTTTTTTTAATATTTGGTGAGTTTGTTTTAAGGATCAAAGAAGTGTCGTAGCATGATTGGCGAAGTCGTAGCTTGCATTCCAAGAGGTTCTAATTTCGAAACCCACCAGATCACATTATTTTTTTTTGCAAAGTGTTTTAGCCCGTTCTGTAGGATATTATGAACGAGCATGGGTTATTTTTCAAAATGCATCACGTGGTATGGTCGAAAATTTTCTAGTTTGCAGAGCCGCGATCGAGGTTCAAATCTCTCCGAGGTTCAAAGGACAAAAAAAAAAATTTTGAGCATCGATTGGATAAAGTTTAAATTGTTTGTTGGCCACCTAGGTATTCAAAAAGGCCATAGGTGGAGTGGTGAAAGGTTCCCATTTAGAAGCACGAGGACACAGGATAGATTATTACAAAGATGATCCGATCAGTTGGATGCTACTATGCACTCTACTCTCAGTTGAGAAGAGAGACACCTAAATCCTTTGATGAGAAAGTCCAGCAAAATGGACTTCATACAATTTTTTTCTAGTTAGAAAATCAAGTGATTGCTCATCTGAGGAAACCAGACTCTGGATACGAGGTGGATTCTGAAGATAATATCTTTGGGCAAAGAATAGAAGAGTCTGAGATGGTTGAAGTCATACCTGAAGGACAATCGAGTGATAGTTATACCCCTACAGTGCCTGAAGTAGAATCAAGTGAGAGCTATACACCACGCTCTCCTGATCCAGAACTAGAAGAAGAACCAAAAGAAGAAGAAGAACTAGTGGAGGTGGAACCTAAAACTGAAGAACCAGATGTTATAGTCATCAACAGCAGTTTTGAGCCAGAAGCAACACTAGAAGTCATTGTGATTAGTGACGACGAAGCAGACAACTTCGCCCTTCCAGTTCTGGGTGATCCTCAAGAAGAAGAATGCCAAATCAGTGAGCATATTAAAAAGGCTAGATTTGATTTAAATCAGTGATCTATTTTGTACTCCTTTGTACTACTTGTTTGCAATTGAAATAAATTCTACTTTCTAAAATGGCATCCAATACTAGTCTACCAATCCCTGAGTTCAATGGTGGTGATTACGAGTATTGGTCAATTAAAATGAAAACTCTTTTGATAGGCAAAGGTCTTTGGGATGTGATTGAAGAGGGATATACTGAACCTACTGCTGCTGATTGGGCATCTTTGAATGCTATCGATAAAAGGGCTAAAAAGGAAGCTCAAAAGAATAATTCTTTCACCCTTTATCACATCCAAGCTACCCTTGACATAAGTATTTTCCCTAGAATAGCTTCTTTTATAACTTCTGAATCTGCTTGGAATGCTTTAAAAGAAAGTTATAGGGGTAGTGACCAAGTCAAACAAGTCAAACTACAAACCTTGAAATGAGATTTTGAAACTCTTAAAATGCAAGAGAATGAGAAGGTTGGTGATTACTACGTGCGGGTAAAAGTCGTAGTAGATAAGATGGTCACTTTAGGAGAAGAAGTCAAGCCTGAAGTCATAGTGAAGAAAGTGTTGAGGACACTTCTTCCTAAGTGGAATTCAATTGCCATAATTATAGAAGAATCCAAAGACCTAACCTCTCTATCTTTTGAAGCCCTCATTGGTTCATTTCTCTCACATGAAGAGAGGTTACAACAATCTCCTTCCACAAGTTACGGAGGAGATGAAAAAGCCTTTGCTTCTCATGAAGGTAGAGGTAGAGGCCATGGCAGAGGACAGTATAGAGGTAGAGGCAAAAATAATTAGAGAGGTGGAACTCCTAATAGAGGAGGAAATCAGAATAGAGGAGGATTCTCAAACAGAGGTGAACATCAGAATAGAGGAGGACAACAAAATAGAGGGAAACAATTAGGCAGAGGAAAAGGAGGAGATAAATCAAAACAAACTTGCTACAATTGTGGCAAACCTAGCCATTATGCTCGTGACTGTTGGTCAAAGCCTTCACAAGGAAGCAACAATAGCTAGAGCAGTCAGTTTGGTAATTTTGGAGAAGAGGAAGAGACCACAAATATCTTTCTCTCATATGGTCAGGCAGATCAGAACATGAATGATACATGGATCTTGGACACTAGGTGTTCAAACCATATGAGTGGCAAAGAAGAACTCTTTGCTACTCTAGACTCCTCATACAAATCCAACATCCGACTGGGAGATGACAAATCATTTGTGGTTGAAGGCATTGGAGCCATGGCGGTTCCAACTAAAGAAGGCATCAAGCAAGTAAGTGATATCTATTACACACCCCATCTCCAACACAATATTTTAAGTGTTGGTCAAATGTTAGAAAAGAACTACAAGTTGCTTTTTGATGAGGGTAAATGTACCATTTTTGATAAAAATAATAGTAATAGAATCATTACACAAGTGCCAATGTCAAAGAATAGATTGTTTCCTTTAAAGTTTGGCCAGCCAGGGAGAGATAAGTTAGCAAATGTTGCTATTACCAATCCAAGTGTCCTATGGCACTTGAGATATGGTCATTTGAATTCAGCTAGTTTGAAAATGCTAACTTCACAAGCAATGGTAACCGGACTTCCCAAAGTTCAAGATAGTAAGGAAGTCTATGAAGGGTGTGCCTTGGGCAAGCATGCCAGATAAAAATTTCCTCATGGACAAGCATGGTGGGCCAGTCATCCACTTCAGCTAGTGCATATAGACATCTGTGGTCCGATGCAGACCAAAAGTCTTGGTAACAACTCTTACTTCTTACTTTTCATTGATGATTTTACTAGAATGTGCTGGATATATTTTTTGAAACATAAGGATGAAGCATTTGAATGCTTTGTCGATTTCAAAGTAAGAGTTGAAAATGAGAGTGGATATTTTGTAAAGTGTCTTAGATTAGATAGGGGAGGAGAATACTCCTCTAATGAGTTTTTGAATTTTTGTAAGCAACATGGCATTAAGAGGCAGTTCACAACTGCCTACACTCCACAACAGAATGGTGTGGTAGAGAGGAAGAATCACACCATTATGGAGATGGCAAGGTCTATGCTTCAGATGAAGCATTTGACTAATTCATATTGGGTAGATGCAGCCAGGACCAGCATACATATCTTGAACAGAAGTCCTACTTCAAGTTTGGAAGGACAAACACCTTACCAAGCCTGGTATGGTAAGAAGCCAAATGTTAAGTATTTTAGAGTGTTTGGTTCACTAGCATATTCTCACATTCCTGATGAGCTGAGAAAGAAGCTCGATCCAAAGAGTCAGGCATGCATATTTGTAGGGTACTATGAGAACACAAAAGCTTACAGACTCTACAATCCCAGGACTCAAAATATTGTGCTTTCTAGGGATGTGATTTTTGATGAAGGGGGAGAATGGGGTAAGCCCCAAATATTCAGTGATGATGAATCCAATGATGTAGTTTCTAAGTAGGTGCAGCAGTAGTCACCATAGAAAGGTAAGAAGTCTCCTTCCACAAGCCCAAGTTCATCTTCTAGTTCAAATTCTTCACCAAGTCCTTCTCCATAGAGATCAGTAAGTTCCTCACCAATGGACATCGATTCTCCATCCAGAGGTAAGAGAACTCTATAGAATCATCCATCATATCAGATGTTGGATAAATTTTTTTCAAAAATATATACTAGAAGTCAAGCTAGTGAAATGAATTTTGTTCTACAAATATTAGAAAATATGCACTTGTATGGTGATGATGTCTCCCAGCAGGAACCTAGGGGAGATCTAGTTAACTATGCTTTGTTAACTAGTGCACAACTTGAACCTTCTAGTTATGAGAAGGCTTGTACCCAAAATATTTGGCAAGATGCCATGAAAGAGGAGATAACCTCTATAAAAAATGACACTTGGGAGCTGGTAAAGCTTCCTAAAGGAAAGAAACGTGTTGGATGTAAGTGGGTCTTCAAGACCAAGTTCAATGCTGATGGTAGCATTGAGAGGCACAAGGCAAGACTAGTTGCAAAGGGATTCACTCAAAAATATGGAATTGATTATGAAGAGACTTTTGCTCCTGTAGCCAAACAGGAGACTATCAGAATAGTTCTTGCCTTAGCTGCACATAAGGGTTGGAAAGTCCAACACATGGATGTAAAGAGTGCGTTTCTCAATGGTTACTTGATAGAAGAAGTGTATGTTGAGCAACCATAGGGATTTGAAGAGAAATACAAGGAGCACCTTGTTTACAAACTGAAGAAGGCACTCTATGGCCTCAAGCAGGCACCAAGAGCTTGGTACTCATGCATTGATGGGTACTTTAAATATTTTGGGTTCATCAGAAGCAAAAATGAACCCACACTCTACTACCTAAATCAAGGTAATGACATCCTCATAGTTTGTTTGTATGTGGATGATCTCATTTTTATGGGTAGTAATGAAAAAGTTAATATGGAGTTCAAGCACTCCATGATGCAGGAATTTGAGATGAAGGATCTTGGCTTAATGCAATACTTCCTTGGAATGGAAGTTCATCAGACAGATTCAGGGATCTTCATCTGTCAACTTAAGTATGCTCGGGATATGATTAAGAAGTTTGCTATGGAGCAATGCAAATCAGTTGCAACTCCAGTTGGACATGGAATCCAATTAAGCAAGGATGATGGAGCACCGAAAGTTGATGAGACCACTTTCAAAAGCATTGTTGGGAGTTTGATGTTTCTTGCCAACACCAGACCAGATATTCAGTATGTTGTATCTCTTGTCTCTAGATTTATGTCTAACCCATCTGAGCTGCATTTGCAGGTAGCTAAAAGAATTTTGAGATATGTGAAGGGTACATTATTTTTTGGAATCCAGTACTACAAAAGTGATACTATCAAGCTTGAAGGCTTCAGTGATAGTGATTGGGGCAGCAATATTGATGACAAAAAATCCACATCAGGAAATTGTTTTAGTCTTGGTTTGGGACTAATAACTTGGAGTTCCAAGAAGCAGACAGTAGTAGCACTATCTTCAATAGAAGCTGAGTATATAGTAGTCACTCATGCTAGTACTCAAGCTCTATGGCTATGAAAGGTATTGGAAGAGATTGGAGAGCAGCAAAGTGGTCCAACCAGAATATACTATGACAACATCAGTGCCATTCAGTTGGCATACAATCCTATACACCATAGTAGATCAAAGCATTTTGATATGAAGTACCACTTCATCAGAGATATGGTGGAAACTAAAGTTGTTGAGCTTCAATATTGCCATACTTTGGAAAATGTTGCTGACATATTCACCAAAGCAATGGCTAAAGCTCAATTTGTAAAGCTGAGAGACTGTGTAGTCAGTCCTCTCAACTTTAAGGGGGAGAATGTAGCAAGTGTGAAAAGGGGTCTTTCCTAAAGTGGCTCAGAAAACACCATGTTCGTGGCCAAGTGTGAAAGGAGCTTCATTTGGATGACAAGTTTTTTGGTCGACAAGTTTTTGGTCCGCAAGATTTAGTTTCCTTCCTCCCTATCTTCTCTCCTAATTTTTAGGCACCTCTTTCTCCTTATTCCTCCTCTCTCCATTCTTCCTCCTCCACCTCCTACATCCCTATCTCCCACCACCCTTCCTCCTATATTCCCTCTTCGTCCACCACCTCCATTTCCTTCTCCTTCGCCGTCTCTTTCTCCTCCCTCTCGCCTTCCCTTATACCTTTCCTTCACTATATAAAGCATGTAAGAAAATCGTGTAATGTTGGTTGTTTTTTTGTTAATTTAAATATTATTATTGCTGAATTTTTGGCTCTACAAATTCATAGCTTTGGGCCCACTTAACTTTTATCTAAGTCTTACAGTGTTGGCAGCTATAGCCCTCCTGGCACGTGCATTGTGGGAGTGGTGGGCCCTACTCCCACCTTGTGATTTTGAATGGCTTAGTCAATAAATTCCCAAGCCTCATCATGAAAGCTTAGAGAGAAGAGGAGCAGGTTAAAATCTTGGGTGGCCTCAACTACCTGATCTTTAGCCCACTGTATATTATTATTGGTAAATTCACACAGGTGGCCTACCATCTCCACCAAATTTGTGAAGCATTTAGACAACCTATCAGTAGATTCTAAATCAAAATATTGGATCTTCTAAAAAACAAAATCCTTGATGAATGGGGCTCATTAAAAATTCTTGATTGAGAGGCTACAATCGGCCAGCTCATCATTGGCCTCATACTCTGATTTTACCACCTCTTGGCCCCACTAGCACCAATTTTGTTCATTTTACAAAAATAGGAAGACCTTGATGTACTCTTCTACAAAGAAGCATAGGGAGTCATCTTCCAAAATGGTTGTTAGCCCAAAAATAGTACGTAGTCCTCCTAAAATATCCTATAGATCGGCATGATTGCATCTATCCTTTTCCTCCCATGTTGTAAGTTGTTCTGGATGATACCTACTGCTCGTCTTAAAACATATATATCTATCAGGATTAACTCCAAATCCATTATTTTGGGTTGGATCTTCTCCTTTATTTTCTATTTTAGCTCATATACTGACCCAATCTAGAACCAAGACTCTATAGTGGAAGGAGTGGGCATCTTTAGCTTATCAACTTTAGCCTAAAGCTGCTTGATATTACGTTGCAACGGCTCTACTATTGCAACTTTAGCTCTCAATTCTTCAATTTCTCTTTCCACTGCCTCAGCCCCTTGTGCTTGAGTAGTCACTTATGATTTCACCATTTGGATGGGTGCGACATATGCTCGAATGACTCCTTTTATTGTATCTATAGTGGCCTCTTTGATTCTGGGTGGTAGGGCATTTCAAAAGAGGCAATAAGTGTATCGCTAGTTTCTTGTCTAGTTGTCTCCCTATGTCTAACTATCCCCTTACTTGGAGACCTTTGTTCTTCTATATCCTAGATTTGATCTTCCTCATCAACTATGAACTGGCAAGTATCAGTGACCCTAGCCATCATAAAATTTTCCACTTCTTGATCTGAGGATTCGGTCCCAGCCTTCTTGATAGTTAGGGACCGTGTGGGGTTTGTACTTCATAACCCCTCAAAATATTAGATAGCCCTCTAGCTTGCGGTATATTTTTCATCACTCTAGGTCTTATTTGAAACTCCTATTTATTTATCATTAGGGTGGTGGAATACAATGAGTGTTGACTTTCTGCCAATTGTCCTTGCTCACGTGGACTAATCAAAGTTAGTGCTGATGAGGTGGCAATTTTTTGAGAAGAGCCAATGGCCAACTTCTTCCATTTTGAATTGGCAATGGGGGAATTGGAAGAGGAGGGGAGCTTGGTCTACTCATCAACTATTTTCATCATGACCTCAAAGAGATCATAATCTTGCTGAGCTATTTGGAGAGTGGGTTTTTTGAATTCTTTAGGAGGGGTTGTTGGGACCAACGAGTCCATCTTGTCCACTAGTAAGCCTCAATGCAATTTAATATGAGGGTTGTAATCATCGACAACCTCCAATATACTATAAGGCTACTGATACTTGGGCATCCTTCATATCAATTCCAATGTCTGGTTATTTTTGAAAGCTTTTTGAATCATGTCTTAAAAATTGTTACCACTGTGTGTGACTACCAAAAGGATTAGCTTACCAGTAACTTCTCTCCAATGGTGACCATATAGGTCGTAGGCTCTCCAAGTTACCTCAAGGAAGCAATAGGTGTCCATATTATAGATGGTTCACAATGGGGTAAAGTGGCCAAGATATGTGTAACACCATTGTACATGGAATAGGCAATAACTTTATTGGTCCTTTCTTCCTCATATGTCTAATTTTTACCTCTTCGGCCATTTACTGAGTGATTTCTAGGATGGCAATGGAAATCAAGCAGTGAAAAGGTAGTGCCTTCAGGGGAAATTTTGATCCATAAATTATGATATAGGATATTTATTCTATGTAAAAGTAGTCCCCTACTTTCTCTTGGTATAGAAAATATTTGACCCCCACCCTGATTATATCTAAGAAATTCCCACATAGCCATAAGTGTTCTATGAGGAGGACCTTCTTGAAGAAGGTTGTATAGCTAGAACACCCCTCCTATATGCATAATAGTTGGTCCTGTACAGTAGGTGTGTTCACCTCCCATTTAGGACACCAAGTTCTTGTCCAATTGTGCTATGAATAGATGAATAAAAAATGAATAGTATGAGAAGGGAAACATTTCCTTTTGTTTTCCAATATGGCCTCCTACAACAGTCATAGTTCTTCATCCTTATTATCACTGATAATATCTTCCCACTGATAGAGAGGAGTCTTGTATGTTCTATTGCATTGGAGGATTAAAAACATCACCTCCTTAGTGATTGGCTCCAAGTATTTCACTCCTAGGGCTAGATTGATCATGTATGCATAATCTTGTACCCAAGGACGAAGCATGAATTTCTCGATGGGGAAGTCTACTAGCCTCATCTTCCCTCTCTTCAACAGGTTCTATGGGAATGTCATGTTCATCATATAATTGGCCTAAAGGGCCAACATTTTGAAATCCACCACCTTGGAAGTGGTGGCCAGGCTAAAAACTTGTTAAATCCTATCGACCGACACCCAGGCCACTTCCTAGCCATTAAAATCATGGATGGTACGTTCCATAGATTCATAGGAGATGACGAGCCATGCCAGCATATCAAAAGGGTGGTATACGTTTGGATACGTTAACCGACCTAGGTTCGTGCTCCATTTGTTACATACAAGAATAGGTTTGTTACTATCTCGATAGGCCCGTGTGTAGAGATATCTCAGGAGTGTTGGATGGAATTGGTTATCCTCATCCATGGGATTGAATGCATAGATGGTGACTTCTTACACTTCCTTCTAATGTTCTTCAGTGATGTCCTTGCTGGTATTGGGCAAATTCTTGAACATCTTAGGATTTTGTACCCTCCCTAGCCTCTTATCAATGGGCCATGCTCTAGTAATTTTGTTGATTCTCTTCAAAACGAGTGACATCTCAGGGGCCAAAGAGCTGGTAGATGCCATATTACTTAAACTATCATGACAATTTCACCCCCTCAACTAAAATTTCTCCTCTATGCTCTCATTGCTCTACTCTACGCTCGACCTCGTCGATAGGCAGTTTTGCATGCACATATGATGTGAAAAATGACAACCACATTATTTTTAAAATAGTTGCACTAAATGTGGTAGATGGTGCATGTGCTTTTTGCTTTTCATGAGCTCTCAGGATTGGTCGAGTGTGCCACGTCAACTATCACCTCCTTGTATTGATGAATGAATTGTGACTACAAATAATGATAAGGACACATGGTGGTTTAGTATTGGATAAGGCAAGGCACAGGTAGGATGCACTCATTTGTGTGCATTGGGGTTAATTTTAGCACGTGCACCACCTTGGGGAGTGGGATGCATAGATTTCAAGGTGGGTGCATAGGGTAGATAGCCTTCCAGCTTGTGCTATATTTTTCATCACCTTGGGTCTTATTTGATTCTCCTCTTGATTTATCACCAGGGTGGCAAAATACAATAAGTGTTGACTTTCTACTAATTGTCCTTGCTTACGTGGACTTATCAGAGTTATTATTGATGAGGCAGTATTTTTATGAGAAGAGCCAATGGCCAACTTCTTCCCTTTTTAAGTGGCAATGGGGGAACTGGAAGAGGAGGGGAGCTTGGCCTACTTGTCAACTATTTTCATCATGACCTCAAAGAGGTCAGAATCTTGCTGAGCTATTTGGATAGTGGGTTTTTTGAATTATTTAGGAGGGTTTTTTGGGACCAATGAGGCCATCTTGTCCACTAGTAATCCTCGATGCAATTTAAGCTAAGGGTTGTAATCATTGACAACCTCCAATATACTATAAGGCCATTGATACTTAGGCATCTTTCATATCAATTCCAACGTCTGGTTATTTTTTAAAGCTTCTTGTATCACGTATTAAAAATTGTTACCATTGTTTGTGACTACCATAAGGGTTAGCTTGCCAATAACTTCTCTCCTGTGGTGACCATATGGGTCATAGGCTCTCCAAGTTACCTCGGGGAAGCAATAGGTGTCCATATTACAGATGGCTTGCAATGGGGCAAAGTGGCCAAGATAGGTGTAATGCCCCATTGTACACAAAATAGGCAACAACTTTACTGGTCCTTTCTTCCTCAGATGTCTAATTTTTACCTCTTCGGCCATTTACCGAGTGATTTCTAGGATGGCAATGGACATCGAGTAGTGAAAAGGTAGTGCCTTTGAGGAAAATTTTGATCCATAAATTCTGATATAGGAGATTTCTTCTACGTAAAAGTAGTCTCCTACTTTCTCTTGGCATAGAAAATCTCTGACCCCCACCCTAATTATATCTGGGAAATTCCCACATAGTCGAAAGTGTACTACAGGGAGGACCTTCTTAAAGAAGTTGTATAGCTGGAACACCCCTCCTGGATGCATAACAATCGATCTTGTATAGTAGGTGCATTCATCGCCCATTTAGAACACCAAGGTATTGTCCAATTGTGCTATGAATAGATGAATAAAAAATGAATAGTATGAGAAGGAAGACATTTCCATTTTATTGGCCAATACGACCTCCTACAATAGTCACAGTTCTTCATCCATCTTATCATTGATAATATCTTCCCATCGGTAAGGAGGATTCTTGTATGTTCTATTGCATTGGAGGATTAAAAACATCACCTCCTTAGTGATTGGCTCTAAGTATTTCACTCCTAGAGCTATATTGACCATGTCTACATAATCTTGCACCCAGGGATGAAGCATGAATTTCTCAATGGGGAAGTCTACTAGCCTCATATTCCCTATTTTCAACAGGTTCTGATGGAATGTTGTGTTCATCATATAATTGGCCTAAAGGGCCAACGTTTTGAAATCCACCACCCTGGAAGCGGTGGCCAGGCCAAAAAATTGTCAAATCCTATCGACCGACACCCAATCCACTACCTAGCCATTAAAATCATGGATGGTGCGTGCCCTAGAGTCATAGGAGACAACAAGCCATTCCAGCATATTAAAAGAGTGGTATACCTTTGGATAGGTTAACCGGCCCAGGTTCATGCTCCATTTGTTACATACAAGAATAGGTCTATTACTATCTCGATAGGCCAGCATGTAGAGATCTCTCAGAGTGTTGGGTGGTGTTGGTTATCCTCATCCATGGTATTGAATGCGTAGATGGTGACTTCGTACACTTCCTTATTTTGTTATTTAGTGATGTCCCTACTGGTATTGGGTAAATTCTCAAACATCTTAGGATTTTGTGCCCTCCCTAGCCTCTTATCAATGGACCATGCTCTAGTAATTTTACTAATTCTCTTTCGAATGAGTGACATCTCAGGGGCAAAAGAGTTGGTAGAGACCATATTACTCAAACTATTATAAAAAAATCATCCCCCTCAGCTAAAATTTCTCCTCTATGCTCTCCTCGTTCTACTTTGCACTTGACCTCATCGATAGGCAATTCTGCATGAACAGATGATGTGAAAAATGATTGCCACCTTCTTTTTAAAATAGTTGCACTAAATGTGGTAGATGGTGCATGTCATTTTTGCTTTTCATGATATCTCAAGATTGTTTAGGTGTGCCACATCAACTATCACCTCCTTGTATTGATGGATGAATTACGGCTACAAACAATTATCAAGACACGTGGCGGTTTAGTATTGGCTAAGCCAAGGTGCAGGTAGGTATGCACTCGTTTGAGGTGCATTGGGGTTAATTTTAGCATGTGCACCACCTTGGGGAGTGGGATGCATAGATTTAAAGGTGGGTTCATGGGGTTGTGTGCCTATATGACCTTCGTGCGCTCCAAGGGAGTAGAGCACACTCAACACAATAAGGCGCACAAGTTGTGTGCCCCTTTTAAATCTTGTACGCTCCACCATAGTGGAGTGCATAACCCAGAGGTGAGCATACAACCTTGTTCACTTGACTTGGATGTTTCCACACCTCGAAGGGATGGGCATGTCGACTCAGGATGGGGTGCATAGCCTTGTGTACCTCGGCTAACCTTGTGCACTCCACTTTGAAAGTGGAGTGCATTTGGCTAGAGGGGAAGCACACACCATGTGTGCTCCGGGGGATCAAGTGCACTTCATTTTGATGGAGTGCACATTAGACTTTGGGGTATGCATGGTAATGCATGACCTTGTGACTTTCTTATGTGCTCCACTATAGCAAAGCACATAGGGTCTTTGGGGCACACAAGTTGTGCACCCTTCATGGGCTTGTGCATGCTCTACTTCTTTGAAGCATGCAGGATGTGTGACCTTGTGTGCCCTAAAGGACTATTATGTGCTCCACCTCCCCATGGAGCATATGGGCTATGGGTGGGGTGTACTACATTATGTGTCCCTAAGGGACATTGTACACCCCTATATTTTAGTGGGGTGCATGGGCTAGAGGCGTGCACACTATCTTGTGTGCCTGCTCGGGGGACTTCGCACTCCAAGAAGTGGAGTGCATGACTAGGTTTGGGATGCATAGCTTATGCACCTGAGTTATTTTTAGTGCTCTCCATTGGATTGGAGTGAACGGCTACATTTGGGGCACGCAACTTGTGCGCTCGAGTGGATTCGAGTGAGTTCCATTGGAGTGGAGCACACAAGGTAAATTTGGGGTGCACCACCTTGTGCACCCCAAGGGCGAATGCGAATTTGGCTCCCAAAAGGTGACTAGCCTTTTATGAGTCAACACTACTATTACCACATGGGACTATTTGGTTGATTTAATGATAAAAGACTTCAATAAAAAAGCATATCCTTTTTCTCTATTGCATCAATTCACTAATATACAGAGGTATCCATAGGAGAAAATCATTGAATTCAATGTTAGGTTTTACCAAACTTGGTAAAGAGTCCCTCATGGTTTTTGACTGACTCCTGAACAAGATACATTTTACTATTTTTGGCCCTTTAATTTCAATATTAGCATAGTCATATGTTAATCCAATGTTGATACATTTCTAGCCTTGTACTCCCAAGCACGAAAGGTTGAAGTCGATTTAATTACTATTGGTAAGATACCACAAAAAATGATGTTGATCTTTCCTAATCTTCCAAAACACTTAATTTGTAATGCATCTTCTCAGTCTTTACCAATGTCTCCCATGTATCCAGTTTCTTCATGGAATCCTAGTTCCTCTTAAACCCTAATAGTTTTTATCTCATAATTTCTTACCCCTTTTATTCCACAGCTACCCGCTTCAATTTCATTTCCAATATTGTCATCTTTGCCATTACCACTACCATTACCATCTCCTCTAGCACCATCAATTCCTGATCCTCAAAATAAGATACTATAAGAGATGCAATCAATGTAATCGGTGATGAGAAATATTATAAATGAGACCATACCCCTAAATAAAATCTAGGTTGAGAGAAATTTCTAGCCTAGGATATTTCAACCTCCACCAATCACCAGAGAGAAAATAATTTTGACTAGCAAGATTCCTAAAAGGAATGCAACCGTGTTGACAAATGAAGAAGCTAGATTGTCAAAAAAAATGTATTGGTGTTCTACTTTCAATAATATACATGGTTAAGAATCTTGTATGGTTCATATGAACTATGTGCAAACATTAGAAAACAACTCTTTCGATGATCAGATCAACATGATTAGAGAATTCACTTATAACTTTATGATCCCTTCAGTAGAACAAATTTTAGTTCTCACAAAATCTAGAAAAAATATGATCATCATGGACCTAACTGATATGAATCCACTAAAGATATATGCTTAGCTGAATGTGTAGAATAAAAATAGACAAGCATAAGCGAAGGCACCCAACTCAGTGCCTAAGTTAGAAGAAACTATTCTCTTAAAATATCTCTTGCCTTCTCAAGAAAAATAAATAATCTCTCAAGCGAAGGCACCAAATTCACAAATGCAAGCTAAGACAAAGTAAAAGGCAAGAGAATGCCTTAAATATATGTCTTTGACCAAGAATTAGATGGTGGAAGCCACACAACAATGTCGAATCAAGTATGAGACTATTGATGAAGGAAGAGAATCTAGTTCATCCATGTACAACATTGTTGAAGAATTAAAGAAAATTCCTATCTATGTTAATCTCTATGATGCTTTGCGATTGCCTAGATAGATTTATTTGTTGCAAGAATATTTGAATTCTATTAAAGTTAATAATAAAAATTATACTTAGACTGTATTAGCTCAAACTCTTACAAATTTGGCTACTGGAAAGAATAGACCACTACCATTTTACTTGTCCCTCAGGATGGAGGGTTGGATTATGCATAATTGCGTGATTCACTTTGGTGTTATGATAACTATCATGCCAAAGGTGGTTTGCAATATCATGGGCATGTAGTATACCAGAAGTAGGTCAAGAGTTTTGTAGTTGGAACCCCTGTGAAAATAGTGGGTGTTATTAAGGATATCCCAATTATGCTACATAAAATACCTTAAATCACTGTAATCCAAGAGGTGGTTGTGGTTGATTTGGAACCATACTTTAGTATGTGCCTCTCAAGATAATTCATTGCCAAGCTAGGAGGCTCTATTTCTCTAGATTATTCCCATCTATAAATTCCTTTAAAAGGGAAAAGAATTTGGATCTACAATGATAAGCCTTCCATATTTCATATAGAAAGGATCAAGGATGAATAAAGTGCATGAATTCTGCTAACTTAATGATTGAGGAGATGGAAGAATTAGATTTAATGGAAGAATATCTGGGTGAACTTCACACATAATATGAATTCTCCATGAGTTATTTCAATGCAATGATTGAAACTGAGATTGGTTGCTATGCCATTACCAATCCCAAGAAGGTGGAAGTTAAAGTATCCAATTATGGATATCATATCTCAGATCAGTTGTGGAAACTCTTCTTCGATGATGCAAGATGTAAAAATAACACTGAAGTAGGGATTTTTCTCATATCTACTTCTAGCATACAGAATATATATTCATATTTACTGACATGGAGTTGTACAAATAATGATACCGAGTATGAAGCATTGTGCTTAGGTTTGAAGAAAGCAGAGAACTCAGGATCAAACAACTCCAATTTTTTTGAGATTCAAAGCTAATTGTAAATCAAGTGACTAACAAGTGTATCTCCAAAAAACACTGTTTGAATACATATCATAACAAAATTCGGGAAATATTTGAAGCCTACACAATTTTAAACATCTAAGCAATTTTGCAAGAACAAACTAAGCATGTTTATCTCTTGGCATCCATTGGTACTAGGTTTTCCTCAGCTAAACACATGATGCAAAAACCAAAGACTATGAAGCTTGTTTACAAGCCTTCAGTTCCTAAAGGATATTCATTGGAAAGTATTTGAGAATGATGAACATATTGTGAACTTCTTGATAAATGAAACTAGCAATATTTAAGGGATAACCTTTGATGAAGAAGAGCCTGAGGGAGTGATCTAATAGAAAAATAATCACATCCCAAAATAATTGATTACACTCAAAAGTATATTTGATCAAAATAATGGAACAATAAAGCATAATATCAAGGTGGATTAAAAGGAGTACAAAGAATTGCAGTTAGAACCTAAAAAATCAATCATGGTTGGAACTAACTGTACAGCTAAATAAATTAAGCAAATCAAGGAACTATACCAAGAACTTCTAGACATTGTTGCCTAGAGTTATTAGGACCTCAAAGGGTATGACTAGAATTTTATTCAACATACAATTAAACTGAAGGAAGAAGTAAAGCCTTTTAGATAAAATTAGAGGCTAGTCAACTCCAAAATCGATACCCTGATGAAGGAAAAACTCTTGAATATACTCGAAGCAAAGATCATTTATTCTATCAAGCACTCTTCCTAGGTAGAAAATTTTCTCCATGTATGTAAGAAGAACAAAGATATTTGATTATGCAATAATTTTAAAAATCTTAATCAGGATTATCTAAAGGTCCATTATCCTTTGCCACAAATAGATCAAATCATCCACGTGGTTGCAGGAGCACAAATATTTTCTCTACTTGATGGATTCTTTGGATATAATCAAATCTAGATCAAATATGAAGACCAATACAAAATTACATTCATCACAAAGTAGGGAACATTTGCTTACCAGCAAATGCCTTTCGACCTCTCAAACACTAGAGCAACATTTCAAAGAGCAATGGACCTAGATTTCGTTTAGTTATTAAACTTAATCATTAACATTTATTTAGATGATATGATAGTTTTCTCCCATAGAAGGGAGGAACATGGTTTACATTTAAGACAGGTATTTGAGAATTATCAAGAATTTGGGGTATCCATCAACCTGAAGAAGTCCATATTCATAGTAAAATAAGGAAATCTCCTAGGCCATGTGATTTTTGAGAAATATTTAGTTGTTGATCCATATAGAGTCGAATATCTCTTAAATCTCTAGTTACCAGCTAACAAGAAAAGTTTACAATCTTTCTTCGACCAAATCAACTTCGTTACAAATTTTATAGCAAACTTTGCCCAAGTAGTGAAGCCAATGACTGAAATACTAAAAAATAATATGAAGTTCAAATAGATGAAGAAAACAAATAAGCATTTACAGATATTAAGAAGAGGATTTCTCAGGTTCCCATCTTGGTGAATCCTAATTATTCTAAGGATTTCATTCTTTATGTTGTCAGTGAGCAATAAAGTTATGCGATAGTCCTTATATAGAAGGGAAAATATGGAAATGAATGGCCTCTTGCATTCATAAGTCAAGTGATTCAACCACATGAAGAAAAATATAATTTCATTGAGAAGCAAGTGTATGCAGTGATGAAATATTTGAAGAAGTTTCAGCATTTTTATAGAGCAAAATGATAGTTCATATTGTATATTCTGATGTCCAATGTTTAATTATCCAAGGAGAACTTGGAGATAAAAGAGTTGGTTGGGTCTTCAATATCCAAGAATATAATATCAATATTTTTCCAACAAATTTCGTTCATTGTCAAGCACTGTTTCAAGAACTTACAAAGAGTATTGTTTCTAAAATAATTGCATGCCATTTTGAAGGTCCAGTGCAAGAAAGTAATCTTGCTAATTGGCTCATAATTAATTGAGACTGGACAAAATACCTTATCGAATACTTCAATACAGGAAGGTGTCCCTCTCATTTCAATGCTCCACAAAGAAGGTTTAGGATGCAAGCCTACAAGTATGTCATGTTGACAAATGGGTTGTTCTACAAGAACATTGATGGAGTAATTTTGAGATGTGTCAAAGAGTTAGAGAAATAGAAGATCCTAGAATAATTCCATTTCATATTATCAGGAGGAAATTATGTAGGTAGACCCATGGCTCTAAAAATAATAAAGGTGGGTTATTATTGGCCTACTCTATTTTTTGATGCATTGAAGGTTAGTAAAAGCTATGACAAATACCAAATATATATTTTCTGAAGCAAAAATACTTCCTTGCTACTTCACCCAATTCAAGTAGAAGCATCGTTTCAACAATGGGGCTTAGATTTTATTGGGGTTATTGACCCTAATTCATCTGCTAGACATACTAACTATTTCACTTATTGGGTAGAAGTAGTGCCAACTAAGAAAGAATATCAAGACATTGTCATTTCTTTCCTAGAGGGTTTGATAACGTGCTTTGGTGTGCCAAATGTTATTATGACTAAAAATGGGACTCCGTTCATTGAAGCTAAAATTAGTGAATTTTCAAGCATGGAATATATTTGAAGACTTATCCAATTATTATTTGTAGGGAAATGGATTGGCTGAGTCAAAAAATAAAAATCTACTAAGGATTTTAAAAATAACTCTAGAAGATAACAAGCAAAGCTGGCAATTGCTCATGAATCAAGCTTTGTGGGTTGATCATATATCAATCAATAAAGCCATCAAGATTTCTTCGTACTCTTTGGTGTATTTAAAGGAAGAAGTCTTCCCTATTAATATAGAGTTGCCAGGCCTCCAATATTTGCACTTGCTTGATAGTGAAGAGGGGGAGTTTTTTCCTATGAGTGCAAGGTTGTATTAGCTCTTACAATTAGAATTGGAAAGAGATAAAGCATATAATGTTTTTACTAAGTATTCTAAGATAACAAAAAATTGTTTCAACAAGAAGACTTTGAAAAAATCCTTTAGGGTTGGTGATCTTATACTAAAGTGGAATGAAAACAAAGCAAAGTTGGGTAATCATCACAAGTTCAAAGTAATATGGGAAGGTCCCTTTCATATTTCTAGCAATAATCAAGTTAATTTTTTTTATTTGTAGGATATGGAAGGTCGTGTTCTATTGATTCTAGTGAATGGTCTTAATATGAAGGCCTATTATCAGTAAATAAATACAACAACATCCAAGTTGTAAATATGTATATATTCTACTTGAATTTATCATAATTTAAAAAATAATAATAATAAGAGAGTAAAAATCATTTTCACCAGGCAAGAGTGTTTTCACTAGAAAAAATCATTTTCTCCAGGCAAGAGTATTTTTGCTGGTGAAAATTATTTTCTTTAGAGAAAATCCTCTTTGGAGCCGAAGACATGAACTTTACTCGAAAACATTGTTTTTGGTACCCAAGTTAGAAATTTTGCACACACACCCTACTTTTTCGGTAGCAAAGATGTCAAAATATGAAAAGGAATTTTGGTGCTCAACTTAGCAAAAACACTTGATGAAAAGAAAAAAAAAAGGAGGAAAAAAATAAGAAAAAAATGGCTTTGCTCAAAATAAATATTTCGCCCATGCATATCTTGTTTTTTCGGAGCGAAGCTCATATTTACGCCATCGAAGGATATTTTTGGCATTTGACCAAGTTGGCAAGAAATACTTTCACGTACATGATTTTTGGATGCTCGAGTTGGTGAAAGCCATTTTCAGTGTCTAAGTGAGTGAAAGTGCTTTTCACCTTATTTTTTTAACGAAACTCCCAGATGTATGGCTTTTTTGCAAATGAAGTCAATAAAAGGCATTGTCGGCACTCCACATCTGTGAAAACAAGTGTCTATCACATAGTTCAAGGTAAAAATGTAGGTGATCATGCTTTCCAAGGATAACCATTAATGATAGGTTGCATGTCCCAAAAAGGAAAAAATAAAATAATCTATCACGATGCTTGAAAAGGATATGGACAAAATCATTAAAATCATGGGAGATCGTGATGTGCTTGAGAACCTAGGCACACATTCATCTCAAATTAATAGGTGCACCACATGTATTAAATCTAATAGGTGTGGTCAAAAATCTATAAAAGGATGTAAATTTCAACTAAATAAACAAAGAAAATTGTAGAGCTCTTGTTTGCAGAGTCGTTGCTTGAAAGTATAGAATTATCTACTATCAATTAAAGGAAAAAGTTTGAAGATGGCAAAGAAGACCGTAGAAGCTAAGAAAGAGAAGTTCCATAAGAAGGCTGATGTAGGAAAGAAGCAATGAAAAGCCAAAAAATAAAAGTATGAAATCACAAACAAAGGCGCATTATTTTGACCGACTCACAAAAATCAACGTTTATGAAATCACGAACAAAGGCATGGAGAAATTATGACAAGATGTCAAATTTACTCTTCAGAAGGTATCCATTGAAATTTCACACACCACAAAATTTTATTCCCATATTTACTAGTATCTTTATACGTCGGTGCATACATGTCCATAGTTGGTGAGGGTAATTACTCAATTTTATGACTCTTCTATGAGAGCCATTAAAAATGACCGTGGAGAGAGGTTTTTCAGCATTTTAACCAATTTTGTTAGAAAATTTTTCACTTGTGGAATGATACCTTCTTCTAACATTATTTTTAAGAACATCAATCTTATAGAGCAGGAGGAAAGATATAATTCCACAGTGCCCATGTGATAGTTCATGGAGAATCAATTGCTAGAAACATCTTATTTTGGATAACTTCCAGCTTTGTCGAAGTCGTTGAACTATTTTAAGAGCTCAGACATTATATTCAATTTTGGCATAGATTATTGGACTATCTACAAACTCTGCAGTGCATAAGTGGCAAGCATCACTTGCATAATGCATTTTACAAGTTAATTTTTACACTCCAATTACCATAAAGATGAACACAAATCCAATTTTTTTTTATTGGGCAAATTTTGTAGCTTGAAGCATGCACACTTAGTTGGAGAAGGTTTTAAAGTGGGGAATATGTCTCCTTGAGGCATTATCATTTCTTGGTTTGGTACTTATTTTATTATATGCATCATAATTTTACCTTTGTAGCAGTGAAGAAAATAGATGAAGTGGGTCGAATATTACAGGTTTATTCATGGACCTATAATTTTTTAAATAAGGAATCCTACTATAAATTTAATTAGATGTTTTTAGGAACCTACCCTCAAACTCATCTACGACATGTGTGATGGAGTGCCAAAATCGATGGAGGAGATCATTGGAAAATAGAAATATAATGTATTTTTGTTGATGCAAGGAGTTGTCGTTAGAATTTTTGGTTTCTTTTGCAAGCCTTTTCTTTTGTTGTATTTTGCCATGAAGCATCTATTTGCATTGGAAGTAGCTTAGTATAATGAATTTATCAATGACACATATGGGGGAGGTAGGATAAAGCCAGCCATGTGTGCCATGCCTTTTCACTTTGGTGATAGTAAAGTGATCTAATGTGAATATGATCCATAATTGAGCTTCCATAATGATGGCAATATGATCCTTTGGGTATTTTTGGGAAGTTTACTAAGGCTAAGAATTTTCATTGCTGCTCCAAAGAAGATATCTTGCAGTAAAGTAATAATCCCAAGGGATGTGACATTGAGTGGCATATTAAAAATATGATGTTGCTCCCTCCATGGTATAATTTCTACAAAATGGAAGTCGACTCTCGAGTATAATCTTGCAAATAATTCGAAGTAGGTTCCTCCTAAGGATTTGTTTAATAAAATGAAAAAAAAAATCTTGAATGGTTTGACGAGAAGATCACCAACTAGTGGATCATGAGTGCATCAAGATAAGCCTGGTTTAGCTTACCTATTGGCTATGTATGAAGTATTTTCACAAATTTATGATGAGCATTATGATAAGTATCATTTCATATCCTTCACTTATGTGGTGCCTTGAAGTATTCAAAGTCCTAACAATGAAGAGGTCACAAAAATAGAATAGAAGTCATTGGTTGAGGAGGAGCCAGAAGAAGAAGAACACCTGCTACTCAAATAATAACTTTCACTTAAAAAAAGGAGCATGGGTACAAAGCTATATTTCTCTAAAATTATAAAGAAGCCCAAAATTGGTACAGTTTTTGCTCCTAGCACCAACCCTCTTTCTTCACTTATGGTTGGGTAGACTGGTTTTAGGGAGGCACCCTCTTTAACTCAGCAAATATAGCCAATCCATATGGTGAAGCTAGTGGATCTTAAAGAAAAGGTAGTAAAATATGAGGAAGTGGAATATCTACCAGTGCAACAACCTTTGTCATCAACTCAAATGGTGTTAGAGCCCGTAGGTACGCAAATTTTTTCTTCTTATATCAATAATAAGCATCTAGTTATCATTGCCTCTCATCCTGTAGTTTTTATTTCCACTTTTCTTTCATTTTTTTGTATATACTTCTTCTGCTCCCTTCTCCATTTCACAATTGCATGTCACCAATGCTCTTCCTATTTCTTTCATTCCTTCCATTCATCTATATTTCAGTTCATTTTCATCCACCCCTAATATATTTTTCCTTCCATTATCCTCCATTATGTATTCCATCTGTATCAACCCCATTATCATTATAAGTACGCAAGTCCCTCCAAGGATAAGTGTAATTGTAGCATATTTGATTTTTCCCCCTTTGTTGAGCCAAACCTGCAATAGGATATTTTTCTATTTCCCTTTATTTTTTATTATAGAAGCCACTATATTTATAAATGGAACTTCTATCATAGCACCCTTCGGTAGAGAAGATCAGTTGAGCATGATAGAGCTCCTTGGGATGGTTGAAAATTTGCAAGAAAAAGGATGCACAAGCCTCGACTAAGATAGTGAAGAAGGTAAATTTTGATCCAAAAGCTATGGAGGCGCACATTGTGAATATGGTCCCTCAGGTCCATAAATTCCAAGGAGAAATGATACTAAATGATTATTCATATCAATTCTTCATCGAGGATCTCACAAAAATTTATACGATTGAGAAAATGGGTAACATATAGGTGGAAATGAGTTCAATCAACTTGCACAATGAACAGTTCAAGGATCATTTCTTCCATGCTAAAGTAAAGATAGCAGAACTAGAAGATACTTTAGCTGAGCAAAAGACCCAACTAGACACTACACAGTCAGAATCTCAATGATGGTAGTAGAAAGTGATATGCTTGGAAGGTAAAATTGAAGGATACAAGCAAGTGGCTAAACAACATTAAGCAGCATGGAAGTAAGTAGAGCAACAAGTGCAAGACTTAAAGGACCAACTCTAGATTTCGCAGGATCATTTGGTAGATAAGGTGACACAATCAGTAGATCTTACGAAGGAAAAAATCAAGGAGGCTCACAATCATATGTTTACCAATTGTTCAACAATGGCATAAAAAGCACCATTGGTTCTCATGTTCCTTCAGGAGGTGCAACAATTTGTTTTGCATGGCTTGCACATAGTGGAGTATTCAATAGTGGACCTTAAACCAAAATTGAAAATGGCGATAAAAATCCAAATGATGGCTAAAATGGATTTCAATTTTATCTCGATGAGCGACATGGCCCGAGCTTAAGAAAATGCCAAGATAACATTGTGCACTTATTTTTTGAGGTTGGACCGGGTCAAAGAAGCTCAAAATCTACTAGATATATTTGAACAAGAAAGGTACATTTTTTTGGTCTATTTTGAGATTGTAGCAAGTAATGGTTTCACCAGTTTCATTGATGATCATGAAAGTATTATGACAAAGAAATACTTGGATGTGGTATGGGCTATTTTTGAAAATGACACTTCAAATATTGATGACTAGGAAGAGCCCATCATCGAAGAGCATGTGCTACCATTGATGAAGAAGATTACTTGTATTGAGTCTTATTTACTAGAGCTTAGTTAGAGGGCCAACTACATTAACCTGGAGTAGATTCAGAACTTTTGGTACGTTGTTGATACACTTCAGACTTATTAGGTAATAAGTATTGATGCTTGGGTCAAAGTCATTGTAGTATATGAAACTACATGTTTGCATATAAAAGGGTATGAAGAGACTAGTGTAAGTAGCAAATAATATGATGTAGTTGGTGGTGGTAATTCTGATCCCAATGGATAAAGGCCTTGAGGTCAATTGCATTCAGGAAAGCTGAATACCCCATGAGTTGCTAGAAGTGTTGGCATTTTTTCCACACTAAAATTAAATTTAAAATTTTGCCTAAGTGTGCAATGAGTTTTACCCAATGAAATTCATTTTCAGGTGAAACACTTGGTGAAATTCATTTTTGGGTGAAAAACATTCGTGAAATTCATTTTTTGGGCGAAAAACATTTGTGAAATTCATTTTTGGGCAAAAATGCTGGCGATATTCATTTTTGGGTGAAATTCCCAGCGAAATCCTTTTTTCGGGCAAAATTCCCAACGAAATCCCTTTTCTAGACGAAATTCCCAGTGAAATCCCTTTTTAGGCAAAATCATAGTGAAAATCCTTTTTCAAGTGAAATTCATGGTGAAAGCACATTTTGGCTGAAATTCATGGCGAAAGCACATTTTAGAAGAAATTCATGGTGAAAACACATTTTTGGGCCTCATCTTGGTGAAATTAATTTTCACCATTTCCTCCAAGCAAAAGTCATTTTCAATGGTGCTTTGAGTGAAGATCATTTTGGAGGAATTCCAATGCCGGTAACTTCAATTTTTGGGATAAAGACATTAATACTTCTAGAGTTATTTCTATTAAATATCTAATTCGATGGATAACTAGAAGATTTTTAAAATTAGATGTTGTTCACTTCAACCTTGACTTTGGTGTGATCCTGCTAATTTTGAGGCACCGTCTACTTTGGTGAATGCTCATTTTTTAGGCACCGCTACAAAGATGAAAATTTTCCTATTGATTTTGATGAAGTCCCGATGTGTCATCTGCCAAAATTGCTTGTTGCTTCCTAATGTACCACCAGATTGGCTTGTTGCTATTGAGGATAAAATTACTGCTAACTAATATTTGACTTGCCACCATTTTGTTTAATGATCATTAAATTTTGGAGGTCAAATCCTCTATAAATACTAAAAAACTTGATATAAAAAAAGGAGATAGATATTTTTTTGTTAAAACTCTCATAGTCTAAACATTTATTTTGATTCAAGGACTATTTGGCTTTGAGTTCCTAATCATGTTATGTATGTTTATTCTTTATGTTATGTATTTTTATTAAATTTATATCATCATTGGTGGATTAAATTATGATTCTAGATTTAGATTTTCAATGGGGAATGGATGATGAAATGCTATTGGAAGTCATGCTTTATAATATGATCTAATTTTAGTTTCATTTCTATCATTATATTGAATTTTATTAATTTAAACTAGTTTATTAAGCTTGTTGTTAATCCATACCTGCATTATCTCTTTGTCTTACAACCATATTTCCCTTTATTTAAGTTAATTTATTTCCCTAATATTTATACTAGTTTTTAGAGTAGCAAGGGAACTAACCCCCTTTAGATATTGGCCTAAAGGAGATTTATTTTCTTCAATCTTTCAATGTTGGTTGGGTCTAGGGTGCATACATACATTTTATCCTAGGGTAGACTCTTGACCAATAGTCCCTAGTAACCACTCACAGAGAATACAAGGCATCATAACCATTTGGTATGGAGGCTTGGACTATTCTCAAATATCTTTATCCAAGCATTAAGAAGGTAAACCAACACATTCAATCCATCTCATATATTTGAAGCACCTACTTCAAGACATTTATAGAAAGAGTACCTTGTAGATTTAGAGGATGTTTGTTTTATATAAGATTCTTATGCACACTCAAGAATATCTTGTTGCTCTTTATTGCTTCCAATATGTTCTAAAGTTGTCTTTGTGCTACTTGTTCTCAATTGAAAATAGAACAGTTCATCCCCTTCCTCTTGTTTTCTTATAAGGTTTTAAAAAAAAATCTAGAGAGAATTCGATACAGATAACATTTTCTTTTGAGTTTTTTTATGGGGTTATGTAATGAAAAGCATTATTTCACTTATTTTTAAAGTTTAACATAAAAATTCTTGTCTTATTAAGCTTTAGATTTTTTAATTAAAACACTTTAGACATTTATCTTTAATTATAATATATTACAAAACACATTAGAAATGCCAGCATGATATTAAGTAAAATGCATGAAATATTAAAGCAAGGACAAAAACTATGTCTAACATAGATATATCATTTGTCAAATAATTTTGACTACATTAGCCTTTAACTTTATGCCCTCTTATGAAGGTGTCTTTCCCTTCAAATATACAAATCTATTAGTAAAATATCATTTGTCATCAAAATATAACAAATTTATAAATGTTTTTTATTAATCCTTTATATGACAAAGTTTGCTAGGGGAGGATCATGACAATTGTTGAAGAATACATTGAGAGAAGTCTTAGAGGACAAAAAATTGAAATCCATTTCATAAATGATAAAGGAATCTCACGTTGCAACTAAAATTGAAGAGTTAGAATTAGAGACAGAGTAGGACTACAAATCATAATGTTTATGCCAGAGTAATATCCAATGAATGAGGAAAATCCTTTGCCACATGAAATAAAATGAGAGCATCACAGGTATGCAATATTCACTTGTCATTTCAAACATAATCTAGGCATGCAATTCAATGGAAATTTATAAGTAACACACTCATGTTGAAATGATTTTTGAAATTGTTGAAATTGATTAAAGTTAATTAGATATAAGGATATTTTAAATTTGAAATTGACTCTTGTATTGATTTTTTTAAAATTGAATTTTTTTTTATTAAGGAGTCAAAAGAAATTCTACATTTAATAAAATTTTCTTATTTCAAATATCTAATTTTTGAAAATTTGAAATTGATTTTGGAGAGAGAACATTTTATACTCCAAATGAAATTTTGAATTTGGTTGTGTAGTTGAGAATTCAAAAATTCACCTTAAAAACTTGATTTATGAAAATCTAAAAATTGATTGAATTTAAATTTGGAGGAATAAGGTTGTATACTTCAAAGGAATTGATTGAAGAATTTTCAAATTATTTATTTATTTTTTATTTGTAAAATTAATAAATTTGGTTTATTTTTATTTATTTTTTTGAATTTACATGGTGCAATCGGTAGCCATCACGAAACCAAGTAGGTTTTTTGGATTTTATGGCTGCTACAGTATTCTGCATTGTCCGTCCTAGAAGCTGCCACATAGATCTTTGTGCATTCTGCCGCTATAACCACCATGCCACAATCATTTAAAACTTTTTATGCTGCTGAAAGCACCAGGAAAGGGACAAGCATTTAGTCCAGTGAGATAAAATTGATTTATTAAAATTTGTAAATGTAAGGTATTCTACTTAAGATTTAAATATTGAATAATTTGAAGAGATTTTATTAAGGCTAAAACTTTGAGGATATCATTATGGCAAAATTATTAAAAATGCATTTATTCAAGGTAGTGAAGAAATGTTGAAAAAGTTAAAATTATATACATAAAATTTGATGGCGGATTTTGATGGAAAGAAGGAAATGTCAAATTATTTAAAGAGAAAGTTGTTTTTAGTTCTAAAAAAAAAAATGAAAAGTCCACAAAAATTATCAACTTATATTTTCTACTAAAGTATGCATTGTAATGTGCTCTACTCACCTTTGAGATTTATCAAGAGAAAATACAAGAGAATAAAGATGTTAGTGGTGATACATATTGTGAATAAAAAATAAAGCAACACCAATATAAAGTATTGAAATAATAGTAAGAACCATAAGACACAATGATTGCATAAAAGTAGATAAACTCTTTATTACTGTGGGTGGATCTCAAATGTTACAATTAGTATACCCCAAATGTGGGGTATTACAATGCTTATGTTGATACAAAAATTACATATTACTAGGGTTATATAAAACCCTAGTTGAAAAGAATGGCTTGTGTCTTCATGCTTTTCTAATCCCAATGAGGTTGCGGGTGGGCTTGTGTATCATATATATGGCCACCCTAGCTTCAAAAACTTCCAAATATATGGTACTTGTACCTACATACAACAAATAATAACAAATATTAGTAATAACTTTGAGATCTCCACTGCATGAGACCATTAGAATAAAATCACTGGCCCTAGATATTGCAATAAAATTGTAAACAAAGCATAATAATGTGAAAATAAATGCACAAAACTATTACCTTTTCAATAAACATTTTGTTTCTATTTTTACTTACGTAAATGATACTAATGATAGTTGTGAATATGCCCTAATGGTGATCGAGGATCGTAGGGTTGTATATCTAGTGCAGGAGATGCACACAAGCATTTGAGGACAACCAAAAATGCCTAGCAGTGATTAGTTGGCTCTAGCGGGTATTCGACTGGCTCTGTAGAATGCTCGACTAGCTCTGGTGGGTGTTCAAGGTTGATGGAAGTGGTGTAGAACTAGATCTAATTCATGTAGGAAGGGTAATGACAGAAGCAGAGGGGATGTGAATGGTGACAATGGAGGTGAGGATGGAAACAAAGGGGCTAGGGATTGTACTCTAGAAATATCTTTAGGATGCTTTGAATTCAAAGAGTATTTAGGAGAACTTAAATAACTTAGAACATAGGGCTTAGGGGTTGAGTCATAAAATTGACTCCTATTTTATAATCTTCCCTTATACATGTTAGGGTTTTGATGACACAATTTGAGTGGTTGAGATTAAAACATGAGGAATGGTGGAGATTAAATCCAGGTAAGTGACATGGATTAAGGTGGATGGATGGTGATATTAAAATGTGGAAGAGGACTAGGATTAATTTACATAAATATAAATATATATTAACAAATACATACATGCATATATATATACATATATATATATATATAATGGACAATGGAGATTTGGGAAGCATGGATGGATGACAAGTGGCTAGATTTTTGTGTCTACAGATGCCCATTTTTGTATCATATTGCATGAAATACAATGCGGTGCAAAAATTTGAGACACTTGGTTTGGCCTTATGCTGAAGCAACTTTCTTTCCTTGGGATGCGAAGATGAACTTGAAGACAAAAGAATTTTTATTATGTAGCTTACTTCCTCAATTGGTGAATGAGTGAAGAATGAATATCATGTGCCAGTTGATAGATTTGTGCAATGAAAATGTAAGTGAATGGTGTAATTGTATATGTATGATGTAAATGTAGATGATATGAATGATGTAAAAGGATGATATGAATTATGTAAAAGGATTTTGTTTTTGACCCAAAGGATAAAAGGGGTTGTGTGCAAGTGAATGATATTGTTTTTACCCCAACAAAGAAAGGGTCTTTGCAAAGTGTAAATGCCCTGATCATGTGAGATGTATCTCATTGTGGTAAAATCAAATTCCAATGTGGTTGCCCCAAGTTTAGGGTAATTCTATGCTATTGAAGAAAGTGTCATTTGACATCATTGAAATACAAAGTGATGAAAATGAAAAAAAAGTCAACCTTGGAGGGTCGTATAGTGACTGTAGGATAATTCCCTCAATTTGAACCAATCAACCTAGAAAATGCCTATGTCCATGATAAATGTCAATGTAAAATAAATTATAAGGTATGATTTTATCCGTATTTAAAGCCCCACGAACATGGTCATCAATGATAACTTTTGAGAAAATTGGTCTTGGCATAGTTTCACTCTAAAGGTGAAGTACCAAAAGTGATTTTGTTTTTTAGCAATGAGATATTAGATCATGAATATGGCCAAGTGTCCTTATGGTGATTTAACCATCTTACCAAATTGCATGGATACCAATCGTTGCAATCACCAAGGAGATAGAATTGACCATTAAATACAAGGTTCACTTGAAATTGTATGTGAACTTGCAAAATGTGCAAATATGATAATTGATGAATGAAAATGATGTTGAAATGAATATTTGATTATGAGAATGATGATTATGGTAATTTTATGAAAATTTTGACCATTTTGATGAGTTTAGAAATTTTAAAGATGATTTTGCACCTTTTGGTCGCAAGCAAAAATTATGTGACCAAATTGATTTTGGTTTTCACAAAACATGATATGATGAGGAAATCAATGTATGGATGCAATTTATAGAGGTAAGCTACCTTTTTGGATCATTTTTTTCTTTATGCAAATTTTTATTCCAAAATCTGATAGGCATCCACAACATGCATAGACATTGGTCAAAGTTTATCATTCTGCAAATGCAGGGCAACATCTCAATGCACCTATGAATGCCCATGGGAATTCCAATGTACCATAAACAACCATAAATGGTTTGCAGAGGGGAAATAAAATTCATTATTACATTCATGAATTCTAGAAGTTGTGTTTGAGGGAGTGAGTGAGGTGAAGTGGAGTGAAGGAGTGAAGTGTATTGGGTGTTTGGAAGCTATGGAAATGGAGGATGCAAATGTGACAATAGAAGTAGGAGTGCATGTGGCTAAGTTAAGTACCCTTGGCATTCATTATTTTAAATTTATGAAAAAAATTATTGTTTGCTTTTTGAAATTATGCAATGAATGTGACATTAATATGATTACAATGTGAATGTGTTGTGTTACAATTAAATATCTTGGATGCTTGGTACGGTTCTTATCTCTTCCCATGGAATATGATTAGGATGGTGTATAACATGATCGATACACCTCGAGTATATGCATGAGATCATAATTTATTGGTGTATCTATACCAAGAGTTGTATGAGGTGACACAGTTGGGGTGGAAGGGGCTAGGGTGTAGTGTACTACTATTGGTCTAGGATTGGGATCATTCTAGTGTGGTATGACTAGTTACTCTGTTGACTGAAGCATGGAATAGATAACAACCCTATGTTAGGATATGGTCGATGGTATAGGAGGTACAACCTAGTCATCCTATTTGGATTAGCCAAGAGAATAGGCATCTATGGGTAGGATTGATATGATCTTAGGTGATTTAGAGACCATGGTGAGGTGCCACTTGGACTGGTTATGGGGAGTAGCTATGAAGGATTTGGTAGGCTAAGTGGATGGTTAGAGGGCACAAGAGTGAGGTGGAGAATATCCAATTATCATGGGTGCTACAATAGTTTAGATTAAGGTACGAGGTTCCTGAGGCACTGGTGCTCTACAGGCATCATCAGGATGGGATAGGTCTACCTTGTATTGAGGCATGGAGGATGATATGTGAGGATGATAAGGATTTGAATCTCCTTGATGTGGATGATCTAAGGAATACTACAAAGTATGATGTATGATTCATTGCACAACCACCATGAGTACCGATTCTAGCAAAGGTTGAAGGGAATGTTTATGAGGTTGAGGTAGAGGCTGAGATGGAGGAGGCAGATGAGACTTCTAGACATTGGATATACCTTCGATCTAGTAGTCAAGGGATACAAGATAGGGGTATAACAAGGTAGGCTCAAGATATTGGAGGGTATGGAGATTTTATGGATGACATGGAGGAGGTTTTAGATGGAGCTCCAATCCAGAGTGAGGAAGACTAATCTAGGCTAGAGTAGTTGGTGGTGGGGAGGGATGCAGTGATAGTGGCTTGAGATGTAGAGATATATCGATTATGAGTGTAGCTAGAGATAGGAAAAGATGTAGGTGGAAGTGAGGATAGGATCATGAGGCTCCAAGTAGAGCTTCTTTGTAGGGAACATCATCAGAGATATGATGTACTATGGCTTTGAACTCATGATGGATATATCCATTTTTTGGAGGATCGATTGATGGATCACCATATTGGGCTTCTAGATCCACCCTCCTCATCCATATTCAGGTATGTTAGGCATAGAGATTCTAAGAATAGCTTTAGGTCTAGTGATCCTTCTATGTCATAGGAATATTCTTATAGGAATTACCTAGTGCTTAGATACAATTTTTATATATGAGCCTTGGTGCTCCATTGTATATAGCCTTTTGGTATTCATTATATATATATATACAAAACTGCTAAAAGAAGGCATTTTATAATTTAACACAAGACATAAAATGATTCATTAAACATAAGAATTGTATTCCATTGATATTAATGAGCATGTGTTACAATAAGGTCTTTGTGCCCTTTATCCATCTCTATCCTTAACCAAGGTTACAATTAGTCTAATGCTTTCTCTTAATGTTCCTCAATGAAGGTGGCATTCTTTGTATGTGTGCCACCGTAGGGCTACTATTTATATGGTGTACTTCTTCCTTTAGATCTTCTACGCAACCTGTAAAAGACCTGCAAAAGGGGATTAGTATGATGGGGAGCTTTCCTTAGTCAGGCCCCATGCTTAAAAGGACAAATTGACTATAAAATCATGATAGAAAGTAAAATTGTATCGCTCCAAATTTTTCACACCCTTACCTTTAGGCTATAGGATCTGTGCCTAAAAGGGGGATGTGAAAAGGATGGGACAATACCTCAGACTGAGAGGCCTTATGAAGGTCCCGCCTCTCAGGTGAGGTGTATTATGGTGATTTTTCCATGGGTGGTGGGTTCACCAAGAAACGTTTAGTGGCAGTTTCCACGCCTAGGTTGGGAATGTGTTTTATGTATTCAATTTTATCCTTAAACATTCAAATCCTAGGTTTGGCAAAATGAATCTAAGTTATTCTATATAAAATGCAGTTTTAAGTACAAAAAATAGAATTAACAGAAAACATAGAGAATAAATTAAATGAAGAAATCCATATCTGGTTCCAGATGGCTGATGGAGGTTCTGATTTTTGAAGCAGTCCAGATCGTCTGGAATTTGACAGGATCATCTCCGATCTGCAGGATCGTCTGAGATCTGATGAATTCGTCAAACACCTACAACTAGAGAAATAGATACAAAATACCAGAAATGCAACTATTCTATTAAAGGAAAATGATGTAAAATAATGATAATGAGTTAATAAGATCATCCTGAATGGAAATGCAAGTGAATTGCAACACTTTAATAGCTAATTATGATTTGATTATGTAATTAAACTACATGGGTGAACTCCAATATGCAATATAATAAGAAATAATAATAAAACTGACTAAATGTTGAATAAAATAGTAGCAAAATATAAGAAAAGCACAAACTCTGGGCATTGATTGCCGCCAATGTAGATTGCAGTCGAAATCATCTCTAATTTGACAGGATCGTCTCTAATATGGACAAGATCGTCTGCGATGATCCGAGCTTGCTCCGGCTGAAGAATAACAAAGTTCCTACAAGAAAATTTGGAAAAAACAAATGCAGATGGTAATCCAAGGTATTCTAATGCCCGTACAGGTCAAGTTATAGGAAAATTTAGCCAGGGGAGGGTTAAAGGGAATCCTAAGGTTTAAATAGGCTTAGGAGGGAAGTTGGGAGGTTGGAGATCATCCTAATTTGGAAGATCTCCAATGGGGGAGGTCTCTAACAGCGTAGACACGCTTCTGCCCAACTTAGAGATGTCGTTGAAACAAAAGCTACTTATGAAAAATTAGTTTTGGGACGAAATCGTCTAGACGTCCTAGTCCAGACGAAATCATCCGATCTGAGGCGATATCGTCTGATCGGCGATGATATCATCCAACGGTCACAACAACTCCTAAGAATGGTGCAAAAAATGAGGAAATAGGTAGCAGGCGGTTTTGGAGCGGTTTTGGGGTTGAATTTTTGAATTTGAATTATTACTAAGGTAATTTAATTATTGCTAAGTTTTACTATGCCAATTTTAGGGTGCTACAAAAATAAACTATGTAGAAGGTGATAATATGTTGAAATGGACCTTAAATCCCAAATTTAGGGTGATTTGGGGCTTCTAAACCCATATTGCCACCTAGGCTACGATTTGGGACCGGATTCATGACCCGGGTTGCGATATGTGCTAGGATGATCGGTTGGTGAAGTTGGTTTGGTAGATAGGTCCTAAGGTAGTTGGGGTGCCTTTGTGCACTGTCAAATTCCATAAATGCTCTCCATAAATCAACTGTCTAAACTTGGGTCTCCATTCCTGTAGAGTAACTTTGCTTTGTTGAATATGTGAGAGAGATAAAATAGGGTTTAGGGCTCACTACTTATAGGAAATACCAAGGTGTAGGGGGGAGTTAGATGAACTCATCCTAGGGTGAATTCTAACCAGGATTAGGTTAGGGTTTATGACATGGAAGTATCCTATTCCTTGTTGGAAATATCCTATCCTCACACATGTGTGAGGAAGGAATCTTTGCTAATTAGGATTAAGAGGTCCTGAGTATAATTAGGATTGTTTATGAAAATATCTTAGCTAACCCAAATTACACACATGTGGGAGTATGTAATTAGTGTTAATTAAGATTTGGAGTTCTTTTAATCAAATTTACCCTAAAATGTACTTTAAGTGAAGTCAACATTAAATTGGATTTTAGGTATTGACTTATTAATTATTTTGGTCAATTAATGCCCCGTGGGGGCTTCAATTGAGTCCAACTAGGCTGTAGGTAGATATATCAATGCATGGGATGTGATTTTAAGGGCTTATGAGGGTTTAGGACCTTAAATACAATGAGGTAGTATATGTGAGTCTATGCAATGCTATGAAATTCTATGGCGATCTATGCATGACTACGCATGACTATAGTATTCTATGCATGTCTACGCATGACTACAGTAGTCTACACATGTATACACATGACTACAATAGTCTACGCTAGTCTACTATAGCCTAGGGGTACTTAAGATGGCCTATGTAAACATGCAAGTGCTCAAAAGGATCTACAAGTATGTGGGTAGGAGGATATCCCAATGCATGGGATATTATTTTGAGGGCTTATGAAGGTTTAGGACCTGAAAGCCAATGAGGGGGTATATGGAAGTCTACACAATGCTATGACATTCTATGGTGATCTACGCATGACTACGGTTGTCTAAGTATGACTACACATGTCTACAATAGTCTACGCATGTCTAGGAGGATCTACAATAGTCTACGCTAGTCTACAATAGCCTAGGGGTATCTAGGATGGCCTATGTAAACCTAAAAGTGTTTGAAAGGATCTACAAGTATGTAGGTATAACAATGTGTGACGTTTGAATGTCTACATTTGCCCCTTTTTGTACTATATTGTGTGGAATACAGTTTAATACAAAAATAGGAAGGGTTTGTGTAGAAGAGAAAAGGATAGGAGGGGAATGGAATCCAGTAAAAGGTATTTAGCCACTTGAAGCATGACCATACAACATCAACTAGATTTCCAGGGGAAAGAAGATAAATAAGGAGATCCAATCAAAGGTATGTGGCCGCTCGAAGCGTGACCATACAACATCAATAGGATGCCCAGGGGTAAGAAGAGAAATAATGAAAGAAGAAGAGGGAATAAATAGAAGTAATGTCAGTGAAATGAAATGGATTATTGCGGATGCAATGTTCTGGTTTTGCTGAGTTCGTATGATATTTACGATGCCATACTAGTTGCTTGAGAATGACAATGTTTGACTGTTTTGCTTTTGTGACCAGATCAATGTGGTCCAAAAGTATCAATAGGACAAAAGCCTATCTAAATTGTTGTTGTTGATTGATTGATGAGAACATGGTGACAAGTTTCAATCAGTTTGAGTTAGTTGGCATTTGTATTTGTCAACTCGATACTAGATCAATGTGGTCGCGAAGTCCATTTCAAAATGTTGCACCGAATTAGTTACTCATGTCATTCATTATGTTCCATGAATACCAAGATGACATTTCCATTGTCATGCATAAATCTCCTGATGTAACCCATGTCTATTTGGGATTGAGATTATTTCATATGATAATATTTAGTAAAAGTTTTTGTAGACAAATGTGCTAATCACACTTTTGTATTTTCGATGTTTTTGTTACATGCAAAACTATCTTTGGATATGAATAACCCCTCAAACGAGGAATCAGTAATGAGGTGAATGGAATGTGGTGAGTTGATGATGCAGTGATTGATAAATATACCAATGCATGATGTATATGATTGCTAGCAAGAAAAGAATGGGATCTAATCAAAGGTATGTAGCCACTCGAAGTGTGACCATACAACATTGATCGGATAGCTAGGAATAAGGAGGGAAAACAATGGGATCTAATCAAAGGTATGTAGCCACTCAAAGTGTGACCATACAACATTGACCTGATAGTCAAGAATAAGGAGGGAAAAGAATGAGAAGGAGGAGGGGAATGCAGATAAAATCAATATCAGAAAAAAATGCAATGTTGGTTGCAAATGGTGTGAAATTTCATGTTTTGGAGGTTCCTAGGGTTCTAGAGGGGATTTCCCTACCTTCCTAGGGTTTTTGGAGCAATTATGATTGTATTGTTATGATTGTATTGCAAATGCGATATCGTAATGAATGTATGTAGAGTAGATGCGATACTTGTGCCTTGATTTGGAAATGCATATGGGATGAATGCAATAAATATAATTTGGTATGAAATGCATGTATGATGAATGCATAACTCTAATGTATATCAAATGTATCTGACATAGATGATGCATCTATGAACTTACTGGAATGCGCCAAGGAAGCACTTGTATCATGGCATTGACCTGTATGGATGCTATCCATTCCATGATTTTAGGAAAGTTGGATAATGTAAGGCATGTGTAATGGCTTTGACAAACATAGTTATGACAATCAAATCTCAGACCCTTAGCTATACAAGTGTTTGTGGTAACTTATAACATAATCGAGCTAGTTCAAAGTTTATATTGGACCTATGTGTGTGAATCTGTAGGGTTCATTTATCCATTTTGAGGGAGGTAGAATTAACCCGTTGTAGATGTAATTGGACTAGCTATCTCATTCATCCACAACAGTGATCTATACAAATGCGAGATGGTAATGTGATAGATGTGTTGTCATCCAAAAAACTATTCCACTGGTAGGTAGGCTCTTGGAGCTTATTGTTAGCGATGGAAATCATCCTCTGGTGTTATGTTGAACCTAAGGACCAAAGGTGATAAGCATAACATGGGTGATATCAAGAGGCATTTACTTTTTTTCTACCCCTGTTCTAATGTTGACCTACTGAGAATGGAGGTGCTCTTTTATTTTCTTTTTCTCTTCTCAATGACACTCTTTTTGTATGGGTGATGTATTTTATTTTCTACCCAATCATTTATTTGTGCTTATGCTTGAGCCCTTTGTTTATCCCTAGGTCATATTTTGACCATGCAGGCGATAGGATGAGTAGGGGATACCATTTTCTAGATGGTGATATCTACTCAAGATGCCTTATTTCCTAGGCTCAAAATACTTATACATTCTAGAAGGATGGTGTAAAGGTAGTTCTTGTACCTATGAAGGAGGATGGGTCGAGTGAGAGCTTGTTGATGATGGAGTTTCTTACACAGATTAGGGATGCTACCTTCTGTTATGCCTTAACAGCTAGGAATATAGAAATAGAGGAAGTGGTTATGCCTACAGTAGCATCTAAGTTTCTAAGTGAATATAAATATATCACACCAAAGGAGTTACCATATGGGCTACCACCAAAAATGGATATCCAACATCACATGGATTTGATTCCAGGATCAACGCTCCCAAATCAGGTAGCTTATTGGTTGAACCCGACACAGAATGCAGAGTTGAGTAGGCAAGTGATAGAGTTGATAAAGAAGGGATTAGTTAGGGAGAGTATGAGTCCATGTGTGACTCCAACATTGCTGACCCCGAAGAAATATGGTGACTAGAAAATGTGTGTAGACAATAGAGCCATAAAAAAAATCATAATAAAGTATCGATATCCTATATCGAGAGTGGATGACATGATGGATGGATTGGTTGGATCTAAATACTTCAGTAAAATTGATCTACGGAGTGGCTACTACCAGATCAAAATTCGAGAAGGGGATGAATGGAAGACAACTTTTAAGATAAAATATGGATTGTACGAGTGATGCCATTTGGGTTGTCTAATGCACCTAGTACATTTATGTGGTTGATGAATAGAGAACTATGGGAATATAATGGTAAGTTTGTGGTTGTGAATTTTGATTTATAGTAAAAGTGAAGAAGACCATTTTTTACACCTAAAATTAGTGTTAGACGTGCTCAAGAAGGAGAAATTGTATGTCAACTTGAAGAAATGTAGATTTCTTGAAGATATTTTAGTGTTTTTGGGATTTGTAATCTCGAGAGATTTCATGAGGGTGGATTATGAGAAAGTGAAGGCAATTCTGGAATGGCCTATTCCATGATCTATAACATAAGCAAGGAGATTTCATGGACTAACTATCTTTTACAGGAAGTTTATCAAGAACTTCAGTAGTATAGCTGCCCCTATAACTGAGTGCATGAAGGGGAAAGAGTTTGTATGGACTATGATAGTAATAGAGAGTTTTGAACTCTTGAAGAAGAAGGTGTCGAAAGCCCCTGTTCTAGTGTTACCAAATTTTAGTAAGTTTTTTGAGGTTGATTGTGATGCCTCATTTTTTGGAATTGGTGGTGTCTTAAGTCAAGAGGGTTGACCTGTAGCATTTTTTAGTGAGAAGCTAAATGATGCAAGGAAGAATTATTCTACATATGATGTGGAATTTTATGCAATTGTGCAAGCATTGCAACATTGGAGGCACTACTTAATATTAAATGAGTTTGTGTTGTTTACTGATCATGAAGCATTGAGGTATGTTAATTCTCACAAAAATTTAAATAGTAGGCATGCCAAATGGGTTTCATTTTTGCGATAGTATACATTTTTCCTACAACACATGTTAGGAAAATAGAATAAGGTTGTTGATGCATTGAGTAGGAGAGTATTGTTGTTGACCACTATGGAGAATGAAGTGGTAGGATTTGAGGGGATTAAATTTCTATATGAATCTAATGTGGATTTTTGGAATATTGTGCAACAATGCAAAAGTGTGGTAGGGGGTGAGTCTTGTACCATATTTGAAGAGTATTTTTTATATAATGGTTACTTGTTTAAGGGTAATAGATTATGCATTCCCAATGACACTAATGAGAGAGAAAATATTGAAGGAATTACTTAGTGGGGGTTTGGCTTATCATTTTGGAGTAGCCAAGACTACCACTCTTGTAGAGGAGAAATACTATTGGCCAAAAATAAAGAGAGATATAATCAATTTTATCTCTAGATGCAAAGTATGTCAAATGGATAAGGGCCATGTACAGGGTTGTATATGCCACTGCCAGTTACTACAAGACCATGGGCCGATCTGAGTATGGATTTCGTGTTGGGGTTTCCCAAGACATAGAGGGGTAAGGATTCAATTTTTGCTGTGGTAGACAAATTTTCCAAAACGGTGCATTTTATTTCTTGTAAAAAGACTAATGATGCAACTAGGACTGTAGTCTTATTATTTTATGAGATTATGCGGTTGCATGGTGTTCCAAAGACTATTACTTTTGATCAAAATACTAAGTTCTTGAGTCACTTTTGGAGGACATTATGAAAAAAGTTGAATACCAGGTTGCAGTTCAATAGTGCTTACCACCCATAGATCGATGGGCAAATAGAGGTAGTGAACAGAAGCTTGAGAAACCTCTTACAATGCATAGTTGGAAAAAAACCAAAAAAATAGGATTTAACCTTGTCACAAGCTGAATTTGCATACAACAGTTCAGTGAACAGGTCAATAGGTAAATCTCCATTTCAAATTATTTATGGTCAAAATCCTAGAGGTGTATTAGATTTGGTTGAGTTACCAATTGGGTAACAAGTTAGTGATGATGCGGAAGCATTTGCTGAGCATATCCAGAAATTACAAGATTCAGTGAGGGAAAAAATGCAGAGTAGTAATGCTCACTACAAAGATTCTGTTGATGCACATAGAAGGATGAAAGTGTTTGAAGAGGGTGATATGGTCATGGTTCATATTAGGAAAGAAATATTTCCCAAGGGTACATATAACAAACTAAAACTTAAGAAAATTGGGCCATGCAGGATTTTGAAGAAGATAAATGATAATGCCTATAAAGTGGTGTTGCCTAATGAATTTGATATTTCATCCATTTTTAATATTTCTGATTTATTTTAGTATCCTGGTACTATCAAGGATGGTGAATTATAGGATATAGTAAATTGGGCATGACAGATGCCTAAGAAAAAAAAATATAGAGCTACACAGGTGCTCGATAAGAATGTGATCACCACCAGACATGGGAGCTACAACAAATTCCTGGTTCAATGGGAAGGATTACCATAGTAAAATAACACTTGGGTTTTAGAGTTAGAGCTAAAGAAAATTGATAACCAAAAGCTACAATATTTCAATTCAGATGAACTCGCAGGAGCCAAGTTCTTTTTCACCAGAGGATAATGATGCACCTTGTCGGAGCCATAACTTGTGAACCATATGCCCGTTTGCCTTGAAATTTAACAAGTGTTTCCACAAGAATGTTCTGCATCAAGACCATATCTAATGTGCTTTACCCTCCAAAAATCATGTTTTTGGGACCTAACTCCGATATCTAGTGCCCCAAAATTAGCTTTTAGAATAGGTTCTCGAGTTTTTTGGGTTTTTTTGGCTGTTAGAAGTTTATTATATTTTATTATACCATATGTTGAGACCTAATTAATTAGTTCATTATTGTAATATGGATGTGTGCACCAAATTTGGGCACAATATGACTCATTTCTATTTTTAGCAATTTTTAGGAAAAAGATCTATTTTTAGCAGTTTTTAGAAAAAAGACATTTTTAGGGTTTCTTTGGTTTTTGGTTGCTATATTATGGATTGTAATATTTTGTATAAGGGATGTGAATTCAGGAATGATAAGAATATTTATTGAAAATTTTCTTCCATTATTACATTTGTGTTATGTGATTGAAGTCCATTTTGTTGGTCTCTTGTAGTTGAGTTTACACCAGGAATGAGTGCAATCAAAAGTGATTTTGCGTGCAAGCTGAGAGTGAGTGCAGATAAAAGCAAGTGTGAGCACAATATAGGAGTGAGGAAGAAGTATGAATAAGAAATTAGAAATTAGAAAACAAAGTATGATATAGGAACAAGTACCACTTCTTGTTCTAGATCTTAGGAGAATTTAAAATATTTATTTGAAAAAATATAGGTAACATACAAATAAAGTATTTTGTAGAATTCCTTATTGAAAGTATGAATGGCCATGTTGGAAGTTTGAATACCTTGGTTAGCAATAAGAGGAAGAGAGAATATATGAAAAACACAATCTAGGTAGCAGATTCTACACTAGAAGTGATTATCAAGAATGGAATGATTGATCATGATTTAATGGTTCTTAAAACCAAAGGGTTAATATGTAAATTTTATGGATATTGGCCAGTTTTTTTTTAGATTCAAAATTAGATTAAGTGGAAGTGGGGATTGAATTTGGATTACTCCATGAATTTTCTTCCAAAAGGATTTTTAGTTATTATTTTCTCTAGTTCAAAAATGAGGGATAAAATAATGGATGGAGGCTTGTGGTTTAGGGGTAATAAATACATTATATTTAAGACCTTGAAGTGAGAATATTTTTGTGGACACATAAACTATTAAGAGGCTTCAAGTATGGATTAGAATTTTTGGACTTCCTTATCAATTCATCAATAAGGAGGTTTTGAAGAATATTAGTAATACTCTTAAGTGAATTCATCCAAGAGGTACCAACTACTAATGGGAAAAGGTAAACTATATAAAATCGAATATGTATTTCCATTGATATTTCTAAACCTTTACCACAATCGACTAGGATTAAATCTGAATCAAGAGAATGGGATCAACAAGTGGATTATAAAAATATTACATTTTGATGTCACAAATATCATGAAATTAGGTACATGGCAAGAGACTACAAGTGGAAATGGAGAAAGAGATTGTTTTTTTTGACATGAGGGTAGCTTCAATTTGAAACAAGGAGACCATATCATGGATAAGCTAGGTCTACTCAAGGATTTTCTACTCCTAAAAAAAGTGGCTAGAAATATCTCTCTACATCATCATATGGAAAATGACATTATAGTTCACTTGAATCAGCCATTAGAAGAAAAATATATTATATAGGATGAGGAAGTACAATGTGCAAGTTTAAATATAGAAGAAGCTAAAGGTGTGAAGGAAGATGAGAAGATGAATTTTAAAATAAATGAGGTGAAGGAGATCAAGCTTAATCTCTGTAAATCACCTTTATTATCCCCAAGTAGCTTAAATTTTTCTCCCTACAATAAAAATGAAAGTAGTACAAAGTGTATTCCTTACACTTTAGGATTTCAAGAGTAGTATAGTAAAGAAAATATTATGGAGGATATCTAAGAAAATTTAGGGTTTTCAGGCCAACATAAGAAAGCAATGACTATGGTGGATCATCTATGTAGTTTAGAGTTTCTAGGGCAACATAAATAAAAAATACTAATGAGGCTATTCCTTGTACTTTCGACTCTTTAGGGCAACATAAATATTTAGTAGATAAGTATCATTTTGAACAATATAAAAAATAGAAGATATTTATGAAGATGAGAGTGTTGGAAAGAATGGATAAAGGAGAGGAAGGTCATCAAAGTAGGAACAAAGAGAAAAATAAACTCAAAAGGATTTTGATTTGGGAAGCCAAATAAAAATATCACAAGTGTCAACAAGAAGTGAGGCTAAACCCACTAATAAAAATAAAAAGTGTTGATAATAAAAATGATATCATGGAATATTAGGGGTATGATTAGAACCCTAAATAAATAGTTATTAAGGAATTAATAGGTTGTTTAAGCCCTAATTTTATTTTAATACAAGAAATCAATTTAAGTAGTGAGGAATGTGAAATAAAAATAGTTACTTTCTTATTATCTTCATGCATTGAAAAATGGGGAGTCATATTAGTTTAAAAAATCTAGAGAGAAATGGCTCAAGTAAGGAGATAGAAATACAAAAAAAATTATGATAAAAAAAAAACAATAAATTTTTGTTTGTCATATCAAAATTATTATAACTCCATATGGAAGAAATATTAAGGATGAAGAAGATATAAGGAAGGAATAAATTACTTATTTCAAAAATATATTGCCATACTCTATGTAAGATAAGGAGATGCAAGATTTTTTTTTTGTAAAATATTCAATCAATTATCACATAGGAACAATATGAAAGCTTGATGAAGAAGATATCTATGGAGGAGCTCCATGAAGCAGTTTTCTCTTTCCATCCTAACAAGGCACCTAGCCCCAATAGATTTTCTACAATTTTCTATCAAAATTGTTGGGATTTATTGAAGAGTGATATGTTAGACGTGGTTGAAGAGGCCCAATAAAGGAAGGCTATAAGAAGTGAGATTAATTCTACTTTTATTACCTTGGTTCCTAAGAAAGAAAACACAAAATATTTTTATAATTTTCATCCAATAAGCCTTTGTAATATGATTTACAAGATCATTTAAAAAATTATGGCAAATAGGTTGAAGGTGAAGAAAACAAGCTTATACTGAGAGGAGGGGTGAACAATATAAGACCACTTTTTAATTTTCTTTACTCAAACTAGATTATCCAAAATATCAATGCAATGTCAATAGTAGTAATCAAAGTAATGCATAAATCACCACACACAATAGAGACACCAATTTAACGTAGTTCACCCAATGTGGGCTACTCCATGAAGAAAATATTTCACTAGAATTTTCTCAACAAATCTCTTGGCATTCCTTCCCTATTACAATATTTATGGACCTCTATCCAAAGGATACACCATTGTCCTAATCAAGTTTGTGGATTCCTATCCATAGGAGACACCAATATCCTTAGCTAGTTCATGGATATCTATCCACAAGAGAACTCCCTCTCCTCTTCTATGGCTCATGATCCTTTAGAAGACTATTGCCTCCACTACTCTGGATTGTGGATCTCTATCTCACTAAACATAGTCCTTGAGTCTAGCACAAATATGCTCAATATTTATCTCAAATTTACACTAAATACAATCCTTCTAGCACAAATCTGCTCAAACTCTATCTCAAATCTGCACTAAACACAATCCTTTGGTCTAGTACAAATATGCTCAATCTCTATCTCAAATCTTAACTAAACATAGTTCTTCAGTCTAGCACAAATCTACTCAATCTCTGTCTCAAATCTGCACTAAACATAGTCCTTCGATCTAGCACAAATCTGCTCAATATCTATCTCAAATCTGCACTAAACATAGTCCTTCAGTCTAGCACAAATCTGCTCAATCTCTATCTCAAATCTGCACTAAACACATTCCTTCAATCTAGCACAAATTTTCTCACCCCCACTGCTTCCTTTGGTCTAGCACAAATCTGCTCAATCTCTATCTCAAATGTACACTAAACATAATCCTTTGGTCTAGCACAAATCTAATCAATCTCTATCTCAAATTTGCACTAAACATAGTCCTTAAGTCCACTCTAGAACTTACGCAAATCAGCTCACAAGCTTTCACAAAATCTTATTCAACTCAACTACATCTATCATAAAAAACGTCTTCAATCACACAAACAAGCTTCACATAGAATCTTGTTTAATCTTATAAAAACATATAGAGAATGGTTAGAGACTCAATATGCTTCACACTCACAACAATGCTCAATCACTTTCAAACTCTTTTGTTTAACCACAAAAATATATAGAGAATGGTTAGAGACTCAATATGCTTCACACTCACAACAATGCTCAATCACTTTCAAACTCTTTTATTTAACCACAAAAACATATAGAGAATGGTTAGAGACTCAATATGTTTCACACTCAATCACTTTCAATCTCTTTCTCAAATTAGTAATGAACAATTTGTTTTACATAACTTGAACTATCATTCCAACACTTCCAATTAACTAAGCTCAATCAACTCCACTCAACCAATCACTCAATGAAGGCTTAGTTAACAATTCTTATCAAACAAATGATCTTTCACAAACCCTAGTTCAAGATAGTTCTCAACTTTACATAACAATGATACTCATGATCTTTCACAAACCCTAGTTCAAGATTATTCTCAACTTCAAATAGTAATGATACTCATGATCTTTCACAAACCCTAATCAAGCATATGAAATATTACTCAATATTTCCAACAATGCTTATCAAACAAGATTTCTAGTATCAAATTTCATTCCAGAAAACCCACATCAATAAACATTGGATATCTCAAAACCAAACTCAACAATGCTTATCAAACAATCATTTTCACTTCAACTTAGCATTCACAACATCCAACAATATTTCACTCACAAGGAAGATATGCCCATACCTTTATTTTGAATAATATTGGATGTCAAAACTTGTCTCAATCACACTCAACCCCTTTGACAATCTCAATGGTTAGATATCACAAATTTGTCCTTAATATTTTATTTCAAAAATATTTCACCATGCCAAAATATCAAAAATCAACTATACCTTATTTCTCCTTTCAAATCAATTTATAATATGACTTTATTTCAAAAAATAATATCTAACACCCTTGGCACACCTTATTGCTCCTTTTATAAACTTTAATCACTAAAAATCAACCACAAAAATTAAAAATTTGCATACCCTTTTATCTCCCTTTTATAGCTCATAAAATCCTTTTAAATATGCAATTTTCAATAATAAAAACCTTTAGGAAATTAAAAATTTAATTTCCACCTTCACACATTTTGGATGTAATGTTAAACCTTAGCAAATGAGCACATACCTTTTAATTGCAAAAAAAGGACCTTGGCGAGATTCGAACATTCCATCCCCTTATCCCAAGCACCTTCGCATAGCACGTGCCCACCAAGTGGGCTATGTGCCCTCACGTGATGGTTGAGGCTCATGCCTCCCTCTTTACCTTCCTATGATGGTGCGAACAAAATAAAACTTGTCTTTACTTTACCCAAAACATTATCGCACAGATTGAACCCGTGACTTGTTTCTTGCGAGCGACTTAGCACAACCCTGGCTACCAACCGTGCTATCCAGTGCCTTGCATTGTGAAATGTGCTCCTCACACACTTGTACCTTGGTCTACCTCCTTAACGTTTCAAACACATGTGATTTCCCTTCAAACCTTGGCACTCAATTTCGTTTGGCATTCAATCTATCGCATGGATAATTTTTCTAAGGTGGGTTCTTACCCCCTTTTATATGCATGGTAATGTATTCAAACACGTCGGTGCATGAAATAATTCAAATTCGAATTAATTCTAATTATGGCCCTTTAAATTAATTTAAATTTAAATTTTACCTTAGGGTAAAATATTTAAATATAAATAATTTAAACTTAGGGCATTATAAAATTTCACATGGGTATTTTTGAGGAGTAATAATTTTATCACTCCTTGGCCTTCGTTTCTCTTCATACTAACTTATAAGAAGAAAATATTATAATATTATTATTTTCATTAACCTGCTTCTTTGCCTTGCTGGAAAAACTATTGGAGGACATTAATAACACCAAAACATGGTCATCAAACTTTTGACATAAATGCATGGATGACATTGAAACTTGGTCATCATCCTCATGATATTAATGATGACACACCTTGCTTTTTCTTGACATCAATGAAAACAAACCTTGCTCATATTTCCAACAATCTCCTCCTTTGTCATTGATGGCAACCCATTTACCTTTTACCATTTCCTTTATCTCTTTCTATTCTACTTCCCTTGAGAAACTACTCCCCCAGATTGAATTCTCTCCCCCTAACTCAAATATCTTCCTCTTTGACATCAATGGCAAAGGGTCACCTTTGGGGCTCGGGTCTAAGAATAAGACTCTTAGCTTAGACCCTCCCCCACCTCCTCTTGAGGTGGTTAATTATGGGGTGGGAGTATCTCTACTCCCAGCATGCAATGATATTTACCTTTATCCACTTTCTTCCTCAAATGATCCTTCTGATTCCTCTGACTATTCTTGTTCTTGCTTGTCTCTGGAATTTTTGCTCTACACCACTTTGTTATATGCCCATCATTATTGCACTTATAAAACTTAATGTTGTTATTCCTTGGAGATGCAAATATCTTGGGATTTCTCCTAGTGAAGCCATATCTATTCATGTCATGAACCCTACAATTTACTACCTTGTGACCAAACTGATTACAAGAGTAGCAATACCCTTGAAAAATCTACTTGTTTTTAAAATTTCCATATTCTTGTCTTTCATGTGTCCTGCACTGTGTAACCTTGTGCCCAAACCTATGACATGAGAAGCATCATCCATTGAAACTACCTTGCCTTGACCCCATTGGTCTCTTAGTCTCTTTTACCCCATGTTGTTTTCTGTTCCATATGTTTCTTATTTGTGCATTGTTCCTTACCTTGTTGAAATTTCTATTATCCAACTCATTCTCGAAAATCTCACTCTCTCTTAAACTCTCTTCTTCTAAAGCTTCTTCTTCTTCAAAGCTTGAGATTGACCCCTCTCCTTATTTTCTTTGTTTAAAACCAAGTCATATTTTGTTTGATGAAGATTTTTGTACCTTGATAATCTTATCCAAGGTCTTTGAGCTTCTCCCAAACCTATGTAGCTTGTCCTTAGACTCTTTTACTTCCTTCCTTAGTGAAGATACCTCATGCTCTAACCTTTCACATTATAAAATATTTGCTTCTAACTTCTCTTTGAATCTCCTTGTCTTAGCTATTGATTTGGTTAGATCCTCTATAAGATTTATTTTCTCTTCATCATATTCTTGAAATTTAAGCTTGAGTTTTGAGTTCTACTTTCTTACCTCTCTTAATGCATCAAGGGTAGAAATGAGCTCACCCTCAAGATCAACTTCTCCTTTCTATAATTCTTATGATTCTTCCTCTACTCTTTTTTCTTTAAAAACATCTTCATTCTTTTCTGACTCTTTTCTACTAGAAACACTATCTTCTTCTTCTATTGCCATAACAAGAATTTTCCTCTTCTGGACCTTCAAGTGTATATTCATATCCATCATTCCTTGTACAACTATCCTCAAGATGACCAAAGTTACCATATCTTAAACACTTGAGAATCATTGGTGCCCTTTTTCTAACATCATATTTTTCTTCTTCCAGAAATAGAATTTCATTATCTAAGGACTTGTCATCACTATCACTTTAACTCTTACCTACCTTGTCTGCATAGAAACTCTTCTTATACCTTTGGAAAAATGTCTTTTCTTGTGTGCCTTGTCCATCCTTATTTTTCTTTTGGTACCTTTATTTTCCTGCTTCCTTGTTCTTATGATCTTGGTTTTCTTCATCATTGCTATTTCTAGCCTCTGGACAATCAGTTGCATATTGACCATATTTACCACAATTAAAATATCTAACTGATTTTGTGCCTTTATACTTTCTTTGGTCCATGTTCTTTCTGCCATAATTTATTTCTTCATCACTGGATAAATAATTACTTGAATATCACTTCTTACCTTTTGTATTTTTAGTAACTTTGAAGGTTGCTTATTTTTGGAAAATAGGTTCCTCTTTTATTCTCATCTCAAAAGCTATGAGAATTCCATGTAATTCATCTCTTGTCAAAAGTTCAATATATTTTGACTCTTCTATAGCTGAAATATTTTCACTATACCTTTTTGAGAGTGACCTTAAAATTTTATCACAATCATTTGTTTCTTCAACCTTAAGCCCATATCCTTGCATGGAGTTAACAACCTCATCCACACGAAGTAGATATGTAGCAATATTTTCCTCATCCTTTATTTTTATTTCTTCAAATATTCTCTTGAAGTTTTACAACTTTACCCTTCTAACCCTTTTGTCTCCCTCATATATACCTTTCAACTTATCCCAAATTTCCTTTGTTGATGTGCAATGCATAACCTTTATAAACTTTATTTCACGTAAGCCCCTTAAAATTCAAATTATTTCCTTTGAATTACTCAGTTGTAGGATCTTACCATATTTAGCAGTAGGTGGAGTTACTGGTGGAATGTATCCATTCTCAACTACTTCCCATATTTCATTTCCAAGTGCCATTAGGTGAAACTTCATCCTTGTACTCCAAAGTGCATAATTATTCCCATAAAACAATGATGCTGAATTCTCTAAAGATCCAATCTAAGAATCCCTTTGTGTTCTTAAGAGCTTTCCATTCAAGATGTTAAACTCTTTCGAAAGAAACCGCTCTGATACCAATTGAAGAACACATGCTTATACTAAGAGGGGGTGAACAGTATAAGATCACTTTTTAATTTTTTTTACTCAAACTAGATTATCCAATATATCAATGCAATGTCAACAGTAGTAATCAAAGCAATGCATAAATCACCACACACAATAGAGACACCAATTTAACGTGGTTCACCCAATGTAGGCTACTCCACGAAGAAAATATTTCACTAATGTTTTCTCAACAAATCTCTTAGGAATCCTTCCCTATTACAATATTTATGGACCTCTATCCAAAGGAGACACCAATCACCTAATCAAGTTTGTGGATGCCTATCCATAGTAGACACCAATCCCCTCATCTGGTTCGTGGATCTCTATCCACAGAAGAACTCCTTCTCCTCTGCTTTTATTGGTGATCCTTTAGAAGACTACCGCCTCCACTACTCTGGCTTGTGGATCTCTATCATATGTACATAATTGAAGCTATTCCATATTTTTCTTTTTATATAAGGTTTTGTTGATCAATTTTTTCTTGTTTCAGATCTCCTTTGGTACAGTAGTCATCAAACTCATTAGATGAATCTTTGTTTTCAAAGTTGTTAAATTCAAAACTTCCTTCACATTTTATTAGTTCTTCCTTTTCTTTACCCTTTTCATAATTGTATTCCATTAGGTTTTTAATCCATATTGGTATTTTTATTCCACTTCTAAGAGTGTTGTTTAGCATACTAGTAGTCATTTGTATTACTTGGATCCTTTGGGATAGAGTAGTTTATCTTATGACTCTCTATATTAGGATATACAATACCTAATTGAAGTATATAAGCTTGAAATTGATAAAACCTTTATTGATCCTTAGGTTTGTATGCTTCCTTATGTCTCCCTAGTAATAAAAGTGTATACACCTAATGGAATTTTAGGTTTTGTAAAAGCTTATATTTTTCCAATGGATTTGCAACTTGATAATTTATGATAAATACTGATATTACCAAGTTTTGTAGAATTCTTTATGACTCTCTAGGGATATAATATAGTACTTTAGAAAGGATAGATCAATTTTTTAGTTGATTTTGTAAGTTTTTGTAAATATAAAAAGTGAACTTTTATTTATCCCTTATTTCTCCTATTGAACTAAGCACTTTTTCAATATGTAGAGGTTTTTAATGTTGGATTTCTTTTGTCCCTTTTTGATATATTTGAGACAAGTATATATATATATATATATATATATATATATATATATATATATATATATATATATATATATATATATATATTCTGATTTTCCAACCTTAGCCTAAAGATTTTAATAAACTCTTTTAAATATCCCTTATGGTTTTGATTGAAGTGTATCTAATTTAAGATTGAAGTTTATCTAATTTCCAACAAGTCAATTTGATATAGTAACCCTTATAACTACCAAATGTTGGAAAATTAGACCACAATAATATTTTCAAATATTTTATAAATAAATTCTAGTAGAAGTCCTTATTGCTTCTATGTTAATATTGCAAATATTTTATTTATATGATATATTATTCCCCTTTAAGATATAGCTTTAAATGTAGTTGTATTTATCTAAGTTTAACCTTATAACTCCCAAGAAAGAAAAAATATATTATGATGGGAATAAATCTTACCTTATATCATTCAATATTTGATGTTGTATTCATTGTGCATGCACTGCAATATAGATGTTTATTCTTTGGATTTTCCTTCAATGATTTGGTTTGAACCTTAGTGGGAATAGACATTCCAAATGTGGTATCATTTACATCTGATATTGACCTTCCTTAATAAGAGCATTGAAGGCTCTTGAATGCCTTGATTCCATGCTACTGCTTTGCCCTATGTTCATAAATATTGGATGTAAATGCTCTCCTTGAATGCATTGATCATTGACACTCTTAAATTGGAGGAGAATCTTGGTATGAGTGCCAAGTGGCACATCCATTTCTTTGTGAGTGCTTGAGGAGTTGAAGATGCTTGAGAACACTTAGTAACATATGGATATTATGTTATTTTAATTAAGTTCTTCACTTTACTTCGGATAAGTGTTCCTCCTATGATAATTACACCAACCTGTAGCTTGTAACTCCCTTCTTATTGATGATGAGCACTCGAGTAAGGAGCGTTAGAGTCTTATTTCAAGTGATAAATGTTACTTCCTCCTTGTGCATGAGCATATTCTATAATTCTCTTTCAATGTATCCTTATTGGAGGTTCTTTAAACCCTATAATATTTGTAATTTATTTTTTGATCAATTGCCTTGATTTGTAGGTTGTTTCAGGGTGAGTTGAAGAGTGTCGATCTAAAGGCTTGAGCATCGAATATTTGCTTTGAAGATGCGGAGACTAGAATCTAATGGTGCTTCTATTTTCCTCTTAACTCACATGTTTTACATCCTTCTTGTAGATAGTGTTGCTCTAGATTATAACATCATTTTTCCCTTTGATTTTTCATCTTGTCTCTTGCAGGTTCGGCCATTCAGTATGAGGGAGTAGAGTCTTTCAAGTGACTCCTTTGACGTGCTTGGAGGAACATTAATGAACGACCATATTTAGTTGGTTTTTCTAGTGAATGTTGATCCCTTGAGACACCTTCAAATCTACATCCTTTTTATTTAGAAACTAGATTAGGATTGTGCAAATGCAATGTAACATATTTTTGTATAAAATAGGTCTTATTACACCTTATTTTACATATTTTTTTTAGGTCTAATTTTCTAGTTTTGTGATAAAATTTTGAATGCAATATGAGGGATTTTTGAGGTTATCTCTTTCATTAGACACCTCCCCATTTTTGCATGGATCCAAGATTGTAACCACTTGATAGAAGCTCTCTTTTTTGTATTTTTTGCACAATTTATTTTATAGAAAACTTAATGTGCTTTTAGCTTGAGACTCACCAAGTCTCGTCTGAGGCTTCCTTTGCTGCTATTTTGATGGTTACTTTCTTCTTCAATATTTGGAGGATTCAGTTGATTTTATGTCTTCCTTAGGCCATTTTGTAGACACCAAAACAACACCAATTCGATTATGTGATGACAAGCACTAATCGAATTGACATACATAGCCCCTAGGGTAGCCCCCAAAGGTTTAAAAGTGGTCCTAGCCACTCCCATAGTAGTTTTGGAAGGTCAGAGGTCAATTTGGTATATTTCAAGCGCTCTGCTCCCTACTCATCCCACCCCAGGATGATTACAAAACTGGTATTTGTCCCACCCCAAGATGATTAGCAGCATTTGCTCTAGGGTGGGGTGAATAGCAGGCTTGACGGGAAAAAGGTCAAACCTTGACAAATGATAGCTTAGATCCGCCACTCAACTCCACCTTCAATGCATGGGAGTGCAAGTAAGCATTTTTGAGCTCAAAGAGGCAGTCATAGAGGCAGTCATGGAGCCATTAATTAGGGAGGAATCTTCTCCCCCATGGCAATGCATGATGGCCAACTAGCACCTCTACATGCTCATTCACAGGAGACCCTCAGGTCTATAAAATGGTGAGTCTTCTCAACACAAAGGAGGAACATAGTGAGAGTATTTGGAGCAATGAAGTGCTACTGAATTACATCCTCACCCCTTGTTTGTGCTTCTTACATCCTTGATCTCTATTTAGGAAGGGAGGTTATTGGGTGAACATTGGAAGCACAATCCGAACCCAAAACCCAAAAATTTGGCCCCAATACCCCACCCAATTTTTTGACACAACCACCTAGGAGGTTTTGGAGCCATCCCAAGTGGATTGGTGTCGAAACCAGGCCCCAAGCGATGGGCGTCCTGCCCCCGGGCACCCCCTGCACTGTTGCAGTCCTAATCGCCCCACCCGAGAGCGATTAGAAATCTATAGTAGATTTATTTATTGTTTCTTTTGAATTTCATTTTATGTCATTCCTATATGTTTCCATTCAAATTTCATGTCATTATGATAAGTTTTTATGGTGTTTTCATTGTTTTATGCTTTCACTAACATACAGGGAATGCTTTCAGATATGGGGCGATCGAGGCAGAATATACAAAATATGACCTTCTGGGTCATCTCAAAATGCCCCATTTTGCCTAACCCCAAGTTTGCAAGTATTTTGGAGGCCTTTGGATGGGACATTTAGGAGGTTTCTTTATGATATTTTATGACAGTCCTAATCGTCCCAGCCCGAAGTGATTAGAAATATATAGTAGATTTCTCAACTGTTTCTTTTGCAGTGTGTTCCTGGTAATTTTTACATGCTTCTGTCCAAATTTAATTTTATTTTGACATGTTTTGATTGCTGTTTTAATTATTTCATGCATGCATTAATTGGAGGCCTTGGGGATTGCATGTTTCCTTCCATCCGTAGGTGCTATTAACTGTTTATTATTTCTATGAACGTAGGGTCTCAACATCGAAGGGGAATAAAGGAACTACATATGCATTCATGCAAGCAACATTGACATTTGGCTTACCCATTTCAAATGTGGGCATGCAAAAGATCTCGAAGGGAAGCGTACTATCTATGGTGTAACAAAACTATATCTAACGTTTCAAGCCCCTGAAAAGGGGGGAGATGTATTGTAACTTGATCACAAGAAAAATTAATAAAATAGGCTGCACTTTACATTTTCTTTATATCTCATTTCAGTTCGTTTGTTTTCCCTTTTCATGCATCTTAGTCCTTTCTTCATTCATAGGAGTTAGCGTTACATCTGCTTTTGTTTGCATCGCACCCGGTATGGCATTGCTTCCGTATCTAGTTTATTTTAGTGGCGATCATGGTGGGACCCTGTCCCCTAATTTTGGGATAAAATTTTGATCAAAAATATTGCATTTTTGCTTACAGGTGTTAATCCTTCAGGCGCTGGACTACTGCTCGTGCCACCCTGTGATGAATGCAGATCTAGAATTCGTGTCACCTAGGGACGATAGGCATTTGTCCCACATTATGATGAATATAGATCTGCTATTCATCCCACCCTAGGACGATTATCTCCCTATGTATTTTTTGAGCAGAAACTCAGAGGCATCCGATTTGGGTAGAGAAGAGGTAGGTTTTCTAAACATTTTCTCCAATTTTCTATCTCTGTTTCTATGATTTTTTTGTTTTCTTTGCTTGCATGGAAAATTTTACTGCATTTTTTCTTTCTTTGTGCAAGTAAAAATAACCCCTACACACCACGTGATAATATAAACATCAAGGATTTGGTCGTAAAACCCCAACACTTGATCAAGACCAACTGTGGATTTCATCACTACCTTGGCTTGAATTTTTGCATACATAACCCTGATCGCTATTGTTGCTAGACGTAAATCCTAATGAAAGTTGACCAAGTGTAGATAGGGTGATTCCCAATACATGAGGATAAGTCTTCTATGGTAGGTGTCAAAAATAGAGTGATTCCCATTTTGTACCGCCTATGTTCCATGTACTGTTCTGCTCTCGCATACCAATAGTTTCCCTCACGTAAGGGCGAGTATATTGAGAGGTTCAATATAATGGCCTGGCAGTGGTATATTGAAGGGGCAACCATTTTGGGAGATATAAGATCCCTCATATTGCATGTACAAAAAAAATTCCTCTACAAAGTTTTGAAAACAAAAATCAAAACACACTGAACTAGATTTAAGGCACACACTTAATCTATAAACTAGATAATCATTTCTTTTATTGTGTGGTCCCTTCTACTTAATGTAGCATAAAAAAATAAAAAATAATAAAAGAAGATAAAAATCTACGCATCTTTTAGAGAACCACCACCATGGTGTACACCCGTAGCCAATCCCAATCATGGGCAGAAGCTATGAAAAGTGTACAAGGGGGCACAAGTCACCTCCGTTATAGCCCCAAGGACTTGGTAATACCACCTTGGCGGCCTGACCCATAAAATAGTCCACATCATACCATGATGGAATGGGACTATAGAGGCACCCCTTCGAGGGTCACACCCATTCAACATAGACCATTTAAGGAGGAGCACATACATGTGGCACTCAACATAGATGGGAAAGCCCCCTTAGACGCTCATTATGAGTGGCCACTGCATGATGAAGCGCTAGAAGAGAATAGGGTCTATAAGGAGGGGCCACATGATTACATCATCCCTCCTCTACCCCTTATTATTGTTAGAAAAAATAGGCCAAATCCATAGCGCAAGGCTCTTCAGATAGGGCGAGCCAACTCTGCCCGCCCCTTTCACATTTATGAAAGGGAGTATGAGGAAGACCACTACATTCCTCAAGAGCACTACATAGTGTGGGTGCAATACGCATCCGCACCTCCTAAATATCAAGATTGATGAGGAATCTTAGACCTAGGGGCTAATTATTTTTAGACCTAGGATATGTTCATTAGGACTTAGTATGCAGAATAATCAATGTGAGTTGTTTCTTTCCTTCGTTGAATGGTCTAGGTCTAGGTGTTTTTCTTTTTGACATTTTAGGGCTTTCATATTTAGCCTTTCCTTGATTTTTTACGTAAATCCTTGGAGCAGTTGTTGATTTCTAAGATTACGATTGCATTTTTGGACTTATTTAAAGTCCTATGTTTTCAATAATACATAGCTTCAATATTTCCATATCAGTTGGTATCAGAGCAGGTTAATTTTGGAGGTTTTGGGTTATTTCTAACCTCCATAGTGCAACTCCACCACCTGTTCCAGTTGAAGCTCAGGGAAATTGTAGAATTTTTGCTGCCATTCTTGTAGAAAAATTGCTGCCAATTTCCATTGTTGTTACTACAAATTGTTGTCAAAAATTGCTGACAATTTTGCTGCAGAAAATTGTTGACGACAAATTTTGTTGACAACTTTTGAAACAATTTTTTTTTTGTTTTATGGCGCGATTCAATCTTGCGTAGTAGTTTGTTTTTATTTTGAGGGCAGCGTACATCACTTCAAGGGTTCCATTAACTTGCATACAACAATTTGCATTGGTCTTCCATGATTTCTTGGAGCCCCCGGATGAAAATCATCGCTGCTCATTTGTCTGTCTTCGCTCATCTAGCCATAGCACGCAGGTGTAATCAGAAGATTTTAGAACAGAAATTCGAAACATTCTTCATGTTTTTTGATGACTGTTCCACTATGAAAATTACCGACATGGCACTCTGGTGGTAGCCATCATGCTATTACTAGGCGACCATTCTGTTTCGAGCATTAACTTTGTTTTTGACCAGATCTTTGCCATTCAAACTTTTGCTCATTTTGGGGATTCCAGTCCTCACATCTATGCATAGGGTTTTCCTATGTCTCCATCCCCCCGTTGATCAGTGGTTCCAAAAGGTGAGTAATCAGATCTATGTGACGAAGCAAGGCAATAGAATTTTGTAATCATATCTACGTTCCTATACCCTACTACATCGGTGATCTATGTGATAGGGCAGGGCAGCAGTATATGACAATTAGATCTGTGTGACAAGGTAGGGCAGCAGTATTCGGCCATCAAATCTGCATGACAGGGTAGGGCAGCAGTATATAGCAATCAAAACTATGTAATAGGACAGGGCAGCCAAATTCGAGGGTCCCTCGTAAGACAAGGCCATCAACTTTAGCCTATTTTTTCTTTTTTTGCTATGTTTGCGACTTCGACAGCAATCGATCGATCCATTTTTTTTGTGATCTTCACTCCATCCAGCCACAACATCGATGATGACAAATATCAGACATCAGCATCGACAGCATACCATGAAAGCGTCGATCTGCCAATTTCACGAGATTTGAGTGCAAAGGGCCACCTCGAGGTCATGTCCAGGCTTGGAATTTCCCAAGCATTTCACATTTTGTTGTGCAATATTTCAATGACATTTTTGCATAATTCTTTTGCACTTTAATTGGGCCAATATTTATATGTCATATTACACTTTTGTAATACGTCCATTTTGATTTTTCATTTATTCCAAAAAAAAAGGGTAACTTTTTGTTTTTACAAGCAAGTCAAATTTGACTTTTCCAACATTGTGCAACTATTTTTGCCCTTACATGTTTTAATTTTGCACATTTTGCAAATTAAATTGGGCACATTTTTGCACATTTTGTCTTTTTGTGAAAATTTTTGCTGGCGATCACTCGGGGTCAAATGGCTTCTGAATTAGCCAACAAATTGGCTCAAGTAACCCAACTTTTTAGTGTTTTGGGTGATAAGGTTACCTCTAATGAAGTTCAACAATAGTGTGAAGTTCCCATTTACACTGGCTCGCGAGATCTAGAGGTCATCAATAGCGAGATTTTGGACATGGATAGTTTGTTTGAGTATACCAAAATAGCAAAGGATCAACAAGTTAACTTTATTAAGTTGAAGCTTTCTAGCATTGCAAAGGTTGTTGTCACTGATCGACAACGGACCCAAAATCCCATTGACACATGGGATGAATTGCAAAGGGTTTTGAAGCATAATTTTTATCCTTCAAATTATGCCAATGAGCTTGAAATCAAGTGGCTTCGTCTTCGACAAACCTCCAATATGTCTATTCATGATTATATTTTTCAATTTAACAAGTTCCAGATTTTGAATTCTATATAGGATAATGCAGCACAACTTGTTAACAAATTCAAAAGTGGCTTGCAGGAACCCATTTATAGGAAGATGAAATACAAGTTGATTGTAAACATTGATATGGCTTACAATCAAGCCCTTCTTGCTGAGGAGGAAATGAGAGAGCAATCGCATGGGACTCGCTCTTCTACATCAGGAGGAAATCAGAAGGCTTCTCCTCAACCTTCCAAGGGAGCTAAATCTTCTTTTTCTCCTTCTCCCTCTTCTTCATCTTCCCCTTCTTCTTCTTCACAAAAATCTTCTTCTTCTAAATCACCTTTGATTTGTAATTATTGTAAAAATCTAGGACATACTCAAAAGAGGTGTTTTAAGTTGCAAAATGTGAAGAAACAATCCCTAGTTGTAAAGCCTTCCAATGAGGATTCACAAGAATGTCCCATTGAGGCTACAGGGGAACGTAGGCCTTATAAGGAATTGGAGGGTTAAACAAATTGACCCTTATGAATACTTCAGAAGGTGATCGTGAGAATTTGTTTGTGACTACGGTCCATCTCAGTGGCACCTTTATGATTGATTGTATAATCGATAGCGGCTCACAAAAAAATCTAATTGCGAGGTTCGTTGTTGACAAAATGAAGTTACCAATGAATCCCCATCCTCATCCTTATCCTTTGGGATGGAAGGACAATGGGATTTGTATTGCTCCAAATTTTTCACATCCCTACCTTCAGGCTATTGGATCCATGCCCGGAATGAGGATGGGAAAAGGATGGTGCGGTACCTCGGACGAGAGGACTTAATGAAGGTCCCGCCTCTCAAGGGAGGTGTATTTTGGTGATTTTTTGACGGATGGTGGGTTCACCAGGAAACATTTGGTGGCAGTTTCCATGCCTAGGTTTTGGAATGTGTTTAGATGAGTTCATTTTATCCTTTAAGCATTCATCCTAGGTTTGGCCGAATGAATCTAACTTAATCTATATGAAAATGCAATTTAAATGAATACAGCAAATAGAATAGAAAGCAAAAAATAGAGAATTTACAGGAGGCCAATGGAGATTACCTGATCCGGAAGTCTGAAGAAGTTTCTGATGCTTGAAGCAGTCTGAATTGTCTGGAATTCGACGTAATCTCCTGTAATCTGATAGAATCGTCCGAATCTGACAAATTCGTTTGAGACTGACAGAATCGTCTAAAATATAACGAATTCATCAGACGAATTTGTCAGAGACCTACAAAATAGAGAACAGATGCAAAATACAATAATTCCTACTATGAAAATAGAGGCAAAATATGCCAAATAATAAACTGAATACTGAACAAAGTTTAAAAATAGAAATAAAAGTAAATTGTTGTACTTTAATGGCAGATTATGAGCTTAACATGCAATCTAGACTAGATGGGTGAACTCCAGATGCAAAATAAGATAAAAACTAAATAGATTATCTAATTTGTAAAACAAAATAACTTAGGCAAAGTTAAGAAAAGCAAACTCCAGGCACTGATTGCCTCGATGTGGACTGCAGTCGAGATCGTCTCGCATCAGTATGAAATCGTCTCGAATTTGACAAGATCGCCTCCGATCTTGACAGGTTCATCGGCGACGATGGGTGCTGGCTCCGGTTGAAAATCAGTGGTGTACCTGCATAAAAGCTGCTATAGGACTAGTGCAAAAATAAGATTAAGGTGTTTTAGTGCAAAGGGATTCAACTTGCAGATAAAATTCAGCCAGGGGTTGGGGAGGGAATGTCCTAGAGTTTAAATAGGCATAGGGGAGTTGTTGGGAGGTTGGAGATCATCCCAATTTGGGAGATCTCCAATGGGGGAAGGGTCCCAACGGCGCAGACACGCTTCTGCCCGATTGGAGACCCGTTGGAACGGATTCCAACTATGCAAATTCAGTTTTGTAACAAAACGTCCAGACGAAATCATCAAATCTGGGGCGATATCGTCTGATCGGTGACGATATCGTCCAACGGTCAAAACAACCTCTAAAAATGGCACGAAAAAAGGGGAAACGGGTTTCTCGGCAGTTAACGGGCGATTTGGGAGGTTAAATTTGAATTTAAATTTATTTACTAAGGTGAATGTAATTATTCCAATTTGACTATGCCAATTTTAGGGTGCTACATTTTGCCCCCTCTTTAGCAAATTTTCCGAAGAAAATGCGTTAAAGAAGAGTTCTTCTCGATCTACGAGAAAGCAAAAATTATTCCCATTTTTAGGCGACGATTCTTGGTCGAATCGTACGACAGCTTACTATGGTGCCCCCTCCGTGTTTTTACCCAAATCGAACGTTTGAGGTAAAAACGCAAAAAAGCAAAAAATTATTGAATTATTTTGAATAAAATGAAGAAAAATAGGGTAAAACCCTAATTCATTGTTACTGTTCATTTTTCTGGTTTTAGAGCTCTGGAGCAAAAAATGGTTGAGACAGCGCACAGATCTGCAGAGGTCCGACGCGGTCTACGGGTAAGGGTCTAAACTCAATTTAGATTGATTTAAGTTGCTTTTACATGCTTTCTAGATGAATTTTTAAGTGAATTTGGAGCATCGCGGCCGTTTTTGGCCTCCGACGTCGCCAGGACGAAATCGTCCCGATTTCGACGAAATTGTCTCAATTTCGGCAATTTCGCCCGAGGGTGAAATTGTCGAAAGGGGGAAAATTTCTTCAAATTAGAGACGATATCGGAGACGATCATGCTCAAATTGGGGACGATATCGTCCAATAGTGGGCGATATCATCAATTACATGAAATTGAACTTTAAGTTGCATTATTAATTACTAGAATTTATTGATTAATTATTGTTTGTTGTTTTGTTGTTTATGTTTGCAGAGAGGATTACTAAAAAGTAGAGAGTGGAAGTACGGCGGATTGAGAGACGACTTGGCCGCTCTCACCCAGGCAGAGCGGGATCTGCTGGCACAGGCCGGATTGCAGCATGTGGCAGAGATGTCACAGGTTTCCACAGACATGGGGCTACTGACAGCCCTAGCAGAGAGATGGTATCCGGGGTCTTCCTATTTTTGGTTACCGACAGGGGAGATGACTCCCACTATCGGAGGATGTATGGAGGATTTTGAGAATCCCCATACAAGGATGGATGATCACACCGACGGCCAATCAGGGCCACGCGATGGGACGGTTGTGTGGTGACCCGAGCTTCGCCCTAAAGAAGGGCAGAGTTAATATCAAGGCACTGTGCCAGATGCTTGGGGCATCTAGACTGACACGGGTTCTGGCTGGAGTAGTTGGTGGAATTCTACTCACCAAAGCGGGTGCAGGGTGCCGTGGATGCTGGCAGATGTGATCTACGACATGCGGGACCATGGCTACAGGTTCTCATGGGGTAGCTTTGTACTATGCCGGCTGTACAAGATCCTTTACGGGGTCATGTACAAGGGTGGGCGATGTCTGGTGATGACATCGCTACTACAAGTTTGGTGCTGGGAGCACATTGCGATGCAGAGGCCGGTAGGGCTTCCACTAATAGGGATAGACGGGGAGAGGCCCCGAGTATTCTCATCGGTGGCTCCGGAGAGGATCACGACGGCGGATAGACCTTCCGATGTCTCGAAGACTACTGGATGATTTGGTCCCAGACCAGATCACCCGGAGGCCATGGAGGTAGCATCCAGGGTGGGTAGAGGACGGACAGGAGCTGGCTCGCATCAGGCGAGTCTACTGGCTGAGGATGGAGAGGGGAGAGGTGGAGCTCCATCGCTACGATCGAGTTTTGTGACAGTTCGGTCTACAGGGGGATCCCATCTCTCAGGGATTATGAGTTTTCTCGGACCGTCCGGGATAACACCACGGTTAGCGGAGCTCCAGACATGCAGCGATTCTGGAGCCAGGATGCGAATGATGCCCCCATCCAGCTAGTGGATGGGGACGACATAGGGGTAGCCGATGGCTATGATGCCTGGTATGCAGGCATCCACCCTCCTCGGATGACGAGGGCATAGGGCCCGATCCATGCAGTCGTGCGTCAGATAGGGAGGCGGTGCCAGGCGATGATAGAGGCAGCCCAAGGTCACGGTAGGAGAGATCAAAGGAGGCCATAGGCACAGGAGCTGCTATGGTCAGTTTCTCAGACCACATTCTATCAGGATCTATACTACCAGGCGATGTCGAAGGGCCAGAGGGTATAGCTGTCGGCTGCCATAGCAGATCCGATCAGGATAGGGTCGTCGAGGAGCTCATCCCGATCGACGACGAGGACTCGTAGTACCACACATACTGCGATGGGACCACCTCGTCCTCCGTAGGGTGGGGGAGGAGATGAGGTCGAGAGCTCTAGGGGCTCTCGAGACACTGCTCGCAGGACACTTGATTGAGTATGCCAAGATATCGATTTTGGCATACCAATCTATCTGATATGATGGACATATATATTTTTGAGATATATATATAGATGAGATATTTTTGGTCATATGACTTATGTTATGAGTATATTGATGATGCTTTGATTGATTGATTTTGATAATGCTTGTAATTATGTCGTTGGAAAAGAATTTATACCTTTTGATGTCATGTCAGTAATATTGATGAAATAATCGATGTAACAAATTGGTTGTTTGTGATGCAATGATTTGATAAAAGAAAAGGGGACTTTTAACAATAATTTCAAAGGACATTGTCGCTATTATAGACCATTTCATGGAGTCGCTGCTCACTCGGTCGTCAAGCTAATCCCATTTATAGAAATATTGTGAAAAGTGAAAGAGTGCTTAAGAGACTGTCTTAAGACTTTGTTGTGATGATGCAAATGATGATGATGATGATGGTTTGTTTTCAGATTTCCATAAAAATATTATGCATGAAATATTTGTAAAAAATGATTTTTGCTAGGCATAAATTCCTAAGTGTGATAAAATTGTTGAATAATTCCTTAGGAATTATACCGTCATTGCAAAATTGGAGGTTGACATAATGACATGAAATAATGAAAATGTGCATTCTTTTGAAAAGCAAAATTTGTGTAATAAAATGAAGTCATATGGTTTTTATGAGTTTTGATAAATGGGGGAATAAAAATTGTTACAATGGTTTGCGCTAGGCATAGAATATGTAGGTATAGACTTATACCATCATCGCGAAAATCAAAGAAAATAGATAGTTTTATTGCATGATTGATTTTTGATGAACAGAAAATATGAAAATGAGGACTTGCGCTAGGCATAAAATTCCAATTTTGGTTTTAGAACTATACCATCGTCACGAAATTTGATATGATATATATGGTATGTTTTGAAAGAAATTTGTGATTTTTCTATTATATAGTTGTCTTTATGAAAAATAATTGTACTTGATTATTCCAAACAAGTTGCAAAAATAATATTTCAAAGTATTTTGAAGACAAAAATTAGATTTATAAGGAATCCCATGTGCATATGTGAATTCATTTCCAATCTTGATTTATCATAATGATAGACAAAATCTCTCAAATACAAATGTGTGTGCAATTGTATTGTTCATTTACCAGGTTTGAGCAAGATACTATGATACAAGTGATTTGAAGAAACCAAATAAGTGTTCATTAACCATGATGTAGATGCATATAACCATATTAGACTACTATGTAGATTGGATTATCAAGAGCTAGCTAATCCATAAGAAGACATAGGTCTGTACAAAAGAAGGTCGCTAATGTGACAGACATATCGCCATGCTAGGAGTTACCCAAGGCCAAGCAGGTTGGGCACAAACCACCTATTATGGGGCTTACCTCACATTTTTTGAATAATTGAGAATTCCAGGAATTCAAGCTCATCAACCCTTCTTTTCTTTTCAAAGGGTAGGGAAAGGGATTTTATTGCTTTCTTGCTTTCTTTTGAACTTTGTTTCTTTTTCTTTTGTATTTATTTTTCTTGATAATGCTTGGAATATTGTTGGAATAACATTTTTCTTTTCTCTTTTTTCTTTCTTGAACTTTTTTTTTCTTTTTCTGTGCTAGGGATACTTGCTCAGATTAGCTGTAGAGCAAGGGATTTTTATTCTGGGTAGGGGTGAGCTTGTCCTTTTGCCAATTCTCAAAGATTCTAGACCATGTGCATGATAGGATAGTAGGGGAAACTTTTCACCCAAGAAATCAGTTCTACTATGTAGCAAAACATGGAAATTACAAATATAATCATTTTATTGTGAAAAGATGTGCTTGGTTTAAGTAAATAACAAGATCAATTCTCTATGCTCAAACTTTATTTAATTTGAATTTTGTGGACTTTGATATAAGAGAGATTAGTAATCATGCCAAATAAAATCAAGATATTTATTGTTGTGAGTGTGCAAGTGAGGGATGCCAAATAAATGCTAATTGTATCCAAAATAAGTTGAAACATATAACTGCAATAATTTTAAGAAAATATATATAAATGAGTTTTGAGAAGTTGGAGAATGTTGACTCTCTCTTTCTTCTGTATATTGTTTTGGTTTAGAAAGAGTCAAGCATATAGCTGTTTTTAGATTTTTATTTAGATTTTTGTTTTTGAGCAAAAAGAACTTAACAAGTGCTTTAAATAAATGCAATAGATAGTTTTGAAGATTTTTGGAGATTTATAAATGTTTTTGATGTTTTTGAATTTTTTTTTTTATAAATTGAAAGAAATATAAGAGAGTAAATTTGAACAAATATATACATGGATGAAATGACCAAATTTATGCATAGTAACGTTTGAGATGTAAAATATTCATGGGTTCTTTAAGTTCTTTACCATCTAAGGTAGATAATTTATATGCTCCTGATTCAAATTTTGCAGTAATGATGTATGGTCCGAGCCAGTTGGGCTCAAATTTACCTTTAATTTCTTTGGTTGCATTTGTATTTTTTGATTTTCTTTTAGAACAAGGTCGCCAATCTCAAAGGATCGATGACGAACTTTCTTATTATATGCTCTTTTAAGCTTGTCTTGGTATGCACGGAGATGCTCCAAAGCATTGATGCGTTTTTCATCTAGGAGTTCCAGCTGACTGAGTCTGCCAGCGTGATATTCATCTCCTACTTCGGTATCTTGAAGTAGCAGAGCCAAAGAAGGAACTTCCAATTCAAATGGAAAAACAGCTTCGGCACCATATACCAAAACAAATGGTGAAGTGCCCGTGGGAGTCCGAACACTAGTTCGATAAGCCCACAAGGCTGGATATAACTGAATATGCTAGTCACGGCCAGTTTTATTGACCAATATTTTGAGAATTTTGATTAAAGTTTTGTTAGAAGCTTCTGCTTGACCATTACCCTGAGGATAATAGGGAGTAGACCAGCGGTGTTGAATCTTGTATTTTTGGCATAATTTCTTAACATCTTTATTTTTAAAAGGAGTTCCATTGTCAGAGATGAGATTTGCAAGAATTCCGAACCTGCAAATGATTTGATTAAAAATGAATTTAGAGACCTGTGAACCAGTGCAAGAAGCTAAAGGCATAGCTTCAACCCACTTCGTGAAATACTCAGTGGCAGTTATGATGAACTTGTGTCCATCAGAAGACACAGGATTGATTTTACCAATAATATCCAAGCCCCATTTAGAAAAGGGCCAAGGAGACGAAATAGCCTGCAGCTCTTGTGCAGGCGCATGGACAAGGTCAGCATGTTTTTGACACTTGTCGCAATGGCGCACATACTCATGTGCATCCATTTCCATGGTAGGCCAAAAGTATCCTATCCGAAGGAGCTTTTTAGCAATGACACTACCACTAAAGTGTCCTCCATAAGATCCATCGTGGGCTTCACTCAAGGCTGATTTAGATTCTTCGAAATTTAGACATCTCAATAGGATACCTTCAAAATATTTCCTATACAAAGTATTGCCAATTATTACAAATTGACTTGCTCGTCGACGTAATAACCGACGCTGGTTTCTATTAGAATTAGTAGGGAAAGTCCCATTTTGGAGGAAATCAAATATGTTTGTATACCAAGGTTCAGGAGTAGTTTCATTGATTAGAAAAACATCCAAAGGCTCTAAGCATGAATTATTTGAGGTGGGTTCCTGGAGTCGACGAATAATGATAGTCTCATATTCATCGTCTAACTCCAAGGGCAAGAGAGATGCAGCGACGGCCATGGCATCGGCTGCACGGTTGCTAGTTCGAGGAATGGCTTCCAAAGTAACTTGATCAAACAAGGACATTAGTTGTAAAACATAGGCCTTATATGGGCGAATTTTATCATCTCTGGTCTGATAAACTTCATTAATTTGGTTTATAACCAATTGGGAATCCCCAAAAACTAAGAGGTTTTTAATTTTTAGCGCTAAAGCAACTCGTAATCCAAGGATTAGAGCTTCATACTCAGCAGTATTGTTGGTGCAAGCAAAGGTCAGTTTGAAGGACAGAGGAATAAGATGTTTTTGCGAAGATATTAAAATAATACCCGCACCAGCCCCACTCATACATCGGGCTCCATCAAAGTATAAGGACCATTGTTTAGGATGGTCTGCCTCTAATTGAAGGCATTCATCAGGAAACTCGATGATGAGAGGATGAGTAGTCTCTAAGGGTGCAACAACTAATTGATCTGCTATGATTTGACCCTTAACAGACTTATTTCCTATGAAGGTGAGATCAAACTTGCTTAGAGCAAGAACCCACTTGGCTGTGTGACCCGATAAATAAGGGTGACTCATAAGATATCTTAAAGGATCATATTTGGCAATGACATACATTTTTTGGCTAAGCATGTAATGTCATAATTTTTGCGTAGCAAACACGACTGCTAGACATAACTTCTCTAACGCTGTATAGCGGGTTTCATAACTGACGAAAGTTTGGCTAATGTAATAATTAGCACGTTCTCACTTTTCATCATCAAGTTGAGCTAACATAGCTCCTAAGGTAGAATCTGAAGCAGAAATATATAGAAGAAATGGGTGATCAGATTTAGGCGATGAAAGCACCGGAGGGTTAAGGAGATATTGTTTGAGAAGTTCAAAAGCTTCTCTACATTCTGTGTCCCAATTAAAGGGGACGTCCTTCTTAAGGAGCTTAAGAAAGGGACCAATTTTGTCCGCCAGCTTATCAATGAAGCGACGGATAGCTTGAAGTTTACCTTGTAAACTTCGTAGTTCAGATATATTAGTGGGTGCGGGCATATCTATGATGGCCGCAATTTTTAGAGGGTCAATTTTGATACCACGTAAAGAAACTAAAACCCCTAATAATTTGCCGGATTTAACTCCGAATATGCATTTTGTTGGATTTAATCGAATGAGATATTCTCGTAATCGATTAAAAACTTTTCTTAAATCATCTAAATGATTATTTTCAATAAGAGAGCGAGCTATAATATCATCTACATAATCATGTAAGATATCATGCATCATATCATGAAAAATGTAGGTCATAGCCCGTTGATAAGTTGCACCGGTGTTCTTTAAGCCAAATGGCATCACTTTCCAGCAAAAGGTACCCCAGGGGGTAATAAAGGCTATTTTAGCCTGGTCTTCAGGAGCTATCCTAATCTGATTATAACTAAAGAATCCGTCCATTAAGGATATCATCCCACTTTCGCCAGTAAAGTCAATGATTTGATCCATATTTGGAAGAGGAAAGTCATATTTAGGGCATGCAGCGTTAATATCTCTAAAATCGATGCAAACCCTAACTTTGGTAGCTTCTTTCTTAGTGACTGGAACTACATTTGAGATCCATTCAGCATAATCAATAGCTTGTATGAAGATAACATTCAGGAGTTTTTCTAATTCCCCTTTGACTAGCAGAGCCACTTTGGGATGCATTTTTCTAAGTTTTTGTTTAACCGGTTTAGCATCCGGATGGACCACTAGATGATGCATGACTACAGAAGGGTCTAGACCTGGCATATCTTCATATGTCCAAGCGAAGACATCTTCGTACTCTTTAAGGAATGCAATGTATTGTTATTGTTTGTCTTGACTTAGTTCTGCTCCAATATTGATTATGTGAGGATTGTCCTCAGTTCCAATATTAATTTTAATGACATTTTCTACCTCCATGTGTAGATCTCTTTCAAAATTAGGTGGGGCGGGTGAAACGCCCAACTCTTGTAATTCTTGTAAAGTTAATTTAGATAAGTCATCTTGAGGATTAGTGGTCTCAAGCTGAGCTATGGTTGGTATAGAACCATCAAAATAGAATCCATTGTGCAACATCTCTTCAACAGAGACATCATGGAAGATATCTCCTCCCAACTCTTCATCGGGGTCAACAATCATTTCAGGGTAGGCTATGGATAGCATGTTGCATGAAAATGACTGATTTTTAAGAGGCAAATCAACATGCCTATCCAAATAATCTTGATAGCATATGAGATGAGCATCATCCTCAAAAGGAAAGGGTTGTCCCTTACTAGGAAATAGGCCCACACCATAGCGGGCAGGCCACGGTTCTACCTCGAAAGGCTCTTTCATGCCATTTTGGAAAGGTCCTAAGCCTTTCCCTTTATATCCCATTTTAAGCATCATGGGTTTAGCTTTAATATAATCATTGGTAAAATAACACCGAGCATATCCCTCATGATGAGTTTTGATATTTCGAGGGATTCTTCCCCAGTCATATCCTTTATAAATGAAGGCACAACTCCCGACTTGGTAAGTACTTCCCAAAGTTTGTGGGAGGCCCAAAGTACGAGGAGAGGGCGGCAAATTATTTAAAAGGTTTGAATCTTGCATGAAAGCGTTCATTTTTTCTGATATTAAGGTTGTAGATAAATCTGGTAAAAGTTCATCAGAAAGGGCATAAGATGTAGAAGTTTTATTACTTATGTCTTGAGATGTGGAAGGTATGATGGATGTGTCTAAAGGTTTTGAATTTATAGGAATAATAGTTGAAGGATTAGTTGTAGATTTGAGATCCTTTTGAGATTCTAAATTTTTTTTAGAAGGTTGTTGGTCTATATAGGAAGATGAAGTTAATGGAGGAGGAATAGATGAAGTTATGGGTTTATGTTTCACAAGTTTTAGATGAAAAAGAAGAACTAGAATGTGTGGATGACGAGAGCAGGGCAAAATTGCACTCCAACGGGTTCTGCCAAAGCACACATATCAAAAGGTCTAGGGTCACCATGAATAGTGACCAACTAATTTTTAAACTCAAATTTCACACATTGGTGTAAAGTTGACGGGACTGCTCGCATGGCGTTAATCCAAGGGCGACCCAAAAGTATATTGTACGATGCTGGGAAATGTACAATAAACACGGTTGTTTCTAGGGTTCTAGGACCAACTTGCAATGGGAGGGTAATGACTCCACACGTTTCTTGTGTTTCGTCATTAAAAGCTTTGATAATCATATCGGTTTTCTTCATTTCATCACTTCTAAAACCAAATCGTTGGTAGAAGTCAAAGGTGCAAATGTTTAGAGATGAGCCATTATCAATCAGGACTCGTTTGACAGCTACATCTCCAATTAGAGCAAGTAATGTACAAGGGATTATCCTTGTGTAAACTATGTTGTGGGATATCTTTATCCCGAAAGTCAATACAATCAATCTCTCGAGTGATGATAGTATTGGCCATAGCTTCAGGTTGAATGTTTTGAGGTACCATCATTTGGCTCAATGTAAGCATCAACTCATCCCTATGTGTGGGAGAGGATCTTAATAAATCCAAGAGGGAAATTCTAGCCGTGGTATTAGACAATTGTTCATTAATGCTGTAAGGGGGTTTAGGTTGAACAATAGGAGCATGATTTCCTTTATTTGGATTTTTCAAAATGAATGGAGCTGATCCATCATTCTGGTTTGGTTCTTGTTGAGAATTTTGAGCTTGTTGTCGAGTAACGACTCCGATGGTACCTACAATGTTATAGTGACGACGTTGAAACGGTCTTGGTTGAGAATTTATGGCTTGTTCATAAGGAAGGACTACATTAGAAGAAGGTCGAGTAGTGACTCTTCTAGGAAATGGTTCTTCTGGAACATTAGCATCTGTGACAGGTTGAATAGGATCTGATTCATTTTTAGAACTATTCGATTGAATAGTGTCTACTTCACTTTCACTATCTGACTCTATATCACTAGAATCAGAAGTTTGAAAATTATGTAAGGGCCTGGTTGTAACCAGGGATAAGGTTGTGTCAAATGTTTGAGAATCCTGAACAGGTAATTATCCGCTAATGGTTCCTACATATCGAGTTGGAGGGGGAACATTATGATGTTCGATTTGGTTGGCTACCTCTTTACCATGTCTTGGTAAAGGGTGTTGAAATATGTCTAAAGTTTGATTGGCATTCTGATTTTGATTTTGGGGAACAGTATTTTGGGCATTATTAGGAGGGTTTTGTCTAGGTTGGAAGGCTTGCACTTCCATTTCATTATTGTCAATCAAATCTTGTATTTTATGTTTCAATCTCTTACAAGCGTTGGTAGAATGCCCAGGTCCTCTATGAAAGTCACAGTGCAAATCAGCTCTATATCCGGGTATACTTGGGTCGGGTTCCCGGATGGCTGGCAATTGGATTAAACCTCTTTCAAGCAGTTGAGGTAAAATGGTTGACAAGGGTTGGTTTAATCTAGTGAATTCTCGAGGAGGCTTATCAGGAGGTTTCAATATGAATTTTTTTGTTGTCTTTGTTGCATTGACATTAGCAACATTTTTGTTGTCAGTGACTCCATCACCGACAACCTGTTTGTTTTTATATTGATTTCTAGATGTTTTCTCATCATCCTTCTTCCTAAGTTGGCCTCTCCTAATGAGGGCATCTTCTACTCTTCGAGCTAAGTCTATAGCTTGATCGAAGGTAGTCAAAGTAGTCGTTGATAGCTCATAAGAAAGTTGTTCTTGTAAATTATTGATGAAAATGTCTAGCATTTCCCTATAGGGTAGCACAAAGTGCAGTTTTCCTGTCAATTGCCTCCATCTTGCCAAGAAATCAGAAAAACATTCATCTTTATCTTGTTTTAAATTGTATAGGTCTTTAATAGTTACATGTCTCTCGATGTAGGCACTAAATTGATGAACAAATGATTCAATCTGTTTCTTCAAAGTTTCTTAAGGAGTGAGTGGGCAATTTATAGTACCACTCTAATGCCATTCCACCTAAACTTTTGGGGAACATTTTTAGTAATAGCAAGTCGTCATGCGATATGTCGTGACATGCTATCCTAAACATGCGAAGATGTTCTATGGGATCTTCGGTTCCTTTATATATAGGCAGGACGGGCATGGGAAAATGTTTAGGGTATGGTTGAGCTACCACTATGGGATCCAATGGTTGGCTACAAATCTCTCGATAATTGTACGAGGGACGGTAGGGATCTATCTGGTCCATACGTGAAGCCAATTGTTTCACCATAGCTTCCAGATTACTAGTTTGCCCCCCATATTGATTCGGTAGGGCATTGACATGAGTTTTATGAGCATAGGATGGAGGAACATGTAGATTAGATGCCATGTTACTATTGTGTAAAACATTAGTAGGAAAAATTTTATGGAGGAATTTTGAAGTTGGATTATGTTGTGTTCCAGATTGTTGAAAATTTGTATTTGGCTTTGTTTTAGATTTATGTTTATTTAAAGCATTTTGCTCAATAGTTTGGCGGAACAAAGTAGTGAAGGGAATTTTATTTTGTGCAGGGAGTGGTTTTAGGTTGAGTAACAGGTTCCTTACGAGATTGGGTAACCGTTGTTTTGACATGGCTTGGGCTATAGTGACCATATCCATATTGGATGGTCCACCCTTATCACTCTCTTGATCAACAAAAGATAAAGGATTAGTGTGTATATCAAGCGCCCGTTCTATAGCTGCTTGAGCATCACTAACTTCCCCTCTATCAATACGGACTGCTACATTAAGGATGTCGATATTCTGATTGAGAAATTTTTGAAAATGTTCCGCGTTGTCAAAAGTGATGCCCCCATTGGGAGCTATTCTAGGGGATGAGGATTCATTCTCTTTAACATTTCCTTCTTGTTCCTTATCTTCACCTAAGTCTTCATCTGACTGACCTAGAGTTTCTCCTTTCGGATTTGTATCTCCAAGAAGGACATTTGGGTTTTTAGTTGTATCTTGCAACCAATCTTCTCCTTCCCCTAAAGTTTCTTTACCATTCCTAAGTCTAGTCATGGTGCTAAGTTTTGATTTCAGCAAATATATATATTTATATATATATGTATGCAACAAATTAAAAGGTATATATTTATATATACCTAATGCAATATTTGAAATGAAATGTTTAAGTTTTTACTATGTTGTTTTTTTTTATTTTTTTTTTTTAGTTTTTCTTTAAATTTTTGAAATAATACAATAAAGACAGCAAATGAAACAATAAAATGCACGCAATAACAAATAAAACTGAAAGTAAATGAACTAATCTTCTATGAATAACTTATGAATATCATTAATAGGTTCAAGTTGTTCAGGAGTCATGAAATGTTCTTCTTCAAATTGAAAGTTTTCTTTTAAGAATTTGATGAAAAGGGCTATGGTGATATTGTCTGTTTCAGATGCTGGTTGATAAAAGTAAAGCTCATGGCAATACTCTCAATATAGCATAGCACGCGAAACTCTATTCCATATTTCCCTATCTGTAAGAACAACCTCTTGGTCTTCTACAAGGCCTAGGAATCGGTGTACAATGTCTACGTTCTCGAGGTATTCCTCGAAGCTGAACAATTCTGAAGATACTAAAGCTCTCCTATAGGCTAGCCATCTATGGCAGGCTCTCTGAAGTTCATGATAGAAAACTAATTGGTGAGGATCCATGATTCTATCCAAGACTAGCCTCTTGATCTATTTAAGTTGTGTGGACCTAGATGAGATGAGACTAAGTCTCCTGACAAGTTCGTCCCACAAGGATTGATTTCTACTTGTTTCAGGGATATTAAGGACAGAATTAACTTCTATAGCTGCCAATTGGTTTTCTACGTTTATAGTAACTGCTACCTCTTTTTAGGAGCTACCATCTAAAAATGATTTTGATCCTTAAATGTTTTAAAATGCATCTAAGTTTTAGTTGTTCTAATTTTTTGTTTGTTTTTGTTTTTGTTTTTCAAAAGGTTATGATGCATTCACGTCGGGTTCACCAAAATGTATCGCTCCAAATTTTTCGCATCCCTACCTTCAGGCTATTGGATCCGCACCTGGAAGGAGGATGGGAAAAGGATGGTGCGGTACCTCGGACGAGAGGACTTCACGAAGGTCCCACCTCTCAAGGGAGGTGTATTTTGGTGATTTTTCGACGGATGGTGGGTTCACCAGGAAACATTTGGCGGCAGTTTCCACGCCTAGGTTTTGGAATGTGTTTAGATGAGTTCGTTTTATCCTTTAAGCATTCATCCTAGGTTTTGCCGAATGAATCTAACTTAATCTATATGAAAATGCAATTTAAATGAATACAACAAATAGAGTAGAAAGAAAAAAATAGAGAATTTACAGGAGGCCAATGGATATTACCTGATCCAAAAGTCTGAAGAAGTTTTTGATGCTTGAAGAAGTCTGGATCGTCTGGAATTCGACGTAATCGCCTGTAATCTGACAGAATCATCCGAATCTGACAGATTCGTCTGAGACTGACAAAATCATCTTAAATCTGACGAATTCGTTAGATGAATTCATCAGAGACCTACAAAACAGAGAACGGTTGCAAAATACAAGAATTCCTACTGTGCAAACAGAGGCAAAATATGCCAAATAATAAACTGAATACTGAACAAAGTTTAAAAATAGAAATAAAAGTAAATTGCTGTACTTTAATGGCATATTGTGAGCTTAACATGCAATCTAGACTAGATGGGTGAACTCCAGATGCAAAATAGGATAAAAAATAAATAGATTATCTAATTTGTAAAACAAAATAACTGAGGCAAAGTTAAGAAAAGCAAACTCTAGGCACTGATTGCCTCGATGTGGACTGCAGTCGAGATCATCTCGCATCAGTACGAAATCATCTCGAATTTGACAGGATCGCCTCCGATCTTGACAGGTTCATCGGTGGCGATGGGTGTTGGCTCCGGTTGAAAATCAGTGGTGTACCTGCATAAAAACTGCTATAGGACTAGTGCAAAAATAATATTAAGGTGTTTTAGTGCAGAGGGATTCAACTTGCAGATAAAATTCAGCTAGGGGTTGGGGAGGGAATGTCCTAGAGTTTAAATAGGCATAGGGGAGTTGTTGGGAGGTTGGAGATCATCCCAATTTGGGAGATCTCCAACGGGGGAAGGGTCCCAACGGCGTAGACACACTTTTTCCTGAATTGGAGACCCATTGGAATGGATTCCAACTATGCAAATTTAGTTTTGCGACAAAATCGTCTGGACATTCTAGTCCAGAAGAAATCATCAAATCTGGGGCGATATCGTCTGATCGGCGACGATATCGTCCAACGGTCAAAACAACCTCTAAAAATGGTGTGGAAAAAGGGGAAACGGGTTTCTCGACGGTTAACGGGCGGTTTGGGAGGTTAAATTTGAATTTAAATTTATTTACTAAGGTGAATGTAATTATTCCAATTTGACTGCGCCAATTTTAGGGTGCTACAGGATTACATTCGACATCACACACACATGTACTATGAATTTTGCTTTTAGTCCTTCTTTTGTGGACTCGATTGTGTGCGATGTAACTCCAATGGATTGTTGTGGCTTGTTTCTTGGAAGACCCTATCAATACGATAGGAGGTATATACATTATGGGTACAAAAATACATACACTTTGCACAAAGATAATAAAACTTTCATAATTATAAGTACACAACAAACACCACATAATTTGATGTTGAGTTGTAGACAAGCACACAAAGCTGTAAACCAAGAAAAGGAATTAGCACTCATCTTCATCAGACCAATTCAAGAAGAAAAGCATGCACCTAAGCACACTAGTAACATGAGTTCTTTAGTTCATTCAATACTTCAATCATTTGCTAATGTTTTTCAAGAACCCACAAGTCTTCCTCCTGAAAGACAGATTAATCATAGTATTGAGATTGTTCCTGCATCTTCTCTTCCTAATTCTTCAATGTATAGACAATCAATAGTGCAAATGGAAGAAATTAAAAAGCAAATTCAAGCATTGTTGACTAAAGGGTTCATCAAACCTAGTACTTCCCCTTGTGCTTCTCCTATCTTGCTTGTGTTGAAGAAGGATGGCACATGGAGATTATGCATTGATTTCAAGGCACTCAATAAGATTACAATCAAGAATCGTTATCCACTTCCTCGCATTGATGATCTCTTGGACCAATTGCAAGGTGCAAAATTCTTCTCCAAGATAGATCTCAAAATTGGGTATCATCAAGTGAGAATTCAAGTAGAAGACACTTGGAAAACAACATTCAAGACCAAAATGGGGCTCTTTGAGTGGCTTGTCATGCCCTTTGGCCTTACAAATGCTCCAACTACATTCATGCGGCTGATGAATGAAGTATTCAAATATTATTTGGATCAATTTTTAATCATCTATTTGGATGACATTCTTATATATTCTTCTACTTGGGAGAATCATTTGGAACACTTGGAAACGGTTCTTCAAACTCTTAGAAAGAACCAATTGTATGCAAATTTTCCTAGGTGTTCATTTGGGCAAACATTCATTGCCTATCTTGGGTTTGTAATTAGTGAAAAAGGTGTGCAAGTAGATCCTTCAAAAGTTGAAGTTATCTTCTCTTGGCCAACTCCTAATTCAGTCACAGAGTTAAGGAGTTTTCTTGGACTTGCTAATTTCTATCGCAATTTCATTGGAGGATATTCTTCTATTGCTGCACCTTTACACTATTTGAAAAAAATCAAAGTTCATTTTCAGTGGACAAAGGATCAACAAAAAGCCTTTGACACATTGAAACAAAAATTGAGTACTGCACCAGTTCTTGTTCTTCCTAATTTTTCTCAACCATTTGAGATAAAAACTAATGCTTCGCAAGTTGCATTTGGACCTGTGCTCATGCAGAATGGCTATCCAATGGCCTATCATTCAAAAACATTTTTAGATGCCAAGAAGAACTATTCTACATATGATAAGGAGTTCTATTCTTTGGTTCAAGCAATCAAGTATTGGAGGCATTATCTCTTGGAAAATGAAACAATTGTTCACACAGATCACATGCCCCTTAAGTTTCTTCAATATCAAACAAAAATTGAGGAAGCTAGACACATGAAATGGGCATCGTACTTGCAGTAATTCCATTTGGTAATCAAGTACAAGAAAGGATGAAACAATGCAGTGACTAATTGTTTGAGTCGTCCTCCTTCTACTCTTGTTTTGACAGTTGTCACTACATCCCATATTGGATTCCAAACTTGGCCTACACAGTATCCTATGGATCCATATTTTGGCAAAGTTGTCCACCAACTTTCCAATCCTTCTTCTTCAAATTTGAGAGCTCTTCAATACTTTCATATTCAGGAGGGAATGTTGTACAAATTGGATAAAATTTGTGTTCCTCATGGAAACAGGGAGTCTCTTCTGAAGGAGGCTCATTCCACACTCTATGGGGGACATTTTGGTAGGCAGAAAACTCTTCATCATCTTCAGAGGTTTTTCTTTTGGCCACACATGCAAAGAGATGTTCTTTGATTCTTGCGACAATGTGCAGTCTGTAATCGCTCCAAATAATCCAATAGGACATTGGGTTTGAGAATGCCTTTGCCCATTCCTTCTCATCCATGGGAAAGCATTTCCATGGATCTCTTGAGCGGTTTTCCAATGACAGTATGCAAGCATGATTGTGTCTTTGTTGTGGTGGATAAATTCAACAAAATGGCCAAATTCATTCCTTGTCACAAGACAAGTACTGCACAGGATCTTGCCCAACTCTTATTTGAGGTGGTATGGAACTCTTTTGGTCTTCCTACCAGCATTGTCTCTGATCATGACTCACGCTTTGTGGGTCACTTTTGGCGATCTCTTTGGAATATTTTGGGAGTATCTCTTAACTTCTCTACTGCTTATCATCGTCAATCTGATGGGCAGACAGAGGTAGTTAATCATACTCTAGTACAGAGTTTGAGGGTTTATCATCATTCCACTCCAGCCAAGTGGGACTTAATCCTCACTCACATTGAGCATGCCTATAACAGGGCCATCCAAAGTTTTACCGGGAACTCTCCATTTGAAGTGTGTTTTGGTTTTCAACCACTTGCTCCTTATGAGTTACCTTTGTCTTTGCCTTCTTCAGCCACAATGCACATTCAGAAGGAACAAGACAAGGCCAACTATTTTGTGCAGCATTTACAGAGTCTTCAAGCCAAAGTGGTTCAAATTCTTCAAAAGACTCAACAAAAGTAGAAACAACAGATGGACAAACACCGCACTCCTCATCACTTTTAGGTTGGTGACAAAGTATGGTTTCATCTTAACAAACGACGATTTATAGATAAGGCACATAGCAAAATCAAGCCTCTTAATTATGGGCCTTATACTATTCTTCAACAAATTTTTGAGAATACCTTTTGCTTGGACCTTCCAGCACATATTGGCATTCACGATGTTGTCAATGTTGATCTTCTCAAACCATACTATGATTCCACATTGGAAACAGTTCCAACCATCATTCATCCAGTTGATGTGGTTCCTAATGCTCAAGATTTTGCTTGATGTCGATACAATATTTGATACGAAGACCCGACAAACACACCAGGGTGCTTCTACTTCATATCTTGTGGCCCGACGATGCCAATTTCCACATCAGGCTCATTGGATTTTTTCTCACATTCTATCCCAGGATTTTCCCTCTTTGTTAAAAGCATTGGAGTCCAATGCTTCTTTTGTTGGGACGAATGATGAGGAATGCTAGACCTAGGGGCTAACTATTTTTAGACCTAGGATATGTTCATTGGGACTTAGTATGTAGAATAATCAACGTGAGTTGTTTCTTTCCTCCGTTGAATGGTCTAGGTCTAGGTCTAGGTGTTTTTCTTTTCAGCATTTTAGGGCTTTCATCTTTAGCCTTTCCTTGATTTTGTACGTAAATCCTTGGAGCAGTTGATGATTTCCAGGATTACGATTGCATTTTTGAACTTATTTAAAGTCCTATGTTTTCAATAATACGTAGCTTCAATATTTCCATATCAAAGATCACCTACTAAGGCCAAAGCCTCGGGTGAATGCCGCTAACCTCGATAGAGGGAAGTGACCTATAGAGATCTTGGATCACCATGACCGAGATAGATGTGTAGGAGAGGCATCTAGGCCTCCTAGACTCAAGACGGTGGAACAAATTGACTTGGCATTTGCCAAACATGTCACCCGCCAAGCGCAAATCATGTAGCTTGAGCAAGACCAACAATAGTTAGAGCACCTATATCGTCTTAGCAAAGAGCGCATTCGGCGTCAGATAGATGAGTTGCTCTAGAACACTATGCCTAAGAGGGTTCCAACCCCTCACATGCATAGGATAGAGCTGTATGAGAGGCACAACCCCTTGGTGCGAGACAGGTCTCCATGACCTTATCAAGTGCTACCTCCAAGACCTCCTAGACCTGAGCGGGAGACCACCCCTAGAGCCAATGATGGGCACCCTCCGTGGGCACCCACCCATGTTTATAGGTCATGCCCAAGAACTCCTCAAGAAGCCTATGAGGAGTTTGAGCAAGAAGAAGAGCGGGCTGAAATGCCCTACCAAGGCAGGGGGGGCGCTATCCGGCTACCCCTCCATAGGCCTCAAGTTCCCCATAATTCACAATGGGAACAAACCAAGGAGGAAGAGATCAAATCTTCTGATGCATACAAAGCATTACTAGAGCACTTAGAGTCTATGGAGACCAAGACTTTTGGGCCCCAAAAGCCCACTTTATGCCAGCTCTGCAGTCACCCTGTGCATCCTTTAGTGCCTACACCCCCATACCCTAAACACTTTAAAATGCCTCAATTGGCAATATTTAGAGGGGATGAGGATGCCCAAGAGCATGTGACAAGATTCCTGAGCCAATGCTTTGGCATTCAGGACAATGATGCTTTGCTTCTAAGAACATTTATAACCACGTTCGTAGGCCCTACCTCGGATTGGTTTACCCAGTTGCCAAAGCATAGCATCAGTAACCTGGACCAACTAGTGGATGCATTCCTCGAACGTTTCGCCTTCAACACCAAGAAGAAGGCATCATTAAGTGACCTAGCTAGCCTTAGGAAGTATGAGGAAGAGACCATGGTGGCTTATGGAAATCGATGGAGGACGTTGCTTTCAAAGCTACCTTACCTCCCTCCCATGGCCGACCTGACCCAAATGTTCTCGAAGAGTTGTTTGAGGTCGATCTCCATGCTATTGCAGCTGTAGCAATATGCCACTCTTGAGGAAGCCCTGGTGCAAGCTAGAATCATTGAGGAGATCAAGATACAGGATGGCGAGATTGCCAAGCCACGAAAGAAAGAGTGGCCCAAAAATGCCAAAATAGGGTCCACGCAATCGAAACCCATTGTGGTCAATCAGGTTGCTATAAACATACCTAAGCCTGCACAGAAAACACAACCCCAAAAGGCTAATTATCAGGCAGTTCCTCTTGACAACTATGAAAGGGAAAATCATAGGCAAGAGAAAAATTAGCAGCGTCGCCCTAGGCGACAATTCACACCCTTCACAGAGTCTAAAGACTCCTTGTTTGACCGCTTGTCCATGGAAAACTTGATAAACCTACCAGAAAGTCGACCCGTAGACCCCAACGTGCCAAAACCCAAGGGCTATAGGGAAGACTTGTACTATAGATTCCATCGACAGAAAGGACATGACCTTTATGCATGTTGGAAGTTCAAAAGCTTAGTGCAAGACCTAATAGACAACAAGACACTAGCGGTGGATAATCCCGTGGCACCAAGCAACCAATAGATGGAGGTCTTCAAAGACCCCTTACCTACCCATGATGCATAGGCAAAGACTCTACAAGTCAATGAGGTGACACAGAACTGCCCCATGCAGGGGTATGTAGGGATGATAAGCATAGTGACTCGAAACAAGAGGTACCCAAGCACAACTGCCCTCGCTGCAGCTACAGGAGAGGTTCCATCAATGTCACAACCTCAACAACACCCTACACAACCTCCTCTGCCTAGACCAGTGGCCACGATTTGGACTAAACTTACCCAAATTTTGAGGACCACGTCGGCTAGGCTCTCCATCTATGAGCTCATACAACAATCACCACCCCATCGGGAGGCTCTAATGGAGATACTTAAAGCCATCGAGCTGTAGCCCCACAAAGCAAATTCTTTCAACAACTTTGTGGGACATGTAAAATGATGCACTGAGCCAGTCATCACCTTTAGAGAAGACGAGCTAAAATCAGTGACTGGTGATATGGCGGATCCACCCCTGCACGTCATTGCGTGGGTCAACGGGATTCCATTTAAGAGGGTGTTGGTGGACACTGGCTCATCCAATAATATAATCACAACAATGGCATTGAAACACCTCAAGTTGCCAACATCTCACATTGTGGCCTCCACCTATACTCTTCGAGCATTCAATGACGCGATATGCTCGATGGTTGGCACAATTGTCCTACCCATCCAAGTGGGACAAAAGACTATTCCTACATTGTGCCACATCTTGGAAGGTGAGATGGCCTATAATATCTTGCTGGGTCGGCCTTGGATCAGGGACATGAAGTGTGTCCCTTCGATAGCCCATCAATGCCTAAAGTACACATACGAAGGGCAAGTGCATGTAGTCTCGACAGACTTAGAGCCCTTCAAGTATTGCAATGCGGTGCAGCTGATGCCACAATCGACCCTTCCATCGACACATTTGGACTTTCAATTGAATCCATCCAAATAGGGTCCGATTCCGCATACATCCCCACTGTTAAGTCCCTCAAATCCCCAATCGGGTCCATATTCATCATCTGGTCCTTCACCAATGATGCCACCTACGGTGGCCACACTGAAGGACAATGGGAAGAAGCCCCTAGAAGAGGCACCACCATCAGTCTCAACCATATCTATCGAGGAGATGCCTAGCCGAATGGAAGTCGAGATGCCTAGTTCACCCAACATGGAGTGGACTCAAGAAGAACTCCCATTCCCTCCCCCTCAACCACCAACGATCACCATTGAGATGGCCAATACGGGCCTGGGGGAGTACCTAGTGTGGAACATTGTAGCAACACCCACACTTGAGTCCATGCAGGACATGGGGAGACCTCGCCTCCCCATCGACACTATTGTTCCTCTAGGCTACCCACCAAATCAGACAAATTTTGTATATGGGGGCCTCGACAATGGCATTGAGCCTTACCTGCAAGAGGAAGAGGACGAAGAGCCCTTTGCTGAGAATGTCAACTATTTGTCCAACCCAGACTTCGCTTTGAAATATCTTGGCCAATGTAATTGGCATGGATATGGGTTGGGTAGATATGAACAAGGAGTGCGCGTTCTTTGCCAACCAAGATATCAGATGCCATACGACAAATCAGGAGTAGGGTTCAACCACCCTCTCGCCCCTTGACATCTTGGTAGAGAACATGCAAGGCCTAGGGCTAGGCAACAAGGATGGGTTGGCACAAGATCCATATGCCAATCCTAACACAACATACACATTGGGGGATTATCTCCCATTGTTAACAACAAACCTTGTTGACCTCAACAACCCCTTCCCTTCGATCGAGAAAGGAGAAAGTTCAAGAACTCACCTCCAAGAGGGATATAGACAAGGTCAGGAAGGATCTTCCAAAGACGAGTCAGAGTATGAGGTAGCACCATGGGACCCTTTCGAGTCTGATAGCAATCACTCGCAAGTGACCCCCATGGATGACTATCAAGAAAGCTTCTTGGCAATGTTCCCCTTGAATGCTCCAATCGAGCAAGTGCCACCTCAAGAGAATCAGGTCCTCCCATAGAGAGCGGAACAACCCCGATGGGACCAAATCAACTTGCTCGAGCAGAATGAGCCTCACATGCCGCAAACAGTTGTCGGAGCCAATGAAGGCCTATGGATCTCCGATAGTGATTATGAAGATGAGACTGAGATGGCATATCTCAACCATATGCGGCAACAACAATACCCCATGGACATTGACGATATGTTTGAATAGCTAAACATGGGGCCAAGGCATAGGTGGCACCTAAACCAAGCACAGTTGGACCAAGTGTTGCATCCGCCACTTTGGGCATACAGAGAGCACCTTCCACCCAGAGACCCTATAGAGCCATCAGTGCCAAGGGTAGACCCTGTCCTTCTATCCACACATAGGGCCGATCCATTTGTGCCAATACTCCTAGAGCCAGATCCGAAGCACAAAGATCATCAAGGAAGTCCGAGTCACCACCCCCATGGTAATGGAGACCAAATTCATTTCATCAACATGATCTCCATTGACTTAACCGCCCCCATCCGCAATCCAGCCGATCCAGCATGACCATTGTATCTAGACCTAGATGCCATAGACTGGGATCGTGCTAACTCACCACCATCCCCATCAGAGTATTGGCCTTGCGGTGAGATGCTTCATTTCACCCCAAGACCAACTCAGGATATCTTCCATGTTGAAGAGGAACCCAAAGTTCCCAATGTAGATCTAAATTCAGTGAATGATATCCACCTGATCCCAACTCCACACCAGTTGGAGGAGGGGTCCCACATGTCAGTCGAAGAGATGACTGACGTAGACATCGACTCAGATCCAATGAATCCATAGATCATCAAGCTAGGGGTAAGTCTATCCCTCGAAGAGCAAGCCGATTACATTGCCCTTCTCAAAGAGAAGAAGGAGGTTTTTGCATGGTCCTACAAAGACATGTCGGGGCTAGACCCATAGCTAGTCACGCATAATCTAACGCTTGATCCGATAGTCAAGCCAGTTAAGCAAAAACTACGTAAGATGCACCCAAAAGTGGCCTTAATGGTCAAAGATGAATTACAAAAGTTGTTGGATGCACAGTTTGTCATCTGCGTAGATTACCCACCATGGTTGTCCAACATGGTGCCCATCAAAAATCCTGATGGGAGGATTCGCATATGCACTAATTTTTGAGATCTAAACAAAGCGAGTCCCAAGGATGATTTCCCCTTGCCTAGCATCGACGCATTGGTAGATGCTACAACAGGCCACGAAATGCTTTCCCTCATGGATGGTTTCTCGGGATACAATCAAATTCGTATCAATCCCGAGGATCAACTAAAAACGGCGTTCACAACGCCTTGGGGGACATTTTGTTATAAGGTCATGCCCTTTGGCCTTAAAAATGCTGGCGCCACCTACCAACGTGCTATGACATACATCTTCCATGATCACATGCATAAAACTTTGGAAGATTATATGGATGATTTGTTGGCCAAATCTCTTTTGCGCCTAGATCATCTCGATGACTTAAGCAAGATCCTCGATCGCCTCATCGAACACAAAGTTAGGCTAAACCCCAAGAAGTGCGTATTTGGCATCACATCTAGAAAACTCTTGGGTTTCATAGTCTCAAAATGAGGCATCGAGGTGGATCCACATAAAGTCAAGGCAATCCTTGAAATGCTTCCCCCAACTACCATCAAGCAGCTCAGAAGCCTGTAGGGAAAGGTCACGTCAATCAAGCGCTTCATAGCGCAACTATCTGACAAGTGCCGACCCATGAATAAATTATTACACAAGGGGGTAGCATTTCATTGGGATGACGAGTGCCAGTCAGCCTTCGATGACATCAAACAATACTTGGCTTCACAACCCGTATTGGCACCACCTAGACCAGGAGTGCCATTCTATTTATACATCTCAGCTACTGAGGTGGCACTGGGCGCCATGCTAGCCCAAAAAAATGAACTACATAAAGAACAGGCTAATTACTATCTTAGCCGCACCCTGGTCAGTTATGAACTTAACTATGCATACGTCGAGAAGCTATGCTTGGCGGTGGTATTTGCCACCAAAAAGCTACGCCATTACATGCTGAGCAATACGACGTATGTTGTGTCTAAGGAGAATCCATTGTGGTACATGATGAGTCATACTTATCATAGTAGCCGCACGACAAAATGGATCATGTTGTTGACGGAGTTTGACATCGAATTCATTGGACAGAAGTCCATCAAAGGTCAAGTCATCGTCGATCAACTAGCAGAGGCTCCTCTCGAAGACGATCAGCCTCTCGACCGTAGAGCTACCCGATGATGGGGTCTTCCATGTCTCAGAATCGCCAGATTCTGATGAGCCTGAGTCACAGGCCGACATAACCCTATTTTTTGATGGTTCTAAATGTGAGCAAGGGGGTGGCATGGGAATCGTATTCTTCACACCACAAGGGGCTCCAATGCCTCTATCATTTAAACTTGATTTCCCATGCACCAATAACAATGCTGAATACGAAGCCTTGCTCATAGGTCTTCAGACAGCCATCACCATGAACATCAAATGCTTGAACATCTTTGGTGATTCATTGTTAATTGTCAACCAAGTGAAAGGGGTATTCCAATGTAAATGCCCAGTTCTGCAGGCCTACAAAGCCCTTGTGGATAAATTCTTGGCAAAGCTTGAATGGTACGACATCGAGGCACTCCCTCGATCATCGAATCATTTTGCGGACACTATGGCCTCCTTGGGGTCACTAATCCCGCAAGACATTTTTGGTGATATGACAACCATTCAAGTCAAAACATTATCGCAATCCATGATGGAGCGTGCAAGCTCTGACCTAACGCCAGGAATCCACCTGATCCAGATTGAACCATCTCAAGATAGGTTCTCTCGAATCCATGATAGTCTGAATCACGCCAACTGGGGGTCCTTGTTCTCCCCTATTCCCCTTAATAGCAACACAACGCTATTCTTACAAGTTCTTTCCCGCTCAACTTTTGCTAGGGACAAACTTCAAGAGGGATTGGTCATTCATACCATCGAGGTTTTTGATCAGCAGGATTGGTACACACCCATAAGAGACTACCTCAAGCTAGGTAACCTCCCACTTGGATTGTCGCACGCCATGAAAAGATCATTCAAATAGAAAGCGACAAAACATGTCTTGCTAGGAGACATTTTGTACCATCGAAGCTACGAAGGAATCCTCCTCCATTGCTTGGACCAGTAGGAGTCCACTTGGGCGATCACCCAAGCGCACGATGGTACATGCGGTGGCCACTTCAGTGGTATGGCCATCGCAAAGCGCATTCTTCGCATGGGCTATTATTGGCCATATTTAGAGCGAGATTGTTGCGCGTATGTAAGGAAGTGCATGAAGTGTCAACACCATGCTAATTTGACACACGTACCTTCTCAAGCCTTGTAGCCGATCCAATCGGCTTGGCCATTCTTGTAGTGGGGCTTAGATCTAATCGAAAAGATCTCCCCTGCGTCGTCAGGTCATCACACGTTTATCATAACGGCCATAGAGTACTTCACCAAGTGGGTGGAAGCAATTCCGCTTACCTCTACGACTGGGACCCGCATTGCGGAGTTTATTTTACATAACATCATATGTCATTTTGGTATTCCATCCAAGATCATCTCGGATAATGGGACGTCATTTAAGAACAAAGACGTGCGTGCTTTGACAACAAAGTACAAAATTCAGCATAGTTTTTTGACACCTTATTATCCGTAGGCAAATGGGCAAGCAGAGGCATCAAACAAAATGCTAGTTGCCATCCTCAAAAAGATAGTCATAGATAGTCATAAGGATTGGCACATTCAAATACCACTTGCTCTATGGGCTTATCGCACTAGCATTCGGACGCCCATTAGGGCAACTCCATTTTCACTGGTGTATGGCTCCGAGGCAGTCATGCCTCTCGAGTTGGAAATACCTTCCCTGCGCATATCAATGCAAGAGTTCATCGATGATGACACTGCATGGCAGGCCCGGTTAGACCAGCTTACGTTGCTTGACGAACGACGCGTCAATGCTCTCGAGCATTTACGTATCTACCAAGAGCGACTTAAGAAAGCATACAACATGAAAGTTCACCTGAGGGACTTTCAGGTTGGTGACCTAGTCTTAAAAGAGAACCAACAAAATTCTAACTTGCCACCCCATCTAAGGGACAAGTTCATGGCAAACTGGTTAGGTCCTTATGTAATTGATAGTAAAATAGGACCTAGAACATACCGGCTAGCCTCTCTTGATGGAATCAAGGAACTAGAACCCTTGAACATCAGTCATTTGAGGCCATTCCACATTTAAAAGAGCCATGGCCCACACCAAAAGCTCCAAGGATTCCCACAATCACTTGGTCAAATCAACCCCAAAAACCCAAGGTTCCCATAATCCCTTGGTCAACACCAAAAGCTCCAAGGATTCCCATAATCGCTTGGTCAACCCCAAAAGCCCCAAAGATCCCATAATCCCTTTGGTCAAACCAAAAGCTCCAAGGATTCCCACAATCGCTTGGTCAACCCCAAAACACCCCAAAGGTCCCATAATCCCTTTGGTCAAACCAAAAGCTCCAAGGATTCCCACAATCGCTTGGTCAACCCCAAAATGCCCCAAAGGTACCCATAATCCCTTTGGTCAAACCAAAAGCTCCAAGGATTCCCACAATCGCTTGGTCAACCCCAAAATGCCCCAAAGGTACCCATAATCCCTTTGGTCAAACCAAAAGCTCCAAGGATTCCCACAATCGCTTGGTCACCCAAAAATGCCCCAAAGGTATCCATAATCCCTTTGGTCAAAACCTCCAAGGATCCGAAAGAATCACTTGGTCCGCACCCATGTGGAATAAACCAACCATAACAAAAATTCAAAAACAACAAAATAATCAAAAATAACAAAAAAATTGCATCTCACTTCCATGCATACTCTAAAAAATCAAAAACACAAAAAAATAAGTTGCATTAGGCATCGCATACATACATTGCACATTTGTTGGTCATACAGGTCAAAAGCACCATAGACTATAATTACTTGGCAATTCCATCATTCTCCACATTTTTCCACTTTGTAAATAGTCCATCAAAAATAAACGCCATTCACATTTTTCACCATATCATAGTCAGTTGTCTTCTAATGTATCTAGGGTTTTCGTCATTCAGCTATCATTAGATTTCTAGCCAAAAACTGTACAAAGTCAGACAGATTTTACAAAGGTAGAGTTTTACTTGGATCACACCTTGTTACGTAGCATCCCAACACAAGTTAAAACACATAAAAAAATTCCCAAGTTGTGTGAACGAAAGATGAAACCTGCAAAGCAATCCAGGATACCATACAGTGAAAAGGTTATCTCGCTCATCCCCCTGTGCGAATGACCCCAAGAATGCTGAGAGTTGGCAAAAGGACAAGCATCTTCCCTACCCAATTCCCCAAAAATCCCAAGTTGCAAACATCAAAAAATTTGCAAAAGTCAAAAACTCCAAAGTTTGACATCAAAACCCACAAAGTGCATCCATCAAAAAGCACAAGCAATAGTGATTCTCATCACTCAATATTCAAATCCCTTGCTCAAAAGAAAAAAACAAAAATAAACAGTGATTTTTATCACTACATATAAGAGCAAGTATCCCAATACAATTGAAGAAAATAAGGGAGTCGAACTTGAATCCCTGGAACTCTCAGCATTCGAAAGGTCATGAGGTGATCCTCAATACCGGTTTGGTGGATAGCCTATCGGTCACTAGTGGCAAACCTCCCGCATGACGATATATCTATCACATTAAATTGTGTGCAGATCAATGTTTGCATGTGGATGAGCTAGCTTATGGTATCCTAGATGGCACCATAGATTAATCTTACTAAATACAACAAAGGAGTTAGTGGAGCTAATTAGGTGATCCTCAGTACAGGTTTGGTTGACAGCCTATCTGGCACTGGCGGTATCCTGACAAATACCACATAAACGAACTCAATTGCACACACAAGGATGTGAAATAACTTGGTCAAACTCAAGTCTGATTCATACCTTGTTCAAAAGTCTTGTGAGATAAATGTACAGTCTTGGCTAGTTAAGTTAAAACATTTGAGTCTCAAAAAACCTTAACTACATTTTAACACACAACTGTGGTACATTCCATTCTTACATCACCATCAAAAAATACAAAACAAAAAATCATCACACATGCAAAGTCATTTTACAAAGCAATCACATAGTACAGAAAGCCAGTAAATCCTGTACAGTCTATGGTGCCACCGCCAAGTTATCAACAAATCATTTCATCCATTCCATATGCATATCATATAGTTAAAAACATTTGCATTCATAATAACATATGCATACATCAACATAAATAAATGTGCATAAAATTAAACCATAACAAGTGTATAAACAAAAAGAAAGTCATGTATATATATCACCAAAAATGCCCTCAGGCTACAATAAAACGGTCCTCTGACCTCACAAAAAAAATCAAAAACTCAAAAACCCCCAAGCCTAGGGCGTCGGCCACCATGATCACGCAGGATCGGTGCGACTGGAACTACCCCCAGTGGTGTGGGTCCTATGGGACCTCTCAGGGTGGTTGCTGCCAGCCCTCGCATCATGCCCACTAACGCTCCCCTCACCCACCCGCCTACGATGAGAGGATGCTGACTGCTCAGTCTCGCTACCTCTCGTGCGACGTGACGATCCACCTCCAATGAGCTCAGGTAACTACCCATCGAGGCGGATAATCTCTGCCTCCAACTCCAACCGATGTCGGACCCAATCCACCTCCCATCGATGGTACGCAGCCAATGCGTCATCCCGCTATGCCAACTGAGTCCATAGGAGATCCCTCTCCCAAAACATCTATGTCCACATCCCATCGATGGTACGTGGCCAGTGCATTCTCCCGCTACACCAACTAAGTCCGTAGGAGATCCCTCTCCTATAAAACATCCCTGTGCTCCTCATCCCATCTCCAAAGTAGATCCTCCAATCATGCTATCTCAACGTGATACCTAGCCTCCATACCCCTAGGACTGCCTGAGGCATGGGCATCTCTGGGATGGCATGCTGCTCCGACACCCACTACTCTAGGACGTCCTATGTATCCGGCTGCTCCAAAACTCCTAAATCATCCCCACCAAAGTCATCAACCTCCACCATATCCGCATCATCGAGCGGAGCCCCCCAACCCTCCCTCGGTGCCTCCGCACCCCCACCACCTACTACTATCGCATCCGGACCTCCTAGAGGCCCCTCACCCCGCCATCGCCGCATCGTCCACCACTGGTCATACTCGAAAGTCACCCCGACATTGTCCATGTCGAGGACATCAATCACTGTATCCGACTCCTCACCCAACGGCTCAATGATCGGCCAGGCTAGAGTCCTCTCGTCGCCCCGACGTCGATAGATCAAGGGCTCACCAAGAAATCCCTGGCGCACCCCAAACTATCGAGTCACCCGAACATACAAGAAGTACTCCTGCTCGGTCCCATGTCGCCCGATCAACCATCTCCCCCTACGCACCCATCGAAGCCACTCTCCAGCCTCAAGCCAAGCTGGACAGTCCCGATATGGCCGCCAGACCACCTCCCTAGGAGCAAGCCGTGAGAAGGCATCAGTGTAGTGACTAACGTCACCTGCCCACCATCGACTCTGCCCATGCTCCTCCGACCTCTGCCATAGAGCCGCATACCCAATCTCCCTGTCCACCATCTCTCCCCGAGTGGTCCAAGGCAACCCCTATGGCCGCTCCACAGCTATGTGCTGCCACCCCTAGCACTGCAATAGGTAGCTGCACCCAATCCCCTTTCGCCTCTGATAGCGGACCTCGTACAACTCATCATAAAGCTATGCCAGTAGTGTCTGACCCCACCTCATAATCAATGGCACTGAGGTCGGACACTCCACAAGTCTAAACACTACCTCAAGCAGGTTCCAAGGGAACCTCACACCTGAGGAGTCAGGAAGCAACATGTTGGAGATGAGGGTCATGAGCAATGCATGCCTCACCCCCAACATGCCCTTCTCTAGCCACCACCGCACCAGAATCCTGCCAATCAAGTAGTCCCCCTCTGCCCTCTCCATCGCCTCATCCACCCCCATATCCATCGCATGCCCAAAGCACCGTGTCAACACCATCATCCACTGATCACGAGGAGTCGTCCGAATGGGCAACCCATCTATCAAAATCCGTAGAATCTGATAAACGTCCTCCAGAGTCACTATCATCTCCCCTATTGGGAGATGAAAGGTGTTGGTGCGAGGATCCCAAAAATTGATCAGGGCAGTCAGATATGCCCGATCCCCCACCACAGGCTCCAACCGAGTCACCTGCTTGAGCCCAAGGGCATCAAGCCAATCCCAATCCGCCATAGTCAATGCATCCCGTGCATCAGAGAATACCGTCGGCTGACGGTACCGACTCTTCACCACCTGCAAAACAAAACAACACAAAAACATTAAAACATGACAACAAAAAAACTATACAACACTAAAACAAATATACAACAATGTATACAAACTGTACAACAAAAACATTTAATAAACTATACAACAACATTAACAAAATGTACAGTACAAACATTCAAAAAATCAATAAACAACGCAAAATAAACAAAATACAAAAAACAAAATAAAACAAATTTTAACCTAGGGTTTTTAACCTTAGTTTAAACTAAAAAAAAAAAACAAAAAAAACAATATTTTAACCTAGGGTTTTTAACCTTAGTTTAAACTAAAAAACAAAAAAAAAATAAAAACAATTTTTAACCTAGGGTTTTTAACCTTAGTTTAAACTAAAAAAAAAAACAAAAAAAACAAATTTTTAACCTAGGGTTTTTAACCTTAGTTTAAACTAAAAAAACAAAATAAAACAATTATTTAACCTAGGGTTTTTAACCTTAGTTTAAACAAAAAAAAAATACAAAAAAACAATTTAAACTAGGGTTTTGATCTTAGTTTAAACAAAAAACAAATACAAAATAAATTAATTACGGTTTTGAACTGTAAAATAAAAACAAACAAAATAAAGAGAAGGAGCACTCACCGGTCTCGCCTCGGCTCTGCCACTCGAAGATCTAGTCCGTGCACTCATGGTATCCATGAAATCTCGACAGTGCTCCACTACGCAGACTCGAACTCCTCCTCACAGCTCCAAATCGCTAGAAAAAACAAATGCAAATGAGCCCAAAACCTAGTTTTGGCCCTTATATAGGCTCTTAGGCCTATAATCATTCCACCCTAGGATGAGCACTCTAGTTAGCACTCGTCCCACCCTAGGATGATTACAAAACTAGTATTCGTCCCACCCTGGGATGATTACAGAGCAAGAAAATCAAAAACAACAAAAACTGCATCCAAAATGCACCAAAAAAACAATAAAACACGTCAAAATTCACTATCCTACTCCCTAAGAAGGCTACCATAACCCAGGAATTTATCACAAAAAGGGTCAAAAACCCACCAAAAATAGCAATAAAATTGCCAAACAAAGGCGCCTTTGCGCCTGATATTCTTGGCATACAAAACCAACGTCGGGGTCACAAATTGTCACTATCCTACTCCCTAAGAAGGCTACCATAGCCGGACCGCTCCAGGAGGACGGATTTTTGACAATTTCAACCCCACTCCCCCAAACACTTAATGGCATGCAACCATTGGTCACAAATTTCACTATCCTACTCCCTAAGAAGGCTACCATAGCCGGACCGCTCCACGGGAGGATGAATTTTTGACAATTTCAACCCCAAAAGCGTCACAAAAAGGGTTAAAACCCACCAAAAATAGGTCCAATTGTTGGGAAACTGCATAAGCGTTCAAAGGAAAACAACTGAAGGCACCCTTACCAAAAGTCATCTTGGGTCAAGCGACTCATCACTTTTCTCATGTCGGTCATTCCCTCATCGATTCGTCGCTTGAGGGGGTAGTCACACTTAGTCACCAATCAACAAATACACACCCAATCAAGGAAATGGCATGCATTCAAAGAATCATTGACAAAGACAATCACGCTCCTGCTTGGGGCAGAAAACAAGCAATAATCACAAGCTGATCAAACACTTGGCATTCATGAATCATGAACTCAAGGTTCCCATAGACAAAAGGTTGCGCCCTTTGCCTATTCATGACTGAACAATGTCCAAGATCAAGTAACACCTCACCAAAAAAGGTTAACACTTGAATTAAGCTCCTTAGCTCGTTAGAAGCAAGGATTCAAGAATGCGTGCCCTTTCCATACTTGGGGCATCAAAATTTGGTTAGGTTACTAAGAAACCCTAATCATTAAGTGCTTTGGTTATCTATTTTTGCTCAAGCACTCGCGCCACGCACAGCGCATCCCAAAAAGGGGCATCTATAGACACCAAAACAACACCAATCCGATTATGTGGCTACAAACACTGATCGAATTGGCATACATAGCCCCTAGGGCAGCCCCTAGAGGTTAAACAGTGGTCCTAACCACTCCCACAGTAGTTTTGGAAGGTCAGAGGTCAATTTGGCACCTTTTAGGCACTCTGCTCCCTATTCGTTCCACCCTGGGATGATTACAAAACTGGTATTCGTCCCACCCCGGGACGATTAGCAGCATTCGCTCCAGGGTGGGGCGAATAGCAGGTTTGATGGGAAAAAGGTCAAACCTTGACAAATGGTAGCTCAGATCCGCCACTCAACTCCACCTTCAATGCATGGGAGTGCGAGTAAGCATTTTTGAGCTCAAAGAGGCAGTCATAGAGGCAGTCATGGAGCCCTTAATCAGGGAGGAATCTTCTCTCCCCTGGCAAGGCATGATGGCCAAGTGGTGCCTCTGCATGCTCATTCACAGGAGACCCTCAGGTCTATAAAATGGTGAGTCTTCTCACCCCAAAAAGTAATAGAGCAGGAGCATTTGGAGCAATGGAGTGCTGCCGAATTACATCCTCACCCCTCACTTGTGCTTCTTACATCCTTGATCTCTCTTTTGGAAGGGAGGTTATTGGGTGAACATTGGAAGCGCAATCCGAACCCAAAACCCAAACATTTGGCCACAATACCCCACCCAATTTTTTGACACAACCCCCTAGGAGGTTTTGGACCCATCCCAAGTGGATTGGTGTCAAAACCAAGCCCCAAACGACGGGCGTCCTGCCCCCGGGCGCCCCCCACACTACTGCAGTCCTAATCGCCCCACCCTAGAGTGATTAGAAATCTATAGTATATTTCTTTACTATTTCTTTTGCATTTCATTTTATGTCATTCATATATGCTGCCATTCAAATTTCATGCCATTTTGATGAGTTTTGACTGTGTTTTCATTGTTTTACGCTTTCACTAACATACAGGGAGCGCCTTCGGATACAGGGCGATCGGGGAAGAATCTACAAAATCCGACCTTCTGGGTCATCTCAAAATGCCCCATTTTGCCTAACCCCAAGTTTTCAGGTGTTTTGGAGGCCTCTGGATGGGACATTTAGGAGGTTGCTTTCTGACATTTTATGACAGTCCTAATCGTCCCACCCCGGAGCGATTAGAAATCTATAGCAGATTTCTTGACTATTCCTTTTGTAGTGTGTTCATGATAATGTTTACATGCTTCTGTCCAAATTTCATCTTATTCTGACATGTTTTGATTACTATTTTAATTATTTCATGCATGCATTAACCGGAGGCCTTGGGGATTGCATGTTTCCCTCCATCCGTAGGTGCTATTAATCGTTTGTTATTTCTTTGAATGTAGGATCTCGACATCGGAGGGGCATCAAGGAACTATAGATGCATTCACGCAAGCGGCGACGATGTTTGGCCCACCCATTTCAAATGTGGGCACGTGGAAGATCCCGAAGGGAAGCGTACCATCCGTTGGTGTAACAAAACTATATCTAACGCTCCGAGCCCCTGAAAAGGGGGGGAGACGTATTGTAACCTGATCACAAGAAAAATTAATAAAAGAGGCTGCACTTTACATTTGCTTTATATCTCGTTTCATTTCGTTTGTTTTCCCTTTTCATGCATTTTAGTCCTTTGTTCATTCGTAGGACTTAGCGTTACATTTGCTTTTGTTTGCATCGCACCCGGTACGCCATTGCTTCGTATCCAGTTGCATTGTACTCGGTATGACATTGCTTCTATAGATAATTGTGCATTAATAGTATCTTTAGACACTTTGATAAATTCTTTTTTTGTGCCTTTATCAAGAACACAAATAATTTGAGAGCAATAGGATAGTGCAAATAAATTTAATAAATTTTCACTTTTAATGCACTAACAATTTCACCTTGTAGACACCAAAATAGCACCAATCCGATTACATGACAGTGCTTTGGTTATGTCCCATTTGCTTTCTTCTAGCCGCGATATCACGACATGTCATGATATCGCGACCGTTCCACCTTCGGGACCCTTACCTTTGTTTATGTCGCGATATCGTGACCGTTCCGCCTTCGGGCCCCTTTTCTTTGTTTATGTCATGATATCGTGACATGTCACGATATCATGACATGTCGTGATATCACGACCATTCTACCTTCGGGCCCCTTTCCTTTGTTTATGTCGTGATATCACGACCGTTCTGCCTTCGGGCCCCTTTCCTTTGTTTATGTCGTGATATCGTGAATTTTCTACCTTCGGCCCCCCTTTCCTTTGTTTATGTTGAGATATCGCAACCGTTCCGCCTTCGGCCCCCTTTCCTTTGTTTATGTCACGATATCGTGACATGTCATGATATCACGACTGTTCCACCTTAGAGCCCCTTTCCTTTTGTTTATGTCGCAATATCGCGACCATTCCGCCTTCGGGCCCCAAACTCCCGCCTTTGCGCTTGGGTAAACATTAAAAAAATGAAGGTGAATTTTAAACCAATGATAGTAGACTTTAAACAAATGAAAGTCGCCATTAAAAGTGGACATTAAACAATTAAAAGTGCACTTTAAACCAATGACAGTGGACTTTAAACAAACGAAATTCGCCATTAAAAGTGGACATTAAACAATTAAAAGTGCACTTTAAACCAATGACAACGGACTTTAAACAAATGAAAGTTGCCATTAAAAGTTGACATTAAACAATTAAAAGTGCACTTTAAACCAATGACAGTGGACTTTAAACAAATGAAAGTCGCCATTAAAAGTGGACATTAAACAATTAAAAGTGCACACTAGACAAACGAAAGCGGACATTAAAAAAAATAAAGGTGGACATTAAACAAATGGTAGTGGAAGTCAGTCAATTACTGCTCCATGCCTGCATGCACGCGAGTGGACGACCAGCGAAATGTCACGTAGACCAGCATGGGCAAGCCAGACAGGAAGAGTTTCCCCCATCACACACTAGCATAAACACCAACTGGCATCCCTGCATGCCCATAACAACTGCACCCTAGGAATTCTATAAATTGTAGAGTTCTCTCACCAAGAAGAAAGAAAGGAAAAAAGGAAGAAACATTTGGAGCAGCGAGGCCCTGCCCGTTTATCGCCAGACGATCTGCCTTTGATTCACTTCTATCACATCCATGATATCTTCTGCAAGGGAGGTCATTGGGTGTTTATGGAGAATGTGAATCCGAATCCATGGATCTATCAATTTGTCGACAAAGCTTACCATTCTATTTTTATTTCTTTTGCATAATGACTGCAGGATTTTGATTGCAAGCATATCAACATGCAGGTTTTATTTCATTTCACTCTCATGAATGCTTTATTTTAACATAGGTGCTACTAATGGCTTTGTTGTTTCTTTGAACATAGGAGTAGCAGCAAAGATCTAAGACTCATCAACACCAACGGCAACAACATTTTGGCCCGTCCATTTTGCATGTGGGCACGCGAAAAGAAGATCATTATTCACTTTTGTAATGGAAACATGTTAATGCTCCTAGCCCCTAAAAAAGGAGGAGACGTCTTTGTAACCGAGGTTAATAGAATTGAATAAAAAGGGCTGTGCTTTCTTTCCATACCTATTTTATTTTGTTTTCGAGTCATCTCTTTTCTGTGTTTCGTGCATTTCAAAGGCATAGGATTAAAGCGTTATATTTTGTTTTACATTGCATAGCTATAATTTTCCTTTTATTTCTGGAATCTTGTGTTTTCAGTGGCGATCACGGTGGGACGTCTATCCTCTATTTTTTTTTTAGGTTAAAATTTTGATCTGAAATTGCTTGTTTTGATTACAGGTACCTATTTTTCAATCCTCAGACTGTTATTCGTTTCTGTCAGTGACGATTATAGGTTTGGGATTCATCTCACCCACGGACGAATAGGCATTCGTTCTACCATGGAATGAATCCTATTCTGTTATTCATTTCACCCAGGAACGAATAGAGTTCTGTGTATTTTTCAGAGCAGCAGATCAGAAACATCCTTTTGGGCAGAGAAGAGGTAGGGGTTTTTTTTTTTTTAATTTTTGTTTGCTGTTTTCTGATTTTCAGTTTTTTTATGGCTTAGGAAAAGCTTCCTTTTTGTTTGCCTGTTTCAATTTTTGCAAATTAAAATGAACCCCACACATCACATGGTTATTTAAACCAAGGAGCTGGTCATAAAACCCCATAACTTGAGCAAGACCAATAGTGGATTTCATCACCATGTTGGCTTGGATATTTGCATTCATTTACCCCGATTGTCACTGTTGCTTAACGTAAATCCTGACGAAAGCTGATCGAGTGTCGTTGGGGTGATTCCCAACACGCGAGGATAAGTCTTCTATGGTAGGTGTCATAAACAGGACAATCCCCCTTCCGTACCGCCTACGTACCACATACCATATGCTCTCACGTACCTATAGTCTCCCTCTCATAAGGGCGGGTATATAGAGAGGTTGGTATATCGGCCTGGCAATGGTATATCGAAGGGGAAACCATTTATGGGAGTCATAAGAGCCTTCATAATGCATTTAAAAGTTCTTAAAAAATTCTTTCAAAAATAGACATTAAAACACACGAAACCAGTTTAGGACACACCATTAATCTTTAAAAGAGATAATCATCATTTGTGTATGTGTGTGTTCATTTCTGCTTAGTGTAACAAAAAAAAAATCAGAAAAATCATAAACAAAAGATAAAAATCTACGCATTTTGTCACTCACTCCAAAAGCTCCAAGGATTCCCGCAATCGCTTGGTCACTCCAAAATGCCCCAAAGGTATCCATGAACCCTTTGGTCAACCCAAAAGCACCCCAAAGGTGCCCATAAGTGATGTAGGATCATCCAACAAATTATGGAAAATCTTATATTTTTCCTTAAATTTTAGTGCATCTTGTCGGGTCCATAACTTCTCAACTGTAGCTCCGATTGATGTGAAATTTTATAGGGAGTTAGTTGGGATAATTTTAAACAAATATAATTCCTTGGAATTCTATTTGTCCAAAAAGTCAGTTTTCGAGGCCAAATTCCATCATCTAGTGCCCCGAAATTAGGTTTTAAATTTGATAACCTAATTTTTACGCTTTTTGAGCTGTTCGGAGGTCAATATCTCCTAATGTATTTATATTTAGGACTTGAAACTTCATTTTTGGCTTGTCTATTGTAAGAATGATGTGCACCCCAATTTTGGGCCCATCAGACTCATTTTAAATTTAGGGTTTTTTTTTTTTTAGAAAGCATCTATGCACTTTGTATAGAGGCAACACAACGGTGTTCACCCATATCCAAGCACACTCATGGGCAGAAACTACAAAGAATGACCAAGGGGGCACAAGTCATCTCTGCTATAGCTCCAAGGACTTGGTTATTCCACCTTGGCAGCCAGATACACACAACATCCCACTTTGTGCCTTGATGGAATGAGGCTATAGGGGCACACCCACACAACATAGCCCCTTTCGGGAAGATTCCATACACGTGGCACTTACTATAGATGGGAGAGATCTAATAAATACCCAACACATACCATTCCAAGAAGGCTACATCCGTAAGAAGCCTCCCTTAGAAGCTCGCCATGAGTGGTCACCGTGCAATGAGGCGCCTGAATGACAAGGGGTCCATTAGGAGGGCCCACATGATTACACTGTCCCCCCTTTACCCCCTATTGTTGTCATAACTACAAGAACCAATCCAGAGCACAAGGCTCATTAGGCAGGGCAAGCCAACTCTGCCCGTCCCCTTTTCACCTATGAACGGGAGCACGAGGAAGACCCTTACCTTCCTCAAGAACAATATACAACACGGGAACAATGCATTTCCGCACCCGCTAGGTGTTAGGGCCACCCACTAAGGCCAGAGCCTCAAGTAAATGCCACCAATATTGATAGAGGGAAGCGCCACATAGAATTCTTGGATCCTCAAAATCGAGATAGATACATCAAAGAGGTGACTAGGCCTCCTAGAATCAAAACGACAGAGCAAATTGACTTATCATTTGCTAGACATGCCGCCCGCCAAGCGTAGATCAAGCAACTTGAGCAGGATCAACAGTAGCTAGAACAATTATATCACCTTAATAAAGAGCGCATTCGACGCCAAACAAATGAGCTACTCCGCACCACTATTCCTGAAAGGGTTTAGACCCCCCGAACATAAAGGGCAAAAAGATACGAGAGGCACAACCCCATAGTGCATGATAGGTCTCCAAGACCTCACCAAGATATGCCTCTAAGACACCCCAGATATGAGCAGGAGACCACCCCCAGGAACCACGATGGGTACCCTCCACGAGCGCCCACCCCTATTCATCGAGCTCACCCAGTAACTCCTCGAGAAGCTTATGAGGAGTATGAACAAGAAGAATGGGTCAAAACACCCTATCAAGGTAGAGGAGGTGCTATCCGACCACCCCTCCATAGGCCCCCAGTTGCCCATAACACACAACGAGAACAAGTTACGGAGGAGGAGATTAAGTCCTCTGCCGTGTACAAAGCACTCTTGGAGCGTTTGGAGTTGGTGGAAACTAAAGCTTCTGGGCCCCAAAAGCCCATGTTACATCAAATTTGTAGTCATCCGGTGCATTCGTCAGTGCCCGCACCGCCTTACCCCGAACATTTCAAGTTGCCTCAGCTGGCAGTCTTTAAGGGTGAAGAAGATGCTCAAGAGCATGTGACAAGATTCCTGAGCCAATGTTTTTGCATTCAAGATAATGATGCATTGTTTCTTAGGACATTCATAACCACATTCACGGGCCCTGCCTCGGATTGGTTCACATAGTTACCAAAGCACAACATCAATAACCTAGACCAATTAGTGGATGCGTTCCTTGAACACTTTGCCTTCAGCACCAAGAAGAAGGTGTCACTGAGTGATCTGGCCAGCCTCAGGCAATATGAGGAAGATACAATGGTGGCTTACGGGAATCGATGGAGGGCTCTGCTTTCTAAGCTACCTTACCTTCCCCTTATGTCCGACCTCACACAAATGTTTGCATGAAGTTGCTTGAAATCGATCTCTGGGCTATTGCAATTGTAGCAATATGCCACTTTAGAAGAAGCTCGGCACAAGCCAGAATTATCGAAGAGATCAAAATAGGGGAGGGCGCAATCACCAAACCTAAAAAGAAAGAGTGGAACAAAAACACCAAGACAGGGACTACGCAACAAAAACCTACTGAGGTTAATCAAGTTGCTATAAATGTACCCAAGCCTGTGCAAGAAATACAGCCTCAAAAGGCTAATTATCAGGTAGTGCCTCCTAATTATGAAAGAGAAAATAAAAAACAAGAGCAAAATCAGCAGTGTCACCCTAAGAGACAATTCACCCCTTTTACGGAGTCTAGGGACTCCCTATTTGACCGCTTGTCAACGGAAAATCTAATCACCCTTCCAGAAATCCAAACCATAGATACTAAAGCTCCCAAGCCTAAGGGATATAGAGAGGATTTATATTGTAGGTTCCACAAGCGAAGGGGACATGACCTAAACGCATGTTGGAAATTCAAGGGATTGATACAAGATTTGATTGATAATCAAACATTGGTAGTGGACAACCCCATAGCACCAAATAATCAGTAGATGGGGGTATTCAAAGACCCTTTGCCTACCCACGAGGCACAGGCAAAACCTCTTCAGGTCAATGATGTGTGACAGAATCTTCCCATGCAAGGGTATGTGGGAATGATCAGCATAGTAACCAGGAACAAGAAATACCTAGGAGTTGCCCCTGAGGCATCTACAAAAGAAGTTCCAACAACATCACAACCTCAACAAAACCCTATGCAGTTGCCTCTACCTAGACCCGAGGTCACGATACGGACAAAACTCACGTAGAGTTTGCGGACCACATCGGCTAGGCTTTCCATCTATGAGCTTATACAACAGTCAGTGCCCCATCGGGAAGCTCTCATGGAAATTTTGAAAGCCATCGAGTTACAGCCTCATGAAGCAAATTCCTTCAATAACTTCATAGGACATGTAAAATGATGTACGGAGCCAGTCATTAACTTCAGAGAGGATGAAGTTAAAATAGTATCGAATGACATGGCAGATCCACCCCTGCACGTTATCGTACAGGTCAACGGGATCCCGGACAAGAGAGTGTTGGTAGATACTAGCTCATCTAGTAATATCATTACCACTGTAGCATTAAAACATCTAAAGCTGCCAGCCTCTCATATCATGACTTCCACATACACACTACAAGCATTCAACGATGTGAAATGCTCGACAATCGACACAATTGTTCTACCCGTCCAGGTAGGACAAAAGACGATACCCACATTGTGCCATATTTTGGAAGACGATATGGCATACAACATATTTCTAGGGCGACCATGGATCAGGGACATGAGGTTTGTCCCTTCGATAGTTCACCAGTGTCTAAAGTATGCATTTGAAGGAGAAGTACATGTAGTCCCGATGGACTTAGAACCCTTCAAATATTGCAATGCAGTGCAATTGATGCCGCAATCAACCCTCCCATCGATGCACTTGGATTTCCAGTTAAATCCATATAGATAGTGTTCGATGTCGTGAGCACCACTGGTGACTAATCCATCAAAACCCCAACCAGGTGCATCGTCATCATCTGCTCCTTCACTACCAACGCCACCTTTCATGGCTAAACAAAAGGACAAAGGGAAACAAATCATGGAAGAATCTCAACCCCTAGAAGAGGTGTTGCCAACGATATCAACTATCTCAACAGAAGAGATACCTAACATAGTGGAAGCTAAGGCTCCTAATCCACCCAACATGGAATGGAATCAGGAAGGCCTTCCATTCCCTCCCTCTCAATCGTCAATAATTACTGTTGAAATTGCCAGTACAGGCCTGGGGGAGTATCTAGTACAGAATGTTATAGCAACGCCCATGCTAGAATCAGTGCAAGACATGGGGAGACCTCGCCTTCCCATAGGGACAATTGTTCCTTTAGGTTACCCACCAAACCAGACTAATTTTGTGTATGGGGGCCTTGATCATGGTGTCGAACCATACAAGCAAAAGGACGAGGATGAAGAGATTTTTGTCGAAAATGTCAATTATCTGTCGAACCCAAACTTCGCTCTGAGATTTCTCAGCCAATGTAATTGGCACGGATACAGGTTAGGTAGGTATGAGCAAGGGGTGCGTGTCCTTTGCCATCCAAGATACCAAATGTTGTATGATAATTCAGGAGTAGGGTTCAATCACCCCCTGCCCTTAGACATCTTGGTGGAAAACATGCAAGGCCTAGGAATAGGCGACAAGGGTGGATTGGCATCAGACCCCTATGCCAACCCGAACACAATGTACACATTGGGAGATTATCTCCCATGGTCAAAAACACCCTTGGTAACATCAATAACCCTTCTTCATTGATAGAGAGAGGTAAAAGTTTGGACACTAACTTACAAGGAAAGCATAAACAATGTCCAAAGATATTTTTGAAATTTTTGCCTTTAGAAGTTCCAATTGAACCAGTGCAATGTCAAGAGAATCAAGTCCCCCCACTGAGTTTGGAACAATTGCAGTGGGATCAGATTAATTTACTCGAACAAAATGAGCCTAATATGTCACAGATAGCTGTCGAGGCCAACTAAGGCCTTTGGATCACTAACAATGATTACGAAAATAAAACTGAGATGGAATATCTTAATCATGCACGATGACACAATCACTCTGTAACACATAAAGAACTGATGGCACAACTAGGCATAAGGTTAAGACATGAATGGTACGTAGACCCAGTAGGGTGGGACCAAGTGTTGGACCCGTGGATCCAAGTTTACGATGAGCATCGTCCACCTTGAGACCCTATAATGACATCAATGCCGAAAGAAGACCCTATCTCCCTATCAACACATAGGGCCGATCCATTCATGCCCGTCCCTACAGAACCAGATCCAGAGCATAGGGAGCATCCAAAATGTTCGAGTTTTCACACCCGCGATAATGGAGACCAAATTCATTTCATCCACATGATCTCCATTGATTTGACCGCACCCATCCGCAATTTGACCAACCCCGCACGGTCATTGCATCTAGACATAGATGCCATCTACTGTGATTGCGTCAATTCACCCCTCTCCCCATCAGAGTACTGGCCTTTTAGTAAAATGCCTCATTTTACCCCAGGGACAACTCAAGATATCTTCCAACCTGAAGAGGAACTCGAGGTTCCCAACATAGATTTAAACTCAACTGATGATATTCATTTGATCCCGACTCCACATCAGTTGGAGTATGGATCCCACATGTCAGTCAAGGAGACGACTGACGTAGACATTGGATTAGATCCAATGAACCCACAAATTATCAAGCTGGGGGTAAGCTTATCCCCTAAAGAGCAACCCGACTACATTGCCCTTCTCAAAGAGAAGAAGGAGGTTTTTGCATGGTCATACAGATACATGCCAGGGCTAGATCCGTAGCTAGTCATGCATAATCTAACGCTTGATCTGACAATCAAGCCAGTTAAGAAAAAACTACGTAAGATGCACCCAACAGTGGCCTTGATGGTCAAATATGAATTGCAAAAGCTGTTTGATGCATAGTTTGTCATCAGCATGGATTATCCACCATGGCTATCCAACATGGTGCCCGTCAAAAATCCTGAGGGGAGGATTCGCATATGCACTAATTTTTGAGATCTAAAAAAAGCGAGTCCTAAGGATGATTTCCCCTTGCCCAACATTGACGCATTGGTAGACGCTACAACAAGTCATGAAATGCTATCACTCATGGATGATTTCTTGAGATACAATCAGATTCGTATCAATCCTGAGGATCAACTCAAAATGGCATTCACAATGCCTTAGGGGACATTTTGTTATAAGGTCATGCCTTTTGGCCTTAAAAATGTTGGCACCACCTACCAACGTGCCATGACGTATATCTTCCATGATTACATGCATAAAACTTTGGAAGATTACATGGATGATTTGTTAGCCAAGTCTCTTTTGCGCTCAAATCATCTCGGTGACTTAAGAAAGATCCTCGATCGCCTCATGGAACATAAGGTCAGACTGAACCCCAAAAAGTGCGTATTCGATGTCACATCTGGAAAACTCTTGGGTTTCATAGTTTTGAAATGAGGCATCGAGGTGGACCCAAAGAAAGTCAAGGCAATCCTTGAAATGGCTCCCCCAACTACCATTAAGCAGCTCAGAAGTCTGCAAAGAAAGGTCATGTCAATCAAGTGCTTCATAGTGCAACTATCTGACAAGTGCCAACCCATGAACAAATTATTGCACAAGGGGGTTTCATTTCACTGGGATGATGAGTGCCAGTTAGCCTTTAATGAAATCAAACAATACTTGGCTTCGTCGCTAGTATTGGCACCACCTAGAATAGGAGTTCCATTCTACTTATACATCTTAGCTATTGAGGTGTCATTGGGCGCCATGTTGGCCCATAAGAATGAACTTCACAAAGAACAGGCTACTTACTATCTTAGCCGCACCTTGGTCAGTTATTAACTTTAACTATGCATACATCGAGAAACTCTTCTTAGCAGTAGTATTTGCTACCAAAAAGCTATGCCACTACATGCTGAGCAACACTACGTATGTTGTGTCTAAGGAGAATCCATTGTGATACATGATGAGTCGTACTTATCATAGTGGTCGCACGACAAAATGGATAATGTTGTTGATGAAATTTGACATAGAATTTATTGGACAGAAATCTATCAAAGGACAGGTCATAGCTGATCAACTAGCAGAGGCTTCTCTTGAAGATGATCAGCCTCTAGTCATAGAACTACCCGATGATGGGGTCTTCCATGTCTTAGAATCGCCAGATTCTGATGAGCCTGAGTCACAGGCCGACATAACCTTATTTTTTGACGGTTCTAAGTGTTAGCAAGGTGGTGGCATGGGAATAGTATTCTTCACACCGTAGGGCACTCCAATGCCCCTGTCATTTAAATTAAATTTCCCATGCACCAATAATAATGTAGAGTATGAAGCCTTACTATTAGGTCTTCAGACAACAATTGCCATGAACATCAAACAACTTAACATATTTGGTGATTCATTGTTAATTGTCAATCAAGGCAAAGGGGTATATCAATGCAAATGCCCAGTTCTGCAGGCTTATAAAGCCCTTATGGACAAATTACTGACAAAAATTGAATGGTACGACATCGAGGCACTCCCTCGGTCATCAAATAATTTTGTGGACACAATGGCCTCCTTGGGGTCACTAATCCCGTAAGACCTTTTTGGTGATATGACAACCATTCAAGTCAAAACTTTATCACAATCCATGATGGAGCATGCAATATCTGACTTGACACCAAGAATCCACATGATCTAGATTGAACCATCCTCGGATAAGTTCTCTCGAATCCACAATCGTCTGAAACATGCCAACTGGGGGTCCTTGTTCTCCCCTACTCCCATTAATAGCAACACAACACTGTTCTTACAAGTTCTATCCCGCTTAGCATTTGTTAGGGATGAACTTCAAGAGGGATTGGTTGTTCATACTATCGAGGTTTTCGATCAATAGGACTAGTATTTACCCATTAGAGACTACCTCAAGTTAGGTAATCTCCCACTTGAATTGACGCATGCCACAAAACAAACATTCAAGCAGAAAGCGGCTAAGTATGTCTTGATAGGAGATATTTTGTATCATCGTAGCTATGAAGGGATTCTCCTTCATTGCTTAGACCAACAAGAGTCCACTTGGTCAGTCGCCCAAGCGCACGATGGTACATGTGGTGGCCACTTCAGTGGTATGGCCATCGCAAAGCACATTCTTCACATGGGCTATTATTGGCCATATTTAGAGCGAGATTGTTGTGCATATGTCAAGAAGTGCGTGAAGTGTCAACATCATGCCAATTTGATGCACGTACCTTCCTAGGCCTTGCAGACAGTCTAGTATACTTGGCCATTTTCACAGTGGAGATTCGATCTAATTGGAAAGATCTCCCCTGCATCGTCAGGCCATCACACGTTTATCATAACGACCACAAAGTATTTTACCAAGTGGGTGGAAGCAATTTCGCTTACCTCTATGATAGGACCCCGCATTGTGGAGTTCATTTTGCATAACATCATATGTCATTTTGGTATTCCATCCAAAATAATCTCGGATAATGGGACACCTTTCAAGAATAAATATGTGTGTGCTTTGACCACAAAGTACAAAATTTAGCACAATTTTTCAACCCCTTATTATCCACAGGCAAATGGGCAAGCAGAGGCATCCAACAAAATGCTAGTCACCATTCTTAAAAATATAGTTGCAAACAATCATAAGGACTGGCACATTCAGATCCTGCTTGCCCTATGGGCTTATCGCACCAGCATTCGAACGCCCACTGGGGCAACTCCATTTTCGTTCGTGTATGGCTCTGAGGCAGTAATGCCTCTCGAGTTGGAAATTCCTTCCCTATGTATATCAATGCAGGAGTTCATCGACGATGACACTATGCATCAGGCCAAATTAGACCAACTTATGTTGCTTGATGAACGACGCGTTAATGCTCTCGAGCATTTACGTATTTATCAAGAGCGACTTAAGAAAGCTTACAACATGAAAGTTCACCTGAGGGACTTTCGGGTTGGTGATTTGGTTTTGAAGGAAAACCAAAAGAACTCTAGTTTGTCGACCCACCTAAGGGACAAATTCACAGTAAATTGGTAAAGTCCACTGTCATTAGCTAGCTTATGGTATCCTAGAAAACACCGCAGATTAATCTGACTAAATACGATGAAGGAGTTAGTGGAGCTAATTAGGTGATCCTCAGTACAGGTTCAGTTGAAAGCCCATCTGTCACTGGCGGTATCCTAAAAAATACCACATAAATGAACTCAACTGCACACATAGTGATGTAAAATAGCTTGGTCAAAAACAAGTCCGATTCATACCTTGTTCAAAAGTCTTGTAAAATAAAGTACAGTCTTGGCTAGTTAGTTAAAACAGCTGAATCTCAGAAAAACCTTAGCTACATTTCTAAACCAACTGCGCTACTTTTCATCCTCACATTACCATCAAAAAATACAAAAGACCACATGTATACATGCAAAGTCATTTACCACAGCAATCGCATAAACACAAAGGTAGTGGACATGGCACTTTTAAAGTGGACTTTCGTGACTTTCGGTTTAAAGTGCTATCTGTTTAAAGTGCACTTTTAATTGTTTAATGTCCACTTTTAATGGCAAATTTCATTTGTTTAAAGTCCATTGTCATTAGCTAGCTTATGGTATCCTAGAAAACACCGCAGATTAATCTGACTAAATACGATGGAGTTAGTGGAGCTAATTAGGTGATCCTCGGTATAGGTTCGGTTGAAAGCCCATATGTCACTGGCGGTATCCTAACAAATACCACATAAATGAACTCAACTGCACACACAGGGATGTAAAATAGCTTGGTCAAAAACATGTCCGATTCATACCTTGTTCAAAAGTCTTGTAAAATAAAGTACATTTCTAAAAGTCTTGGCTAGTTAGTTAAAACAGCTGAATCTCAGAAAAACCTTAGCTACATTTCTAAACCAACTGCGCTACTTTTCATCCTCACATTACCATCAAAAAATACAAAAAACCACATGTATACATGCAAATTCATTTACCACAACAATCACATAAATACAAAATCACAAAGTCCTAAACAGTCTATGGTGCCCTAACCAAACAACACAAATTCATTTCATCCATTACATTTTGCATATCACATATATATCAAAAACATTTGCATTTATCATACCATATACATCCATTACCATAAGCATGCATCCATCAACATCAATCATTGTGCATAACATAAAATAATGACCTATACGCAAAGAAAGAAAATCGAAACAACAAAAACAAAAAATATACACAAACAAACAACAATAAACATGGCCAGACAAGAGTGCTCTTGCACTTAACTTCAATGGCAAAAATCCGACCTCCTGTGGAGCATTCCGACCCTTACCTAAGTCATCTCGGGTCAAGCGACTCGTCGCTTTTCTCATGGTGGTCATTCCCTCATTGATTCGTCGCTTGAGGGGGTAGTCACACTTAGTCACCAATCAAAAAACACACACCCAATCAAGGCATTGGCATGCATTTAAAGAATCATTGACAAAGACAATCATGCTCCTGCTTGAGGCAGTAAACAAGCAACAATCACAAATTGATCAAACACGATCAAACGCTTGGCATTCCCGAAGCATGAACTCAAGGTTCCCCCATGGATAAAATGTTGTGCCCTTTGCCTATTCATGACTGATCAATGTCTAAGTTCAAGTCACACCTCACCAAAATAGGTTAATACTTGAAATCAAATTCCTTAGATCGTCAAAAGCAAGGATTCAAGAATGCATCCCCTTTCCATGCTTGGGGCATCACAAGTTTGTTAGGTTACTAAGAAACCCTAATCACTAGTACTTTGGTTATCTATTTTTGCTCAGCACTACGTCACCTACAACGCTTTCCAAAAAGGGGCATCTGTAGACACCAAAACAGCACCAATCCGATTACGTGACAGTGCTTTGGTTATGTCCCGTTTGTTTTCTTCTGGCCGTGATATCACGACATGTTGCGATATCATGACATGTCGTGATATCACGACCGTTCCGCCTTCGGGCCCCTTTCCTTTGTTTATGTCGCCATATCCTGACCGTTCCGCATTTGGGCCCCTTTCCTTTGTTTATGTCGTGATATCGTGACCGTTCCATCTTCGGGCCCCTTTCCTTTGTTTATGTTGTGATATCGCACCATATCATGATATCGCAACATATCGTGATATCACGACCGTTCTGCCTTCGGCCCCCCTTTCCTTTGTTTATGTCACGATATCGCGACATGTCACAATATCGTGACATGTCGTGATATTGCGATCGTTCTGCCTTCGGCCCCCTTTCCTTTGTTTATGTCGCGATATCACGATATGTCACAATATCACGACATGTCCGCCTTCAGGCCCCTTTCCTTTTGTTTATGTCATGATATCACGACCATTCTGCCTTCGGGCCCCAAACTCCTGCCTTTGCACCTGGGTAAACATTAAACAAACGAAGGTGGATTTTAAACCATTGACAACAGACGTTAAACAAATGAAAGTCGCCATTAAAAGTGGACATTAAACAATTAAAAGTGCACTTTAAACCAATGACAGTGGACTTTAAACAAACGAAAGTCACCATTAAAAGTGGACATTAAACAATTAAAAGTGCACTTTAAACCAATGACAACGGACTTTAAACAAACGAAAGTCGCCATTAAAAGTGGACATTAAACAATTAAAAGTGCACTTTAAACCAATGACAGTGGACTTTAAACAAACGAAATTCACCATTAAAAGTGGACATTAAACAATTAAAAGTGCACTTTAAAAGTGACTAGACAAACGAAAGCGGACATTAAAAAAATAAAGGTGGACATTAAAAAAATGGTAGTGGAAGTCAGTCAATTACTGCTCCTTGCTTGCATGCACGCGAGTGGACGACCAGCAAACTGTCACGTAGACCAGCATGGGCAAGCCAGACAGGAAGAATTTCCCCCATCACGTACTAGCATAAACACCAACTGGCATCCCTGCATGCCCATAACAACTACACCCTAGGAATTCTATAAATTGCAAAGTTCTCTCACCAAGAAGAAAGAAAGGAAAAAAGGAAGAAATGTTTGGAGCAGCGAAGCCCTGCCCGTTTATCGCCAGACGCTCTACCTTTGATTCAATTCTATCGCATTCGTGATCTCTTCTGCAAGGGAGGTCATTGGGTGTTTATGGAGAACGTGAATCCGGATCCATGGATCTATCAATTTGTCGACAAAGCTTACCATTCTATTTTTATTTCTTTTGCATAATGACTACGGGATTTTGATTGCAAGCATATCAACATGCAGGTTTTATTTCATTTCACTCTCACGAATGCTTTATTTTAACACAGGTGCTACTAACGCCTTTGTTGTTTCTTTGAACGTAGGAGTAGCAGCAAAGATCAAAGACTCATCAACACCAATGGCGGCAACATTTTGGCCCGTCCATTTTGCATGTGCGCACGTGGAAAGAAGATAATTTTTCACTTTTGTAATGGAAACATGTTAACGCTCCTAGCCCCTAAAAAGGGAGGAGACGTATTTGTAACCGAGGTTAAGAGAATTGAATAAAAAGGGCTGTGCTTTCTTTCCATACCTCTTTTCTTTCATTTTTGAGTCGTATCTTTTCTGTGTTTCGTGCATTTCAAAGGCATAGGATTAAAGTGTTATATTTTGTTTTACATTGCATAGCTATAATTTTCCTTTTATTTTTGAAATCTCGTGTTTTCACACCTTATCACTCCAATTAAATCTAAAAAAATAACGCACTTAATCAATTTACTACAACTAATAAAGAATAATATGAAATGAATTTTCAAGACTTATTTGACAATTTCATTATAAGCAAAGGTAGTAGGATCTGGTCTTATTTTGCTTTCCAAAGTAGATGATAGGTAGTTGATAGATAGTTAAAATTCTGAAATCTAATAAACTCTTAAAGTGCAACTAAACCTAAAAGGAACCTTTCTATTTTTGCACTTTTGAAGAGTATAATTCAATTCTCCTTTTTGCAACTTGAATTCAAATTAATATGCTAAATAAATATAACAAGTAATCCAATTAATAAATCTAGTTGCACCAATAGTTGCATACCTTTTCTTGAAAGCTATTTTACCACTTCTATAGATGATGTAGATCTTTGTGTCTAGGATCACCAAGTTGCTACCTTGTGTAAGATGTTGTAGCTCTCTGTAGGCTACCTTGAATAACTTCATATTTACCAATGCATGGTCTCGAAATTTCTTTCATGAGCCTAGGTTTTTGGTGTCTTGTTATCCTCTTGTAGTCTTCTCCTTTTGCTATAGATTTGAAGAGATCTTCATTTTTGAAGTGGTGTCTTCTTGTTGTGAGAGGTAATCTCTAAATATCTTGGATTTGGTAGGCTTCTTCTATTTGAATATTTCTTCAAGGTTATTGTTTAATTCTAATTCTAAATAGGATATTCTTCTCAATATTTTAAGTGTTTTGAGGTCTTCACTAGATTCTTATTCTGGGATTTGGTACTCTTTCCAAATTCTTCTCCTCTTAGGCTTATTTTCAGATGATCATAATAGTCCCAATTCCTTCATTGTCAAGGTATTCTCCTTGGTAGCAGATTTCTCCAATAAGTTCTTCTTTTATGATTTCTTCAATAAGGTTCTCCAAGTCTTTTATTGGATGCTCATTGAGACCTCTCTAAGGTATTTTATCTTGTAGATTATTATGGTATTCCTTGAGATCTTTTCTTCAATATTCTACTTTTAGAAGTATTGGTGGTGAGATCTTCTTATGGATATTCACTACTGTCACTTCTAGATTCAAGCAGGGCTCTCCTAGTATTTCTTATTCTAAGACTAAAAGTTATTCAATGATATCTTTCCCTGATATATTTTCTTGTAGGTGTTGTATTGATTCTAAAGAAGATACTATTCCTAGTTTTCTTGTATGAAGTATTCTCAGCTCACTGAATATCCTTTCCTTGCAATGAAGTATTAGTACTAAGATATTAATCTCCTTATAAATTACATACTATCTTCTAGAGTCTTCTTCAGGATCAAGGCTATTATGGTCTAATTTTTGTATCAAGGCTCTTGTGGCCTTTTTTAGGATCAAGGCTTCTGTGGCATTTTTCATCAATATTAAGGCTTCTGTGGTCTTTTTTCAAGATAAAGACTTATGTGGCATTTTTATTTTGGATTTAGGCTTCTATGGCATTTTCTTCTTGATCAAGGATTCTATGCCCTTTTTTCTATATTAACGTTTCTATGGCATTTTCTTCTTGGTCGAGGCTTCTATGGCCATTTATTTTGGATAAAGGCTTCTATGGACTCTTTTATTGATCAGAGGATATTATAGCCTTTTCTTCTTGTGTGAAGTTCTTAATTTAGTAATGGATATCTCTTGTCTCTTAACTTCACCACAAATTTTCTCCAAAATTCTTCTTTTGCAATATTCTTTTTTTGGCCAAAAAACTAGCATCTACACTATGAAGATACACTGACCTTCAGGCTACGAAGCTATAGTCTCCTAGCTTTCTATTGTAGGAGGAGTCACAATATTTTGAGTATTAGTTTTTTGCAACAAAAGAAAATTTGGGCAACAGTTAAAAAATTCTAGATATCTTAAATTATCTTTAGTAGTTGATTTGTCAATCTAGTGAATTGAATGCTAAGTCCTAGTCTTCACTAGTTTTTCCTATAACTATGTGGAAAGACTCTAGATCAATGTAATATCAGTATTTTTGAAACTAAGATTTATTTCAATCCTCACTTGTGGCTCTCCCTGTTTCTACCACCTAGACTCTTTTGAGAGTTTTTTATAGTGATTAGTCCAAAGGCACATCAGGTGGATAAAAAAACTCAAGCTCATTGATAATGGTATCTTTCCTATGGCTAGATATATCATAGCTTTGATACCACTATCAGATTTTGATGTTGTATGCAATAGGAGATAACAATCACGAGATGAAAAAATAGTATGAAAGAATGTAAATTTGTGAGATGACCAAAATATGCTATAATAGAAATGATAAAAATGAATACAATGTAGTTGTGGAGGAAATGAACACGTCATGAATAATGCTACTAGACTACATTGCACCCATCTCCAATATGTATGACTTTATCTATGATATATGTGATGCTCTATGATACTCCATGATGTTCTATGATCTACGACAATAATACCATTATATAGGAAGATAGATTCCTTTTGCCAACACTCTATCTAGTTGTGCAAGAGACAACTTACACATTAACACTTGTGCATTTATTACATTGCATGAAGAAAGTATGTAACTTCTCCCTAATGTAATATAATATCTTAAGTATGTACCTTGGTAGGTACATTTACATGACCCAAATAATGTAATATTATCTATTTCTAATAGATGTTTATTCTTTATCATGTGCCTTTCTATCCTTAAATCTATAATTTATTCTTTAGAATAGGTGGATTTCCATATACTAAATGAATAACTATGTGAGTCATTGAGGTCCGACCATCATAAATATCGTCACAATATGCATATAACATACCATCATCAACACACCCCTTTTTTGTTGCTCCCTCAAGCTTCTTGATGTAAACCTAACAAAATTCTATTTTTGTCCTTCCTTATTACACAAATCACATGTTGGATTTGGGCTTATTAGAATTATTTTCATTCTATTTTAGATTCTAATTATTTTAACATTAATATCTTATTCTGGATGAGCCTAATTGATGAAATATTTACCTCTACACCTTTGTATTTGAGCCTAATGATGAAGACTATATTTGAAAATCCCATGAATTGGTGGTAGAGGGTAAGTTAATAAATAGACAAAGCATATCAAACATAATATCAACTATCTCTTATGTATCTAAAATATAGTTGAAGAAAATATTGATTAATTCAATATTTTTCTCCTTGCTACAACCTCTTTTACTTATATAGTCACCTTTAGAATCCCTATAATAGTTTAGGTATCATATTGAATTGACTAGTATATTCACCAATAGTATCGAAAGAGTTAATAGTTAAACTAAAAATATCTACCTCTAATTTGCCAAGCAACTTAGGATTTGTGTTGCACACAAGTATATTTAATCTTATTAATATGAATAAATTTTAAGAATATTTTTTTAACATTTTAAAAATAACTTATAAGAAGTGTAATTGTAAGGCCTTATAAACACAAGTTAAAATGCTAAGTTTTGAGGAAAAAAATCTTGTTATATTTATTTTTGTCATCTCTTATAATTTAAATATGAAATATGATTATGTTTTCTTATAAGAGTAAAAGAGCAAATACTAGCAAAATTTACTATAGGTTAATATAGTAAAAAGTAATCATCCATCTTTGTAGTGCAAGTGGAGAAAGTGAACCTGGTCCTATTGAATGAGAGGTCCACTATTTGAACCTTTGTGATGCAAAGGGGGACACAAAAAATCTCTTGTGGATTCCCTCTATATAGTGGTATATCTAAATATGATGACATTGTGAGTCACCTAAGAGTGGCTGTAGAGGTTTTTTTAACCTAAAAGTTTGTATATCTTTGTAGTGCAAGTGGAGAAGGTAAGCTTGGCATTGTTGAATGGGAGTTTCATGGCTCAAAACTCTATGATGTGAAGGAGAACAAAAAAATCTCTTGTGGCTTCCCTCTACATGGTGGGATACCTGAATAAGATAACATTGCTAGCCACGTAAGAGCAACTCTCAAGATTTATTTTCTCTCAAGATTTCTTTCTAACCTAAAAGTTTTGTCCATATTTTTAGCGCAAGTGAAGAAGGTGAGTTTGGACGTATTGAATGATAGGTCCACGGTTTGAACCTATGCGATGTGAAGGGGTTACCAAAAATATCCTATGGTTTTTATCTAGCTAGTGGTATACCTAGATGGAACGGTATTATCAATCACCTACGAGCAACTTGGGGTTTTCTCTCTACCCTAAGAGTTTTACCCCCAAGGGCTAAGTGGATTGATAATTATTTCTCTAGCAAAATACTTACCAAAAACATACCTATGTTCAAACCTTGGGGGCATGCATGCTACAAAGGTAGTAGTTTGACTTGAATCCTTTGAGTGCATACTAGATTGACGATGATAGTACAAATCTTGAGCGACCAGTGGTTTTCCTCATGTTAGGTCATCAACAATGAGGTGTACATTAATAGAATTGATTTTTTATAAATTATTTTCATATTATATGTACAACAAGGTATCCTTTAATAATCACCCAATTCAAAATAATATAAATTTTTATTATATATTATAAATATGATAGTTGTTATTATTAATAATTGATAATTACAAAATGTAATCACTCTAATTACTTAATTATTAGAGCTACCACTTCATATGAAAAGTTTTGTTTAAATTATTTAAATTTATGATGTCTGATCTTACCTTGATTATACATTGCTATTGCTAGATGAAAATAAATAAATATTTTACACATTAAAACAAATTTGAATCCTTATAACAATTAAACTTTGAAAGCTTTTTTAATTAAAGATTTTTATTATAAAAAAAGTTAATATATATGTCAAATATTTTACTAGTCCAATTTTAATTTGAAAATATTAAAATTCGTATATAATATTAAAAATTTAAATTTAATATAAAATCTTTTTAAATTTTTATAAAACTTTAATTTATACCACATAACTCTGTTTAATAAAAATTTATCGAACAGAATGCTATAAATATTTACATATTTCACACAAAAAATATCCCCTCCACTCTAATCTAACCTTAACCTCTTTAACCTCTTTGTAAAAGGTTTCTTAATAATTTACATACCATCTTTAAGAATTTCTTATTAATTGTATACACCTTCTCCAAATACATATACAAAGAGGTTATTCAGATCGTAAAAGAATACATACATATAAAAAACTGATCTGACGGTTTACTAAAATATTAAGCAAAACAAACTGATACATGCATAACGGTTGCATGATGGATTAAGTATATTTACTTAAGTAAGAAATTAGAACACAGAAATTTGTTGTGGCTTTCATATACTAATTCAATTAACTTAATCTAATTACTATTGCAAAAAGACGTCGAGTAAGAATGGAAAGAGAGTAGCAGCAATGAAAATAATTTAGAACCTGGTTTCCAAAAAGTTAGTTATATCATTTTTTGTCTACGATGATGAGAGGTTAAAACAAGTACATCATTTAATATAACTTAAAAGATGTATACGCTAAAAATGTAATCGTAAAATACCTAATTGAGGCGTTGAGACAACCATTGGATCCCTTCACCATATCCCATGTGGCGAACACTGCTGCACATAAACACCCCAATGGGCTTCATACTCTGTTCCGCAAATAAACACCCTAATGGGCCTGATACTCTGTTCTGCAAATGTCAACCCAAACTCGTATTGAAGCTCTTCTTTAGACACTGCATACGGAGCATCAATCTTGTTTCCTAATACCAAGATAGGAACATTCGCGATAGAATCATCTAGCAGTATTGCATCAAGCTCTTTTCTTGATTCTTGAAACCTTTCTCTCCGCAGAATCGACAAGATACACAATAGCATCCACCTGAAAAATAATTTGAAAAAAAGTGTAAGATACATTAGTCACAATCACAAAACTAAAATCAGTTGCAATTTGGGATCGAACCTTATTATAAAATACATATATCATTGTTATTTTGTATTTTTAAAATATATTTTGTATTAATTTTATTGGAGTGTAGAATATAATTGAATTGTAAAAGTATTTGTATAACTAAATAAAATTTATGGTGTATTTCAATTATATGTATAGTAGAAAGGAAGATTTGGATTCATTTTTATCCACTATATTACATCATAACGGATGTGACAATTCACAATGAATTTGAAAAAAAATTGAATTGTACAAAATATTACGTATATGAGACCATATAATAATTTTTTTTGGCACATTTAATACTTCTCTTTAGAATTATATCTTGAACATTTTATTTAGAGTATTCAAGCCTTCACTCTAATATCCATTCAACCAATTCAATTATCCAACCCTTCACTATAAGAGTAATTTAGACAATACAATTAGAAGCAACTTTAGTCTTTTATATCACCCTTATTATATGATGACTATAATAAACCACCTAGTATTATAGGTAGAGAAATATATAAAGCATTTTACTTATAGCTTTAAATTAATTAAACACTATGATGGTATGAAGCTTGCTCTTATTTAGTTGATTTTTTTTACTTTATTTAAAATTTAAATATTTATTTGAATTTATATATATTTTTTCATTTTAATAAAATATTAGCTGAGTAAGTATTTTTAAGTAGAGCTCTAGTCTAATAATAAAATAAGAATAACTCTAACGGGTAGAGAAGGTGGTCCAAATATAGGAGTAAGTGTGAGCATAGCCATGACCCAACATAACTGAGAGCAAGTGCAAGCACAAGCTAGGAGTGATTGCAACTAGAAGTGAGTGCAAGCACGAGCCGAGAGTGAGTATAGCTAGAAGCAAATGCAAGCAAAAATTGGGAGTGAAAGCAATAGAAAGTATGTATGAATATGAGTTGGGAGTGAGTGCAATCAAAAGTAAGTGTGTGTGCAAGCAAGTGTGTGTGCAAGCAGAGAGCGAGTACAACTAAAAGCAAGTGTCAGCACAAGCTAGGAGTAAGGAAGAAGAGTGAATAGAAATGCATAAAGTAGAAAGCAAAGTGTGATCAAGCAACAAGTACCACTTATTGTTCTAGATCTTAGGAAAATTTAAAAGATTTATTTGAAAAAATAAAGGTAATATAGAAAGAAATTATTTTGTAAAAGTTCCTATTAAAAGTATAAATGGCCAAACTAGAAGTTTGAACACCTTGGCTAGCAATAAGAGGAAGAGAGAATCTATAGAACACCCAATCTAGGTAGCATATTCTACACTAGAAGTGATTATCAATAATGGAATGATTGATCAAGATATAATGGTTCTTAAAACCAAAGGGTTAATATGTAAATTTTATGATTATTGGCCAGGATTTTTTGAGATTTAAAATTATATTAAGTGGAAGTGGGGATTGAATTCAAATTACTCCATGAATTTTCTTCCAAAAGGATTTTTCCTTATTATTTTTTTTAGTTCAAAAATAAGGGATAAAATAATGGATGGAGGCTTGTGGTTTAGGGGTAAAAATACATTATATTTGAGATCTTTAAATGAGAATATTTTTGTGGACACATAAACTATTAAAAGGCTTCAAGTATGGATTATAATTTTTGGACTTCCTTATCAATTCATAAATAAGGAGGATTTGAAGAATATTAGTAATACTCTAATTAAGTTCCTGAGGTACCAACTACTAAGGAGAAAAGTTATAGTATATAAACTTGAATATGCATTGCCAAATATATTTCTAAACCTTTACCACAATTGAAAGTATTAAATCTGAATCAAGAGAATGGGATCAACAAGTGTATTATAAAAATATTGCATTTTGATGTCACAAATATCATGAAATTAGGTATATGGCAAGAAACTACAAGTGGAAATGGAGAAAGAGATCGATTTTTTTGGCATGAGGGTTGCTTAAATTTGAAACAAGGAGATCACGGATAAGCTAGGTCTACTCAAGGATTTTCTACTCCTAATAAAGTGGCTAGAAATATCTCTTTACATCGTCAGATGGAAAAGGCCATTATAGTTCACTTGAATAAACCATTAGAAGAAAAAAATGATATGTAGGATGAGAAAGTACAATGTGCAAGTTTAAATATAGAAGAAGCAAAAAGTGTGAAGAAAGACGAGAAGATGAATTTTAAAACAAATGAGGTAAAGGAGATCAAGCTTAATCTCAGTAAATCACCTTTATTATCTCCAAATAACTTAAAATTTTCTCCTTACAATAAAAATGAAAGTAGTACGAAGTGTATTCCTTGCACTTTAGGATTTCAAGAGCACTATATGTAAGAAAATTTAGGGTTTTCAGGAAAACATAAGAAAGAAATGACTATGGAGGATCATCTATGCAGTTTAGATTTTCTAGGGTGACATAAAGAAAAAATGATATGAGGCTATTACTTGTACTTTCGATTCTTTAGGGAAACATAAATATTTATTAGATAATTATCATTTTGAACAATATAAAAAATAGAAGATATTTATGAAGATGAGGGTGTTAGAAAAAATGGATAAAGGAGAGGAAGACCATCAAAGTGGGAACAAAGAGAAAAATCAACTCAAAAGGATATTGAGTTGGGAAGCCAAATAAAATATCATAGGTGTCAACAAGAAGTGAGGCTAAGATGACTAATAAAAATAAAAAGTATTGATGATAAAAACAATATCATGGAATATTAGGGGTATGAATAGAACCCTAAAAAAATAGTTATAAAGGAATTAATAGGTTATTTAAGCGCTGAGTTTATTTTAATACAAGAAATAAATTTAAGTAGTGAGGAATGTGAAAGAAAAATAGTTACTTTCTTATTATCTTAATGTATTCAAAAAGGGGGAGTTATATTGGTTTAAAAAATATATAGAGAAATGGCTCTAGGAAGGAGATAGAAATACAAAAGAATTTATGATACAAAAAAAAACATTTTGTTTTTTTGTCATATCAAAATTATTATAACTCCATATGGAAGAAATCTTAAGATGAAGAAGATATAAGAAAGGAAGAAATTACTTATTTCAAAAATATATTGTGATATTCTATGTAAGATAAGGGGATGCAAGAATTTTTTTTTATAAAATATTCCATCAATTATCACATAGGAAAATTATGAAATCTTGATGAAGAAGATATCTGTGGAGGAGCTCCATGAAGTAGTTTTATCTATCCATACTAACAAGGCACTTAGCCCCAATATATTTTCTACAATATTCTTTTAAAAATATTGGGATTTATTGAAGAGTGATATGTTAGACGTGGTTGAAGAGGCCCGAAAAAGGAAGGCTATAATAAGTGAGATTAACGGTAATTTTATTATCTTGGTTCCTAAGAAAGAAAACAAAAAATATTTTTATAATTTTCATCTAATAAGCCTCTATAATATGATTTACAAGATCATTTAAAAATTATGGCAAATAGGTTGAAGGTGAAAAAAACAAGCTTATACTGAGAGGAGGGATGAACAATATAAGACCACTTTTTACTTTTCTTTACTCAAACTAGATTATCCAAAATATCAATGCAATGTCAATAGCAGTAATAAAAGTAATGCATAAATCACCAAACACAATAAAGACACCAATTTAATGTAGTTCACCCAATGTGGGCTACTCCACGAAGAAAATATTTCACTAGAATTTTCTCAACAAATATCTTGGGAATCCTTCCCTATTACAATGTTTATGGACCGTTGTCCAAAGGAGACACCAATATCCTAATCAAGTTTGTGGATGCCTATCCATAGGAGACACCAATCCCCTCATCTAGTTCAATAAACTCTATCCATAGGAGAACTCTTTCTCCTCTACTCTAGCTCATGATTCTTTAGAAGACTACTGCCTCCACTACTCTGGATTGTGGATATCTATCCCACTAAACATAGTTATTTAGTCTACAAAAAATATTCTTAATATTTGTATCAAATTTACACTAAATACAGTCCTTTGGTCTAGCACAAATCTGCTCAAACTCTATCTCAAATTTGCACTAAACACAGTCCTTCAGTGTAGCACAAATCTACTCAATATTTATCTTAAATATGCACTAAACATAGTTCTTTGATATAACACAAATATACTCAATATCTATCTCAAATATGCATTAAACATAGTCCTTTGGTCTAGGACAAATCTGCTCAATATCTATCTCAAATATGCACTAAACACAAACCTTCAGTCTAGCACAAAATGTTCAATCTATGTCTCAAATCTGCACTAAACACATTCTTTCAATCTAGCACAAATCCACTCAATATTTTTCTCAAATCTACACTAAACACAGTACTTCAATCTAGCACAAATATGCTCAATCTCTATCTCAAATCTGCAGTAAACACAATCCTTTGGTCTATTACAAATCTGCTCAATGTTTGTCTCAAATCTGCACTAAATGTAATCCTTAATTCCACTCTAGGACTTACAGAAATAAACTCACAAGATTTCAAAAAAGTTTATTCAACTCAACTAAATCTATCACATAAAAATTCTTCAATCACACAAGCCAGCTTCACATAGAATATTGTTTAATGTTATAAAAATATATAGAGAATGGTTAGAGACTCAATATGTTTCACACTCACAACAATGCTCAATCAATTTCAAACTCTTTTTTTTGTGTGTAGACTTGGAATATTTCTGAGAAAAATTGAGGTCTCCTATGGATAGAGGTCCATGAATTTGAGCATAGGAAATTGATATCTCTTTTGGGTTGGTGCTCATAAACATTGTAATAGGGAATTGGTTCCCAAGAGATTTGTTCAGAAAATATATAAGAATTATTTTCTTCATAGATGTAGCACACATTGGGTGAACCGAATTAAATCTATGTCTTTCATATGTATGATGATTTGTGCATTATTTCATTTACTGTATTGATATTATTGCTATTATAATTTGGAAAGAAAAGTAAAATTTTGATCTTATATTGTTCACTCCCCTCTTAGTATAAGCTTGTGTTCTTTAGTCCCACCATCATAACTATCCTCACACTATGCATATAAGAGAGCATCATCAACACACCAATTTTTTGTTGCTCCCACAAGCTTCTTGATGTAAACTTGACAAAATTCTATTTTTGTCCTTCCTTCTTAAAAAACTCACATGTTGGCTTTCTAAAGGGATTCTTAGAATTATTTTCATTATATTTTAGCTTCTAATCATTTTGAACATTAATAAGTTATTATGTATGATCCTAATTGATGAATGATTTACCTCTACACCTTTGTATTTGAGCCTAGTGATGAAGAATATATTTCAAAATTCCATGAATTAGTGGTAGAGGATAAGTTAAAAAATAGACACAAAGCATATCAAACATAATAGTAACTATCTATTATGTCTCTAAAATATTTTTGAAGATAATATCGATCAATTCAATATTTTTCTCCTTGTCTACAACCTCCTTTACTTCTCTTGTCACCTTTATAATCCCTCTAATAGTTTGGAAATCATATTGAATTGACTAATATATTCACCAATAGTGTCAAAAGAGTCAATAGTCAAAGTAAAAATCTCTACTGCCAATTTGCCAAGCAACATAGGATTTTTGGTGCCACAAGTATCATAAATCTTGTTAAGATGAATAAATTTTAAGAATATTTTTTTAAAATTTTAAAAATAACTTAAAAGAAGTGTAATTGTAAGGCCTTATAAACACAAGTTAAAATGCTATGTTTTGAGGGAAAAAAAATCTTGTTACATGTATTTTTGTAATCTCTTATCATTTAAATATGAAACATGATTATGTTTTCTTATAAGAGTAAAAAATTAAATACTAGAAAGATTTACTATATATTAATATAGTAAAAACTAATCATCTACCTTTGTAGTGCAAGTGGAGAAGGCGAGCCTTGCCCTTTTCAACTACGACAGGTTCACTGTTTGAACCTCTGTGATGCAAATGGGGACACAAAAAATCTCTTCTGGCTTCCCTATATATAGTGGTATACCCAAATAGGATGACATTTTTTGCCACCTAAGAGTGGCTCTTGAGTTTTTTTAACCTAAAAGTTTGTATATCTTTGTAGTGTGATGCACCTTGTCGGAGCCATAACTTGTGAATCATATGCCCGTTTGCCTTGAAATTTAACAAGTGGTTCTGCATGCGTGTTCTATTGTCTCACCTTCAAAAAATATTTGATTCACCTAACCCTCCAAAAATCATGTTTTCAAGACCTAACTTCAACATCTATTGTCCTAAAATTAGCTTTTATAATAGGTTCCCGAGTTTTTTGGATGTTAGAATCTTATTATCTTTTGTTATACCTTAAGTTGAGGCTTAATATTTTAAATTAAGGTTCATTATTGTAAGAGGTATGTGTGCACAAAAAGTGTGACTCATTTCTATTTTTAGTATTTTTTAGAAAAAAGATTTATTTTTAGTAGTTAAAAAAAAAAAAATGTTTTAGGGTTTCTTTGGTTTTCGGTTGCTATATGATGGATTGTAATATTTTGAAGAAGAGGTGTGAATTCAAGAATGAGAAGAATATCAATTTGTAGGTTTCTTCCATTATATTACATTTGTGTTATGTGATTGGAGTCCATTTTGTTGGTCTTTTGTAGCTGAGTTTACACCATTTGGTATCAGAGCGGGTGTGATCTCGCTAGTGAAGTGAAGATGCCGCCTAGAATTTATACCCAGATGAATAGTCAAATTGAGGATCTGAATGTAAAAATAGCACGACTAACTGGTGTGATGATCGCATGGGAGAGAGACATCCCAAGGTGCATGCATATCAAGGATCCAATGATGAAAATGTACCTGAGGAACGTGGATCTGAGGTCCAAACAGAAGGAGAACCAAGGGGTCCAAAGGAAGAAAGGCACAATTTTGAAAATCAGCTGATACGAGCTCTAGAGGGGCTTAAGGGGAATCGATATGGGATGAATATTGAGTTTCCTAAGTATCTTTGGTGGTTTGAAACCAGAGGAGTTGATCGATTGGATCAATAGCCTAGAAAAATATTTTGAATGGAGTAATCTTGTTGAAGAGAAGAAGGTTAAGCTCTCATGCACAAATTTGAAGGGACATGCATTGATTTGGTGGTATCATTTATATACTACATGTTAGAGGAATGGAAAAGAAAATATAAGGAATTGGATAAAGATGAAGAAGAAGTTACAAGAAAAATTTATGCCTGTAGACTACTCCCAAACCCTATTTCATAGATTTTAGAATCTTCGACAGAAGTATCAAATCATTGAGGACTATAATAATGAATTCTACAAGCTATCCATTCGAGTGGAGTACATGATACAGAGGACCAAAGGGCTTCCAGGTATGTAAATGGCCTAAGTTTTGTTGTTTAAGATGAGATGAGCATGCATCGCACTCTTACAGTGAAGGATGCATATTAAATGGCCCTCAAGGTAGAGGAGAAATTAAAAAGGGTTAATAGAAGAGGAAATAAGGGATTCACACCATATTCAGTTCGGGGTCGAAGTGGATCTAATTTTCTCAAGGGAGAATCCTCAATACCTACTAAAGAAGAATATGGGAAGAATCTGAGAGGAAGAGGATACAAACAAGGTAGAGGTTATGGTGGTGGACAAAATGGAAATTATCCAAGAAGATCGTATACCTGTTATGGATGTGGTGAGGAGGGGCACAAAGCATTTGAGTGTCCCCAATGTGATGTCAAAGAAAGGGATTAAGTAGGACAAGGAAGGATCAATCTAGTTGAGATGGAAGAGCAGGATGAGGATGAAGTTATTGCTAACATGGGGGAAGTACTTATGATAAGGAGGACGTTGATTGTTCCTAAGAAAGAGAAGATGCAGAGCAAAGCGAAGGGGCAGACCATAGATGGTGATGATTTTGGGCTATGAATGAACATCTTTCAAACAAGGTCTACATCAAGAGGGAAGGTATGTAACATTTTCATTGGTGGTGGTAGCTGTGAGAATATGGTGTCAAATGTCATGGTTGATAAAATGAACCTAGAATGCAAAAAACATCCTTATCTGTATCGCATCTCATGGGTTAATAATGGGAATGAGGTAATAGTATATCAGAGGTGTTTAATTAAATTTTCAATTGGGAGCAATTACAAGGATGAAGTGTGGTGTGATGTGATCCCTATGGATGCTTGTCACATTCTATTGGGAAGACCTTAGTAGTACGATAGGGATACTAACCATAATGGGAGAAACATTACTTACACATTTTGGAAGGATGGTGTAAAGGTAGTTCTTGTACCTCTAAAGGAGTATGGGCCGAGTGACAGCTTGTTGATGATGAAGGAGTTTCTTGCAAAGATCAAGAATGCTAGCTTATGTTATGCCTTAATAGCTAGGAAGATAGAAACAAAGGATGTGGTTATGTCTATAGTAGGAGCTAAGTTGCTAAGTGAATATAAAGATGTCACACCAGAGGAGTTACCTGATGGGTTGCCACCAAAGAGGGATATCCAACATCACATGGATTTGATTCTAGGATCAACTCTCCCAAATAAGGCAGCTTATCAGTTGAACCCAACACAGAATGCAGAGTTGATTAGGAAAGTGATAAAGTTGATAAATAAGAGATTAGTTAGGGAAAGTATGACTCCATGTGTGACTCCAGCATTTTTGACCCCAAAGAAATATGGTGACTGGTGGATGTGTGTGGATAGTAGAGCCATATACAATATCATAATAAAATATCAGTATCCTATGTCGAGAGTGGATGACATGATGGATGGATTGGCTGGAGCTAAATACTTTAGTAAAATTGATCTGCAGAGTGGCTACTACCAGATCAGAATTAGAGAAGGAGATGAATGGAAGATAACTTTTAAGACAAAATATGGGTTGTACAAGTGGATGGTGATGCCATTTGGGTTGTCTAATGCACCCAGTACATTTATGTGATTGATGAAAAGAGTACTATGGGAATATAATGGTAAGTTTATGGTTGTGAATTTTGATGATATTTTAATTTATAGTAAAAGTGAATAGGAGAATTTGTTACACCTAAAATTAGTGTTAGACATGCTCAAGAAGGAGAAATTGTATGTCAACCTGAAGAATGTAGATTTCTTCAAGATAGTTTAGTGTTTTTGGGATTTGTAATATCGAGAGATGACATGAGGATGGATGATAATAAAATGAAGGTGATTCTGTAATGGCATCTTCCATGATCTATAACAGAAGTAAGGAGATTTCATGGACTAGCTACCTTTTACAAGAAGTTCATAAGGAACTTTAGTAGTATAGCTATCCCTATAACTAAGTGCACGAAGGGGAAAGAGTTTGTATGGACTACGACAACAATAGATAGTTTTGAACTCTTGAATAAGAAGGTGTCGGTAAGGTGTTTGAGGTTGATTTTGAATCCTCATTTTTTAGAATTGGTGGTGTCTTAAGTCAAGAGGGCCGACCTGTAGCATTTTTTAGTGAGAATCTAAATGATGCAAGAAAGAATTATTCTACATATGATGTGGAATTTTATGCAATTATGCAAGCATTGCAACATTGGAGACACTACTTACTCTCAAAGGAGTTTGTGTTGTTTACTAATCATGAAGCATTGATGTATGTCAACTCTAAAAACAAATTAAATAGTAGGTATGCCAAATGGGTTTCATTTTTGCAATAGTATACATTTGTCCTTAAGCAGAAGTTGGGTAAAAAAAATAAATTTATTGATGCATTGAGAAGGAGAGTCATGTTGTTGACCACTATGGATAATGAAGTGGTAGGATTTGATGGGATCAAAGATCTGTATGAATCTGATCGAGATTTTAGGATATTGTGTAACAGTGTAAGTGTGGTAGAGGGTGAGTCCCATACTATTTTTGAAGAGTATTTTTTACATAATGGTTAATTGTTTAAGGGTAATCGATTATGCATTCCCAATGGCTTTATGAGAGAGAACGTCTTGAGATAATTACATAGTGGGGGTTTGGCTGGTCATTTTGGAGTAGCCAAAACTACCACTCTTGTAGAGGAGAAGTACTATTGGTCAAAAATAAAGAGAGACATAATCAAGTTTATATTTATATGTAGAGTATGTCAAATAGCTAAGGTATTTATCCATTTACGATGCATATTTGGATAAAAACCAAAATAATGGGATTTAGCCTTGTCGTAAGCCGAATTTGCATACAATATTTCAATGAATAGGTCGATAGGTAAATCTCCTTTTCAAATTATTTATGGTCAAAATCATAGAGGTTTATTATATTTGGTTGAGTTACCAATTGGGAAACAAGATAGTGATGATGCAGAAGCATTTGCTGAGCATATCCAGAAAGTGCAAGAGTCCATGGAAAAATTGCAGAGTAGTAATGCTCACTACAAAGAGTCTATTGATGCACTTAGAAGGGTGAAAGTGTTTGAAGAGGGTGATATGGTCATGGTTCATCTTAGGAAAAAAATATTTCCTAAGGGGACGTATAACAAACTAAAACTTAAGAAAATTGGGCCATGCAGGATTTTGAAGAAGATCAATGATAATGCCTATAAAGTGGAGCTGCTTGATGAATTTGATATTTCTCCCATTTTTATTTTTTCTGATTTATTTTAGTATCTTGGTACTGCTGAGGATGGTGAATTACACGATACAGTAAATTGGGCATGACATATGCCTAAGAAGAAAAAATACAAAGTTGCATAGGTTCTCGATAAGAAGGTGATCACCACTAGACATGGGAGCTACAATAGATTCTTGGTTCAGTGGGAAGGATTACCACAGTCAGATAAAACTTGGGTTTTAGATTCAAAGCTAAAGGAAATTGATAACCAGAAGCTACAGGATTTCAATTCAACTGAACTCACAGGAGCTGAGTTATTTTTCACCATAGGAGAATGATGCACCTTGCTAGAGCCATAACTTGTGAACCGTACGTCCGTTTGCCTTAAAATTTAATAGGTGGTTCCACGTGCATTTTCTGCATGAGGCTAATCTCTTATTTACCTCACCCTCCAAAAATCATGTTTTCAAGACCTAACTCCGACATCTAGTGTCCCAAAATTAGCTTTTAGAATAGGTTTCCGGGTTTTTTGGGTTTTTTGGATGTTAGAATCTTGTCTTTTGTTATACCTTAATTTGAGGCCTAATATTTTAAATTAATGTTTTTTATTGTAAGAGGGATGTGTGCACCTAATTTGGATGAAATCCTACTCATTTATATTTTTAATAGTTTTTAGAAAAAAATCTATTTTTAGCAGTTTTTAGAAAAAAGACGTTTTAGCGTTTCTTTAGGGTTTCTTTTATTTTCAATTGCTATATGATGGATTGTAATATTTTTGATAAGGGGTGTGAATTCAAGAATGATTAGAATATCTATTTGTATGTTTCTTCCATTATATTGCATTTGTGTTATGTGATTGGAGTCCATTTTGTTGGTCACTTGTAGTTGAGTTTACACCATAGTGCAAGTGGAGAAGGTAATCTTGGGCCTCATTGAATGGGAGTTCCATGGTTCAAACCTCTATGATGCGAAGGATATCACAATAAAATCTCTTGTGAGTTTTTTCTACATAGTGGTATACCCTCATAAGATAACATTGCTCGCCATCTAAGAGCAGCTCTCAAGGATTCTTTCTAACCTAAAAGTTTTGTTCACCTTTGTAGCACAAGTAAATAAGGTGAGTCTGGAACGATTGAAAAAGAGGCCCATGGTTTGAACTTGTGCGATGTGAAGGGGGACACAAAAAAATCTCCTATGGATTTCATTTAGATAATGGTATACCTGGATGGGACGATATTATCGATCACCTAAGTGCGACATGAAGGTTTTCTCTCTACCCTAAGAGTTTTACCCCTAAGAGCTAGGTGGATTGGTAATTGTTTATCTAGCTAGAAACTTACCAATAAGAGACCTAGGTTCAAACCTTAGAAGTATACATGTTGCAAAGTTAGTAGTCTAATTTAAATCCTTTGACTACATACTAGACCGATGATGACATTCAAATCATGAGTGACCAGTGGTTCTCCTCATGTCGGGTCATCAAAAACAAGGTGGTATAGGCTTTTTGGGAGTAGCCCCTATGGTTTGAACCCTACACACACACACACACACACACTCTATATATATATATATATATATATATATATATATATATAGAAACACACACACACACACTATATATATATAATTGACTATGCACCTAAGGAATAGATGATAAAGAATAAATAGTTTAAAAAAGATATAAATAATTTGACATAGAAAATTGGTAGATGACAATGTTCCATAAAAACAATGCACATAAACTACCAACCATCACTCGAATGATATTAAATTTTATTTAGTAGATTAAAAATTGATTTTATATAAATTATTTTCATATTATAAGTATAACAAGTTATCCTTTAATAATAACCCAATTTAAATAATATAAATTTTTATTTAATAAATTAAAAATTAACTTTATATAAAATATTTTATATTATAAATATGATAGCGGTAATTAATAATCACTCATAATTAGAGCTAGCAATTCATATGAATTTGAATTTGAATTTGTATTAATGTCCATCGATGACCAAAAGAGGTCAATAAGACTGTAAAATAAGACATATACAAAGAAACGAGAGTGCCTAATGTGGATCTAAAGAAAATAAAGTACGAAAAATAGTAAATAATATGACATATGATATATAAGATCTGTGGATCAAGGACTACGCTGAAATAAAACACGCATTAGATGGTTTATTATTCAGCAGACATTAAATAGAGTTTACAATGGCTGAAAATAGCACCGGCTGGCGGAACTGTTACGAAGTTGTAACAGTGCAACTGCAGAATGCTAAATAATGAAATACAGCTATAACAGTACACTAACATCCCCCTTTATTACATTATTTGGGTAATGTAATAACTAATAGCTATACTAGACTACTAACATCCCCTTACATCATTTTGCAATACAAAGTGAGCTGCGAAACAATTCAAATTTGACACGTCCAAGTGCCTTAGTGAAAATGTCCGCAACTTGAGCATCTGTGGGAATGTCTTTGAAGCTGAATTCGGTGCTTTGGAACTTCCTCTCGAATGAAATGACATTGTGTGTCAATGTGCTTTTTTTTTTCATGATGGACTGGATTCTTGACGAGGTTCAGAACACCCTGATTGTCACAAAACAAGTGTATTGGATATTTTGATGGATGGCCCATACTTGTCAAATGCGATGTAACCATATCACTTCGCACACAGCTTCACGTGCGGCGTGATATTCTGCCTCTGTTGAAGAAATAGCAACCACCTGTTGCTTCTTGCTGTGCCAAGAGACAGGACCAGATCCCAGATGAAAAATGTATCCAGAAGTTGACTTGCGATCAACAAATGATCCGGCATAGTCAGATTCCGTGTATCCTTGCAAGAAGAATTTGTTGTTCCTCTTGTATTCTAGGCCATATTCCATAGTACCACGGACATAGTGAAGAACACGTTTTTCTGCTTTCCAATGAGTGGTCTTAGGCTCCTGCATGAACCTCGAAAGATAGTTGACAGCAAAAACGATATCTGGCCTAGTATTGGTCAGATATATGAGACTCCCAATCAGCTGTCGATAGAGAGTACCATCTACCTGAGGTGAGTCATCATATCGTGATAACTGAAGTCCATTCTCCATAGGAGTTGCCATTGGCTTGCGATCAGTCATGCGATATTTATCCAGCAATGTCTTGGCATACTTTTTCTGGGACACTTTGATGGAGTGCTCCTTCGGCTGAATTCCGGACCAAGACGGTAATGGAGAAGTCCGAGATCTTTCATCTCAAAAGATTTGCACAAGTTTCTTTTGACGATAGAAGATCATATCTTCGAACTCCCTGTAATGAGCAGATCATCCACATAGAGTACAAGCAACACTATCTCAGAACCCTGTTTCTTGAAATAGAGGTTTGCATCTGACGGACATCTCTTAAATCCATGCTGCATTAGGTGATTGTCCATTTTTATATACCAAGCTCGAGGAGCTTGTTTCAGACCATACAAGGATTTGACCAATTTGCAAACTTTCTGCTGTTGGCATTCCACTTCAAATCATTCAGGCTGAGTCATATAGACTTCTTCTTGGATATCACCATTAAGAAAGGCACTTTTGACATCCATTTGGTGAAATTTCCACCCATATTGTGCTGCCATAGCACACATAACCCGAATTGTGGTCATCCGAGCAGTAGGTGCAAAAGTTTCTTCATAGTCGATGCCTTCCTTTTGAGCATAGCCCTTTGCAACAAGTCGGGCCTTATGCTTATCAATTGTTCCATCTAGCTTGTACTTGACTTTGTATACCCATTTGCAGCCAATAGGTTTCTTTCCATGCGGTAGATCAACAAGCTTCCAAGTTTTATTCTTCATCAGAGACTCATACTCTGTATCCATAGCGGCCTTCCATTGAGGCTCATTGAGAGCATCTTGCACTGATGCAGGTTCAAGACTATCTATGGTAGACATGAATGCCCTGTCATCATCAATATCCATATCCTCTACTTCTGCACTTGGAGTCACAGAAAGTTCCTCAAAAGATTGACAAAGATCATCAACCTCACCAGTTTCTCCGCTTCTCTTTCCTTTTGAGCCATACTCCGTGTACGAGGTCTATCCAAATTCAAATTGGGAGGAGTGGATAAATTTGCATCTCTAATTGTATTTGTACACCATTTAGGATTCTTCTTCGGTGGTGGTGAAGAAGATGTAGAAGGACCTCCTGTCTGTGTTGACGAAGGAATCTCCTCTTCCTTAGGTTCCACAATATCTTGGTGTACATTAGATGTGCTCTGTGATGTGAAAGCTTCATCAAAGACAACATCTCTGCTGATATGAATTTTCTTGGTCAAAGGATCTATCAACCGATATCCTTTAGAGTGCTCAGAATATCCAAGAAAAATACATCTCAGTGTTTTCTCATCTAGTTTCTTCCTTTTCTCTTTCGGTATGTGCATGAAAGCTTGACATCCAAAAATACGTAGATGAGATATGGAGGGTTTTCGACCACTCCATGCTTCTTGTGGAGTCATTCCTTTTAGGGCCTTTGTGGGTGCCCTATTCAACAGATACACTGCAGTGGTGACAGCTTCTGCCCAATATTGTTGCCCAAGAGTGGCTCCTGTGAGCATACAATGAACCATTTCCATGATAGAACGGTTCCTTCTCTCAGCAACTCCATTTTGATGAGGAGTATAGGCAGTTGTTAACTGTCTCTTGATCCCATGCTTATCTAGGAATGCAAAAAATTCATTAGAGGTAAACTCTCCCCCTCGATCTGAGCGGAGGGTTTTGATAGAAGCTCCTGACTCCTTCTCAACGGATTTCTTGAACTGCTGGAAGAATGCGAAAGCTTCAGATTTCAGTTTGAGAAAGAAAACCCACATCTTTCGTGAGTAGTCATCTACGAATAATTGAAAGTACCTCTTCCCTCCAACACTGTTGGGTGTGAAAGGACCGCATAAATCGGTGTGAATTAGCTCTAGAGTTTTTCGTGCTCTTGTAGAGCTCTTCTCAAATGGTACTCTATGTTGCTTTCCGCAAGCGGTCGAGCACAACGGCAATGTGGCGAGAAAGGGAAGGAAGACCCTTTACCATCTCATACTTGCTGAGCTCAAGTAAGTAGCCAGAACTAAGATGCCCATATCTCTTATGCCATAGGGAAGTTGCCTCCTTGGTAGAGACAGTCATGGCAACATGTGGAGTAGAGATAGCATCTAGTGCAAATAAGCCATGCTTATATGAAGCTGTTGCAATCTGCTTACCCTTCCTGGTAATTGTACAACACTTCTTTCCATTCTCAACACGAAAGTTGACAACCATATTTTTGTCCAGGATTTGTGTCACTGACAACAAATTGTTGGCCAATCCCGAAACATAGAGGACTTTGTCAATCTGACACTTGCCATCGGGAAGAGTGACCGAAGCCGTACCCTCTCCACAGAAACCTGTAAGTTTTATCATCAGTAATGGTGACAGGTTTGCCCTCCTTGGCCACAAATGATTCAAACCATGATCTGTCGCCAGTCATATGTTTACTAGCTCTAGAATCGACATACCAAATAGGATCCCTCTGTGTGGAATCTGTGGTAGTCATGAGCACCTTGTGTGCCCATTCAAAATCTGAGTCAGATTCTTCAACAACAACATTCACCTGGGGTTGCTTGTTCTTATTTTGTGGTTTGTTTTGGCCTTTCTGCTTGTTCTTATGCCAACACCTGTTGGTGTCATGGTTGTCTTTCTCACAGATCTTGCACCACCTCTTCTTCTATTGAGGTTGTTTGCCTTTTCCTTTCGTATCTTGTTGAAAATTTCCTCCTTTCTAAAATTTGCCTCCTTTTTGCCCATTACCTTTCTTACTAGAACCCTGCCTGTTGGTGTATAGGGCTGTATTGGAAGAATCATCCTTGTGAAGTTGGCGTGCCTCCTGTTGTTGAAGCAGATTGACCAACTCGATGTAGGTAATTTATCGTTGGGACACCTGGATGGAGGTTATCAACATGTCAAATGAAGAAGGTAAAGCTCTCATCACAAGTGAAATGAGAAGCTTTTCGTCCACAGTATCTTCGAGAGAACTCAATTTCTCTTTCAACTCAGAAACTCTGCACAAAAAGAGTTCAACTGTTTCACCCTGCCTCAAACTCAGGTTATGAAGTTGTTGTTGAAGATGAAGAATGGTGGATTCATTCTTCCCCTCATAGATGGTTCTAAGGGCATCCCATGCCTCTTTACCACTTGCTTTGTCAGCTATATGAGGTTGCACTTCATCTGAAACAGCAAACAAAATGAGCACCTTTGCTCTACTGTCTTTCTTGTCAAAAGCAATCTGATCTGCTGAAGGACCTGTGGATCCTGCTATTGGTGAAGGCCTGGTTGCTACTCCAGTAACAATATCCCACAAATCTTCCATTTGGAGAATAGCCTTCATTTTGTGTTTCCATGGTGTATAATTTGGACCTTTCAATAACTGATGCGGATCAGTCATCAACTTTGCAACAACGACCATAGTGAAGGTTCCTTATATCACCAAATTGGTCCCCCTTTCGATATACCTTTTGCTAGGCCAATATACCATACAAAATACCCGCCCTTACGTGAGGGAAACTATAGGTATTTAGAAAGATCAACAAAAATCACCCGCCCTTACGTGAGGGAGACTATAGGTGAAATTTAGAGATCATACGATACGTGGAACATAAGCGGTACTGAAAGGGAATCGCATTGTTGATGGCACCTACCATAGAAGATTCTTCTCATGTGTGGGGCGTAACTTCCCCTAAACACTATGAAGAATACTTCGTCAGGATTTACGCCTAAACACAAGTGCGATAAAGGGTAGTGGATGGAGTAAAAAATGCAAAAATGGCGTACTTATTCCTCCCCGATGATTTATAGAGAACAAGCTCAGACGTCGTTATAGCAGCTATATTAGGCGGCGGATACAGTAGCCAAATCACGACAACTTTACCTGTAAGTGCTGGCCAGAGGTATCGCAAATACCGAACGCTGTAGTGCAATAAAATTGCACAGATGGGTTTTATATTCCGGGGGACTTAGGGAGTGTTTTGATTTTAATTTTTAATGTTATAGTGCAAAAATGAAATATGCAACATACAACAAAAAAAACTGCCCACAAGAATAACCCACAAGGTGTCGGTCACAACCGAAAATGCACCTTTTACAATGCCAAATTGCTATTTTTCGAAAAATTACTCTCTATCCCCCTTTGATTTTTCGAAAAAAAAATCCCCCCTTAAAAGGCTTTCTTTAACAAAGCATTTTTATAATCATTATCAATTTTAAAAATTAAAATAAATAATTTTAATTTATATAGTTTTAAAACTTTAGAAAAAATAAATTAAAATTAAATTTTAATTTATTAAAGTTTAAAAACTATATTAAAAAAAAATTAAAATTAAAAATTTTAATTAAAAATAATAATAATAAAAAAATGACTTTGAAAAAAAGAAATTATACCTTGGGGGAGTCGGCGGGATTCAAACCCCCGACCTGTAGGCTCCCTGAGCCTTACCGCACGGCTCACGACCACGTGAGCCAGCGGGCTGATCCGGAAGAGATCAAGAGCCTCCTCCTTTTTGAACACCTTCTTCCTCCTCCTCCTCTGCTTTCGGCCTGGTTGCTTGGACGCTGCCACTTCAACGACGCGAAGCTCCCTGCACACTGGTTTTTCGAAAAAAAAAAACTCGAATCCGTGCTGCTTTTCCGAAATTCCCCCACTCGCTCTATTTTTCGAAAAAAAAAATCAACAGCTCCCCGGCCTGCTGCGCGGCGACGTTTTTTTTTTTATCTCCGCCCTATTTTTCATGGCCTGCTGCGTGGCCGACCTGCTGCGCGACGACGCCCGCGTCTGTTTCCTGCGCGGCGTTCGTTTCCTGCGCGCAAGAAAGGGGGGGGTTTATACCCCTTTGATTCCCACGCGGTCGGGAATTTAAAATTCCCGCTGCGTCGTGCGGGCGGGGGGGGAGGGTTCCCGTCCCCTCCTTCCCTTCTGCGGTCTGCGCAGATGACGCAGGCAATGACGCGGCTCGCGTCAGCGGCAGAACTGCGTCCTGCCCTCTGCGCAGATGACGCAGTGCACGTCTGTGACAGACAGGACGTCTGTGTCCTGTCTTCTGCTCGTCAACGACAGATAGGACGTCTGCGTCCTGCCCTCTGCGTCGATGACGTAGAAAAATACGTGCGATGGGGTCTGGGCCTTCCCTGCACTGCGTTGGCTGGACGCCTCCTTCCCCGCGCTGCGTTGGTGCGGACGTCTCCTGTCGCGCGCGAAGAGTTCATAGCCAGAAGCGTATATATATATATATATATATATATATATATATATATATATATATATATATATATATATATTTTAATGCCTGCAACGACAGAAAAAAAAATTCTGCCCTCCTCCAGCCTCGGCTTCTCACGCCCCTGGATCTCTGCGTAGCGTAGCTGGCTCTGATGCCATGAAATAAAACACGCATTAGATGGTTTATTATTCAGCAGGCATTAAATAGAGTTTACAATGGCTGAAAATAGCACCGGCTGGCGGAACTGTTACGAAGTTGTAACAGTGCAACTGCAGAATGCTAAATAATGAAATACAACTATAACAAGTACGCTAACATACGCCCAAAACTCAAGGCTGAAGAGAAGTGAGTGATGTAAGAGTAGGATGTCGTTGTAGATTAATATAGTAAAAATTAATCATCCACCTTTGTAGTACAAGTGGAGAAAGTGAGCTTGGTCTTGTTGAATGGGAGGTCCACTGTTTGAACCTCTGTGATGCAAAGGGGACACAAAAAATATCTTGTGGCTTCCCTCAATATAGTGGTATATCCAAATAGGTTTACATTGTCGGTCACCTAAGAGTGTCTCTAGAGTTTTTTTAACCTAAAAGTGTGTATATCTTTGTAGTTCAAGTGGAGAAGGTAAGCATAGCCTCGTTGAATGGGATTTTCATGGTTCAGACCTCTGTGATGTGAAGGAGAACTTGTGGCTTCCATATACTTAGTGGTATACCTAGATAAGATAATATTTCCAGCCACCCAAGAGCAGCTCTAAAGATTTTTTCCTCTCAAGATTTATTTCTAATCTAAAAGTTTTGTCTATCTTTGTAGCGCATGTGGAGAAGGTGAGTCTAGACCCATCGAATGATAGGTCCTCGGTTTGAACTTATGCGATGCGAAGGGGTTATAAAAAATATCCTATGGTTTTCATCTAGCTAGTGGTATACCCAAATGGAAAGGTATTATCGATCACCTAAGAGCAGCTTGAAGGTTTTCTTTCTACCCTAATAATTTTACCCCCAAGGACTAGGTGGATTGGTAATTTTTCGTATAAACAAATATTTACCAAGAAGAGACCTAGGTTCAAACCTTGGGGGCATGCATGTTGTAAAGGTAGTAGTTTGTTTTGAATCCTTTGAGTGCATACTAGATCGATGATGACAATAAAAATCATGAGCGACTAGTGGTTCTCCTCATGTCAGGTGATCAACAACGAGGTGGTATAGGTTTTTTGGGAGTAGCCCCTATGGTTTGAACCCTGCCCTTGGCAGTTACTAAAAATAGTGGGGATGTAACCAACTCCCCTATGTATAAAAAAAATATGGTAAAAACTAAAACAATATTATTTTAATATTCTTATTAAATATTTTTTTCTTATAGAATAAAATTAAGAAAACAAAAAGTTAACATATTAATAATAAAAAATCTTCTCTAATTATTTTTTATTTTACTATTCTTATCGAAATATTTTTATAACATGAAGTTTTTACCGTGAATAAAAACTATAAGACCTTAAATATATATATATATATATATGTGTGTGTGTGTGTGTGTATTTTAAAAAATAACTATGCACCTATATACCTAGGCAATAGATGATAAAATAAATAGTTTAAGAAAGATATAAATAATTATTAGAAAGTCTTTGCTTCCCAACCTATTTTACCTATCCGCCAACGAGCATTGGAGGAATGTTGTTCTATTGTTCCTATCAAACTTAATTTAGACCAACTTGCTTTTTGTGATAGACCTTTATCTCTAGATGATATTTCTTATGCTCCTGTATTAGATGGTTACCCTTGTGGATTTTATAAAGCATTTTAGGATATGCTAGTGACTGATCTTCTTCAGGTATATCATGAGGCAATGAATTATGGATCACTTGGCTCTATCATAAATCAGGGTGATGTTTAGTTTATTTCTAAAATAGGACATCCTGAAGTCATCACCAATTGGTGACCCATTACTCTTCTCAATGTCAGTTATAATATTAGTTCTAAAGCTTTAGCTTTAAAACTCAGGCTTCTTTTACCTTTGATAATTATGTCTAAAAAAATTGGTTTTGTACAGAGTAGATACATTCTTGATAATATTTTGGTAGTTTTGGAATGTATGGAGTGGGTTCCAACTTCTACTCAAGATACTTTATTCATCAAAGTAAACTTCAAAAAAGTACATGACTGAATTGAATGCTATTTTATCACTTCTATGCTTCAAGATTTGGGTTTTTGTCCTTATTTCATTAATTTTTTTTGTATGCTTTTCATTGATGCATCAACTGTTCATACATTGAATAAATATAAGTCTAAAAAAAATCACCTTGGTATGTCAGATTGCCAAGGTTGTCCTCTTCCTCCATCTCTTTTTATTTTGGCTACCGAAGCTTTTGGATATATGCTAGCAAATAAATTTTCTCAATTCTTGATTCGAGGTATCACCCTTACTAATTCCACTCAGTATCTTGTTAATGGTCATTTTGTCGATGATTATTTTTTACTATTAGGGAGGATGAACAATTATTCTCCACTACTATTTAGTGTTTGGATACCTTTTGTCTTGCTTTTGGATCCAATGTTCAATGGATTTGTCACATACCATGATCTTAGATCCAGCCTAGAGAAGTTTTTAAGTTTTTGGGTATCCCTTTTGCTTTTCAAGGCTCTCCTCCTCAGTTATGGCAATATGTTGTGCAAAATGTTGAAAATAAATTATCCTACTGGTCATCTAAGCAATTATCCTTAGCTGGGAAATCTTATATTTGTTCTAAAATTCTTGCTTCTACTTATGTGTATTATTCTTCCTGTTGGGTTCCTTCTAAGGTCTGTTATCAAAAATTAGAAAAACTCTTACGATATTTTCTGTGGACCAAGGATAAGGGTACAAAAGGCTTTCACAGAGTAGCCTGGGAGTTTTGTTGTCTTCCTAAAGCAAGTGGTGGAATAGGGTTATTTGATTGTCAAAAATAAGGGTTCTCTCTTTGTGCCAAGTGGATTATCCGAGCCCTTACATGTGATGCAGCTTGGAAATTTCTTATTAGATATTACTTTTCTTATGGTTTACCTTATGGAAAAAAGGTATGAAAGGAGCTTAGTATTCAAGTTGTTCTTAGTGCTTCTGTTCCTATTCAAATTCTTGGCTCTTTCGTTATTAATAGTATTTGGAAATCCTGGGAGGATTTGAAGCCTTGATTGTGGCTCTGCCTCAAGAGCTGGTACTTCAATATCCACTATTAACGTTTGGTAGTCTCCTGCTATTACCTATCAAGGTTTACCTTTAGCTCAAGTTTAGTGGATTAGAGCTAAGCATTTTTATAAAAAAAGTATTGCTTGTAGGATGGTTGACACCACATGTTCCAATGTGGGATAGGTTGAATGCAAGATGGTATTTAATTTCTACACATACCTGCTAGAAGCAAAGATTTAAAATGGTATGGGCCTCCTATGTTGAACCTAAACAACATTTTTTTGCATGGAGTATTTTGTATCAAAGGTTACCTGTCTGGGTGCGTCTTCTTTATCTTGGGGTGGACAATCCTACTTGCATATTTTGCCATCAACATGAAGACTTTTTGCATATTTTCTGGTATTGTTTGCATGCGTAGCTGGCTTGGGACTAGCTTCTTTCATTTTTTAGACCTTTTATGTTGAGTTCTTTCTCTTGGCCTCATGCTCTTTTGGGATACCATATTGATTTTACTAATAATATAAAAGTAGTATGGAATATTTTTAGAATCAACACTCTTTTTCACTTGTGGAGGACTCACAATCGTGCTATTTTTTTTGCACAATATGTATCCCCTACATTTTCTCTTGCTGACAAATATTCCATTTTTTATGACTGTTGGTTACATATTTTTGTTCAAGTTGAGAAGGTGAATGTTGAGCTTCAACATTTGCAGAATCTGATGGCACATTGGGGCAAAGCTCCTTGCACTGTTAGTCATGTTCCACCTCAATATCCCAGAGACCCTTCCTCTTCTATGGTTCATCTCAAGTAGACCCCTCGACCTCTATATCCTTCTCTATTTTAGGAGCAACACTGGTATTCATCTCCTCCAAATAGGAAGTGGCTCAATTCTTCTAGTAGGAGTTCTTCACGCCATTCTGGTTGGGATGTGGTTTTAAAGCCCTCTACACTTATTAATGGTTGGGATACTCATATTGTAATTATTTAGCCTATTGTTACTGCGTATGTGGATGAGGTAGGCATTGGTGAGCTCACTGCAATTAATGATGATGGTTAGAGTTATGCTGATAGGGAGGATATTGTCCCCCCATAGGCTGGAATGTTTAATCTTGGATTTTGGTTTGCTACTATTGCCTATCATTATGCTATTTTGGGAGTGGTCCTAATCCATGTGGTTCTTTAGTTTTTTTTTTGGTTGGCATGTATTGTTAATTGTTGCTCCTAATCGTATCAGTTAGTGTGAACACTGGGATGTGTTAATTCCACCCACCTTATGGTTTAGCTATTTAATATGATTTGGCTTATCCATTCAAAAAATATATAAATAATTTGACATAAAAAATTGGTAGACATCTATGTTCCATAAAAACAATGCACATAAACTACCAAGCATCACTCCAATGATATTAAATTTTAGTAGTTATATATAAATTATTTTCATATTATAAGTATAACAAGGTATTCTTTAATAATCATCCAATTCAAAATAATATAAAATTTTATTTAATATTATAAATATGACAGCTGTTATTAATAATCATTCATAATTAGAAAAATTAGTCACTCTAATTACTTAATTATTAGAGCTACCACTTCATATGAAAAATTTTGTTTAAATTATTTAAATTTATGATGTGTGATCTTACCTTGATTATATATTGCTATTACTAAATTAAAATAAATAAATATTTTACATATTAAAACAAATTTGAATCCTTATAACAATTAAACATTGAAAGCTTTTTTAAGATAAAGACTTTTTTTATTAAAAATTTTAAAATATATATGTCAAATATTTTTACTAGTCCAATTTTAATTTGGAAATATTAAAATTCATTTATAATATTAAAACTTTGAATTTAATATAAAATATTTTTAAATTTTTATAAAACTTTAATTTATACCACATAACTCTCTTTAATAAAAAAATATCGAACAGAATGCTGTAAATATTTACATATTTCACGTTAAAAATATCCCCTTCACTCTAACCTTAACCTCTTTGTAAAAGATTTCTTAATAATTTATATACCATTTTTAACAATTCCTTATTAATTGTATACATTTTCTCCAACTACACATACAAAGAGGTTATTCAGATGGTAAAAGAATATTACATATAAGAAACTGATCTGACGGTTTCCTAAAACATTAAGCAAAACAAACTGATATTTGCATAACGGTTGCATAATGGATTAAGTATATTTACTTAAATAAGAAATTAGAACACAGAAATTTGTTGTGGCTTTCATATACTAATTCAATTAACTTAATCTAATTACTATTGCAAACAGACGTCGAGTGAGAATGGAAAGAGAGTAGCAGCAATGAAAATAGTTTAGAACCTGGTTTCCAAAAAAGTTAGTTATATTTTTTTTTTTTAGTCTACGATGAGAGGTTAAAACAATTACATCATTTAATATAACTTATAGCCATGTATACGCTAAAAATGTAATCCTAAAATACCTAATTGAGGCGTTGAGACAACCATTGGATCCCTTCACCATATCCCATGTGGCGAACAATGCTGCACATAAACACCCCAATGGGCCTGATACTCTGTTCTGCAAATGTCAACCCAAACTCGTATTGAAGCTCTTCTTTAGACACTGCATACGGATCATCAATCTTGTTTCCTAATACCAAGATAGGAACATTCGAGATAAAATCATCCATCAGTATTGCATCAAGCTCTTTTCTTGATTCTTGAAACCTCTCTCTCTCCGCAGAATCGACAAGATACACAATACAATTAGAAGCAACTTTAGTCTTTTATATCACCCATATTATCTGATGACTATAATAAACCACCTAGCATTATAGGTAGATAAATATATAAAGCATTTTACTTATAGCTTTAAATTAATAAAACACTATGATGGTATGAAGCTTCCTCTTATTTACTTTATTTTTTTTACTTCATTTAAAATTTAAAGATTTATTTGAATGTATATATTTTTTTATTTTAATAAAATATTAGCTGAGTAAGTATTTGGTCCAAATCTAGAAGTGAGTGTGAGCATAGATGTGACCGAGCATAACTAGGAGCAAGTGTGAGCACAAGCAAGGAGCGAATGCAACTAGATGTGAGCGCAAGCACGAGCCGAGATTGAGTATAGCTAGAAGCAAATGCAAGCGCAAGTTTAGAGTGAAAGAAGTCAAAGTAAGTGTGAATATGAGTTGGGAATGAGTGCAATCAAAAGTGAGTGTACGTGCACATTGAGATTGAGTGCAGATAAAAGCAAGTGTGAGAACAAGCTAGGAGTGAGGAAGAAGTATGAATATGAAAGCAAAAAATAAAGTATGATCAAGGAACAAGTACCACTTCTTGTTCTAGATCTTAGGAGAATTTAAAATATTTATTTGAAAAATATAGGTAACATAGAAATAAACTATTTTGTAAAAGTCCTCGTTGAAAGTATGAATGGTCATGTTGGAAGTTTGAATACCCTGGCTAGCATTAAGAGAAATAGAGAATCTATGGAAACCCCAATCTAGGTAGCAGGTTCTACACTAGAAGTGATTATCAAGAATGGAATGATTGATCATGATATAATGGTTCTCAAAACCAAAGGGTTAATATGTAAATTTTATGGATATTGGCCAGGTTTTTTTGACATTCAAAATTAGATTAAGTGGAAGTGGGGATTGAATTCAAATTACTCCATGAATTTTTTTCCAAAAGGATTTTTTCTCATTAATTTCTCTAGTTCAAAAATAAAGGATGAAATAATGGATAGAGACTTGTGGTTTAGGGGTAAAAATACATTATATTTAAGACCTTGAAGTGAGACACATAAACTATTAAGAGGCTTAAAGTATGGATGAGACTTTTTAGACATCCTTATCAATTCATCAATAAGGAGTTTTTGAAGAATATTAGTAATACTCTAAGTGAATTCATCCAGGAGGTACCAACTACTAAGGAGAAAAGGTATACTATATAAAATTGAATATGTATTACCATTGATATTTCTAAACCTTTACCACAATTGACTAGCATTAAATATGAATAAAGAGAATGGGATAAACAAGTGGATTATAAAAATATTGCATTCCGATATCACAAATATCAGGAAATTACATACATGGAAAGAAAATACAAGTGGAAATGGAGAAAGAGATCGATTTTTTTGACATGAGGGTAGCTTCAATTTGAAACAAGGAGATCATATCATGGATAATATAGGTATACTCAAGGATTTTCTACTCCTAATAAAGTGGCTAGAAATATCTCTCTACATCATCACATGTAAAAAGCCATTACAGTTCACTTGAATAAACCATTAGAAGAAAAAAATAATATGTAGGATGAGGAAGTACAATGTGCAAGTTTAAATATAGAAGAAGCTAAAGGTGAGAGGTGATGCAGGAGCATCCGGAGGCAAAGCTGGCAATCTTGCGTCACCCAAAATGTATTTTTTTCTTAAGTACTAAAATTGTCGCGATATCGCGACGCTTTTTGAAGAAGGGCACCAGCGGGCCAAACTGTCGCGATATCGCGACATTTTTTTTGAAAAGCACGGTCGGGACGCCAAACTATCATGAAATCGTGACATTTCTGAAGAAGCGCAGTCGGGACGCCAAACTATCATGAAATCGTGACATTTTTGAAGAAGCGCAGTCGGGACGCCAAACTGTCGCAAAATCGTGACATTTCTAAAGAAGCGCAGTCAGGACGCCAAACTGTCGCAAAATCGTGACATTTCTGAAGAAGCACAGTCGGGATGCACAATGGTCATGAAATCGTGACACTTCCGAAAGCAGGATTTGAAAGCACAGGGACATCTTTGACAAAAAGGTTCTAAGGCACAAGAATGGTCGCGAAATCGTGACACCTTCAAAGGCAAGCTTAAAGGACGTCGCGAAATCGCGACACCTTCAAAGATAAAGTTTAAAAGACGTCACGAAATCGTGACACTTCTGGGAGGCAAGACTTGGAAGCATAAAGACATCGCAACACCTTCGAAGGTAGAGCTCAAAGATGTCATGAAATCGTGACATATCCGGAGGCAAGGTTCCACAATGCAAAGATGTCATGAAATCGTGACACTTTCGAGCCAAGGACGTACGGAATGCAAAGATGTCACGAAATCATGACATATCCGGAGGCAAGGTTCCACAATGCAAAGATGTCGCGAAATCGTGACACTTCCGAGCCAAGACGTACGGAATGCAAAGATGTCACGAAATCATGACATGTCACGGTTTCGTGGCCCAAGGGAGGAAAGCGAGTAAGAAAGGCCTAGACGTCGTGATTTCGTGACGTGTAGCGGAATCACGGCCCCAAGGAGGAGAGAGAAGCCTAACGCCAAAATGTCGCGATATTGCGACCAAAGAGGAGAGAGAAAGTACTGGAGCAAAAACATCGCGATATCGCGACCAGAGCTCTCACGACGTTGACCAGCCGGTGACTGCAGGGACCAGTGCAGAGGGACACATGGCATGAAGTTACAGGTGGCCCGAGAATAGGACACGTGGCATCAACTACAAACGGCCATGGCACATTCTTATGAATGATTGACTTGGCAGTGGATCGACAGGCGGCTGCAGGGCATACCGCCACTACGGGCTATGATGTTTCGATGTAGTTGACAACATTTTCCGGCGTGACAGAGCATTCATGCGGGCGGCATGGGAGTCCTGCATTCAAAATAATGATGGTCCGAAGAGGGTCGGGCGGGGAGAAAAAAAGGCCGCGATACATTGTAAAGGGGGGCTGGGCCATTTATTTTTGAGGAGATAGTTGTGTATTGGAAAGGGACCTCTGTTTGAATGAAGCTTGCTGGAACTTTGCCTGTGCATTGTTAATTTCTGCATTCTTGCTGTGCGTTGTTAATTTTTGCATTCTTGTTGTGTGTTGTGCGTAGCTCTATATAAAGTGGTATCAGAGTGGGTTGGTTCTGAGAGTGCAAACCGATCGTCGAACAGAGATGCAGTTTGCACCAGGACCGTGGTTGTGGGGTTGTGAAGAAGAAGCAAGATGCCTCCGCGAAGAGACCTTGGTGGTATAAGGCACAAACGAGCAAGAAGGGAGGAGGTCGATCTAAGAGCCCTACAGAGGCAATTTGAGGCCCTGCAAGAGGAAATTAGAAGAGGAGTCGAGCCAAGAAGGGAAGAACCCAGCGAAGATGAAGTGTGGGAAGAAGAAGTTCCATCTGATGATGAAGAGGCCTTGGACCCAGCAGAGGCTAGGCTATACAGGGCTATCTCCCAGATTGGGAAGAAGCCAAAATTTGACGTCTCGACTTACTCTGGAAACCTCAACCCTGAGGAATTAATAGACTGGATCAATGACATGGAGTACTTCGAATACGAAGAGATCGCAGATCCAAATCGGATCATATTTGCAAAAACCAAGCTGAAGGGGCATGCTAGCATCCAGTGGAAAGGAGTGCAGTTAGAAAGAAACATGAGGGGAAAGGAAAGGATCACCAGATGGGATAGGATGGTAGAGAAACTAAAGAGGCAGTTCATCCCTGCAGATTATGAGCTGGATTTGTTGAATAAAATGCAGTCTTCGATAGGCTAGTAAGTCTGTCAAGGAATATACAGAGGAGTTCTATCAGATTTCAATAAGAACCGGCCATTCAGAGGCGAATAAGGAGAAGGTCACACGTTACATAAATGGATTGCGAACCAGCATTCAAGAAGAGCTGGGGCTGGTTAGAATGAGCACAGTGGAGGATGCATATCAGTTTGCATTAAAAGTGGAAGAGAAACTAAATAGAAGATTTGATGGCAAGCAAAGAAGGAAGGACAGGGGTGGAAGAGCTGGTGGAAGAGGCAGTGGTGGAAGATACAAAGATTTTGGAAAAGCTGCGGAAGCTAGTAGCAGCCAAAAATAGAAAGAAGTGAAGGAGGAGGATGACCGACGCCCACGCAATCAGAGCAACAACTACCCAAGAGGAAGAGGTAGGTCTGGGCGAGGGTTTGGAAGAGGTGTCTTTAGAGGAACCTACTTCAACTGCGGTGAAGAAGGACACAGGGCATACAACTGCCCGCAACATCAAGGGAGGCAAAATTGAAGACCTGAGGGTCAAGCCCAAGTTGCTGTAGTAGACAAAGGTGTAGAATTTGAGCATTCAGAGGAGGCAGAAAGAGGGGAAACCATGATTATCAAAAGAGTCTTTTTGAATGAAGAAGAAAAGGAAAACCAAAGGAACAGCCTATTTCGAACAAGATGCAAGTGCGCAGGCAAGGTTTGTAATATCATCATTGATAATGGAAGCACTGACAATTTGGTTTCAGAGGAAATGGTTTCCAAGCTACGGTTGGAAAGGAGAAAACACCCGCACCCTTATCGGATTGCATGGCTGCAAAAGGACCATCGGGTGCTGGTGAGTGAGCAATGTCTGGTGAAGTTCAACATTGGAACTTACCAAGATGAAGTGTTATGTGACATCTTGCCCATGGATGCATGTCACCTGCTGCTTGGGAGGCCATGGCAGTTTGACCGAAGTGCTATTCATGATGGTCGAGCCAACACATATTCTCTGTCAAAGAATGGAGTTCGCCATAAGTTAAAACCCCTGAAAGATGTGGATGAGAAAGTATGCAGTAGTGCATGAGTCTGTCTAGTTGATGGCAGAAGATTCTTGGAAGGCCTGAAGCCGGATCATGTGTGTTATGCTATAATCCCCAGAGTTAGGGAAGAAGGATGCAAGGAGATTCCAATGGAAGTCATGGGACTATTAGAAGAATTCCCTGATATCATTTCTGACAATGTTCCTAAAGGTTTACCACCTGTTAGGAAGATCAGTCACCACATAGATCTGGTGCCTGGATCGAGCTTGCCAAACAAGGCTGCACATCGAATGACACCGATGGAAACTGAAGAATTAAATCGGCAAGTTCAAGATCTGTTGAAGAAGGGGCTGATTAGGGAGAGTCTTAGTCCTTGTGCTATACCAGCAGTATTAGCACCCAAGAAGGATGGAGAATGGAGGATGTGCACCGACTCTCGGGAAATCAACAAGATCACCATTAAATACAGGTTTTCGCTACCGAGAATGGATGATATCATGGACTGCTTGAGTGGAGCTAAGTACTTCACAAAAATTGATTTGAAAAGTGGATACCATCAGATCCGCATTAGAGAAGGGGACGAATGGAAGACATCTTTCAAAACTAGATAGGGGCTGTATGAGTGGCTGGTTATGCCATTTGGATTAACCAATGCACCTAGTACCTTTATGAGGTTAATGAATAAAGTTCTGAAGGAATTTTTGGGCAAATTTGTTATTGTTTACTTGGATGATATACTTATTTTTAGCAGAACCTTAGAGGAGCACCTGATGCACATCAGGAACGTTTTTGAGAAACTATGGGAGGAGCAGTTATTGATCAATCTGAAGAAGTGCCACTTTGTGAAGAAGGAGCTGGTATACTTGGGTTTTGTCATATCAGCAAATGGTCTCAAGATGGACCCAAAAAATGTGAAGGCTATCCTATAATGGCCTGTCCCAAGGAGTGTGACCGAGGTTAGATCATTTCATGGTACCGCCAGTTTCTACAAAAAATTTATTAGAAACTTCAGCAGTATTTGTGCATCTCTTACTGAGACAATGAAGGGAAACAAGAAGGAATTCCAGTGGACAGTTGGAGCAGATAAAAGCTTTGCTATGCTGAAGAAGAAGGTCACTGAGCAACCCATTTTAGCACTTCCGGATTTCAATAAGGTGTTTCAGGTAGACTGCGATGCGAGTGGCAGTGCGATAGGAGCCGTCTTGAGCCAAGAAGGTAGGCCTGTAGCTTATTTCAGTGAGAAGCTCAATGATGCCAGGAGAAAGTATTCGGTATATGATCAAGAGTTTTATGCCATAGTTCAAGCACTCAAGAAATGGAGGCACTATCTATTTCCGAAAGAGTTTGTTCTCTATACCGACCATCAAGCGCTACAGTTTATTAACAGTCAGGGAAAATTGAATCAGAGACACCTAAAATGGGTAGAGTTCCTGTAGAGCTATACCTTTGTGCTGAAGCATCAAAGTGGAAGATCCAATAGGGTGGCAGATGCACTGAGTAGAAGGCAATTTTTGATGACAGAATTGAGAGTGGAGGTTGTAGGGTTTGCTGAGCTCAAGAACTTATACCTTGCAGACCCCGATTTCGTAGAAGCTTGGAAAGCCTGCACTACGCCTGTTGCGTTGGACAGGACTAGATGGTTGGATTACCTGATTCAAGATGGAATGTTGTTTAAGGGGAATCAATTGTGCATTCCGAGGGGCTCAATGAGAGAGAACCTCATTAAAGAAAAGCACAGTGGGGGTTTAGCTGGACACTTTGGTCGTGACAAGACCATCTCACTGGTTTGTGAAAACTATTACTGGCCACAATTACAGCAGGATGTGGCAAAGTTTGTGCAGAGTTGCAAGATTTGCCAGATGGCAAAGGGCGTGAGGCAGCCTACTGGTTTGTATCAACCGCTACCTATACCTGAGCGGCCGTGGGAAGATATTAGTATGGATTTTGTGCTTGGTTTACCCAGGACGCAGAGGGGGCACGATTCCATATTTGTGGTAGTGGACAGATTTTCAAAAATGGCACATTTTATCCCGTGCCAGAAGACTAGCGATGCGGTCCATGTAGCTGGTCTATTCTTTAAGGAAGTGGTACGCCTTCATGGGCTGCCAAGAAGCATTGTGTTGGATAGGGATACCAAGTTTGTAGGTTATTTTTGGAAGACCCTATGGAAGAAGCTGAGGACGGAGTTAAAGTTTAGTTCTGCTTACCACCCGCAAACAGATGGCCAAACAGAGGTGGTTAATCGGAGTTTGGGCAACCTACTACGATGCTTGGTAGGGGACAAGCCCAAGGGATGGGATCTAATTCTACCGCAATCTGAGTTTGCGTATAACATCTCGGTCAATCGGAGTACCAATAAGTCACCATTCTAGATTATCTATGGGAACAGCCCATGAAATGCTTCAAAGTTAAGAAGGCTGGAGACAAGGGAGAAATGCAGTGCTGAGGCAGAAGCCTTTGCCGAACACTTGAAAGGAGTTCATGAGGAAGTGACAAGACACATTGCCAAGATGAATGCTCAATATAATACGAGGGTGGATAAAAAATGCAGAGCTAAGGAGTTCCAAGTAGGAGATTCTGTCATGGTCCATCTGCGGAAGGAACGGTTCCTTTCCAAGACATACAACAAACTCAAAATGAAGAAATTTGGGCCATGCAAAATCATTGGCAAACGGGATTCGGGTAATGCCTACGAGGTGGAGTTACCAAGTGAACTTAACATCTCTCCCGTGTTCAACATCTCAGATTTGGTTGAGTATCATGAAGGAGAAAGCAGTGAGATACCCAACCCAGATTTGTGGAGCATTCCAATAGCCATCCCAGTTATGGACGAGATAGAAGAAGTTCTGGATATGCGTGAGGGCCGGAGTACTCGAAACAAGAGTTATTCTGAGTATTTAATCAAATGGAAGGGCCGACCCATAGAAGATGCGACTTGGCTATCCAAGGCGGAGGTTGATCATTTGGGTCTACCTCAGTCAAATCAGAAGTGAGGTCACTTCTCAAACCCACCCCGGGTGTCTGATGTAGGAGCATCCGGAGGCAAAGTTGGCAATCTTGTGTCACCCAAAATGTATTTTTTCTTAAGTAATAAAAGCGTCGCGATATCGCGACGCTTTTTGAAGAAGGGCACCAACGGGCCAAACTGTCGCGATATCGCGACGTTTTTTTGAAAAGCACGGTCGGGACGCCAAACTGTCATGAAATCACAACATTTCTAAAGAAGCATAGTCGGGATGCCAAACTGTCACAAAATCGTGACATTTCTGAAGAAGCGCAGTCGGGACGCCAAACTATCACGAAATCGTGACATTTCTGAAGAAGCACAGTCGGGACGCCAAACTGTCATGAAATCATGACATTTCTGAAGAAGCGCAGTCGAGACACCAAAATGTCGTGAAATCGTGACACTTTCGGAAGCAAGATTTGAAAGCATAGGGACATCTTTGACAAAAAGGTTCTAAGGCACAAGAATGGTCGCAAAATCGTGACACCTTCAAAGGCAAGCTTAAAGGACGTCGCGAAATCGTGACACCTTCAAAGATAAATTTTAAAATACGTCACAAAATCGTGACACTTTTGGGAGGCAAGACTTGGAAGCATAAAGACATCGCAACACCTTCGAAGGCAGAGCTCAAAGATGTCGCAAAATCACGACATATCCGGAGGCAAGGTTCCACAATGCAAAGATGTCACGAAATCATGACACTTCCAAGCCAAGGACGTACGGAATGCAAATATGTCACGAAATCATGACATATCCGGAGGCAAGGTTCCACAATGCAAAGATGTCACGAAATCGTGACATGTCACGATTTCGCGGCCCAAGGGAGGAAAGCGAGTAAGAAAGGCCAAGACGTCACGATTTCACGATGTGTAGTGGAATCACGGCCCCAAGGAGGAGAGAGAAGCCTAATGCCAAAACGTCATGATATCACGACCAAAGAGGAGAGAGAAAGTATTGGAGCAAAAATGTCGCGATATCGTGACTAGAGCTCTCATGATGTTGACCAGTTGACGACTGCAGGGACCAGTCCAGAGGGACACGTGGCGTGAAGTTATAGGTGGCCCGAGAATATGAAGCGGTTATAGGAAGCATGGCAATAGGACACGTGGCATCAACTGCAAACGGCCATGGCGCATTCTTATGAATGATTGACTTGGCAGTGGATCGACAGGCGGCTGCAGGGCATACCGCCACTACAGGCTATGATGTTTCGATGCATCTGACAGCATTTGCCAGCGTGATAGAGCATTCGTGCGGGCGGCATGGGAGTCCCGCATTCAAAGTAATGATGGTCCGAAGAGGGTCGGGCCGGGAGAAAAAAAGGCCGCGATACATTGTAAAGGGGGGCTGGGCCATTTATTTTTGGAGGAGATAGCTGTGTATTGGAAAGGACCTCTGTTTTAATGAAGCTTGCTGGAACTTTGCCTGTGCATTGTTAATTTCTGCATTCTTGTTGTGCGTTGTTAATTTCTGCATTCTTGTTGTGTGTTGTGCGTAGCTCTATATCAAGAGGGAAGACAAGAAGATGAATTTTAAAACAAATGAGGTGAAGGAGATCAATATTAATCTCGGTAAATCACATTTATTATCCCCAAGTAGCTTAAATTTTTCTCCCTACAATAAAAATGAAAGTAGTACGAAGTGTATTCCTTGCACGTTAGGATTTCAAGAGCTAATATAGCAAAGAAAATATTATGGAGTATATCTATGAAAATTTAGGGTTTTCAGGCCAACATAAGAAAGTAATGAATATGGAGGACCATCTATGTAGTTTAGAGTTTCTAGGGCAACATAAATAAAAAATGCTAATGAGGTTATTCCTTGTACTTTCGACTCTTTAGGGCAAAATAAATATTTATTAGATAAGTCTCATTTTGAAAAATATAAAAAATAGAAGATATAGGAGAGGAATGCCATCAAAGCAGGAACAAAGAGAAAAATAAATTCAAAAGGATATTTATTTGGGGAGTTAAATAAAAATATCATATATGTCAACAAGAAGTGAGGCTAAGCCCACTAATAATTATAAAAAGTGTTGATGATGAAAATGATATCATGGAATATTAGGGGTATGAATAAAACCTGAAAAAATTAGTTATAAAGGAATTAATAGGTTGTTTAAGCCTTGAGTTTATTTTAATACAAGAAATAAATTTTAAGTAGTGAGGAATGTTAAAGAAAAATAGTTACTTTCTTATTATCTTAATGCATTGAAAAATGGGGAGTCATATTGGTTTAAAAAATCTAGAGAGAAATAGCTCATGGAAGGAGATAGAAATACAAAAAAAATTATGATAAAAAAAAAACATTTTTTTTCGTTTGTCATATCAAAATTACTATAACTCCATATGGAAGAAATCTTAAGGATGAAGAAGATATAAGGAAGGAAGAAATTACTTATTTCAAAAACATGTTGTCATATTCTATGTAAGATAAGGATATGCAAGAAAAACATTTGTAAAATATTCCATCAGTTATCACATAGGAAAAATATGAAATATTTTTGAAGAAGATATCTGTGGAGGATATCCATGAAGCAATTTTCTCTTTCCATCCTAACAAGGCACCTAGCCCCAATAGATTTTATACAATTTCCATTCAAAATTATTGAGATTTATTGAAGAGTACTATGTTAGACATGGTTGAAGAGGCCCGAAAAAAGAAGACTATAATAAGTGAAATTAATGCTACTTTTATTACCTTGGTTCCTAAGAAAGACAACACAAAATATTTTGATAATTTTCATCCAATAAACCTTTGTAATATGATTTAAAATATCATTTAAAAATTATGGCGAATAGTTTGAAGGTGAAAAAACAAGCTTATACTGAGAGGAGGGGTGAATAATATAAGACCACATTTTACTTTTCTTTAATCAAAATGGATTATCCAAAATATCAATGCAATGTTAATAGAAGTAATCAATGTAATGCACAAATCACCACACACAATAGAGACACCAATTTAATGTAGTTCACCCAATGTGGGCTACTCCATGGAGAAAATATTTCACTAGAATTTCTCAACAAATCTCTTGTGAATACTTCCCTATGATAATGTTTATGGACCTCTATCCAAAGGATACACCAATATTGTAATAAATTTTATGGATGCCTATCCACAGTAGACATCAATCTCCTTAGCTAGTTCATGGATCTCTATCCACAAGAGAACTCCTTCTCCTCTACTATGGCTCGTGATCCTTTAGAAGACTACTGCCTCTACTGCTATAGATTGTGGATCTCTATCTCACTAAATATAGTTCTTCAGTATGGCACAAATTTTCTCAATATTTGTCTCAAATTTATACTAAATACAATACTTTGATCTACCAAAAATCTACTCAAAATTTATCTCAAATATGCACTAAATACAGTCATTTGGTCTAGCATCAATCTACTCAATCTCTATTTTAAATCTTCACTAATCATAGTTTTTTCAGTCTTGCACAAATCTACTCAATATCTGTCTCAAATCTGCACTAAACATAGTCCTTCGGTCTAGGACAAATCTACTCAATATCTATCTCAAATCTACACTAAACAAAATCCTTCGCTCTAGCACAAATTTACTCAATATCTATCTCAAACTTACACTAAACACATTCATTAAGTATAGCACAAATCTGCTCAATATTTGTCTCAAATATGCACTAAACATAGTCCTTCAGTCTAGAACAAATTTGCTCAATCTCTATCTCAAATCTACACTAAATACAATCCTTTGGTCTAGCACAAATATAATCAATCTCTGTTTCAAATCTGCACTAAACATAGTCCTTAATTCCACTCTAGGACTTATGAAAATTAGTTGACAAGATTTCACAAAAGGTTATTCAACTCAACTCAATCTAGTACAGAAAACTTATTCAATCACATAAACAAGCTTCACATAGAATCTTGTTTAATGTTATAAAAACATATAGAGAATGGTTAGAGACTCAATATGCTTCACACTCAAAACAATTCTGAATCACTTTCAAACACTTTTGTTTAACCACAAAAATATATATATATAATGGTTAGAGACTTAATATGCTTCACACTGAGGTCTGAGGTGTAGACCAATTGGTTCGTAAAAACCCCATAAGGGGGGTGAAGGTCCAACTTTCAAATATCAAGCCTCACCAGACTGAACGCTTGTCCCTTTCCCGATGCTTTTAGTAGCGTAAAAGGTTTAAAATTATTATGGCATGGTGGTTATAGGGGTGGACAACACGAAGTTCTATCTAGCGAACATTGCAAAATACTATGGTGGCCATAAAAAGCTAAACAACCTACCCGGATTCATGGCAGCTACCGATTCCACCATGTAAATATATATATATATATATATATATATGCTTCACACTCACAAAAATGCTAAATCAATTTCAAAATCTTTTATTTGACCATAAAAACATATAGAGAATGGTTATATATTCAATATGTTTCACACTCAATCACTTTCAATCTCTTTCTCAAATTAGTAATGAACAATTTGTTTCACATAACTTGAACTATCATTCCAACACTTCCAATTAACTAATATTAATCAACTCCACTCAACCAATCACTCAATGAATACTTAGTTAACAATTCTTATCAAAAAAACCTCACATAACAATGATACTCATGATCTTTCACAAACCCTATTTCAAGACAGTTCTAAACTTCACATAACAATGATACTCATAATATTTCACAAACCCTAGTTCAAGATTGTTCTCAACTTCAAATAATAATGATACTCATGACATTTCACAAACCCTAATCAAGCATATGAAATCTTACTCAATATTTCCAAAAATAATTATCAAACAAGGTTTCTAGTATCAAATTTCATTCGAAAAAATCCACATCAATCAACATTGGATATCTCAAAATCAAACTAAAAAATGCTTATCAAACAATCCTTTTCTGTCCAACTTAGCATTCACAACATCCAACAATATTTCACTCACAAAGAAGATATGTCCATGCCTTTGTTTTGAATAATATTGGATGTCAAAACCTATCTCAATCACACTCAACCTATTTGACAATATTAATGGTTAGATATCACAAATTTGTCCTTAATATTTTCTTTCAAAAATATTTCACCATGCCAAAATATCAAAAATCAACTATGCCTTATTTCTCCTTTCAAATCAATTTATATTTTGAATTTATTTCAATAAATAACATCTAACACCCTTGGCACACCTTATTGCTCCTTTTATAAAATTTAATCGCTAAAAATCAACCACAAAGATTAAAAATTTCCATACCCTTTTATCTACCTTTTATAGTTCATAAAAACATTTTAAATATGCAAATTTCAATAATAAAAACCTTTAGGAAATTAAAAATTTAATTTCCATCAACCTTTTGACATAAATGCATGGATGACATTGAAACTTAGTCATCATCCTCATGATATTAATGATTACACACCTTGCTTTCTTCTTGAAATCAATGACAAAAAACCTTGCTCATATTTCCAAAAATCTCCCCTTTGTCATTGATGGAAACCCATTTACCTTTATATCCTTTTGTTCTACTTCTCCTAAGAAAATACTCCCCTTGACTGAATGCTCTCCCCCTAACTCAAATCTCTTCCCTTTGACATCAATGGCAAAGGGTCACCTTTGGGGCTCGGTGCTAAGAATGAGGCTCATAGCTTCAACCCTCCTCCACATCCTCTTGAGGTGGTTAATTATGGGATGGGAGTATCTCTACTCTGAGCATGCACTAATATTTACCTTTATCCACTTTCTTCCTCAAATGATCCTTATGATTCCTTTAACTATTCCTGTTCTTGCTTGTCTTTGGAATTTTTGCTCTACGCCACTTTGTTGTATGTCCATTATTATTGCCCTTATAAAATGTAATGTTGTTATTCCTTGGATATGCAAATATCTTGGGATTTCTCCTGGTGAAGCCATATCTATTCATGTCATGAATCCTATAATTTACTACCTTGTGACCAAACTGATTACAAGAGTAGCAATACCCTTGAAAAAACTACCTATTTTTAAAATTTCCATATTCTTGTCTTTCATGTGTCCTGCACTTTGTAACCTTATACCCAAACCTATGACATGAGAAGCATCATCCATTGAAACTAACTTGCCTTGATCCCATTGGTCTCTTAGTCTCTTTTACCCTTTGTTGTTTTCTATTCCATCTATTTCTTATTTGTGCATTTTTCCTTCCCTTGTTGAAATTTCTATTACCCAAATCATTCTCGAAAGTCTCACTCTCTCTTAAATCTCTTCTTCTGAAGCTTATTCTTCTTCAAAGCTTGATATTGACTCCTCTCATTTCTTTTATTTGTTCAAAACCAAGTCATGTCTTGTTTGATGAAGATTTTTGTACCTTGATAATCTTATCCAAGGTATTTGAGCTTCTCCCAAACCTATGTAAGTTGTACTTAGACTCTTTTACTTCCTTGTTTAGTGAAGATACCTCATGCTCTAACCTTTCACATTCTAAAATCTTTGCTTCTAACTTCTCTTTTAATCTCCTTGTCTTAGCTAATGATTTGGTTAGATTGTATATAAGTTTTTTTTATCTTCATCACATTCTTGAAATTTAAGCTTGAGTTTTGAGTTCTTCTTTCTTACTTCTCTTAATGCATCAAGGGCAGAAATAAGCTCACCCTCAAGATCAACTTCCAATTTTTTATTTAAGTAAATATACTTAATCTAGGTAGCAGATTCTACAGTAGAAGTGATTATCAAGAATGGAATGATTGATCATGATTTAACGGTTCTTAAAACCAATTGGTTAATATGTAAATTTTATGGATATTGGCCAGGATTTTTTGAAATTCAATATTAGAATAAGTGGAAGTGGGGATTGAATTCAATTTACTCCAGGAATTTTCTTCCAAATGGATTTTTCCTTATTATTTTTTTAGTTCAAAAATAAGGGATAAAATAATGGATGAAGTCTTGTGGTTTAGGGGTAAAAATACATTCTATTTAAGACCTTGAAGCGAGAATATTTTTGTGGACACATAAACTATTAAAATACTTCAAGTATGGATTAGAATTTTTGGACTTCCTTATCAATTTATCAATAAGGAGGTTTTGAAGAATATTAGTAATACTCTGAGTGATTTCATGAGGTACCAACTACTAAGGCTAAAAGGTATACTATATAAACTTGATTATGTATTGCCACTGATATTTCTAAACCTTTACCACAATCAAAAGGATTAAATTTGAATCAAGAGAATGGGATCAACAAGTGGATTATAAAAATATTGCATTTCGATGTCACAAATATCATGAAATTAGATATATGACAAGAGACTACAAGTGGAAATGGAGAAAGAGATTGATTTTTTTGGCATGAGGGTAGCTTCAATTAGAAATAAGGAGACCATATCACGGATAAGCTAGGTCTTCTCAAGGATTTTATACTCCTAATAAAGTGGCTAGAAATATCTCTCTACATCATCAGATGGAAAAGGCCATTGTAGTTCACTTGAATCAACCATTAGAGAAAAAAAATGATATGTCAGATGAGAAAGTACAATGTGCAAGTTTAAATATAGAATAAGCTAAAAGTGTGAATAAATACGAGAAGATGAATTTAAAAAAAAAAGAGTTAAAGGAGATCAAGCTTAATCTGGGTAAATCACCTTTATTATCCCCAAGTATCTTAAAATTATCTCCTTGCAATAAAAATGAAAGTAGTACGAAGTGTATTCCTTGCACTTTAGGATTTCAAGAGCAGTATAGTAAATAAAATATTATGGAGGATATCTAAGAAAATTTAGAGTTTTGAGGACAACATAAGAAATCAATGACTATGGAGGATCATCTATGTAGTTTAGAGTTTCCAGGGTGACATAAAGAAAAAATGCTATGAGGCTATTCCTTGTACTTTTGATTCCTTAGGGAAACATAAATATTTAGTAGATAATTATCATTTTGAACAATATAAAAAATAGAATATATTGATGAAGATGAGAGTGTTAGAAAGAATGGATAAAGGATAGTAAGGCCATCAAAGTGGGAACAAAGAGAAAAATCAACTCAAAAGGATATTTATTTGTTAAGCCTATGACAAGTGTCAACAAGAAGTGAGGCTAATCCCACTAATAAAAATAAAAAGTGTTGATGATAAAAATGATATCATGGAATATTAGGGGTATGAATAGAACCCTAAAAAAATAGTTATAAAGGAATTAATAGGTTGTTTAAGCCTTGAGTTTATTGTAATACAAGAAATAAATTTAAGTAGTGAGGAATGTGAAAGAAAAATAGTTACTTTCTTATTATCTTAATGCATTTAAAAAGGGGGAGTTATATTGGTTTAAAAAATCTAGAGAGAAATGGCTCAAGGAAGGAGATAGAAATACAAAAAAAATTACGATACAAAAAAAAAAAAAAAATGTTTGTCATATCAAAATTATTATAACTCTAGATGAATGAAATCTTAAGGATGAAGAAGATATAAGGAAGGAAGAAATTACTTATTTCAAAAATATATTGTTATATTCTATGTAACATAAGGGGATGCAAGAAAAACTTTTGTAAAATATTCCATCAGTTATCACATATAAAAAATATGAAAGCTTGATGAAGAATATATCTCTGGAGGAGCTCCATGAAGTAGTTTTCTCTTTCCATCCTAACAAGGCACCTAGCCCCAATAGATTTTCTGTATTTTTTTTTTCAAAATTATTGGGATTTATTGAAGAGTGATATGTTAGACATGGTTGAAAAAGGCCCGAAAAAGGAAGGTTTTAATAAGTGATATTAATGCTACTTTTATGACCTTGGTTCCTAAGAAAGACAACACAAAATATTTTGATAATTTTCATCCAATAAGCCTTTGTAATATGATTTACAAGATCATTTAAAAAATTATGGCAAATAGGTTGAAGGTGAAGAAAGCAATCTTATACTGAGAGGAGGGGTGAACAATATAAGACCACCTTTTACTTATCTTTATTCAAACTAGATTATCTAAAATATCAATGCAATGTCAATAGTAGTAATCAAAGTAATGCATAAATCACCACACACAATAGAGACACCAATTTAACGTAGTTCACCCAATATGGGCTACTCCACGAAGAAAATATTTCACTAGAATTTTCTCAACAAATATATTGGGAATCCTTCCCTATTACAATGTTTATGGACCTCTGTCCAAAGGATACACCAATATCCTAATAAATTTTGTGGATGCATATCCATAGGAGACACCAATACCCTCATCTAGTTGATGGATCTCTATCCATAGGAGAAATCCTTATCCTCTGCTCTAGCTCGTGATTCTTTAGAAGACTACTGCCTCCACTACTTTGGATTCTGGTTCTCTATCTCACTAAACATAGTTCTTTAGTCTAGAAAAAATATTCTCAATATTTGTATCAAATTTACACTAAATACATTCCTTTGGTCTATCACAAATCTGCTCAAACTCTATCTCAAAACTATACTAAACATAGTCTTTCATTCTAGCACAAATCTACTCAATATCTGTCTTAAATATGCACTAAACATAGTTCTTAGATCTAGCAAAAATCTACTCAATCTATATCTCAAATATACACTAAACATAGTCCTTTGGTCTAGGAAAAATTCACTCAATATCTATCTCAAATATGCACTAAACATAGTCCTTCAGTCTAGCACAAATCTTCTCAATCTATGTTTCAAATCTACACTAAACACATTTCTTCAGTCTAGCACAAATTTGCTTAATCTTTGTCTCAAATCTGCACTAAACACAGTCCTTCGGTCTAGCACAAATCTGCTCAATCTCTATCTCAAATCTTCAGTAAACATAATCCTTCGGTCCAGTACAAATATGTTCAATTTCTATCTCAAATATGCACTAAATATAGTCCTTAATTCCACTCTAGAACTTACACAAATCAGCTCATAATATTTAAAAAATCTTATTCAATTCAACTCAATATATCATAGAAAAATTCTTCAATCACACAAGCAAGCTTCACATAGAATTTTTTTTAATGTTATAAAAACATATAGATAATGGTTAGAGACTCAATATGCTTCACACTCACAACAATTCTCAATCACTTTCAAACACTTTTGTTTAACTATAAAAACATATAGAGAATGGTTAGAGAATCAATATGCTTCACACTCACAACAATGCTCAATCACTTCCAAACTCTTTTATTTAACCACAGAAACATATAGAGAATAGTTAGAAATTAAATATGTTTCACACTCAATCACTTTCAATCTCTTTCTCAAAATAGTAGTGAACAATTTGTTTCACATAACTTGAACTATCATTCCAACACTTCCAATTAAATAAGCTCAATCAACTCCACTCAACCAGTCACTCAATGAAGGCTTAGTTGACAGTTCTTATCAAATAAACCTTACATAACAATGATACTCATGATCTTTCACAAATCCTAGTTCAAGATAGTTCTCAACTTCATATAATAATGATACTCAAGATCTTTCACAAACCCTAGTTCAATATTGTTCTCAACTTCAAATAATAATGATACTCATGATCTTTCACAAACCCTAATCAAGCATATGAAAGCTTACTCAATATTTCAAAAAATGCTTATCAAACAAAGGTTTGTAGTATCAACTTTCATTCCAAAAAACACACATCAATCAACATTGGATATCTCAAAATCAAACTCAACAATGCTTATCAAACAATCCTTTTCACTCCAACTTAGTGTTCACAATATCCAACAATATTTCACTCACAAGGAAGATATGCCCATGCCTTTGTTTTGAATAAGATTGGATGTCAAAACCTGTCTCAATCACACTCAACCTCTTTGACAATATCAATGGTTAGATATCACAAATTTTTCCTTAATATTTTATTTCAAAAATATTTCACCATGCCAAAATATCAAAAATCAACTATGCCTTATTTCTTCTTTCAAATAAATTTACATTACTTTATTTCAACAAATAACATCTAACACCCTTGGCACAACTTATTGTTCCTTTTATAAACTTTAATAACTAAAAATCAACCATAGAAATTAAAACTTTTCATACCCTTTTATATTCCTTTTATATCTCATAAAATCCTTTTAAATATGCAATTTTCAATAATAAAAACCCTTAGAAAATAAAAACATTAATTTCCACCTTCACACATTTTGGATGCAATGTTAAACCTTAGAAAATGAGTGCATGCCTTGGTAGAATTCGAAAATTCCATCCCCTTCTCCCAATCACCTTCGCACAATGTGTGCCCACCAAGTGGGCTACGTGCCCTCACGTGATGGTTGAGACTAATGCATCCCTCTTTAACTTCCTTTGATGGTGTGAACAAAATAAAACTCATCTCTACCTTGCCCAAAATACTATTGCATGGATTAAACCCATGACCTATCACCTGCGAGTGACTTAGCATAGCCCTGGCTGCAAACCGCGCTATTCCACACCTTGCATTGTGAAATGCGCTCCTCACACACTTGTACCTTGGTATGCCTCCTTAACATTTCAAACACATGTGATTTCCCTTCAAACCTTGGCGCTCGATTTCGTTTGGCATTCAATCTATCACATGGATAATTTTTCTAAAGTGGGTTCTTAACCTCTTTTATATGCATGGTAATGTTTTCAAATACGTCGATGCATGAAATAATTCGAATTTGAATTAATTCTAATTATGGCCCTTTAAACTAATTTAAATTTAAATTTTACCTTAGGGTAAAATATTTAAATATAAATAATTTAAAATTGAGGATTATAAACATTCACATGGGTATTTTGGAGGAGTAATAATATTATCACTCCTTGGCCTTTGTTTCTCTTCACACCAACTTATAACCAAAAAATATTATAATATTATATATTATAATATTATTATTTTCATTAAATTGCTTCTTTTCCTTGTTGGAAAAACCACTAGAGGACATTAATAACATTAAAACTTGGTCATCAACCGTTTGAAATAAATTCATGGATGACATTCTTGGTCATCATCCTTATGATATTAATGATGACACACCTTACTTTCTTCTTGACATCAATGACAACAAACCTTTCTCATATTTCCAAATATCTCCCCCTTTGTCATTAATGACAGCCCATTTATCTTTTACCATTTTATTTATCTCTTTATGTTCTACTTTCCCTAATAAACTGCTCCACTAACTAAATGCTCTCCCCCCTAACTCAAATATCTTCCCCTTTGACATCAATGGTAAAGGGTCACCTTTGGGGCTCAAGACTAAGAATGATACTCTTAGATTATCCCCTCCCCCACCTCCTCCTGAGATGGTTAATTTTGGGATGGGAGTACCTCTACTCCAAGCATGCACTGATCTTTACCTTTATTCACTTTCTTCCTCAACTGATCCTTCTAATTCCTCTTACTATTCATGTTCCTGCTTGTCTCTAGAATTTTTTATCTACACCGCTTTTTTGTATGTCCACCATTATTACACTTATAACACTTAATGTTGTTATTCCTTGGAGACAAAAATATCTTGGAATTTCTCCTGGTGAAGCTATATCTATTCATGCCATGAACCCTACAATTTACTACCTTGTGATAAAACTGATTACAAGAGTATCAATCCCCTTGAAAAGGCTTCACATTTCTAAAAATTCCATATTCCTAGCTTTCATGTGTCCTGCACTTTGTAACCTTATGCCCAAACCTGTGATATGAGAAGCATCATCCATTGAAACTACCTTGCCTTGAACCCATTGGTCTCTTAGTCTCTTTTACCATGTACTATTTTATTTTCCATATGTTTCTCATTTGTGCATTGTTGCTTACCTTGTTAAAATTTCTATTGTCCAACTCATTCTTAGAAGTCTCACTCTTCTTCTGAAGCTTCTTTTTCCTCAAAGCTTGAGATTGACTTCTCTCCTTGTTTTCTTTGTTCAAAACCAAGTCATGTCTTGTTTGATGAATATTTTTGTACCTTGATAATCTTATCCATGGTCTTTAAGCTTCCCCTAAACCTATGTAACTTGTCCTTAGAATATTTTACTTCCTCCCTTAGTGAAGATACCTCATGATATAGCCTTTCACATTCTAAAATCGTTGCTTCTAACTTCTCTTTGAATCTCCTTTTCTTAGCTATTGATTTGGTTAGATCCTCTATAAGCTTTATTTTCTCTTCATCACATTCTTAAAATTTAAGTTTGAGTTTTGAGTTTTGCTTTATTACTTCTCTTAATGCATCAAGGGTAGAAATGAGCTCACCCTCATGATCAACTTCTCCTTTCTCTGATTCTTCTGATTCTTCCTCTACTCTTTTGTCTTTAAAAACATATTCATTATTGTTTGACTCTTTTCTACTAGAAACACTTCCTTATTCTTCTATTGCAATAACAATACTTTCCTCTTCTGGACCTTCAAGTGTATCTTCATATCCATTATTCCTTGTACAACTATCCTCATGATGACCAAATTTACCATATCTAAAACACTTGAGAATCATTGATGCCCTTTTTCTAACATCATATTTTTCTTCTACAAGAAATAGAATTTCATTATCTGAGGACTTGTCATCACTATCATTTTAACTCTTACCTACCTTGTCTACATAAAAACTCTTCTTATGCCTTTGGAAAAACTTCTTTCCTTGTGTGCCTTATCCATCCTTATTTTTCTTTTGGTACCTTTATTTTCCCGATTCCCTATTCTTATGATCCTATTTGTCTTCGTCATTGCTATTTCCAACCTCTAGACAATCAGTTGCATAGTGACCATATTTACCATAATTAAAACATCGAACTGATTTTGTGCCCTTATGCTTTCATGAGTCCTTGCTCTTTCTGCCATAATATGCTTCTTCATCATTGGATAAATCATTGCTTGAATCTCACTTCTTACCCTTTGTATTTTTAGTAACTTTGAAGGCTACTTCTTTTTTGAGAAATAGGTTCCTCTTTTGGTCTTATCTCAAAAGCTATAATAATTCCATGTAATTCATCTCTTGTCAAAATTTCAATAAATTTTAACTCTTCTATAGCTAAAATATTTTCACTATACCATTTCGATAGTGACCTTAAAATTTTATCATAATCATTTGTTTCTTCAACCTTAAATCCAAGTCCTTGAATGGAGTTAACAACTTCATACACATGAAGTAGATATGTAGCAATGTTTTCCTCATCCTTTATTTTTAGGTCTTCAAATTTTCTCTTGAAGTTTTGCAACTTTTCCCTTCTAACACTTTTGTCTCCCTCATATATACCTTTCAACTTATACCAAATTTATTTTTCTGATGTGCAATGCATAACCTTTATAAACTCTATTTCATGAAAACCCCTTAAAATTTTATTCATTGCCTTTGAATTACTTAATTACAGGAGTTTACCATATTTATATGTAGGTGGAGTTACTGGTGGAATGTATCCATTCTCAACTACTTCTCATATTTCATTTCAGAGTGCCATTAGGTGAAACTTCATCCTTGTACTGCAAAGTGCATAATTATTCCCATCGAACAATGGTGTTGAATTCCCTGAAGATCCATTCTGAGAATACCTCTGTGTTCTTAAGAGATTTTTATTCAATATGTTAAAATCTTCTGAAGGAACCCACTCTGATATCAAATCAAGAACACATGCTTATACTGAGAGGGGGTGAATAGTATAATATCACTTTTTACTTTTTTTTACTCAAACTAGATTATCCAATATATCAATGCAATCTCAAAAGTAGTAATCAAATAAATGCATAAATCACCATACACAATAGAGACACAAATTTAATGTGGTTCACCCAATGTAGGCTACTCCACGAAAAAAATATTTCACTAAAAAATTCTCAATAAATCTCTTGGGAATCATTCCCTATTACAATGTTTATGGACCTCTGTACAAAGGAGACACCAATCCCCTAATCAAGTTTGTGTATGCCTATCCATAAGATACACCAATCCCCTCAACTGTTTCATGGATGTCTATCCAAAAAAGAACTCCTTCTCCTCTTATTTGGTTGGTGATCCTCTAGAAGACTACTTCCTCCACTACTTTGGCTTGTGGATTTCTATCATATGTGCACAATTGAAGCTATTCCATCTTTTCTTTTTTATATAAGGTTTTTTTTTATCAATTTTTTCTTATTTTAGATCTCCTTTGGTACAGTAGTCATTAATATAATTAGATGAATCTTCCTTTTCGAATTTTTTAAATTCAAAACTTCCTTCACATTTTATTAGTTTTGCCTTTTCTTTGCCCTTTTCATCATTGTAATCCATTAGGTTTTTAATCCATATTGTAATTTTTATTCCACTTCTATGAGTGTTTTTTATCATACCAGTACTCATTTGTATTACCTAGATCCTTTGGGATAGAGTAGTTTACCTTATGAATCTCTATATGAGGATATATAATACCTAATTGAAGTATACAAGCTTGACATTGACAAAACCTTTATTGATCCTTAGGTTTGTATGCTTCCTTATGTCTCCATAGTAATAAAAGTGTATACACCTAATGGAATTTTAAGTTTTGTAAAAGCTTATATTTTTCCAATGGATCTACAACTTGATCATTAATGATAAATTCTGATATTACCAAGTTTTATAGAATTCCTTCCGACTCTCTAGGGATATAATATAGTACTTTTGAAAACATAGTTCAATTTTTTGGTTGATTTTGTAAATATCAAAAATGAACTTTTATTTATGTTAGAATTTTCCAAAATATATATGCAAAGCATTACATAAAATATGAAGAAAGAAAGGAATTGATTGATTATTACATGGATCAACTTTGTATAAATAATAAAGTTAATCGTTGAGAGTCATTGGATTACAACAGCTCATCAAATCTGATGTAGACTATGACTGAGAGTCCACCTGACTCATGAAGTAGTGGAAAATCAATTAAGTCTATCCTAGTATAACTTAAGATAATAATTACTTATTCTAAAACCCCCATTAAGTGATACTAGGGATGTATTGTGCAAATGAGACCTGACAATAGAGCCTAATGAGGTACTCATGTACAATGGTTTATTTTCTAGAGAGATGGTAAAAAACCCATGGTAAAAACCATCTATAAAAAAATAAAAAAGAAGAGGCACATCTTTGATTTGTGAAGATTATCCTCTTAATACAAAAAAAAATGAGTCCCAACAACATTTCTTGATAAGGTACTCATTTACAATATATATGATATATGGTGAAAAAAATGCATGGGAAAACCATCTGCTATGAAATTAAGAGGCATATCTTCTGATGGTGAAGATTGTCCTTAATAACAAAAAAAAATGAGTCCCAGAAACATAGCCTGATGAGGTACTCATGTACAATATATAAGGGAGAGATGATAAAAAACTACATAGGAAAAACCCATCCTCCAAAGAATACAATAATAAAAGGAGAGGTAAAAAGACCTCTATTTCAATGTAGCTGTAATAGTCCAAGTTTCTCTCGTAACTGTATGTAATGTGGAGAAGAAAATGACTTGGTGAAGATGTTTGCAACTTGATTTTCAGTTTGAAAATAGTTCAAGTACATGTCCCCATTCTGAATATATTGTCGAATAAAGTGCATGTGTATCTCAATGTGCTTGGTGCACTGGTGCTCAACTGGATTGCGTGCAATATGAATTGTGCTCTGATTGTCACACCAAAGAGCAATAAGTTTGTCATGGGAAAAACAAAATTCTCTTAGAATCTGAAAAATCCAAAGAGCTTCCTGGCTTGCTAAAACTTCTACCATGTATTATGCCTTTGTAGATGATAAGGCCACTGCTTTTTTTTTGCATAATTAAGCAATTGGTAAAGAACCAAGAAAAAAGATAGCCAAAAGTTGTAAATTTATCTTCTATTGAACTTGTCCATAATGAATCCGTGTAGCCAATTATATCAATGGATTTTACCTCATATAAGATCCCATAGTGAGTAGTTCCTTGCAAGTAGTGGAGGATTCTTTTTGTTGCTTTCCAGTGACTCAAATGAGATTGATGTGAGAATCTGGATACTAAGCCAACAACATATGAGATATATGGATGAGCATGAGTAATGTATAACAAACTCCCTATAAGCTAATAGTATAGGGTTGCATAACATAGAGGGGATGTGCAGGAAGTACTTACAATGACTCCATACTGAAAAGGTGTAGGAGAAGATTTGCATTCTATTATTTTAAAAATTTGAAGAAGATCTAGAGTGTATTTTTGTTGACACAATGAAATTCCTGCATCTGTTTGATTTATTTGGATCCCAAGGAAGTAATGAGCTAGACCCAAATTAGCCATATCAAATTATCCATAGAGGAAGTTTTTTATAGTCTGAATGTGAGAAAATTCACTACTAGTAAGTAGTAGATAATCAACATATAGAACAAGTATGGTGATTTTTCCTTCATCTATCCAAATGTAAACTGTGTTATCAGAATCACAATAAGAAAAACCTGAGAAAATAAGGAAGGAGTCCATTTTTTCATACCAATATCTAGGATCTCATTTGATGCCATAGAGAGACTTCTTTAGCCTATAAACAAGATAGGAGTCTTGAGTGAAACAAGAAGGTTGTTCCATGAATATCTCTTTCTTTAAGTCCCCATATAGTTCAAGTACATGTCCCCATTCTGAATATGTTGTTGAATAAAGTGAATGTGTATCTCAATGTGTTTGGTGCAGTGGTGCTCAACTCAATTACATGCAATATGAATTTTGCTCTGATTGTCACACCAAAGGGTAATAGGTTTGTCATGGGAAAAACCAAATTCTCTTAGAATCTGACAAAGCCAAAGATCTTCCTGACTTGCTAAAACTGCTACCATGTGTTCTGCCTTTGTAGATGATAATATCACTACTTGTTTTTTGCATAACCAAGCAATTGGTAAAGAACCAAGACAAAAGATAGCCAAAATTTGGATAATTATCTTCTATTGAACCTGTCCAATATGAATTCGTATTGCCAATGATATCCATGGATTTTACCTCATATAAGAGCCCAAAGTGAGTAGTTCCTTGCAAGTAGCGGAGGATTCTTTTTGCTGCTTTCCAGTGACTGAAATGAGGTTGATGTGAGAATCTAGATACTAAGCCAACAACATATGAGATATATGGATGAATAAGGTATAACAAACTCCCTATAAGCTAATAGTATACAGTTGCATCACATAGATGGGATGTGTAGGAAGTACTTAGAATGACTACAGACTGAAAAGGTGTAGGATAAGATTTGCATTATATCATTTTAAAACTTTGAATAAGATCTAGAGTGTATTTTTGTTGAAATAATGAAATTCCTGTATCTATTTGATTTATTTGGATCCCAAGAAAGTAATGAGCTAGACCCAAATTAGCCATATAAAATTATCCATAGAGGAAGTCTTTTATAGTCTGAATGTGAGAAAAGTCACTACAAGTAAGTTGTATATCATCAACATATAGAACAAGTGTGGTGATTTTTCCTTCATCTCTCCAAATATAAACTGTGTTATCAGACTCACAATGAGAAAAACCTGAGAAAATAAGTAAGGAGTCCATTTTTTCATACCAAGCTCTAGGATCTTGTTTGAGGCCATAGAGAGACTTCTTTAGCCTATAAACAAGAGAGGCGTTTTGATTGAAACCAAAAGGTTGTTCCATGAATATCTCTTCCTTTAAGTCCCCATGTAATAAAGCACTTTCTACATCCATTTGAAATACATACCACTTTTGGAAAGCAACCAGAGTAAGAACCAGTCTATAGAATCCATTTTGGAAATTGGTGCAAAGGTTTTAGCATAATCAATTCCTTCAATTTGAGAGAAACCTTTGGCTACTAGGCAAGCTTTGTATTTGTCAATTTCTCCATTAGACCCATATTTTGTTCTATAAATCCATTTACAACAAAATAATTTCCTTCCTTTAGGTAGGGAAACTAAATCCCAAGTTTCATTTTTGATTAAGTGAATTCATTTTCCATGGCATCATCCTATTATTGAATACCCGTTGCTTCTTTGAAGGATTGAGGATCAGAGGAAATAGACTGACATACAAGACCAGTGGCTATGGAGTTTGTTAATATGGATGATGGAATATTTTGCATGTAAGGAGTAGCTTCTTTAACAATGGTGTGGGCCCATTTTGGCATAGTGTAAGGAGTAGAAGGAGTGGAAAGACTTTGAGTTGGAGTTATAGGTTCCTCATCTTGATCATAAATATCTAAATTAATCTCTAAAGTTGGTTCTTCATTATATTGAGGTTCTACTATAGGATAAGTCTCAATAGAAGAAGAGGATGGTTGAGGATATTTATGAGGGAATGTTTCATCAAATTTGACATTCCTATGAAAAAATATCTCATGGGTTGTGGGATCAAGGAGCCTGTATGCTTTCATTTCCTCATAATAACCAATAAAACTAAGCCTTTTGCTTTTCTTATCTAGAGCATTCCTTTTCTTATTTGGGATGGCCCAAGTAGTACAACAAAAAATATTGAAGAAGGAGACATTCGGTTTTGAGCTAGTCCATGCTTCTTCAGGAGTTAAATGGTCAAGAGCTTTATTAGGTGTGTGGTTTTAAATATAGTTTGAATAGTTAATAGCTTCTTCCCAAAAAATTTTTGGAAGATCTCTTGAATGGAGCATACTATTTGTCATTTCCTTCAATGTTCGATTTTTCCTCTCTGTAATGCATTTTTTCTATGGATTATGGAAGATAGAATGCTGATGAATGATGCCATGAATTGATAGAAATATTGAGAACTCATTACTACACTATTCCCCACATTATCTGTGCGAATTTCCTTGATGTTGCAAGAGGCCTGATTTTTAAATATGTCTTTGATGATTTTGAAGTGGGATAGAACATCACTTTTGCATTTTTGGAAGTATATCCATGTTCTTCTATAAATGTCATCAATGAAGGTTAGAGCATATTTTTCTCCTTTGAAATAAGTCTCTGGGAAAAACATCAAGTCACTATGGATTAACTCTAGAGGGAATGAGGCTTTTAGAGAACCACTTGGGTGGAAAGGATCTTGATGTTGCTTTCTAAGAGCACATCCAGGATATACTCTATCAATAGAAGAGAATTGAGGTAAACCTATTACCATTTCATGTGTGTTCATTTCCTTTAGATAGTTATAACTAACATGACCAAACCTTTCATGCCAAATGTTGATTTCAAGATCTCCATGAGCAACAAAATAGGAGGCCCCTTCTAGATTTTTGAATCCTTTGAAGTGAAATTGGTGAGTTTTGTGATCAATATCTCCTTTGGTTCTAAGATATTGGGGGTATTGAAATTCTCTTATCTCAACTCCTGTTGGAGAGAAAAGAACAGTTTTTCCCTTTCCATAAGTACAAATCTGATAGATGAAGTGGAGATTTGTTGTAAAGTTTGGAACATAGAGAACATTATTGATAGAGCCACCATAAATGGATATGTCACTCTTTCCTTTAACTAGGATAAAGGAAGAGTCACCAAATTCTATGCTACATATTGAACTTTAGGAGATAGAAGAGAATGACTCATTTGAAGCAGTCATGTGATGAGTTGCTCTAGAATCTAGGACCCAGTAATTAGATGAAGTATTGGTGGTCTTTTATTGAAAATTTAGAGCTTTTTCTATTTGCATTTTATTTTCTATATTTTTATCCTTCATAGCTACCTCTAGTTGTTCTAATATTTTCCAGCATTTGTTTGTAGAATGACCATACTTTTTGTAGTGAGTACAAGTTATGGGACTTCTTTCTTTAGTTTTGATTTTTTTTTTAATGGAGGTGGATGCTACTAAGGATTTAGATGAAGAGGAAGAGATCTCATACTTTGCAAGTTTTTTTCTTCTCTAGTTAGTCTCTCACAAAATTCTTCTAAGGAGGGCATTTTGAAACTTGCACCAAGAGCATATTTTGTAGATATAAAGGTGGTTACGAATATTTGAAATAAATTGTTTAATTTAGAAATAATAATATAGATGCATTCTTCATATTTTTTATCCTTGCCACTACCTTTAAATTGAGTAAGGACTTCGTCAAATTTGGTGAGAAAGTCAACAATATTGCTAAAGTCTTTAGGAGATAATGTTGTTAATTCTGCCTCTAATTGCATTGAACTTATTTGATCTAGTTTTTCAAATAAGTTCTTTAGTTTCTCCTAACTTTCATAAGGATTTTTAAAATTCATAATGTGAAACTATAAGCTTTCATTTACATTAGTTTTTATAATACCCATTATTTCATACATTTTCTCTTTATGAACAAATATTTCATTTTTTTTTAAATTTAGGTTGCTTCTCTTCTAGCAGGTGTGTAAGCCCTTTTTGAGAAATGAGATTTAATATTTTAGGTTTATAGGTATGATAGTTATGAGGGGTGAGTGGATCAATTGTATTCATTTTGCTAAATAAAATTGAAGTAAATAAACAATCCTCCCCCCTTAACTTTAATTTTAATGTTCTTTTATAGAATGGAACAAAACCCTCAAGAGATACAAAGCTCCTCAATTACCTACCATAACGAGAGGGAAACTATAATTAAGTGAGGATATTTGCTAAATCTATTAGGGTAATGAAAAATGAATTAATGGATCTTATAATTTTTAATATAACACTAACCTTTTGGAAATACCAAACTCTTCAAAATACCCGCCCTAACAATAGGGAAACTATAAGTAAATGAGGAGGTATGATAAATTAATAAGGCCAATGAAACAATTATTAAGCCAGGCCTATATATATTTTCTTCTTAATAACTCACCCTTACGAGAGGTAAACTATAAGTAAAGAAGAGAATTGATACTTTGAACATAGGCTTGTTTTTTTATCATCCAAAACTTAATATAAGATTCTTAATAACCCATCCTTACGAGAGGGAAACTGTCATTTATTGAGAAGACCAACACTAGGAACATAGGTGATAAATTTTAAATGATTTAGGTAAAAAAATATTCCTATAAATCATTTTTTTTTGAATTTTATGAGAGCTTGTATTGATATAGACTTCTTATATTTAGGTCTTGCTTTAAGATATAGAGAACTTTCTTAAATGCAAAAAAGGTGAAATAAGAAGGAGAAAGTAACAAGAAATAGGAGGCAAAAAAATTGAGGAAGATGTATTTTATAGACCAATAGATGTCGCTTAAAATATATAATATGTTAAATAAAAAATTAATTTGTTTTGATTTTCTATGAGGGTTTGTATAAAATATTGAGTACCTTCTTTAAACATATATTGGTTTAATGAGATAAAAATAATATACACCTTTTAGATATAAAATACGCTATAAAAGGATATAGAAGAGATCTTAAAGAATATATACACCAAAAAAAAGAAACCCCCCCCACCCCTAAAAATACAAAACAAAAAGAAGGTGCACTATTGTGCACTCTTAACCCCCATCAAAAAATAACTTTGTATTATTAGGTTACAAATGACTGCTTCACTTTTTAAGAGGATAGCCTTTTGAAAAAGTAAAAGGCTTTAGTGATGAAATGATTCAAAAGGAGTGGAAACTCAAGTAAGTCTATCCTAGTAGAACTTTAGAGAATAATTACTTATTCTAACAATTTATCCCTTATTTCTCCTATTGAACTAAGCACTTTTTCAATATGTAGATGTTTTTAATGTTGGATTTTTTTTGTTCCTTTTTGATATGTTTGAGACAAGTATATATATATAATTTTCCAACCTTAGCCTAAAGATTTTAATAAACTCTTTTAAATATCCCTTATGGTTTTTATTGAGGTGTATCTAATTTCCAATATTTCAATTTGATGTAGTAGCCCTTACAACTACCAATTATTGGAAAATTAGACCACAATAATATTTTCAAATATTTTATAAATAAATTCTAGTAGAAGTCCTTATTGCTCCTATGTTAATATTGCAAATATTTTAATGATATGATATATTATTCCCCTTTAAGATATAGCTTTCAATGTAGTTGTATTTATCTAAGTTTAACCTTATAACTCCCAAGAAATTGAGAGTATATTATGATGGGAATGAAGCTTACCTTATATCATTCAATATTTGATGTTGGAATATTGATTTTGTGGTTTTTCCTTCAATTATTTGGTTGGATCCTTAGTGGGAATAGATATTCCAAATGTGGTATCATTTACATTTGATCTTGACCTTCCTTATTCAAAGCATTGAAGGCTCTTGAATGCCTTGCTTCCATGCTACCGCTTTGCCTTGTGTTCATAAATTTTGGATTTAAATGCTCTCCTTGAATGCATTGACCATTGACACTCTTAAATTCGAGGAGAATTGTGGTATGAGTTCCAAGTGACATGTATGTTTCTTTATGAGTGCTTAAGGAGTTGAAGATGCTTGAGAACACTTAGTAACGTATGGATATTACATTATTTTAATCAAGTGCTTGGCTTTCCTTCGAATAAGTATTCCTCATATGATAATTGCATCAACCTATAGCTTGTAACTCCATTATTGTTGATGATGAGCACTCGAGAAAGGAACATTAGAGTCTTGTTTCAAGTGACAAATGTCAATTCCTCATTTTTCATGGGTATATTCTATAATGCTCCTTCAATGTATCCTTCTTGGAGGTTCTTTAAACCCTATAATATCTACAACTCCTTTTCGATCAATTGCCTTGCTTTGTAGGTTGTTTCAGGCTGCGTTGAGTATCGATCTAAATGCTTGAGCACCAAATATCTTCTTCGAAGATGCATACTAATCTAATTAACTTAATATAATTACTATTACAAAAAATATGTCGAGTGATAATGGAAAGAGAGTAGCAGGAATGAAAATAATTCATAACCTGATTTCCAAAAAGTTAGTTATATCATTTTTTTCTATGATGAGAGGTTAAAACAATTACATCATTTAATATAACTTATAGACATGTATACACTAAAAATATAATCCTAAAATACCTAATTAAGGCATTGAGACAACTATTGAATCCCTTCACCATATTCCATATGGTGAACAATGTTGCACATAAACACCCTAATGGGCCTGATACTTTGTCCTAAAAATGTCAACCCAAACTCGTATTGAAGCTCTTCTTTAGACACTGCATACAGAACATCAATATCATTTCCTAATACCAATATAGGAACATTCTCTATAGAATCATCCATCAGTATTGCATCAAGATCTTTTCTTGATTCTTGAAACCTCTCTCTCTCTGCAAAATCGACAAGATACATAATAACATTCACCTGAAAATAATTTGAAAAAAGTGTAAGATACATGAGCCACAGTCACAAAATTAAAATCAGTGCCAATTTGGGATCGAACCTTCTTATAAAATACATATATCATTGTTATTTTGTATTTTTAAAGTAAATTTTGTATTAACTTTATTGGATTATAGAATATTTTTTAATAGTAAAAGTATTTGTATAACTAAATAAAATTTATGGTGTATTTCAATTATATGTATAGTAGAAAGGAATATTTGGATTCATTTTTATCAACTATATTACATCATAATGGATGTGACAATTCACAATGTGTTTCAAGTGCATTCACTATAGGAAACAAATTGAAGTCTATAAAATATTATGTATATCAGACCATATAATACTCTTTTTGGTACATTTCATACTTCCTTTTAGAATTATATCTTGAACCTCTTATTTAGAGTATCCAAGCCTTCACTCTAAGATCCATTCAACGAATTCAATTATCCAACCCTTAACTATAAGAGAAATTAAGACAATACAATTAGAAGTAACTTTAGTCTTTTATATCATCCTTATTATCTAATGACTATAATAACCACCTAGTATTATAGGTAGAGAAATATATAAAGCATTTTACTTATAGCTTTAAATTAATAAAACACTATGATGGTATGAAGCTTGCTCTTTTTTAGTTGATTTTTTTTACTTCATTTAAAATTTTAAGATTTATTTGAATTTATATAATTTTTTTCATTTTAATAGAATATTAGCTGAGTAAGTATTTTTAAGTAGAGCTCTAGTCTAATAATAAAATTAAATAATAATAACTCTAACGGGTAGAGAATGTGGTCCAAAGCTAGGAGTGAGTGTGAGCATATCCATGACCGAGCATAACCTGGAGCAAGTGCGAGCACAATCCAGGAGTGATTGCAACTAGAAGTGAGTGCAAGAACGAGCCGAGAGTGAGTATAGCTAGAAGCAAATGCAAGCACAAGTTGGGAGTGAAATCAATCAAAAGTATGTATGAATGTGAGTTGGGAGTGAGTGCAATCAAAATTAAGTGTGCGTGCAAGATGAGAATGAGTGCAACTAAAAGCAAGTGTCATCACAAGCTAGGAGTGAGAAATAAGAGTGAATAGGAAAGAATAAAGTAGAAAGAAAAGTGTGATCAAGGAACAAGTACCACTTCTTGTTCTAGATATATTATGAAAATTTAAAATATTTATTTGAAAAAATACATGTAACATAGAAAGAAAGTATTTTTTAAAGTCCCTATTGAAATTATGAATGGCCAAGTTGGAAGTTTGAATACCTTGGCTAGCAATAAGAGGAAGAGAGAATCTATGGAAAACCCAATCTAGGTAGCAAATTCTACACTAGAAGTGATTATCAAGAATGGAATGATTGGTCATGATATAATGGTTATTAAAACAAAAGGGTTAATATGTAAATTTTATTTATATTGGCCAGGTTTTCTTGAGATTCAAAATTAGATTAAGTGGAAGTGGGGATTGAATTCAAATTACTCCATGAATTTTCTTCCAAAAGTATTTTTCCTCATTATTTTTTCCAGTAAAAAAATAAGGGATAAAATAATGGATGAACGCTTGTGGTTTAGGGGTAAAAATACATTATATTTCATACCTTGAAGTGAGAATATTATTGTGGACACATAAACTATTAAAAGTCTTCAAGTATGTATTAGACTTTTTGGACTTGCTTATCAATTCATCAATAAGGAGGTTTTGAAGAATATTAGTAATACTCTAAGTGATTTCATCCATGAGGTATGAACTACTAAGGATAAAAGGTATACTATATAAATTTGAATATGTATTTCCATTGATATTTCTAAACCTTTACCACAATCAAGAGGATTAAATCTGAATCAAGATAATGGGATCAACAAGTGGATTATAAAAATATTGCATTCCGATGTCACAAATATCATGAAATTAGGTATATGGCAAGAGACTACAAGTGGAAATAGACAAAGAGATCAATTTTTTTGGCATGATGGTAGACTCAATTTGAAACAATGAGACCATATCATAGACAAGCTAGGTCTACTCAAGGATTTTCTAGTCCTAAGAAAGTGGCTAGAAATATCTCTCTACATCATTAGATGGAAAAGACCATTCTAGTTCACATGAATCAACCATTAGAGGAAAAAATTGATATGTAGGATGAGAAAGTACAATGTGCAAGTTTAAATATAGAAGAAGCTAAAAGTGTGAATAAATACAAGAAGATGAATTTTAAAACAAATGAGGTAAAGGAGATCAAGCTTAATCTCGGTAAATCGCCTTTATTATCCCGAAGTAGCTTAAAATTTTCTCCTTATAATAAAAATGAAAGTAGTACGAAGTGTATTCCTTGCACTTTTTGATTTCAAGAGCAGTATAGTAAATAAAATATTATAGAGGATATCTAAGAAAATTTACGGTTTTCAAGCCAACATAAGAAAGCAATGACTATGGAGGATCATCTATGTAGTTTAGATTTTCCAAGGCAACATAAAGAAAAATGCTAATGATGCTATTCCTTGTACTTTTAACTCTTTAGGGAAACATAAATATTTTGTAGATAAGTCTCATTTTGAACAATATAAAAAATATAAGATATTGATGAAGATGAGAGTGTTAGAAACAATGGATAAAGAAGAGGAAGGCCATCAAAGTGGGAACAAAGAGAAAAATAAACTCAAAAGGATATTGATTTGTTAAGCCAAATAAAAATATCACAGGTGTCAACAAGAAGTGAGGCTAAGCCCACTAATAAAAATAAAAAGTGTTGATGATAAAAATGATATCATGGAATATTAGGGGTATGAATAGAAACCTAAAAAAATAGTTATAAATGAATTAATAGGTTGTTTAAGCCCTGAGTTTATTTTAATACAATAAATAAATTTAAGTAGTGATGAATGTGAAAGAAAAATAGTTACTTTCTTATTATATTAATGCATTGAAAAAGGGTGAGTTATATTGGTTTAAAAAATCTAGAGAGAAATGGCTCAAGGAAGGAGATAGAAATACAAAAAAAAATATGATACAAAAAAAATGTTTTTTTTTTTTGTCATATCAAAAATATTATAACTCGATATGGAAGAAATATTAAGGATGAAGAAGATATAAGGAAGAAATTACTTATTTCAAAAATATATTGTCATATTCTATGTAAGCTAAGGGGGTGCAAGAAAAACTTTTGTAAAATATTCCATCAGTTTTCACATAGGAAAAATATGAAAGCTTAATGAAGAAGATATTTGTGGAGGAGCTCCATGAAGTAGTTTTCTCTTTCCATCCTAACAAGGCACCTAGCCCCAATAGATTTTTTACATTTTTCTTTCAAAATTATTGGGATTTATTGAAGAGTGATATGTTAGACGTGGTTGAAGAGGCCCAAAAAAGGAAGGTTATAATAAGTGAGATTAATGTTGCTTTTATTACCTTGGTTCCTAAGAATATCAACACAAAATATTTTGATAATTTTCATCCAATAAGCCTTTGTAATATGATTTACAAGATCATTTAAAAAATTATGGTAAATAGGTTGAAGGTGAAGAAAACAAGCTTATACTAAGAGGATGGGTGGACAATATAAGACCACTTTTTACATGTTTTTACTCAAACTATATTATCCAAAATATCAATGCAATATCAATAGCAGTAATAAAAATAATTAACAAATCACGACACACAATAGAGACATCAATTTAACATAGTTCACCCAATGTGGGCTACTCCACGAAGAAAATATTTCACTATAATTTTCTCAACAAATCTCATGGGAATCCTTCCCTATTACAATTTTTAATGACCTATGTCCAACGGATACACCAATATCCTAATAAAGTTTGTGGATGCCTATCCACAGGAAACACCAATCCCCTCAGCTGGTTCATGGATCTCTATCCATAGGAGAACTCTTTCTCATTTGCTCTAGCTCATGATTGTTTAGAATGCTACTGCCTCAACTGCTCTGGATTGTGGATCTCTATCTCACTAAACATAGTTCTTCAGTATAGCACAAATTTGCTCAATATTTGTCTCAATTTTACACTAAATACAGTCCTTTGGTCTAGCACAAATTTGTTCAAACTTTATCTAAAATTTACACTAAACAGAGTCCTTCAGTATAGTACAAGTATAATCAATATTTGTATTAAATATGCACTAAACATATTTCTTCTATCTAGCACAAATCTACTCAATATCTATCTTAAATATGCACTAAACATAGTCCTTTGGTCTAGCACAAATTTACTCAATATCTATCTCAAATCTGCACTAAACACAGTCTTTTGGTCTAGCACAAATCTGCTCAATATATGTCTCAAATCTGTACTAAACACATTCCTTCAGTCTAGCACAAATATGTCAATCATTGTCTCAAATATGCACTAAACACAGTCCTTCAGTCTACCACAAATCTGCTCAATCTCTATCTCAAATATGCACTAAACATAATCCTTTGGTCTAGTACAAATATGCTCAATGTCTATCTCAAATTTTCACTAAACATAGTCCTTAATTCCACTCTAGGACTTATGCAAATCAGCTCACAAGATTTCACAAAAATTTATTCAACTCAACTCAATCTATCATAAAAAAATTCTTTAATCACACAAATAAGCTTCACATAGAATTTTTCTTAATGTTATAAAAACACATAGAGAATGGTTAGAGACTCAATATGCTTCACACTCACAACAATGCTCAATCACTTTCAAACTCGTTTGTTTAACCATAAAAACATATAGATAAAATGGTTAGAGACTCAATGTGCTTCACACACAACAATTCTCAATCACTTTCAAACTCTTTTATTTAACCACATAAACATATAGAGAATGGTTAGAGATTCAATATGTTTCACACTCAATCACTTTCAATCTCTTTCTCAAATTAGTAGTGAATAATTTGTTTCACATAACTTGAACTATCATTCCAACACTTCCAATTAAATAAGCTCAATAAACTCCACTCAAACAATCACTCAATGAAGGCTTAGTTAACAATTCTTATCAAAAAAACCTCACATAATAATTATACTCGTGATCTTTCACAAACCCTATTTCAAGATAGTTCTCAACTTCACATAACAATTATACTCATGATATTTCATAGACCCTAGTTCAATATTGTTCTCAACTACTCATGATCTTTCACAAACCCTAATCAAGAATATGAAATATTACCCAATATTTCCAAAAATGCTTATCAAACAAGGTTTATAGTATCAAATTTCATTCCAAAAAACCCACATCAATCAACATTGGATATCTCAAAACCAAACTCAGTAATGCTTATCAAACAATACTTTCCACTCCAACTTAGCATTCACAATATCCAACAATATTTCATTCAAAAGAAATATATACCCATGCCTTTGTTTTGAATAATATTGAATGTCAAAAACTTTATCAATCACACTCAACCTCTTTGACAATCTCAATGATTAGATATCACAAATTTTTCCTTAATATTTTCTTTCAAAAATATTTCACCATGCCAAAATATCAAAACTCAACTATACCTTATTTCTCCTTTCAAATCAATTTATAATATGACTTTATTTCAACAAATGACATCTATTATGTTAATTAAATACATCCTGTAACTCTACGAGGACACTGCTAGTCAGAAAGTTAATTTCAATAAAAACAAGTTATATTTCTTGAACATCCCCATTCAGAGGCAAGGAAGGATTGCAGAAATTTTATGGTGTAATATAGAAAACCTCCCCACTTTGTATCTTGGTCTCCCTCTTTTCATTGGTTCTATGAGAGAGTCAATGTGGGATAGCGTTATTGAAATAATTAAAAAAAAAACTTGTTGGATGGAAAGGTCATCTTCTATCTCAAGAAGGAAAGTTGACCCTCACTAAGCCCTCTCTTCAGTGCATTCCAGTCTATTTCCTCTCCATTTTCAAATTCCATGTGAAGGTTTTCCAAAAAATTGAGAAACTCCAAAAAGAATTTTTATGGACTGGATTAGAGGAGAAAAAAGGATACACCTTGTAGGATGGACCAAAGTGTGTAGATCCAGGGAAAATGGGGGCTTAGGTCTGAGGAGAATTGCTCATATGAATTTATCTTTACTAGCTAAGCAGGTGTGGCACCTCATTTATGGTGAATAAAATGAATGGATGGCTATCATAAAATGAAAGTATCTTCAAAATATGGAATTTCTAAGTGACTTAGTTCCAATTAGAGGTTCTGCTTTTTGGAAAGCAATTCTCAATTGTAAGGAAATCATCAAAAAAGGTTTAATATGGATTTTAGGCAATGCTGAGAGGATAAATTGTTGGAATGACAGGTGGGCTAATGATGAACCACTATTGCAATATCCTAACTTAGCCCGAATCATATATATCATGGAAGAACTCATCAACAGAAAATTCTTCAATTATATGGTTGAGGACAGAGGCAGAATGAAGTGGAAACAAATAAGGATTCAAGGATCTCAAGTGAAATCAAATGATATTTATAACATTCTTGGGTAACAGTTTATCCCCATGATACCCAAGGATGATAAAGTGACCTGGGATCCTATGGAAAATGGGTGGTTCACTATTAAATCAACTTACAAGCTTCTGCTTGATGACGAGGATTTTGCCCTCCAAAAGGACTTCATTTGGATAAAAAATTTAATTCCAAAAATTGTAGTCTTTTCATGGCTGGTTATCCAAGGAAGAATTCTAACCATTTATAATATGATGCGTAAAGGTATTTCTATCACTAATCATTGTTATCTATGCAGGCTAATTGGGATACCATTTATCACATTTTCCTTGAGTGCCCTTTTTACTTGACTGTCCTAAGTGGGGTTTTTCAGGCCTTCAATATTTCCTAGGTCAAACCAGCCATCGTACTTTATGTCTAGTGGCCTTACCCCTTTTCAATCCAAAGACTTAGATACATGTAGAAAATTTGTATTAATCACTATCTTTGGCAGGTGTGGTTAGAAAGGAACCATAGAGTCTTTAATGAGTCTATACATGATCATCAAACTATCATTGCTAGGATCCTATCATTTGCCAACAAGAATGTGAACCTTATCCCTTTTAATATTCGTAAAACTCATTTGCAGGAGACCATGATTGCTCAATATTTAAGCTTAACCTTGTTAGATGAGTCTGTGCCTAGGGAAGTCAACCCTAGAATCAATGTTAAGTGGTCCCCACCTCCTACGGGTAGGTTTAAGATTAATTTTTATGGAGCGGCTAAGGACAATCCTGGCAGAGTAGGCACTGGCGGTATTGTGTGAGATCATAATGGGAATATGATTCTTATATTTTCTAAATATTTGGGAACAAGGACAAACAATGAATCTGAAGCTAGAGCTATGTGGAGAGGCCTTCAAATGACTCAAGACTTATAAGGCAATTTGATCGTAGAAGGAGACTCTATGCATGTTATAAATCTCCTCAATAATTGGAAAACACATCCTTTGAGGATTAAAATAATTTTTGAAGAGGCTAGGATCCTTTTTTAGGGAAGACAGGATAGAAAAGCCCAACATGTCTTTTGGGAAGCTAACAAAGTTGCTGATAAGCTGGCCAATTTGGGTGTCTATGGTGATGAACTTTTAAAATGGGAACACAGTATCCCAAGCAAAGTAGAGGAGCTTATTCAACAAGAATGCCAAGAATGATAGTCAAATTTACCAATAGGGAAGGCACTATAAGTTCGAAGGCTATGAGTATTCCCGTATATTTTTTGAAATGGACTCACAATAAAAATTATCCGAGTTTTCATTCTTGGTGGATGCTTCTTGGAAATAACACAAATACTAATGGAGATAGTCACATGTTAGATAACATGGCTCCTAGTCATATTAGTAATTTGAGGTTGGTTGATAATCATAGGGCAGGAAATAAATAGCAATATAAGACTTTGAACCATAGCCACGTGGACCACCAGATAGCCACCATGATAAATCTAGCGAGCAAGTTCACTTCTCCAAGGCCGATTGGTCAAGACAGGATGTGGTTCCAAAGCATGTCATATACAAAAGAAAGTAATTACCAAAGAATTATTAAGAGTAACTGTCAATACAGAGCTTGTGGGAGTTTTTTTCAATACTCTGTTATGTGTGTCTGCAGCTTTTTTTTTCTCCACGATTTCAAGAAATAGATTTGTGTTTGTTTCGTTTTTTGTAATTATGATGCAGGTGTTTTTTCTTGGGGTATACCCAAAATTTTGTATGGGAAGTTTCTTTTTGATAACATGTTATGTGCCTTACTAGATTTAATGGCTTTGACGGCATGTAGATTTTATATATAAAGGATCCTTAGTAAGGACATGTTCATCAACAACCCTGGGCTAATTTTTGTAAAAGGTTTTAGGTCAACCTGTTAAACCTAGTATTAATGCTATAGTATCTTATCTACCCAAAAAAAAACATCTAACACCCTTAGCACACCTTATTGGTCATTTTATAAACTTTAATAACTAAAAATCAACCATAAAAATTAAAAATTTGCATACCCATTTATATCCCTTTTATAGCTCATAAAATCATTTTAAATATACAAATTTCAATAATAAAATCCTTTAGAAAATTAAAATTTTAATTTCCACCTTCACATATTTCAGATGCAATGTTAAACCTTAGCAAATGAGCACATACTTTGGTAGGATTCGAACATTCCATCCCATTCTCCCAAGCACCTTCACATAGTGTGTGCCTACCAAGTGGGCTACATGCCCTCACATCATGGTTGAGGCTCATGCCTCCCTCTTTACCTTCCTCTGATGGTGCAGACAAAATAAAACTTGTATATGTGTTACCCAAAACACTATTGCACAGATTGAACCCATGACCTATCACATGAGAGTGACTTGGCACAGCCCTGGCTGCCAACTGCACTATCTCACACCTTGCATTATGAAATGCACTCCTCACACACTTGTATCTTGGTGTGCCTCTTTAACATTTCAAACACATGTGATTTCCCTTCAAACCTTGGCGTTCAATTTTGTTTAGAATTTAGTCTATCACATGGATGATTTTTCTAAGGTGGGTTCTTAGCCCCTTTTATATGCATGGTAATGTTTTCAAAAACGTCGATGCATGAAATAATTTGAATTTGAATTAATTCTAATTATGGCCCTTTAAATTAATTTAAATTTAAATTTTACCTTAGGGTAAAATATTTAAATATAAATAATTTGAACTTAGGGCATTATAAACTTTCTTGAGTCCTTATTCTTTCTATAATAATTTTATTCTTCATCACTGGATAAATCATTGCTTGAATCTCACTTCTTACCCTTTGTCTTTGTAGTAACTTTTAAGGCTACTTATTTTTAGGAAATAGGTTCCTCTTTTATTCTTATCTCAAAAGCTGTAATAATTCCATGTAATTCATCTATTGTCAAAAATTCAATATCTTTTGACCCTTCTATAGTTGAAATCCCTTCACTATACCTTTCGAGAGTGTCCTTAAAATTTTATCATAATCATTTTTTTCTTCAACCTTCAACCCAACTCCTTACACAAGTAAAAATCTCATCCACACGAAGTAGATATGTAGCAATGTTTTCCTCATCCTTTATTTTTGGTTCTTTAAATGTTCTCTTGACGTTTTGAAACTTTGCCCTTTTAACCTTTTTGTCTCCCTCATATATATATTTAAAATTATCCCAAATATATTTTTCTAATGTGCAATGCATAACATTTATAAACTCTATTTCATGAAATCCCCTTAAAATTCTATTCATTACCTTTGAATTACTCAGTTTTAGGAGCTTACCATATTTATCTATAGGTGGAGTTACTGGTGGAATGTATCCATTCTTAAATACTTCCCATATTTCATTTCCAAGTGCCATTAGGTGAAACTTCATCCTTGTACTCCAAAGTGCATAATTGTTTCCATCGAACAATGGTGCTAAATTTTCTTAAGATCCATTCTAAGAATCCCTTTGTGTTCTTAAGAGCTTTTCCTTAAAGATGTTAAAATATTCTGAAGGAACCCGCTCTAATACCAATTTAAGAAAACATGCTTATACTGAGAGGGGTTGAACAGTATAAGATCACTTTTTACTTTTTTTTACTCAAACTAGATTATCCAATATATCAATGCAATGTCAATAGTAGTAATCAAATCAATGCATAAATCACCATACACAATAGAGACACAAATTTAATGTAGTTCACCCAATGTAGGATACTCCACGACGAAAATATTTCACTAAAATTTTCTCAATAAATATCTTAGGAATACTTCCCTATTATAATGTTTATGGACCTCTATCCAAAGGATACACCAATCCCCTAATCAATTTTATGGATGTCTATCCATAGGAGACACCAATCCCCTTAGCTGGTTCATGGATCTCTATCCACAGGAGAACTCCTTATCCTCTGCTTTGGCTGGTGATCCTTTAGAAGACTACTACCTCCACTACTCTGGCTTATGGATTTCTATCATATGTGCACAATTGAAGTTATTCCATATTTTATTTTTTTATATAAGGTTTTTTTGATCAATTTTTTCTTGTTTTAGATCTCCTTTGGTGCAGTAGTCATCAAACTCATTAGATGAATCTTCCTTTTTGAATTTTTTAAATTCAAAACTTCCTTCACATTGTATTAGTTTTATCTTTTCTTTGCTCTTTTTATCATTGTAATCCATTAGGTTTTTAATCCATATTTGCATTTTTATTCGACTTCTAAGAGTGTTGTTTATCATAGCAATAGTCATTTGTATTACCTAGATCCTTTGAAATAGAGTATTTTACCTTATGACTCTCTATATTAGGATATATAATACCTAATTGAAGTATATAATATTGACATTGACAAAACCTTTATTGATCCTTAGGTTTGTATGCTTCCTTATGTCTCCCTAGTAATAAAAGTGTATTAACCTAATGGAATTTTAAGTTTTGTAAAAGCTTATATTTTTCCAATGGATTTGCAACTTGATAATTTATGATAAATGCTGATATTACCAAGTTTTGTAGAATTCCTTCTGAATCTCTAGGGATATAATATAGTACTTTTGAAAAGATAGTTCAATTGTTTGGTTTATTTTTTAAATATCAAAAATGAACTTTTATTTATGTTAGAATTTCCCAAAATAGATATGCAAAGCATTACATAAAAAGTGTAGAACTGATTGATTATTCTATGGATCAACTTTGTCTAAATAACAAATTTGATCATTGAGAGTTGTTGGATTACAACAACTCATCAAATATGATGTAGACTATAACTGAGAGTCTACCTGACTCATGAAGGAGTGGAAAATCAAGTAAGTCTATCCTAGCATAACTTAAGAGAATAATTACTTATTCTAACACCCCCCCTTAAGTGATACTATGGGTGTATTGTGAAAATGAGTCCTAAAAATAGATCATGATGAGGTACTCATGTACAATGGTTTCTTTTCATAAGAGATGGTAAAAACCCCATGGGAAAAACCATATATCAAAAAATAAAAAAGGAAGTGGTATATCTTCAGTTTGTGAATATTGTCGTGTTAATACAAAAAAAAAAAGAGTTTTGACAACATGGCCTGATGAGGTACTCATTTACAATATATATGAGAGATGGTGAAAAAATACATGGGAAAATCCATATGCTATGAAATAAAGAGGCATGTCTTCAGATGGCGAAGATTGTCCTTAATAACAAAAAAAATGAGTCCTAGCAACATGGCCTGATGAGGTACTCATGTACAATATATAAGGGAGAGATGATAAAAACAAACAACATGGGAAAAAACCATCTTCCAAAGAATACAATAATAAAAGGAGAGGTGAAAAGACCTTTGTTTCAATGTAGTTGTAATACTCCAAGTTTCTCTTGCAACTGTATGTAATGTAGAGAAGAAAATGACTTGGTGAAGATGTCTACAACTTGATTTTTAGTTGGAATATAGTCCAAGTATATGTCCCCGTTCTAAATATGTTGTCAAATGAAGCGTATGTGTATCTCAATGTGTTTGGTGTGATGATGCTCAACTAAATTACGTGCAATATGAATTATTCTCTGATTGTCACACCATAGAGTAATAGGTTTGTCATGGGAAAAATCAAATTATCTTAGAATATGACAAAGCTAAAGAGCTTCCTGACTTGCTAAAACTGCTGCCCTATATTCTACCTTTGTGGATGATAATGCCACTGCCTATTATTTTTTGCATAACCAATAAATTGGTGAAGAACCAAGACAAAATACATAGCCAAAAGTTGAACATCTATCTTATACTGAACCTACCCAATATGAATCCGTATAGCCAATGATATCAATGGATTTTCCCTCATATAAGAGCCCAAAGTGAGTAGTTCCTTGCCAGTAGTGGAGGATTCTTTTTACTACTTTCTAGTGACTGAAATGAGGTTGATGTGAGAATTCGGATATTAAGCCAACAACATATGAGATATCTAGATAAGTATGAGTAAGGTATAATAGACTCGCTACAAGGTGATGGTATAGAGTTGAATCACATAGAGGGGATGTGCAGGAAGTACTTAAATTTACTCCAGACTGAAAAGGTGTAGGAGAAGATTTATAATCTATTATTTTAAACCTTTGAAGAAGATCTAGAGTGTATTTTTGTTGACATAATGAAATTCCTACATCTGTTTGATTTATTTGGATCCCAAGGAAGTAATGATCTAGACCCAGATCAACCATATCAAATTTTCTAGAGAGGGAGTCTTTTATAGTTTGAATGTGAGCGAAGTGAGTGAAGTCACTACCAGTGAGTATTATATCATCAACATATAGAACAAGTATGGTGATTTTTCCTTCATATGTCCAAATATAGATTATGTTATCAGAATCACAATGAGAAAAATGTGATTAAAGAAATAAGGAGTACATTTTTATACCAAGATCTAGGAGCTTCTTTGAGGCCATAAATAGACTTATTTATCTTGCAAACAAGAGAGGAGTCTTAAATGAAACCAGAATGTTGTTACATGAATATATCTTCCTTTAAGTACCCATGTAAGAAAGCACTTTTTACATCCATTTGAAAGACAAGCCACTTTTGGTAAGCAGCTAGAGAAAGAACTAGTCTAACAAAATCCATTTTGGCAACTGGTGCAAAGGTTTTAGCATAATAAATTTCTTCAATTTGAGAGAAACCTTTGGCTACTAGGCAAGCTTTGTGTTTGTCAATTTCTCCATTAAGCCCATATTTTATTCTGTAAATCCATTTACAATGAACTAATTTCCTTCCTTTAGGTAGGGGAACTAAATCCCAAGTTTCATTTTTGGTTAAGGAAGTGAATTCATTTTCCATGGCATCATCCCATTCTTTAATACCAGTTGCTTATTTGAAGGATTGAGGATGAGAGGAAATAGACTAGTAGACAAGACCAATGCCTATGGAGTTGGTTAATCTAGATGATGGAAAAATTTTTATGTAAGTATTAGTTTCTTTAACAATGGTGCAGGTCCATTTTGGCATAGTGGAAGGAGTAGAAGGAGTGGAAAGACTTTTATTTGGAGTTATAGGTTCCTCATCTTGATCATCAATATCTAAATTAATCTCTAAAGTTAGTTATTCATTATATTGAGGTTTTACTGTAGGAGAAGACTCGATAGAGGAAAAGTATGGTTGAGGATATTTTTGAGGGAATGTTTCATAAAAATTGGGCATTCCTATGAAAAAATACCTCATGAATTGTGGGATCAAGGAGTCAGTATGCTTTCATTTCCTCACAATAACCAACAAAGATGAAATTTTTGCTTTTCTTATCTAGATCCTTCCTTTTCTTCTTTGGTATGTGCGCCCAAGCAATACACCCAAATATATTGAACAAGGAGACATCCGATTTTGAGCTAGTCCATGCTTCTTCAAGAGTTAAATGGTCAAGAGATTTATGAGGTGTGCATTTTTTAATATAGTTTTCACAATTAATATCTTCTTCCCAAAAAAAATTTGGAAGATCTCTTTAATGGAGCATACAGTTTGCCATTTCCTTCAATGTTCGGTTTTTCCTTTCTACAATGCCATTTTGTTGTGGATTATGGGAGACAAAATGTTGATGAATGATGCCATGACTTGATAGAAATATTGAGAACCCATTACTGTAGTATTCCCCCCCATTATCTGTGCAAATTTGATTGATACTATAAAAGGTCTGATTTTCAAATAAGGCTTTAAAGCTTTTGAAGTAGGACAGAACATCACTTTTGTATTTTAGGAAGTAGACCCAAGTTATTCTGGAATGGTCATCAATGAAAGTTAGAGCATATTTTGCTCCTTTGAAAGAAGGCTTTGGGAAAAACATCAAGTCACTATGGATTAACTCTAGAGGGGATGAGGATTTTAGAGAACCACTTGGATGGAAAGGATCTTGATGTTGCTTTCCAAGAGCACATCTAGGACATACTCCATCAATAGAAGAGAGTTGAGGTAAAACTATTACCAGTTCATGGGTGTTAATTTCCTTTAGGTAGTTATAACTGAAATGACCAAACCTTTCATGCCAAATTTTGCTTTCAAGATCTCCATGAGCCATAAAACAACATGTCCCTTCTATATTTTTTAATCCTTTGAAGTAAAATTGGTGAGTGTTGTGATCAATATCTCCTTTGGCAATAAGAGAGTGGGGGTCTTGAAAGTCTCTTATCTCAACTCCTGTTGGAGAGTAGAGAACATTTTTCTCCTTTCTAAAAGTACAAATATGATAAACAAAAAGGTGATTTGTTACAACGTTTGAAACATAGAGAACATTATTGATAGAGCCACCATAAATGGATATGTCACCCTTTCCTTTGACTAGGATAAGGGAAGAGTCACCAACTTCTATGCTACATGTTGAACTTGATGAGATAGAAGAGAATGACTCATCTAAAATGGTCATGTTATGATTTGCTCCAGAATATAGGACCTAGTAATTAGATGAAGTATTGGTGGTCTTCCCTTGAACATTTAGGGCTTTTCATTCCTGCTTTTTATTATCCATATTTTCCAGCATTTGTTTGTAGAATGACCATTCTTTTTGTAGTTATTACAAGTTATGGGACTTCTTTATTTCTTTGTGAATTTTTCTTTTGTGGAGGTCGATTCTACTAAGGCTTTAGAGGAAGAGGAAGATATCTCATACTTTGCAAGTTTTGTTTCTTCTCTAGTTAGTCTCTCACAAAATTCTTCTAAGGAGGGCATTTTGAAACTTGCACCAAGAGCATATTTTGTAGATATAAATGTGGTTGCAAATATTTGAAATACACCATTTAATTTAGAAAAAATTAGATAGATGGATTCTTAATATTTTTTATCCTTGCCACTACCTTTAAATTGAGTAAGGACTTCTTTAAATTTGGTGATAAAATCAACAATATTGCTAAAGTTTTAAGGAGATAATGTTGTTAATTTTGCCTTTAATTGCATTGACCTTATTTGATCTACTTTTCCAAATAAGTTCTTTAGTTTCTCCCAACTTTCATAAGGATTTTTACAATCCATAATGTGAAACCATAAGCTTTCATTTACATTAGTGCTTATAATACCCATTGTTTCATACATTTTTCCTTTATGAATAAATATTTCATATTCTTTTTCAAATTTAGGTTGCTTCTCTTCTAGCAAGTGTGTGAGCCCTTTTTGAGAAATGAGATTTAATATTTTAGGTTTCTAGGTATGATAGTTATGAGGGGTGAGTGGATCAATTGTATTCATTTTGCTAAAGAAAATTGAAGTAAACCAACAATCTTGCCCCATAACTTCAATTTTAATGTTATTTTAAAGAATGGAACAAAACCCTTAAGAGATACCAAGCTCCTCAATTACCCACCCTAATGATAGAGAAACTATAATTAAGTGAGGATATTTGCTAAATATATTAGGGTAATGAAAAATTAATTAATGGATCTTATAATTTTTAATGTAACAATGGCCTTTTGGAAATACCAATATCTTAAAAATACCCACCCTAACAAGAGGAAAACTATAAGAATATGAGAAGGTATGATAAATTAATAAGGCCAATGAAACAATTGTTAAACAAGGCCTATATATCTTTTCTTTTAAATAACTCACCCTTACGAGAGGGAAACTATAAGTAAAGAGGAGAATTGATACTTTGAACATAGGATTGTTTTTATATCATCCATAACTTAATATCGTATTATTAATAACCCACCATTACAAGAGGGAATCTGTAAGTTATTTAGAATTCCAACACTAGGAACATAGGAGATAAATTTTAAATGATTTAGGTAAAAAAATATTCCTATAAATCATTTTTTTTTTTATTTTATGAGAGCTTCTATTGAAATAGACTTTTTATATTTAGGTCTTGCTTTAAGATATAGAGAACTTTCTTAAATGTAAAATAGGTGAAATAAGAAGGAGAAAGTAACAAGAAAGAAGAGGCAAAAAAATTGATGAAGATATATTTTATACACCAATAGATACCACTTAAAAATATATAAGATGTTATATAAAAAATTATTTGCTTTGATATTTATGAGGGTTTATATAAAATATTGAGTACCTTATTTAAACATATATTGGTTTAATGAGATAAAAACAATATACACATTTTAGAAATAAAAGCCACTATAAAATGAAATAGAAGAGAGCTTAAAGAAGATAGACACCAAAAAAAAGAAACCCTCCCTCAAAAGATAAAATTAAAAAAGGTGCAATATTGTGCACTCTTAACCCCCCCTCAAAAAATACCTTTGTATTATTAGGTTAGAAATGACTACTTCACTTTTTAAGAGGATAGCATTTTGAAAAATTAAATGGATTTAGTGAAGAAATGATTCAGAATGAATAACGAAAAAGAGAAAGGTAAGGATATATTTTGTAAGGTTTTACCTTCGAAATTGAAGAAACAAAAGAAAAACCAATACAAAATAACCAATACAAGGCACCTGCGCTCAGGATTTAAATAGAATATGTGAATTGAATGTCTACTCCAAAAGAAGAAGACTATCATTCACTTCTTCTAAAATAATGTGCCTGGTGCCAAAGGAAGACGGTTGTCATTTGTAGACCCTACACCTATCAAAAAAATAGAAGACCCACTGCCTCGAAGTCCTAGATTCACACTTCGATGAAGTCTTTCATTCTTTGAAAAGTTTTGCAAACCCTAGCACCTCATTTTGAAATCTGTTAATGTTTGTAGAGAAGACATAAGACCCAGTGCCTTGGCAATGAAATCCATTTGTAACCTACAGATCAAAATTAAAACAAGAGAGGCATAAAATATAAAACAGGGCTTAATATTCCAATAATTTGATCAAAATTTAATCAAAATGAAATCTATAAAAAAATCATAGATGCATTTATCTAGCACCATGACACTTTGCTTGAGGAGAAAACCGAAAATAGGTTTTGCACAAAGAATTTTTTAGAGAATAAAATAAGCTTATGAGAATAAAATAAATGGAAGAGAGGCAAAACAAAATTTATAGGAGCTAAGTGAGAACCGTTAGAATCTACCAACCTAGAAGAGAAGAGATCGATGGTATTGAAGATACTCCAGCTTATATGGTCTCCTACGTATTTCATCGATGCATTAAAGTGACGCCAAAAAAGGATCACATGAGATGAAATGTTATTAAATGATTATCATGCAACTGAAGTTGACAAAGCTTTAGAGAAAAAAATTTTTTTAAAAAAATTATATTAACAATAGTTGACTTAAATGTTCAAGGTATAGACCAATTGGTTCATCCAAACCCCATAAGGGGGCGGAGGTCCAAGGTTCAAATCTCGAGCCTCGTCGGATTGAACGCTTGTCCCTTTCCTGGTGCTTTCAGTGGCGTAAAAGGTTTAAAATGATTGTGGCATGGTGGTTATAGGGGCGGACTACGCAAAGATTTGTGTGGCGGCTTCTAGGGCGGACAACGTAGAATACTATGGCGGCCATAAAATCTAGACAACCTACTCGGATTCGTGGCGGCTACCAATTCCACCATGTAAATTAAAAAAAAAAAAAAAAAAACAATAGTTGACTTAAATATTAGTTGCACCAAACGAGAACGCAACAAAGAGCATCTTGGATTTCCAGTGAAGGAGCTATCGAAATTTATTGAGAGGTGTTATGAGAGTGTCATTGGCGCCCAATATTGGGTGGCCAAAACATGTTTTGAGAGCCTCAATTGGGATTCCTCGAGAGTAACGAAAAAGGCAGTGCAACAAGATTTTTTTTTTGCAAAAAGGAATACACTAAAGATAGGAAACAAAATTCTTATAGATCAAGCTTTTAGGATAATAAAATTTTTAATAATAATCATAAAAAACTTATTTGCTTGAATAAAGGTGTTCTTTTTTTTTAAGAAAAAAAAAATTAATATATATGAACTAGTCAAAGGGACCCTTTTTTAAAATAACAGATATGAAAAAAAACTATGGGTAATTTTTCTAAATAAAAATCATTTACACTAAAAGGCAATGAATCTTCCTTTTCCCTTTTAACATGAGAAGGAGATAAATATTATTCATAATAACCCACATACATATATCTAAAAAATATAGCAAAAAAAAACTATACATAAAATCTTATTAAAGACTTAATCCTAAAAAAAGAGGAGAATCCAACAAAAGATACAAAGAACCAGCTCCTAGAACCTCCAAGAGAGAATACTAGCAAAATATATCCAGCTCTGGTACCATGTTAGAATTTACCAAAATAGTAATGCAAAGCATTACACAAAATATGAAGAAAGAGTAGAATTAATTGATTATTCCATGGATCAACTTTGTATAAATAACAAAGTTGATCACTAAGAGTCGTTGGATTACAACAAATCATCAAATCTTATGTAGACTATAACTAAGAGTTCACCTGACTCATGAAGGAGTGGAAACTCAAATAAGTATATCCTAGTAGAACTTAAGAGATTAATTACTTATTATAATAATTTATCCCTTATTTCTCCTATTGAACTAAGCACTTTTTTAATATGTAGAGGTTTTTAATGTTGGATTTATTTTGTCCCTTTTTTATATGTTTGAGACAAGTATATATGAGTTTCCAACTGTAGCCTAAAGCTACTAACAAACTCTTTTAAATATCCCTTATGGTTTTTATTAAAGTGTATCTAATTTCCAAGATTGAAGTGTATCTAATTTCCAAAAAGCCAATTTGATGTAGTAACCCTTATAACTACCAAATTTAGGAAAATTAGACCACAATAATATTTGCAAATATTTTATAAATAAATTCCAGTAGAAGTCCTTATTGCTCCTATGTTAAAATTGAAAATATTTTATTGATATGATATATTATTCCCACTTAAGATATAGCTTTCAATGTAGTTGTATTTATATAAGTTTAACCTTATAACTCCCAAGAAAGTGAAAGCATATTATGATGGGAATAAAGCTTACCTTATATCATTCAATATTTGATGTTGTATTCATTGTGCATGCATTGCAATATAGATGTTGATTCTTTGTGTTTTCCTTCAATGATTTGGTTGGAACCTTAATGGGAATATACATTCCAAATGTGGTATAATTTACATCTGATATTGACCTTCCTTATTTAGAGCATTGAAGGCTCTTGAATGCCTTACTTCCATGCTACTACTTTACCTTGTGCTCATAAATATTGGGTATAAATGCTCTCGTTGAATGCATTGATCATTGACACTCTTAAATTGGAGGAGAATCTTGGTATGAGTGCCACATGGCACATCCATTTCTTTGTGAGTGCTTGTGGAGTTGAAGATGCTTGATAACACTTAGTAACATATGGATATTACATTATTTTAATGAATTGCTTGGCTTTCCTTCGGATAAGTGTTCCTCATATGATAATTACACCAACTTGTAGCTTGTAACTCCCTTACTGTTGATGATGAGCATGCAAGTAAGGGGCGTTAGAGTCTTGTTTCAAGTGAAAAATGTCACTTCCTCCCTGTGCATGGTCATATTCTATAACACTCCTTCAATGTATCCTTCTTGGAGGTTCTTTAAATTGTATAATATTTGCAACTCCTTTTTTGATCAATTGCCTTGATTTGTAGGTTGTTTCAAGTTGAGTTGAGGAGTGTCGGTCTAAAGACCTGAGCACCGAATCTCTGCTTCGAAGATGCAAATACTAGAATGCTCTAATGGTGCTTCTATTTTTCTCTTATATCCTCCTTGTAGATAGCGTTGCTCTAGATTATAACATCATTTTTTGCTTTGATTTTTCATCTTGTCTCTTGTAGGTTCAGCCATTCAATATGAGGGAGTAGAGTCTTTCAAGTGACTCCTTTGACGTTCTTGGAGGGACACTAATGAATGACCATATTCAGTTAGTTTTTCTAGTGAATTTTGAGACCTTGAGACACCTTCAAATCTACCTATTTTTTCTATATAAAGTATATCAAGATTGTGCAAATGCAATGTAACATATTTCTATATAAAATAGGTTGTATTACACTTTCTTTTACACCTCTTTTTTAGGTCTGATTTTCTAGTATTGTGAAAAAAATTGAATGCAATATGAGGGGTTTTTGAGAAAATATCTTTAATTAGACACCTCCTCCTTTTTTATTAGGTCCAAGATTGTAACCATTTGATAGAATCTCTCTCTTTTTTTTGTATTTTTTTGCACTATTTATTTTGTAGAAAAATTAATGTGCTTTGATCTTAAGACTCACCAAGTCTCTTCTGAGGCTTTCTTTTCTGATATTTTGATGGTTACTTTCTTATTCAATATTTGGAGGATTGATCTGATTTTATTTTTTTTCCTTAGGCCAGTCAAAGTTGTAGATCTTTGTGCACTAATAATGTCTTTAGACACTTTGATAAATTTTGTTTTTATTCCTTTCTCAAGAACACAAATAACAATATTTTGAGAACAATAGGATAGTGCAAATAAATTTAATAAATTTTCACTTTTAATGCACTAACAATTTCACCTTATCGCTCTAATTAACTCTAAAAAATTAATGCACTTAATCAATTTATTGCAACTAATCAATAATAATATGAAATGAATCTTCAAGACTTATTTTACAATTTCATTATAAGCAAAGGTAGTAGGAGCTAGTATTTTTTTGCTTTCCAAAGTAGAATATAGGTAGTTTATAGATAGTTAAAATTATGAAATCTAATCAACTCTTAAAGTGCAAATTAACCTAAAAGGAACCTTTCTATTTTTATACTTTTGAAGACTATAATTTAATTCTCCTTTTTGCAACTTGAATTCAAATTAATATGCTTAAATAAATCTGATAAGTAATCCAATTAATAAATATACTTGCACCAATAATTGCATATATTTTATTGAAATCTTTTTTACCACTTCTATGGAGGATGTAGATCTTGGTGTCTAGGACCACCAATTTGTTGCCTTGTGTAAGATGTTGCAGCCCTTTGTAGGCTACCTTGAACAAATTCATATTTACCAAAGGATGATCTCAAAATTTCTTTCACAAGCCTGGGATTTTGGTGTCTTGTTCTCCTCTTGTAGTCTCCTTTTACTATATATTTGAAGAGATATTCATTTTTTAAGTAGTTCCTTCTTGTTGTGAGAGGTAATCTCTAAATCTCTTGGATTTAGTAGGCTTCTTCTATATGAATATTCCTTCAAGTTTCTTGTTGAATTCTAATTTCAAATAGGATATTATTCTCAAAATTTTAAGTGTTTTGAGGTCTTCACTGGATTCTTCTTCTTGGATTTGACACTCTTGCCAAATTATTCTCCTCTTGAGCTTGTTGTCGGATGATGATTATAGTTCCAAGTCCTTCACTATCAAGGTGTTATCCTTGATAGAGAATTTATCCAATGAGTTCTTATTTGATGATTTATTCAATAAGGCTCTCCATTCCTTTTATTGGATGCTCATTGAGACCCCCAAGTTCTTTGATCTTGTAGCTTCTTATGGTATTCCTTGAGATATTTTCTTCAACCTTCTACTCCTAGAAGTATTGATGGTGATATCTTTTTATGGATCTTCACATTTGTCACTTCTAGATTCAAGCAGGACTCTCCTAGTATTTTTTCTTCTAATACTAAAATTTCTTCAATGATATCTTATCCTAATATCTTTTCCTGTAGGTGTTGTATTGATTTTAAGTAATATACTTTTTCTAGCTTTCTTATACGAAGCTTTCTCAGCTCACTGAATCTCCTTTCCTTGCAATAAAGTATTAGTACTAAAATATTAATCTTCTTCTAAATCAGATACTTTTTTCCAAATTCTTCTTCAAGATCAAGGCTACTATGGTCTAATTTCTATATCAAGGCTCTTGTGGTCTTTTTCAGGATCAAGGCTTCTGTGGCCTTTTTCATCAATGTTAAGGCTTCTCTGGATTTTTTTTAGGATCAAGGTTTATGTGGCATTTTTCTTTTATATTTAGGCTTATATGGCATTTTCTTCTTGATCAAGGATTCTATGGCCTTTTCTTTTGTATCAAGGTTTCTATGGAATTTTCTTCTTGATCGAGGCTTCTATGGCCTTTTCTTTTAGATAAAGGCTTCTATGGTATTTTCTTTTAGATAAAGGCTTCTATGGACTTTTTTCTTGATTGAGGATACTATGGACTTTTCTTCTTATTTGAAGTTCTCAATTTAGTAATGGAGATCTCTTGTATCCTAACTTCACCACAACTTTTCTCCAGAATTCTTCTTTTGCAGTATTCTTCTTTTGGACAAGAAACTAACCTCTACACTATGAAGATACATCGACCTTCAGGAAACGAATTTGAAGTCTCCTAGCTTTCTATTGTGGGAGGAATCACAATATTTTGAGTATTATATTTTTGTAAGAAAATAAACTTTGGGAAATAGTTAAAAAATTCCAGATATCTCGAATTATCTTCACTAGTTGATTTTTCAATCTAGTGAATTGAATGCTAAGTCCTAGTCTTCATGAGTTTTTTGTATAACTATGTGGAAATACTCTAGCTAAATGTAATTTTAGTATTTTTGAAACTAATATTTCTTTCAATCCTCACTTGTGGCTCTCCTTGTTTCTACCACTTAGACTCTTCTGAGAGTTTTTTATAGTGACTGGTCCTAAGGCACATCAGGTGGATAAAAAAACTCAGGCTCATTGATAATTGTGGCTTTACTATGACTAGATATAACATAGCTCTAAAACCATCATTAGATTTTGATGTTGTATGCAATAGGATATAGCAATCACGAGATGTAAAAATAGTATGAAAGAAAGTAAATTTGTGATATGACTTAAATATGCTATAAATAGAAATGACAAAAATGAATACAATGTAGTCGTGGAGGAAATGAACACTTAATGAATAATGCTACTGGACTACATTGCACCCATATCCAATTTATATGACTTTATATATGCTATATGTGATGCTCTATGATACTCCATGATGTTCTGTGATCTATGACAATAAGGCCATTATATAGGAAGATAGTTTTCTTGGCCAACACTCTATCTAGTTGTACAAGGGATAACTTACACATTGACACTTGTGCATTTATTACATTGCATGAAGAAACTAACTTTCCCCTAAAGTAATATAATATCCTAAGTATGTACCTTGGTAGGTACATTTACATGATCCAAATAATGTAATATGATCTTATTTCTAACAAATGTTTGTTGTTTATCATGTGCCTTTTTGCCTTTAAATCTATAATTCATTCTTTAGAATAGGTGGATTTCCATATACTGAATGAATAACTATGTGAGTCATTGAGGTCCCACCATCATAAATAACCTCACAGTATGCATAGAAGAGAGCTTCATCAACACACCCCTTTTTTGTTACTCCCTTAAGCTTCTTGATGTAAACTTGACAAAATTATATTTGTATCCTTCCTTCTTACAAAAATCACATGTTGGCTTTCTAAAGGGCTTATTAGAATTATTTTCATTCTATTTTAGCTTCTAATCATTTTGAACATTAATAAGTTATTTTGGATGAGCCTAATGATGAAGAATATATTTGAAAATCCCATGAATTGGTGGTAGAGGATAAGTTAAAAATTAGACACAAAGGATATCAAACATAATAGCAACTATATCTTATATCTCTAAAATATAGTTGAAGACAATATTGATTAATTTAGTACTTTTCTCCTTGTCTACAACCTCCTTTACTTATCTCATCACCTTTAGAATCCCTATAATAGTTTGGGCATCATCTTGAATTGACTAATATATTCACCAATAGTATCAAAAGATTCAATAATTAAAGTAAAAAACTCTACCTCTAATTTGCCAAGAAACATAATATTTGTGGTGCACACAAGTATCATAAATCTTATTAAGATGAATAAATTTTAAGATTTTTTTTTAACATTTTAAAAATAACTTATAAGAAGTGTAATTGTAAGGCCTTATAAACACAAGTTAAAATGCTAAGTTTTGAGGGAAAAAAATTTTGTTACATTTTTTTTTTCATATCTTATCATTTAAATATGAAACATGATTATGTTTTCTTATAAGAGTAAAAGAGCAAATACTAAAAAAAATTACTATAGATTAATATAGTAAACACTAATCATCCACCCTTGTAATAAAAGTGGAGAAAGTGAGCCCGGTCCTGTTGAATGGGAGGTCCACTGTTTGAACCTCTGTGATGCAAAGGGGGACACAAAAAATCTCTTGTGGCTTCCTTCTATATAGTAGTATATCCAAATAGGATGACATTGTCGGTCACCTAAGAGTTGCCCTAGAGTTTTTTTAACCTAAAAGTTTATATATATTTGTAGTGCAAGTGGAGAAGGTAATCCTAGATGCGTTGAATGGGATTTTCATTGTTCAAACCTCTGTTATGCGAAGGAGAACAAAAAAATCTCTTGTGGCTTCCCTCTACATAGTGGTATACCCGGATAAGATAACATTGCCAACCACCTAAGAGCAACTCTCAAGATTTCTTTCCTCTCATGATTTCTTTCTAGCCTAAATTTTTTATCCATATTTGTAGTGCAAGTGGAGAAGGTGATTATGGACCCATTGAATTATATATCCATGGTTTGAACCTATGTTATGCAAAGGGTTTACAAAAAAATATCCTATGTATTTCATCTAGCTAGTGGTATACGCATATGGAACGGTATTATCGATCACCTAACAGTATCTTGGAGGTTTTCTTTGTACTCTAAGAGTTTTTCCCCTAAGGGCCAGGTGGATTGATAATTGTTTGTCTAGAAAAATACTTACCAAGAAGAGACCTAGATTCAAACATTGCAGGCATGCATGTTACAAAGGTAGTAGTTTGATTTGATTCCTTTGAGTGCATACTAAATAGATGATGACAATCAAAATCATGAGCGACCAGTGGTTCTCCTCATGTCAGGTCATCAACAATGAGGTGGCATAGGCTTTTTGGGAGTAGTCCATATGGTTTGAACCCTACACTTGGAAGTTAATAAAAATAGTGTGGATGTAACCAACTCCCCTATGTATAAAAAAATAATAGTAAATGCTAAAACAATATTATTTTAATATTCTTATTAAATAATTTTTTTCCTATATAATAAAATTAAGAAAACAAAAAGTTAACATATTAGTAATAAACCATATTATCTAATTATTTTTTATGTTACTATTCTTATCAAAATATTTTCTCTTGTTGATAAGTATTAGGTTTTCTATGATTGTTGGCTACAGATTTGAATGCAAGAAAAAAAATTGAATATAGAGTTTCATCACATACGGGACCTTATTTATCATTGGGGTGATGCTCCTTGTGCAATGAATCATGTTCCTCCAGCCCCTACACAACAATGATGCATATTCTATTAGTTGTTTTTTAGGCAGTTCTCTGTTTGGTTTTCTTGTGAACTTCTGTAAGTTATTTTTGTAGCTCTGCTAGTTTTTTAGTACATAGTTAGTGTGTTGGTTGTGTGCTCAGGGTGTGCTAATTCCACACACCAATTTTTTGTATGATTAAACCATTTTAATATAATGTTTTTTTCATCAAAAAAAATATTTTTATAACATTAAGTTTTTACCATGAATAAACACTATAAAACTTTAAACAAATATATATATATATATATATATATATATATATATATATATATATAATTAACTATGCACCTATGCACCTAGGGAATAGATGATAAATAATAAATAGTTTTAAAAAGATATAAATAATTTGACATAAAAAATTTGTAGACGTCCATGTTCCATAAAAACAATGCACATAAACTACCAAGCATCACTCAAATGATATTAAATTTTACCTACTAGATTAAGAATTGATTTTATATAAATTATTTTCATATTATAAGTATGACAAGGTATCCTTTAATAATCACCCAATTCAAAATAATATAAAATTTTATTTAATATTATAACAGTTGTTATTAATAACTATTCATAATTAGAAAAAGTAATCACTCTAATTACTTAATTATTAGAGCTACCACTTCATATGAAAAATTTATTAGTTATCACATAGGAACAATTATCACATAGGAACAAAATGAAAGCTTGATGAAGAATATATCTGTGGAGGAGCTCCATGAAATAGTTTTCTCTTTTCATCGTAACAAGGCACCTGGCCCCAGCAAATTTTATACAATTTTCTTTCAAAATTGTTGGGATTTATTAAAGACTGATATGATAGATGTGGTTGAAGAGGCCCAAAAAATGAAGGTTATAATAAGTGAGATTAATGCTACTTTTATTACCTTGGTTCCTAAGAAATACAACACAAAATATTTTGATAATTTTTGTCCAATAAACCTTTGTAAAATGATTTACAAGATAATTTAAAAATTATGGTAAATAGGTTGAAGGGCATTCTAGGGTGTCTAATATCATAGGAACAAGGTGGATTTGTTCATCGTAACCAAATTCTTGATGGTATAATTATTGCACAAGAGGCAATACATTCTCTTCATTCTATGAAAAAACCAGATATACTTTTGAAATTAGATATGAATAAAGAATATGAGAGGGTTTCCTAGAATTTTCTACTTGCTATTCATAGAATGTTTGGCTTTGATTATAGTTGGTGTGAGTGGATTAAATGTTGTTATAGAACTACAAAATTTTCTATTTTGATCAATGGTTCTCTTGTTGGGTATTTCAATTCATCTTGTGGACTTCATAAAGGTGATCCCCTTTCTCCTTATCTATTAATTATTCTGGCAGAAGCATTAGAAATATCCTTTTCAAAGGTAAAAATGGAAGGAAAAATCAAGGGTATTAAAGTTGTAAAAAATGGTCCCTTTGAATCTCATCTCAAATTTATTGATGATACTTTTATTTTAGGCCATCCCTTAGTCAATGAGGCCATAGATTTTAAATCAATATTATTATTCTATGATAAGGCTATTGTACAATTGGTAAACACTACAAAATCTAGAATTCTTTTCATTAATACTTCCCTAGATTTACAATAAATTATTGTGAATATTTTATGGTTTAAAGTTGAAAAATTTCTATCAACCTACTTGGGTATTCCTTTTTATGATAAAAAAAATAAAAAGGAGGTTTGGATCTCTTATTTCGATAGAATAAAAGCTTGCTTGGTAGGTTAGAAGGGTAACTTCTTAACCATTGCAAGAAAGCTACAATTCATAAAGACTACATTGCAATTCATTTCTATTTATATGATGTCACTTCAAAGACTACATTGCAATCCATTTCTATTTATATGATGTCACTTAAATATTGGCAACATGTATTGCATCATAAATTGATAAAATTTAAAGACTTTGTATGTAAAAGTTGTGAGAAAAAATTAAGGTTTCTTCTTTGTAAGTGGGATAGGGTTTGCAAAGAAAATAATATTGTAGGAGCAGGATTGGGGAATTGCAGAATTATAAATTTGGCATTCGGAGCAAATATTAGGTGGAGATTATTCAGAGATCAAGGAAAGAATTGGGTAAAAATATTACTTCAAAAATATATATGTTCTCTTAATACAATGAAATTATTTAGGAAAAAAACTCTACCCAATGATCGACAACATGGAACTTCATATCATAGAGTTTATAATTGATAAAGAAATATATTAGATGGTCAAAAAATGAGTGGAGTTATGCAATTTTTCCTTGGTTGAAGCCTTATCCTCTTATCTATGAATCAAAATAGAAACCAGAGGCTCAAGCATGCCTAGTATGTAAAGGTCCAAAGGTTAGATTATATTATTATGAGCAAATATTGTAGATCATGGGTTTCCTTTAATAACCTGGTTGAAGGAGAGGAACTCAAACAAATTGTAGATGAACTTAAAAAAATGCTTTGAGATTTTTATTTGATGATTTTTACACAAAAGTATGAGTTGGTTTAGAATTTATCAAAGGATGGTGGATACTCGGTCAATTTGAGACATGAGAATTTAGAAAAATAAAATTTTCCTTATCCTAAATATTTTCCTTGGAAGAACATTTGGTCATAAGAGGCTATCCCTAAGGCCTCAACATTTCTTTGGTTAGTAGTTCAAAGTAAGATTATTATGGGAGATATTCTACAAAGAAGAGGATATTATGGACCCTTTAGATGTGCCTGGTGTGAGAAGGATTTAGAAACGCTAGACTATTTACTTCATTATTTGTATGCTCACACTATTTAGGGTTATTTAAAAAAATAAAATTATTTTTTGTAGCTCCATAAACATTGAAAGAGTGATAAGATATTTGATAAATTATTTCAAAGCTAAAGAATTATGTATTATTTGGAGGATTAGTCCTACCATTATTTTTTAGAATTTATGGAATGAAAGGAATAACAAATTAAAAAAATATTAACAAAATCATGCCCAAGTTTGAAATTGTATTAGTACCTCTTGCAGAATGTGTACAAATATGATGCTCATAATTGAAAGTCTCAATTGTAGAAAAAAAGGTGTTAATAACTTGGCTACAATATTTGAATATACACGGAAGAGTCATCTATGAGAACATAATTAAAACAAAGGATCTACTTCAATCTATGATAAACTAGAAGTGTCCAATAATTGGGTTTATAAAAATTAATTTTGAAGGTGCTTCTAAAGGAAATCTAGGAAAAGCTAGTGGAGGTGGTATTTTAAGAAATAGTGAAGAAAAATTTATCCTCGCTTATTTAAAATCATATGGAACTTCAACTAACAAATATGCAGAGGCTAGGTCACCTCTTATGGGGATTGCAGTAGAAAAAACATGGAAATATATTTCAATTGATGGGGAGTCACAAATTATCATAAATGTTATTAACAAAAATTGATGGAGACTACATAAAAAATAATAGGATTGTTGATGTTCATCATCTATTACTAGAGATAATCTCTAGTAGTGTGAGCATATTTTGTAACAACCCACTATAAATCCAACAAACTCAAGAGAGATTTTTTTTAATATATTCATTAGGGATCCACATTCCCCACATTGCATAAGTTATTTTATGAAAGGACCTATCAACATAAATCTCTATTATTAAGTTTTCCATCTCATATTCATGATAATCCAACTCATCTTCTTATAATTCATCAAAGGTGTACACCCTCTCTACATCATATGTAAGGTTATCTATGTCGGTGCACTAAGTGTAATGTAAATAAGCTATCTATCTCACCTCCATGAGAAGCTAGCTTATCCCTTTTAGTCCATAAAAATGGTACACCCATCCATATACCACACGTAATTTCATCTATGTAGATGCACTAAGCGCATTATGGATAGGCTATCCATATCTCTATCTCCAAATTCCATCTAGTCTAATAAACCACAAGCAATCATTATGATTATCTAAGAGTATATATGTCATTCCCATGTGTTTCCTAATAGATTCTTAACCATGATATTTCCTTTTAATTGGAGCAACAAGTCCATAATAAGCTATCTATAGAGAGCGAAAATAAATAAGATCATGAGATAACAATAATCATAACACACATGTGACACATCATATATACTGGAAAAACTCCAAAGGAAAAAACCTAGCCTCAAAATTTACTTTTTCAATTCATTAATTTAATTACCTCCAATACAATTATAATAAATGAATCCCATAATTTCTTTTGATACTATAGACACCTAAAATTCACACATTCTCACCCTCAGATAATTGTAGATTTGCATAGACACTTGTAGGTTTGCATAGGCCATCATAGGTCATCGTAGGACATCGTAGATCATCATAGGCCATTGTAGCCCATCGTAGGCCATAATAAGCCATCATAGGCCATCATACACCACTATAGGCCATTGTAGGCTTCCATAGGCCATCATAGGCTGCCATAGTTATATGTATATGCAAAACCTATAAAACTATGTAAAATACACCCAAAACATCCCTCTATCCACAAGAGGGCCACCTAATAGCTCCCTAAGGCCACCTAATCCCTTTCCTACACCTAATTAGGGCCCCCATGGGACCATTCCCTACCAAAATCCTAATTAGACTAATTAGGATTCTAATTTGTGATTGACTTTCACTTAAGTTACACTTTATCATTAAATTGGGTTTAATTAGGGTTAATGATCAAATTAGTCCTAAACATGTCCTCACACATGTGTGCACCCTAAATTAGTTAGGATATTTCCTAGAAACCCTAACTCAACCCTCATCTAACCTAGGAGTTAGCTAACCCTAGTTAACCCTAATCCTTCCTCACACATGTGTGAGGATAGGATATTTCCTTTAGGGCATGTGAGAGGATGACTAAGCTTACCACCTCCCAAACCCTAACCTAACCATGCTAGGAATTGACTCTAGGGTGTAGTACACCTAACTACCCCCCTTGACCTTGGTTTTTCCTATAAATAGAGGGTATTTTCCCTCATTTTACCTCTCTCACATTTTTAGTCAACATACCCAAACTCTATCAAAATCACACCATAATCATCTTCTACCACTTTGCTTCCAACAAACAACAACAAACAACATTTGGAGCCCATCCGGATAGAAAACCTTCATCAAAAGTCAACTACAGTCTAGTTCTCCCCCAACCTATGAACCCAGGATCCATTTCATAGGTCGACCTATGAACCGGCCCTATAGTAGATCTACAATATCATATCAAGTATATATCAGTTTTAAGTAGTTTCTATAACATTTACAACAACTTTCATCATGTTTTCCTCCATATTTGAGTTGATTTTTCTTCATAACTAAGGGGATTGACCAAGGTAAAGCCCTCAAAGACACTAAAACCCTTTTGTAGGCCCAAAACAGGTACAAAAGGACATACACAAGTAGACTACCGGTGGCACATGCGCATAGAAGCCCACCTTCATTGAGGAGCATCGAAAAACACCATCAGATGCTTCAAATTTGTGATGAAAATAAGGAATAAAGATCTCCATTGAAAGAGAAACTTATTTTGTAACCCTACTTCTAAATGAATAAAGCAACACTTTGAACATTTTCTATTAGTTTTAGAAATGGTTGTCTTTCAGTCGCTTCATTCTGGCATGCCCAGTGGGACCACCACAATAGTTGTGTTAGAATAGTTGTTTTCACTAATATAACTCAATTTCTGGTTTTATTTTGCTATTTCAGGCACTCTAAACATAGAAAAAAACCCAAAAAAACCTTGACATACACCTCAAGTTAGTAGAATAGGAGTTTCAAGCCCCTAAACCCAGTTCACCCCCTGACCTATGAACCAATAGTCCAATTTGTATGCCACCCTACGAACTCTACTAAACTATCTTAGAAAACCCTAAAATTATAGAGGTTTACAATAGAGACATCAAGCAGTTCATCTGACACCATAAGAGTCAGGTATTTCCCTCAAAACCTCCTATTTTTGTTATTCCTTTGCAAATAAGTTTCACCATCAAATGCATCGAGTCATTTTGTGAAATTTCCTTTCAAACACATCAATTAGGGTTCCCATGTTATTTCAAAACTAGTTAGCTTAAATCATCTCAAATTTGTTTTATTTCATTTAGATCAAAGTTACATTCCTTTTTCAAGCCATTAAAATAGATTTTCATTTATTTCCAAATTTTGCAAATCATTTCTTTCAAATCATATTTTCATGCATTAGATAGATCTTTAAAATCTCTTTCCAAATTTGCATGCAGATCAAACTTTTCACTTTCTCTTTTCAAAAAGGCATTTCAAATTTATTTTCAAACTTGCATTTAGAATAAGGTTTAAAATATCTTTCATGTCATTTTGCAATTTATTTTCAAATTCATTTCAAATTTCTTTTCAAACATGCATCTAGATTAGGGTTTTAAATTCCTTTCATGTCATTTACATTCTCTTTTCAAAAGGTATTTCAAATTTCTTTTTAAATTTGCATTTAGCATAGGAATTTCAAATTCCTTTCATGTCATTTACATTCTATTTTCAAAAGGTATTTCAAATTTCTTTTTAGATTTGCATTTAGCATAGGACTTTCAAATTCCTTTCATGTCATTTAAATATCTTTTCAAAAATTACTTAGATTAGAAACTCTTTATTTCTTTTCAAATCCCTTGGGTAAACACATCTTCTCTTTCAAGCATTTAAATTAAGGTTTCAATATCTTTCTAACGCACTTAGATAAATTGTCAAATTTATTTTTCACACACTTTAGCTTGCTTTTTTCTATGCTTTATAGAGTATATTTCTTTTTCCAAAAAGGCAGTTAGATCTAGTTTCATTTCAAAAATGCATCTAGGACTAGATTCATTTCTAAAAAGGTATCTAGTTAGTTTTTTTTGCTTTCACCTCAGTGGTAATAAACACACCATCACACACTCACATGGTATATATAGTGGTGAAATTGGACTTCATCCCCAATCCATCGCTCGAGACTAGTGACATTGGAATTCATCTCCTTCCACCAGCTCACCCCTAGACACCATAGTAGCCCTCAAGAGCGGTTTTTTGGACTTCATCACCAAAAAATCCCCTACTCTTGAGATTGGTTTTCCAAAATTCATCATCTAGAAGGGACCTTTGGAGTAGGATAGGGTTATATGCATTTGTTCACAAGGCTCACATAATTAATGAAAAAGGTAACTATCGTTCTTGACTAAGCTCACCTGAGGGTGAAGCGAAAGCATGGGTATGCCAGTAGCAGGTATTAGATAGTGCCACCTCTTCTCGTGAGAGGATTTTTGGACTCATCAACACATTTTGAGTTCCCTCCCTATTTGGTTATAATTTTACTACACCTTTACATTTAGGTCACCATTTTCCTATTGAGACACTATTCTATTCTGTGCATCCTTGGGTGTTGTAGGAGGTTTCATGCTGACAACATTCCTATTATTTCTAGAGTTTCACCCCACTTCCCATGATACTTTCTAGAGGTATATTTCAACATCAAAACACACAAAAACAAACAAAAAATTATATTTTCTATATTTAGCACTGATTCCAGTTACGCTTTGTTTGCATGCTCACAAAATTGGTTTCAACACATTCACTTATTAGCAGCCCATCTATTGGTTATCTACAGCCTATCACTTTTGGTTTTCTATAAAATTCATAGTCTGAGTCCAGTTCTTAGGTCAACCTACGAACCATATCCCAGTTTGCATAGCGACATGCGAACTCTATTTTGATACACATAAACTTCCCAAATTTCATAGGGTTACCCAAAAATCTCACATAGAGCACACCTAAAACCTCAAATTTCTATTTTTGGGTAGTTTTGAGCACCAATTCATAGTACACAACACCATACCTATTATCACCCATAGTCAAGCATGTGAGCAAGCACATCTTGAGGAGGAGGCTTCTTGTGCCACTTCCAGTTAGTCCATTCCTCCCCCTTTAGTCACAAGGGGTAAGTCCACACTCACTACAGATCTCCTTATAGGTTCTGACTCACTTCACATACGCACTATGTCTCATGGTGAGACTTCTACCCTAGGTGATATCCTCACCACCTCATCCTGGTGAAGATCACCCACTTCTTCCTCGCTCACCTTCACCTAATTTGCCTTCCATATTTTGTGACCATGTCATCTATACTACTCTAGGACACCCACCTCCCTTATTCACTATCAATGAGAAAACTCCACCTACCTCACCTACCTTTGCACATCCTTTCTTTTAGAGCCTATCTCATTCCCTCTTCGAGAATGACTCTTCCTTGCTCAACCGTACTCACCCCAAGGTTGCATCATTCACCCCTATCATAGGGATGATCTTAGATCCCTCATCTTCCACTTAGAGCACTCAGACACCCTCATCTAAAATACCCCCACAATAACCTCCATTACAACAACAATATACACCACCCACATCATCATATTAGTACACTTCTCAAGTGTCACAACCACCACCTTCCCAATAGTCCTTCTTCCCATCCTTTGATGTTGTATCACAACCACCTCCTCACTCACAACAATTCCAATATCAACAACATCAGTAGACCTCATCTCCTCAATTCGTTGTGAATACTTTCACCACACCATCTTCTCAGGATCCTACCTTTAAGGCCTACACTTTGTCCTCATCGTTGCCTCCACCTACATCCCATCCTCTTGGAATGTATGGTACACCATATTCTATTCCATTGCTATCTTCATCTACTTCCATATTTTGTCTCCCTCCACCTCCTCAATTTTGGGCTCTATATTTTAGTCTCTTTCTACCTACAATCCACGATACCTATATTATCCTACTAATCCTCCATGCTATTAAACTTATATTAGCTTATCTACTCATTTCTCTAATGGTTAGGAAAAAGTGCCATCTTTTTATGCATCATATCACCCACCACTTGCACCACCTATTCAGACAAAATTACCTCTACCATAGCCTTCTACACCTACATTCTTCATTACACCTCCCTCTTGGTCATTACCCCCTACTGTGCAACCCTTATAGTAGGTCCTAGTACAACAATCACAAACTTTACAACCACAATATCATTATTCCTAGTAGATACCTAATCCACAATAAAGTATCTCATTTACCTCGACATCTTACATTGTTCAACAACTTAATCCATAGGAACACCTGTAGTACATCCCTACTTCACAATGGAAAGAACAACTTTAATATCCACCTCATTCTCAAGCTATAACTACCTCATAATAGTTCATCACACCTCCATCCCCTAAAATTCAACTTTTACAAGAATTTAAGATGCTCAAACTTTGCACAGTTGGTTATGGACCTCCAAAACCCACATATAATGAGCTTAACAATGATCCAATTCACCCTTAATTTCCTATATCTCCTTACTAGTATCACTTCGAGATCATAAAGTTTGATAAGTAGAAAGGTAAAGAGGACCCTTGAGAATATGTTATCAAGTACCACTTCATGTGTTATCAGCTCCATAGTAGCGATCCCCTCATGTTACGTACCTTCTCCCTATCCCTTGGGGGACAAGCTCTTGAATGGTACAACATGCTCCCATGCCATAACCTGTTCACCTTTGAGCAATTGGCCAATTCATTCTTAGAATATTTCTCCATTAATATAAAAAAGAAAATCAACTTCTCAGATGTCTACGCCTTACGATAGGCTAATGATGATCCCATTACAAAATTTCTCTCATGATGGAGATCGATCATCCATGACCTAGCTCATAGCCTCCCATTTGTCGAACTAGTCACACTCTTCTCCAATAGTTGCCACAAACATATCTCCACTTCCCTGCAGCTTCATCAAAGTCGCACATTTGATGAATCCATCTCTCAAGCTAAGGTCATCGAGGACATCAAAGTCCAATCTGGGAAGATTTAAGCTTAGAAAAAAACTATCCTACAACTCTAACTTTTGCTTCAACTAAAATACACCAAATAAATCCTTACCTAGACCACCACAAACTAACCAAGTGGCAACAACTTCTCTATATTCTTCCTCCATCTCACGACCTCCCCATCCATAGTAGAAATTGTTTCAAACTAATGCACCCCTTCCACCTAAATCCCAATGGACTCGTAGCCTTCATTCAAATATTTTCATAGTGTAATTTGACCCCACTCTCTAAGCCCTTGCTAGCTCTATTCCAGATATTATATGATTTCGGTTATATTACCTTACCTGAAATTTGACCTATTGATCCAAATCAACCCAAGCCTCAGGGGTATATTGAGCAGGCCTTCTACGCATACCATTTACAGTGCAACCACAATATAGAATATTATCACTCCTTCCATGGTCTTGTACAAGACCTCATTGATTGGGGTACCATTCAGGTCTTAAACCCCTCGCACCACAAAACCAAATTTTGGGTATCTATCAAAACCTACTACCTAACCACATAGGAAGACAAATCCCCAAGGAGCCTTGCCCAATCCCCAAGGTCAACCCTAATAGGTTAATAATGTTCAAATATACCCTTCTCATGTGGTATAGTTGGCATGATCAACCTTACCACTCACACTCAATGATATTTTCCATGTTAGGATGCACTAGTGGTTTCACCTCCAGTACCATTCACTTCTCAATAATCCCCCATAGCATCATAGACTTTACCATGCCTACCACAAAATACCATCACCATATGTGGTAACCTCACACATTAGTTATGTAATGCCCTAGCTAGGATGTCCATCTTAAATCTCTTACAATAATCTCAACCCCATTGTAAGGCATTGAACAACATCCTTTGATCCATAAAATTTGAAACACATGATACAAATGTGTTTGTAAACTTCATAGGAAACACACCCTATTGTATGCAACCCCCTATTAGTTTTCATGACCATGAGATTACAAAAATCATAGGAGGAGTTGACCACCCTTCCATATCCAGGCAACCATCAATGATATCACTTACAAGCATATCCTCATTGATATTGGTTCATCCATTAGTATAATATCTACATATGCCCTACATAACCTTCACATTCCACCTAATCACTTTGCCACCCCATCACATGACCTTCATGATTTCAATGGTTCCATGTGATCCATAGTAGGTTCCATCATCATACCTATCCACATAGGTAACTAAACTATTTCCATTTTATTTCACATCATCCAGGGTGAGATGCAATACAATATCTTACTCAGATATCCACGTATCAAGGACATGAAATGTATCCCTTCCATCTTACATCATTGTATCAAGTACGTATATGATGGACTTATCCACTATGTTCCCACCAATAGGGATCCCTTCAAATTTTGCAACATCGTAGATCTTCAACTAGGACCTTCTTCCTCATGCACACAAGTCCTTCCCACTTCTTCACATCAAACTACAAAGACTCCTACATATCCTCCTGCACCCAATTTAGCATTGCATCATTGGTTAGGGAATCATATGTGGCCCCCTCCATAGACTTTCAACTCCCCTCATCATTTGTTACAAAATCTCATCCTCCTTCTGTTCCTTTCTTACCATATTTTTTTTGGCCTCCTCCTCCTTCTCAACCATATTCTTCCATAGATCTACCTTCGTGTTGGAACCCTTTTCATCACCTTCCTCATGGCCTCCCGTTTCATATCATGCATATTCTTCTATAAAGCCTCCTCGCATTCCTACTCAAACACTCCCACTACATTTTCATCCTCGACCTCAGTATTTTACCTCTCCTTGTAGTTCAACACCTTAGCTTACTTACTCCACCTCATAGTTCCCACATGCATATCATCCTATCCCATCTACTACATTTGAATGCCATGATTGGGAATAGTGATTTTCTCATCCCAATGATCAGTTATTGCACTCTTCTACTACCACTATTCAGGATTCCTTGAGTTCATCTTCATATTCTGATTTTGACTCCCCACCTCATTCACCATCTTGCACATCACCCCAAATATCTATTTTTATGATGAACTCTGGTCCAGGTGAATACAATATTCATGATGCTCATGTGTACCCCCCACCAATCTAATATACATGTGATTTTGATAATCCTTCTACCTCAGTATTAACCATTGATACTATTGTGTGACCAGGTCCCCTAATAATCATACCAACCTTGTTTATATGAGTCTAGACACATCACTACGAATCGTTGCACCTCCACCACTATAATCTAGTTTCTGTGGCACTCTAGAACATATGTCCAATCCCCCATTCACCTTGCACTACCTTCAATATTTTCATTGGCATGGATTTGTACTAGGATGCTATGAATAAGGGTTACGAACGCCTATCAACCCCCATGTTCAGTTACCCATAAACATGTCTGGTCTATGTTATCACCCCACAATAGTTCATATGCTTAAGGATGAGCTTCAATATATTTCTTTACATTCCATTACAATCCCTAAAAACTCACTAAAAGAGTATATTGACATGGACATATTAGATGAGAGCTCATATCCTTATTCTATCATCACCATCCCATGTACTTTCTTCCAAGAAAAACCTTCTTTTGACATCACATCTACCTATTGTATTGATGAGCTAGTCAACCAATTTGCTACCCTATCCCTCATAGCATCTTATCTAGAGCCACACCATTACCTACTTATCGATCGATAGATTCATCAATCCATAACTCAACCTCATTATCCATCCATGGTTTATGCCCACATCTAAACCTACCATGATTTTTGCACACTTCTGGGTCTTCATCAGACTCATCATCTTATGCAACCTCCACTAATTCTATCAACATGGTTGATTTAGATATATTCTCACTACTTTGATATATATATCTTTCAAGTCATGACAACACAAAAAACCATAACTTTATCAAATTTACTCATATTTCACCAATAAATTCATTATAGGACTTCTTGCTATCACTGCCTATCTTGCATGTTGCAAATGCACCCTCACTGTCTACCAACCTCACATATCATGGATTCATCACACCAACATATATTTAGATTATGAATTTGATCTACCTGGGGCTATTGATGACCTCCATATTATTCCAATCCTAGAACAACTTCAATATGGTTCCCACATACTTGTGGAATATACCTTCAACATCGATGTTGGTGACAACCCCACAAATCCACATATTATTAAAATCACCGTTAGCATTTCCTTAGAGGAACACATCATATTTATTGTCATCCTTAAGAAAGTATCAGAGTATTCATCCAGTCTTACATGGATATGCCTAGACATGATCCTTCTATAGTGGTTTACAATCTCACTCTCGATAGCAACACTAAACCTATCAAATAAAATTATGATGCATGCATCATACGATCGTGTTGCTAGTAAAATCTAAGCTTCAAAATCTCCTTGATGTAAATTTCATCCAACCCTTTATTACACAAAATGGGTTTCCAATATGGAACTGGTACCTAAAACCTCAAGTGAGGTTCACATCTACATCGATTTTCATAATTTGAACAAAGCTTATCCCAAGGATAACTTCCCCATCCCAAACATTGACTCACTCATTAGTTTTATTATGGTCCATGAAATGATCTTCCTCATGGATGGATTTTCTGGTTACAATCAGATTAATATCAACCCTTTCGATCAACATAAAACATCTTTCACAACCCCCTAGGGGGGATTTTTTTATAAGGTCCTACCTTTTGGCCTTAAAATTTTTGGGGCAACTTACCAACATGCCATGACTTATATTTTTTATGACTACATGCACAAGATCATTGAATATTAGGTCAATGACCTCATCACAAAATCCAAAGAACATTCACAACACCTCATTGATCTACGTAAGATATTCGATCACCTTATAGAACATGATGTTCACCTTAATCCAAAGAAGTGTATCTTTGGTGTTACTTCTAGTAATATCTTAGGGTTCATTGTTTCTCAGTGAGGCATTGAAGTAGACCCCAACAAAGTTAAAGCCTTCATCAATATGCCTCTACCCACAAATATCAAACAACTTCTTAGCTTGTAGGGCAAAATTCAATCCATTCATCATTTTATTGCCTAATTATCGTATAAGTGGAAGCCATTTAACCATCTATTACAAAATATGGTTTCCTTAAATTGGGATGCAAACTGTTAATAAGCCTTTGATTCAATCAAAGCCTACCTCACTTTATCACCAATTTTTTCTTTTCTACACCCACAACTATCATTCATCTTGTACATGTTGACTACGTTTTTTGCACTTGATATATTATTAGCTTAGAAGAATGCACTCAATAAAGAGCAAGATATATATTACATTAGTCATATGCTAGTCAGCTATGAAACTTGATACACATACATGGAAAAGCTATACCTAGTTGTAGTATTTATGACATAAAAACTACACCACTATATGCTTAATCACACCATATTTGTTGTAACTCATGATAATTTATTGTGATATATGATGAACAAGAGTTATCATAACTCTCATATCGCTAAGTGGATTATGCTTCTCACTAAATTTGACCTAGAGTTCATTTCTCAAAATTCCATCAAGGGATAGGTCATCATAGACAAACTCGTCGAGGCTCCATTACCTAATAATTATCCACTCCTTGTTCAGCTTCCAGATGATTCTATCTTCCACATCACAAAATCTTAGTATGTTGAAAATGAAATACTAGCGAACTTAACACTTTTATTTGATGGATCCTATTGCACTTATGTTGCAGGTGCCAAAATTATATTTTTCATACCTGATGGGGAACCTCTCCCATTTACCTTAATATTAGGCTTTCCATACACATAAAAAATGCAAAATACAAAGTCCTAATTCTTGGTTTAAAGTAAGTGCTCTCCATGCATATTAGACACCTTCAAATAATCGATGATTCTCTCCTCGTCATCAATCAAGTTAAGGATATTTGGCAATGTTGCTACCTAGTCCTTCAATAATACAAATAGATTATCCAACAACTCCTCATCCAACTTGAATGGTATGACATCAAATTTGCTCCCTGCTTATCGAACCATTTCATTGACACAATGGCTTCCTTGGGATCGTTAACACTACAAAAATCCCTCTTCGATACAACACACGTGTCCATTCATACTTTAACACAGTATGCTATCTCATATTCACCTACCATAGATGATGATGGCATCCATATCATCCACACTGAACCATATGATCATTAGTTTTTCTAAATTAATAATTACATCAAATTGGGCTTCCTACCTTATGACTTACCACATGTTCATCATTGAGCATTCAAACAATGGGTGATCTATTACATACTATTGGGGGACATCCTGTATTATTGCAGTCATGATGGTAATATTTTGCATTACCTATAACCGCATGAATCTTAGCGAGGGATCTAGAAACCCATAATGGCACTTGTGGTGACCACTTTAGTGGCATGGCCATCACTAAACACATTTAATGCATGGGCTACTATTGGTTCAAAATGGAACATGACTGTTATAAGTATTTCAAATGATACATCAAGTATCAGCAACACGCTAACCTCACACACTTACCCTCACAAGAACTCCAACCTATCCAATCCATATGCCCTTTTTCCTAATGGGGTTTTGATATTATCAGAAAAATATTGCCTGCTTCATCAAGTAACCATAAATTCATTATCACTACCACACAATATTTTACAAAGTGAGTTGAATCTATCCCACTCATTCAAACTACAAGTGCTAAAATCATGGCATTCATCATTGACCATATCATATGTTGCTTTGGAATCCCTTCACAAATCATCTTCGATAATAACACTCCTTTCAAAAATAAAATTATCCATTCCCTATGTGCTAAATTTAATATTCACCATAGCTTATCTACCCCATACTCCCCACAATGTAACAACCATGTTGAGGCTACTAACAAAACCATTTGCACTATTCTTCATAAAATGATCATAGAATCTCATCATGATTGGTACAATCAAATGCCATTAGCCTTATGGACCTATAATATGAGTATCTGTACTCCCACTAGACAACATCTTTTTCTTTGATCTATGGCACGAAAGCCATTATTTATCTCAAGATCAAGATACAATATTTACACATCTCAATGAAAGACTTCATCGACGATGAAACTACTTGTCAAGATAAACTAGATCAGTTGATGCTATTATACGAGCATCGCATCCATACCATAGAACACACACATGTCTATCAAGATCATTTTTACCATACCTACAACAATAAGGTACATCAACACAAATTATAAATCGGTGACTTGGTTCTAAAATAGAACCAATAAATTACTAGTCAACCCTACCACAATGAGACAAGTTCACTCCCAATTGTCTAGGCCCATACATCATCACACACAAATTCAATTTTAGTGCCTATCGATTTGCAAATCTTGAAGGACTCATCGATCTTGAAACCATCAACATCATTCACTTATGCACATTTAATTCCTATATTTTATAGGTACACATCACCATAGATTTTACATACTATCATCATAATGTTGTATATATCTAACTCACATATTTACAACCCACATCGCACTTAAAATATAACTTTCACTTTTTGTTACACAATAGAAACACTTTTGCTTTTTATGTCATTTTTATGTTGTTGGTATATTTTGGTTTTGTAGGTATCTTATAACCAATTATGATATATTCCATGGAGATACATTATTCTAGGTCTACACCTCTATCATACCACTCCCCCATCATGCAGGACCTTATAACACTACCTCCAATACTGATCACCCTAATCAAACTTGTAATACCACCTGACCTTGTCCATGCACATCAGTCATCCTCATCATCACATTCATATCATTGCACTTATCTTGACCTTTGCTAACCTAACTATAGAGGTTCCTCCTATTCCCATCGTTTTGATGATAGTCAGATTTCCTTGTCCTCCTTTATAGATAAGGAGAAACACTCTCATCCACCATAACCTCACACTCAAGGATCATCCCTCTCTCCATTGATTTATGTGAGAGATCCTTATATACCATTTTCTTCAGATCTATGAACTTCACTAGGATACTCTCCTCCTAATAGGGGACACACACCTATTCACACACACCCTTCAGGACTATCTCCACCCCTACAAAATGGGATGTCACCTTACGACCATTCCCTTTGCTAGTATGCTTCCTAGGCCATCCCTCCACATGTTCACCCATCTCAACCACATCACTCCTTGAAGCCATCCCATGTACCATCAATTCTCTAAACACCCCAATATCCATTATGTGTTATCTCACTTTAGCCTGCTCCAACAACAACTTATTCATTCCAATATCTCCCTTCCTCTTCTTGTTCATTCTTATATTTGCACCCGTATCCAAATTCTATTTTTACATTGGAATCCTACTCCCCACATACCTTGATTCCATCACCCCCTCCCATCGACATCCAACACATTATATCACCTTGACAACCTCGAGTTACACTTAAGTCATTATTTATGACATTCCTCTCCCCATCATTCTACTATGATCTACATCCCCTTGCCTTCTTCCATTTCAATACCTTGCTCCCACATGCAACCTCCACTGAAATCTAGGTCCACAATCCAACCACTTGCACCCACCTCATGTGCCTCATACTCCTTACCACCTGAGTCATACATATACCCCATTCCTATCCATTTTGTACCACTTTATCAAACACTCCACCAGTTTCTCGACCAAGTCCTCCTTTTATTACCTAAGATCCATCTCATTGACCCATCATGCCCTAAGCTACAAAACTATAGAGAGAACCAATTTTGCATTTATCATTGTCCACCAGGGCATGATATCAATGCATGCTACATGTTCAAAACCCATGTTTAGGATATGGTGTCTTATGAATCTCTTCCACACCCCGAACATGCTCTCTCTTTTACTCTATTTCATAGCCATCCACATCATCTTGTACCTGACCCTATACCATCATGTGAATCTTTCACATCCACACCTTGTTACTTCCAATAGTTATCCAACTACATAAATCACCAAAATCCTAGTCTCATCATCACTTCACCTAGTCATTTGTGACCTGATCCCCGTCACTTCACAAATCCTTAGCTCACTTACCCTATTATTACTTTTTCTTATTTCTTTCCTCTTCTTGCCTTCTAGCATAGTTGTATGGTCATGCTTCGAGCAACTACATACCCATGCTATATTTTCCTTCTTCATATCTTCTTCACCCTTCTATTTAGCATTGTTGTATAGTCACGCTTTAAGCAGCTACATACCTATGCTAATTTTACCTATTCTTTCTCTTCTTCTCATCTTCTTTTCTTCATTGTTTTCCTCATTCTTCTTTGTTGCCTTTTTTCATTCTGGTTTTCCTCCATGTCTCTTTTCACTCCCAATTTTCCTTATGTTTTATTATCGCATTCATTTTTCCATTTACATATTCTCTCATGTTTGATACACCCCCCACATGTCGGGGCAACCATTACCACTAATCCCTCTTCTCATAATATCTCCCCATATGCATATATTTTGACATGGTTTCTAATATCATCTAGTTAAGTTTCATAAAAATTTTCTTGAAGATACTTTCCTTGCATGTTATAACTCTCATACTGCATCCATTGTATATATGCATCACTTCTCTTTTACATTTCCATTCATGTTTGTATATTATCCCTATATAAATACACTCATAACATGAGTAACATACACAATTATTAGCATCACCACTCCCTTTCTCAGGATTACAAAATATACCATGTTTTGTTTGATTTTTACCACTCACCAATCAAGTAAATCAAGCATCACCTCTAGTTGACAAATTCTTCTACTTCTTACAACCTCTATTGGTTGGGTAATTTTTTTCAAGGACCATTCATACATGTCATATTTTTAAGCAAATTTTGAGTCTAGGGAAGATAACACCTTGCGTAGATATTGACATCTAGTGAATGGTTTCCCCTACTCATCCAATCATTTGCATGATCAACATATGACCTAGGGATAAAAAATGGGATAAGCATAAGAAAAAAAATGGACTGAAAACAAAAGTCAATTCCCACCTTAAAAAAAAAAAAGAGTACCACAAAGAAACAATTGAAAATGAGAGGCAAAAAATAAAAGGAAAATCCTCAAAGAAACACAACTTTTATGCTTCATATCCTTTGGTCCTTATGTTTAACATAACGTCATGGGATGATTTCCATCTCTAGCTATAGGATCTAAGCGTTTGCCTTCCAATGGAATAGTCTTGCAAGTTGTGACACATCTATCACATTAGCGACCTTATTTTGTATAGATCATTGCACCCTTGTGAATGAGCTAGCTAATTTGGTTATGTTTACAATGGGTTAGTCCTACCTCCATCAAAATAGATAAATTAACATCACTTATTGCACACACTGGTCCTTGATAGAATTTGATCCAGTCAGGTTAGTTATAAGTTGTAGAAGAACCTTGCTTAGTTCCTCATGAGGTTTGATTGCTATAACTATGATTGCCAATATTATTGCATAATCCTTATACCATAATACACCCCTAATATAATGAAATGTATCACATTTCCAATGATTATGCTATGATATGAGTGCCTCCTCTATGTATTTCAACACACACATGCATGCATCATTGCATATATCCTACATTCATTCATTTATATTACATCATTCTACATTGCATCTACACTACAATGATATCATTCTCCTAAATGCTACCACATGCATATTTATTCATCCATCATACATTTACCTATTGATAATTTACATCACACATACATGTAATTAGATATCACATATCCATTTAAATCAAATCATAACACATGTATATAAAGCCACGTTAAAATGTGTGTATATATATGATCAAAAATACCCTTAGGCTAAAAAATTGGAACATATCCACAACACATCTCAACCCTGTTGATCACTAGGAGTATCACCACTCCTTTCCTGTATGCCTCTACCACCCCACTCGACTTTGGAGTTACCTCCACCTGCGCACCTTGACTGCCCCACTCGACCCTAGAACTACCTCCACTACCTATGTCACCATAAGCACTATCACCCTATCCAACCCTAGGGAAGATTTTCCTATATGTGGCACCACTGGTACTACTATCCTTAGCTCCCTTAGAACTATAGATGGTGCACACCATTGACTTTTCTATGATTGTGTTTGTATATGGATCGTGATCTCAATCTCGATCATGACCCATCATACTCCAAAATTGCATGCCCAAATGAAATTAAGTTAATATCACACTACATCCTCATTTCCCCCTCATCTCTTTACAACCTTGAAATCTCCTCATTTGCTTATTGTAAATTATCTACCTTTACCCTCAAATAAATCATCTCTAGCTTGACCTGCTCCCCTATCCTCACACAATTAGCCTCCTCTAGTGCTTGTCACTACTACTCTATATTAGAATATAAATCTATCACCTCTACCACATGAGTAGCTCACTCTACATCCCTATTAGCCTAAAATAACTACACACCCTCCTAAACTATGGTAATATTTTCTTTCAACCTCATATTCATAGCCATAGTCTCCATAACCTGGTGTTACAAGTCATCCACAATCTTAGCATACCTTGTCTCCTCCACCTTGAGCTATTTATACAACTTCATACAATGTATCTCCAACTCCTACCTCTCTATGTGTTTTGCCTAATAATATGCCACTAACCTCTCCTCTAACTCTCAATGCTCCTCTCTCCATTTCCTAAAATATATGGTCTAATATGTCTCTCTTTTCTAAGTGCCCCTCCAGGTATCGTACCCTCTCCCTCGGTATCAATAGCTCTATCTAAGCATCCATCCACTCCTATACATCAAAAGGTATATCCCCCATATATTTAATTTCATCCTCCTCCATCATCACCATATCTCCATGTGTAGACTCTTCTAATTCATCACCTACCATAGCACCACCCTCCTCCTCCATAGGCAATACATCATCCAAGGGCTAACCTCCACCACTGACCTATCAATTTGGTGACCTCACTACAAGAATACTAGATCTATCATCTTGACATCACCTCTACTATTGAAGAGGCTCCTCTATGTCATCCCTTGATCCTACCTCTATATTTGTTCCAACTCTCATTTGTGCTTGTCCCCATGATGTAGGAAATCCACCCACTCGATGCACCCATCCATTGATCACTCCAATTTTTGGCTCCTAATTCTATGTAGCTCATCATGCATCATAATTAGGTGTGGTTATTTCATCATATACATATAGAATCACCATTTTTGGATATCTCTCAGCACTCAAATGAAGTATTACAGATTATATCTCCCTATCATCCTGCCTCCTATATATCACAACAGGTGCATTCGGTCTCCCCTACCATAACTTAAACTATCGCATGACTCTACTATAGGGAAAGAACTTTGTCTATCAAGTATACCACCCATAGACCTTGATGGATCACTCCCAAATTCTTAGCATCCTTCTTCCACACTACCCCACCCTTCCAAGGCCTCCATCGAATATGATTAGGCTCTAAAGAATCGAACTGTATCCTCTAAAATAAATAATCATTTTCATGTGGCCTCTCCATACCCTTATCCTTATCCATGCACAACTTCAAGGTATAGGGTACAAAGTCACCCATAAACTCATGTACACTATATGGTAACAATATCGAATGTGCTACAGTGATGTGTTCCCATACCCAAACCTATAGCAGTGAGCTCCAACTTAGGCCAATCTACACCACTTGCACTACATCGTGCAACTATCTATATAACTATGCCAATAGTGCAGGTGCCCATGCAAACACTATCTTATGCTCTACCATATCACATACTACATCCATCACATTCAAGGAGAATTTTAATCCTAAGGTATTTTGTAGAGCATATATGGATATCATAAGCATCATTGCACAAGGGCGATTAGACAACATCTTCTTGTACCAATAGTACTTATAATCCACTCCCTTTTCATAGTCTACTTCTCACCACTTCACACCAAATGTGCACTACAAAACCTCCTCCTATGAATCATCTTCTACTACCTTAAGTAGAATACCTTCTATCAATAATTTATATATCTTGTATATATCCTCCAATGTAATGGTCTTCTCACCTGTAGGAAAAGAAAATGTGTTTATGTCTAGATCCCACCTCTCACATAATGTAAAAATATATGTCTTGTTAGCATGTATACTCAAAACATCCCATACACTCATAATCCACACCTTATCCATCCATTCCACATCCATTGTGTCGCAAGCCTTCCCAAGGACAACTCTCAATGATCACACATGATGTCATAGTTCAATCATCTTTATATTTTTCATCCACAAACATCACACAAATTTTTATTAGTTCTACATACATATCCTATTCATTATTATCTTTTAATTCAAACATTCATTGCATAAAACATTCATACAACATATCTCATGCATAAAAAATAATCCAAAATAATAATAATAATAATAATAAAATCAGTTTGCATACCGTAATGCAAACTCCATTCCAATTCACATGCAACCCTATGAACTCAAGTCCAGTTCACATGTTGCCATGCAAACTTAGTAGAAAAGATATTTTTGGGCACCCATTAGGCCCTTCCATGACAAAATTGTCTCCCCATACACTAAAAACCATATTTTGACACATAAAACAACATGCAACACATAAACATGCACTTCAAATGCATCACACAAAAACAAACCAATCAGTTTTTTGGATACCTATTTTTCCCTTTTATAGTGAAAGTCCAAGTAGATTAGAAAAACAGTACATATTTCATGCCCATAAAAATATTTACACTCATCTACATACACCTCGTCGCACGTAATTCTAAAATACACTAGCAGAATCCAAAACACCAAACAAATTATGTTTTTAAATACCCATTTTATCATTTTATAATAAACATCCAAAAAAATTGAAAATAGTATATCATTCACACCACATAACAAAGTCACACCTGGAAAACATGCATCTCATGCCACGCATCCACCCAAATTGCTAAAAAACAACAAAATAAATAAAAAACTACATTTTTGAATACCCATTTTACCATTTTATAATGAATGTTCAAACACGTTTGGAAAATAGTAAATCATTCATCCCAAACAATAGTACATTTGGAAAATAGTACATCATTCATCCCAAATCTTCCTCGATCCTCTCTAAATAACTCCTTCGCCATGCAAATTATGTATCACATGCATGAAGAAAATATTTATATGCTCTAAAACCCTAGTTCATAGGTTGTCATGCGAACCATAGTTCAGTTTGCATGCCACCATGAAAAATCAAGTCTAGTTCATAGGGCACCCTATGAACCAAACCTCATGATACCATTTCCACATTTTCTTTACTCTTGCAACTTCCTATTTGTTTCTATCTTTATTTACCTAAATTTTCTCACATTTTATCACCATTTTCCCCTATAAATTGATTCATCACCATATCACCATATTTCATTCAGATCATTGTCAATTCCTTGTTTGAGGGGGTATTCATACACAAATCTGATTTACATGCAACCAAACAATCAAAAATCCAAATAACAAATATCACATCTATCTATAATTTTTTTTTGTTGAAGATTATCTCAAGCTAATAACAAAATCAATCATAATAAGACATTTATTAAGTCACAAGAGCCACACGCACTATCGGATACATCTCACTTTCATTTATGTATATCAGTATCAACAACATATTAATGTTACACTTGATTCATCCATACAATTCAACTCAAATTGTTTGATATATGTCATGATGCACTCTTCAATAAATTAAAAGCAAAATTTTGAATAGGTATTTTTTCTATTCGTATTTGGACCATCTCACATTGGTTGCAAAAGCAAAGCAGTCTTAAGTTACCCTTACAAACAACCAATACAATACTATAAATATCATCCTAATTGATAAATCATTACTTTTATCTGCATTCAATCATTCACATTCATTCACCCATGCCTTATTTGTCTTCTCAAATGTCTCACCACCTTCTTCCATCTTATTCTTGCACTAAATTGTGTTTCACATAACATAGTACAAAAAGAGGTAAATGTAGACATCTAAAAGTTGCACATGTTCACCCTTAGATAATTTTAGATATGCATAGATACTTTTAGGTTTCTATAGGTCATCATAGACCATCATAGGCCATCGTAGGCCATCATAAGCCATCATAGGCCATCGTAGGCCATCATAGACCATCGTAGGCCATAGTAGGTCATCGTAGACCGCCATAGGCCATTGTAAGTTGCCATAGGTCATCATAGGCCACCATAGTTATCCATAGGTGCAAAAATTACAAAATTATGTAAAATACATCCAAAACATCCTCTATCTACAATAGGACCACCTACTAGATCCCTAATACCACCTAAACCATTTCCTACACCTAATTAGGCCCCCATGGGACCATTCCTTACCAAAAACCTAATTAGGCTAATTAAAATTCTAATTTGCAAGTGACTTTCACTTAAGTTACACTTTATCATTAATTTAGATTTAATTAGGTTTAATGATCAAATTAGGCCTAAACATGTCCTCACATATGTGTGCACCCTAAATTAGTTAGGATATTTCCTAGAAAACCCTAACTCAATCCTCATCTAACCTAGGACTTAGCTAACCCTAGTTAAACCTAATACTTGCTCACACATGTGTGAGGATGGGATATTTTTGTCAGGGCATGTGAGAGGGTGACTAAGCTTACAACCTCACAAACCTTAACCTAACCATGATAGGATTTTAACCTAGGGTGCAGTACACCTAACTACCCCCTGATCTTGGTTTTTCATATAAATAGAAGGTATTTTTCCTCATTTTCTCTCTCACATTTTTAGTCAACATACCCAAACTCTACAAAAATCACACCAAAATCACCTTCTACCACTTTGCTTTTGAAAGACAGTAGCATATAACATCTGGAGCCCATATGGACATAAAAGCTTCATCAAAATTCAACAATAGTTTAGTTCATCCCCTAGCATACAAACTTGAGATCCATTTCATAGGCCAACTTATGAACTAGCCCTACAATAGATCTACAATATAATATAAGGTATATATCAATTTTAAGTAGTTTCTATAGCATTTATAGCAATTTTCATTATGATTTCCTCAATATTTGAGTCGATTTGTCTTCATAACTATGGGGCTTGATAAAGGCAGGTCCCCAAACACACTAACACCCTTTTGCAGGACTAGAACGAGTACAAAAGTACATATACAAGTATACTACTAGTGGCACACGTGCACAAAATCCCACATTCATTGAGGAACACCAAAAAATACAATCATATGCTTCATATTTATGATGAAAATAGGGAATAAATTTCTCCATTAAAAGAGAATCTTGTTTTGTAACCCTACTTCTATATGAATAAAGCAATACTTTGAATATTTTCTATTAGTTTTATAAATTATTATATTTCAGTCACTTTAGATGCATCCATAAATGTAAGGGCATAGGAATACCATAGTTCCTATGCTCCAAAATAAATGAATAGTTCCTTTAATTCATATTATATCTCAATGAAGGAACCTCATAATTCCATCAAATGAATTCCACATTCATTTTTCTTTTTTCAAAAATCAACATCAAGATAAATATATAATAATTCGCATGAATCCCATATTCCAAATACATAAATAGATCCTTTAATTCATGTTTCAAACCTATGAGGTAACCCCATAATTATCTTAGATGAACTCAACATTATTCCTCCAAATGGTATCTTCCCTCCTTGATCCAAACTCAAGGAAACACCTCCTTATAGGAGTCCAATGTAGCCATATATACCATGACATTGCACACATCAACTCATTAGAAAAGACCCCATAATACCTCAATTTCTTCCTATGAAAGCATACCAATAAAGGACAAGAAACTTCTCCTATTTAATCAAAGTACCTATTAATAATTATTATATATTATCATAGATTATGCTATTAGACAATAGTTAACCATAGACATATATTATCCACTAGTATATTTCTATCACATATAATCCAAAGATATACCTTATCTACTAATGTAGACTTCAACCTCATGAAATATGTTATCCACTAATGCATATTTTCATCTCATGAAACATATTTCCCACTAGCATATTTCATCTCATTAAATCAAATAAAATACATTATCCATTATTAGCCCTAAAAATGCTCATTTTTATACAAAATTTACATATATATTATGGCATTTATTTTAATAGAAATATATGTTTTATGCAAATTTTATATGTATTTAACATTAGATTACGTATGTTGTCTAATATTTTTTTGTGTGTATAATGTGTAAATGTAGTGGATTTTACAGTATTCTAGCATGTTTACGTCGAGGTCCCACTTGGACCTATCACTTTCCATTTATGATGAAAAATTGAAAGTAAAAATATCTGCAAAAAAATAGTAATGAAGTGCTAAGTTAGGTGCCCGACTCCCCTTTAAGCACTTGACTCCCGTTTGGTGCTTAACTATCAGGTGCATCATTCTCATTAGGTGTCTAACTCCCATTAGGCATATGATTCACATATTTTATAGAGAAGGTGTATGATTTTCGTTAACACAAATATAGTGTGATTGATATTGTTGGTAGAATAAAACGACGATTTCAACAATGGATGTGGATGCAATTTCAACGATGGATTCGGATAAAGGACAACATCAACAACCATATGTCATCTAATTTTTAGCAATCACGTAAAAATGAATGTAATTCGGTAGAGAAAAATAGTATATGTATTCTATTCTAATATGGGGTACGCTGAATATATCATGAATTTAAATTTTTTTTGTATCTCCTTTATTTATGTGTATTATTGTAATAGCAAAATTAAAAATTGATTTGCTTCCAAATTTTAACAGGGAATGGTCGCATATCTTATAAATATGCAGGCCATCCCTGAAAAATGCATCCTTGATTTTCCCCGTAAATTCATGCTGCACATTTCAATATAATACATTTGATTTTTCTAATCAAATCCAACTAGCATAGGGTGTATTATTTAACACGGGCAGAATCTGCTCGAAGCTTTGGCCACTCTCAATAGTATTTCTACTTTTTCCTATTTTCTATCATTTGGGTTTATTTTCTTATTTTCTATAGTTTAATTTAATACTGCAATTTCTCCTATCTTTTATCAATTTCTAACAAGTGTGCAATTTTGATTTTAGAGCATTTCAATTATTTTTTTGATAGTGCAAATTAGATTAAGTGTTTTGGAAGATAAAAAATAACTCTAATGAAAAAAAACACCCCCAAAACTATAGGATCTAAGGGGATCATGTGACTAAAGGGATATTACAAGCATATACTATGCATGGTTACTCACAATTTTATGATCTATCCTAGGTTGAAAATTAAATGTAGGTAATGATTTATATCATAGAAAACTAACCAAATTACTGCCCAACATTTTGGTGCCTTTGTCGAGGAGTAGCCAACTATAATTTTCTATTTTGAATAAAGTATATTAGAATTAGTCTAGGTTACTTTCTACAGAACCACTCCATTATAAATTTTGTATGACTCCACCTAGAGTTAGAGGACCAAACGGTCATTTTATCAAGAACATAAATGTTGCTTCTTTAGAAACTTGTGTTGCAGTTGTGCCAAATCCTATGAATAAAATATCTCCCCCACCATCTCCACCTATTCATTGGATTCAACATCCATTTTTTACACAAGATCCTTCTAAAACAGACCAACAAAATCATAGGGAAGGATATGACATAGGAAGAGTTCAATCTAGGGAAGATTTACTAAACCTTTAATTTGGGCAAGTAGTTTAGGAATGAACTATTTCAAACATTGATTTAGTAATACTTCTATAGGATAAAATATGATATGGAAGCCTTAAAATATACCCTAAACACAACGAGTGTAGAAACCTTAATAGAAAACAAGATGGCTAAAACGGTAGAAGAGGCATCTACTAGTTTTAATTTTCCTATAGAAGAGGTAAGAGGAGATCACAGGATGAAACATATCTCCCCTACCCACATTCCAATATTTATAGGACCTTCAATAGAAGATCCTAACCTTTTTTTTTTCAAATTTGATATTCTATGTAGGTCGGTAGGTTATACAACCAATGCTCAAAAACTAAAGTTGTTTCCTTCCACTCTTGATGATTCATTGGTTCATCAGTTTGGGGAATACATAGATAAATACCTGGGAAGACATGAAAAATATTTTTCTATATTAGTATCAAGACTTTGGTAGAGCACAGGATTCTAGAAAAGAAGTCTTGGATATGACACAAAAGTAAGGAGAATCACTCAAGGAATATTGGAATAGATTTAGCTTCAATTTTAAAAGATCTCTCCATGCAAGACTAGGAGATAGGTCCTTAAGGAGTATATTGTTATAAGGGCTTATAAATGAATCTCTTAAATCCTTAAACATGATTTTTGGAAGGGATATTTATCAACACCAAATGTCTGATATCCGACATTTGTGTCATAACTTTTCAATAAGGGTAAGTTAATCCCCAGGATTTTTAAACAATCAACCACTATCACTAAAATAGAAATAGGGAATATGCTTGAAGACATCAAGCATGATATGTTGTCATATATTGAACTTCAAATGGACACCCTTCTACTTTAGATAAAGAAGCAAAAAAATGAGGTAGTGTTAGCCTACTTTTATCCTAAATATAGCGGAAAGCACCCCCAAAATGAATGTCCTAAGAACAAATTCAGAGTGTGCACTATGTGTCAAAAAAATCATAAAACTAAGTTCTGCTTGTAGTTGTCAAAATATAGAGAGGAACCTAAAGTAACGGAAGCATACTTCATGGGTAAATAGGAGAAACTGGCAATAGTCTCCTATGGGAAATAACATGCCAACAAGAATGCCATCCTATGAGGGTAGTAATTACCAGAAACAAGGTCAATTTTAGCCACACAGTATGGGCTGGTGGGGATAAAAACATTGGCCTAAATTTACCCAAGGAGAAAATTATTAAAATCCCTACCCATGGATGCCATACCAACAACATAAAAAGCAGTGGATAAATCATAATGCTTGGAATCAAACTCCATGATATCCTGCGCCAACCCCACTACAACCAAGTTTGCTAACTTCCCCTACTTTGAGACATGCTCAACTACCAACACAACCTACTTCTAATACAAATAATAAACCACAACAAGGATACCATATGAAGAATGAGATATACCCTGTGTATAATATCAAAGTATATTGTAGTCCCATACAATTAAGATCAGGTGGACAGGTAGGTGTAGAAGAGTCTCCTCTGGTAGAAGAGGATGAAAGAATAGAGTTAGAAAAAAGGAATCAATTATTATAGAAGTAGAAGAGGAATGCCCTCATATAGAATCAACAAATGTATATAATAGAGAGGGGGTTACACTATTTTAAAAATGGTTGTAGGAACCCAAGAAGACAATATAACTAGAATTTGATATTCTTTCTAGTTTAAAGAGCCTGATAGTCATAATCCCTCTCTTTCAGGACATTAGAGATATTCCTATCTACAACAAGGCCATAAGAGATATTTTTATGAGAAAAATAGGAATAAAACTAGCACAATAAATCAATTTGGTAGGACAACTAGCTGATTTTTTGCTAGAAAATACCTACATCCAAAAATATTCAGATCTAGGAAGCCCTATTTTAACTATGAAAATTGGGGGTTGTGTTTTACCCAATACATTAGTAGATTTGGGGTCTAACATTAATTTCATCCCTAATGAAACCACGTAGAAACACAATTTAACTAATCTGAAGCCAACCAAAATTGTCCTTTATTTGGGAGACATGTCTACAATGCTCCTTGAAGGAATACTGGAAGACATAATTGTCATAGTGGATGCATGGGAGTACCCAGCAAATATCTTAGTGTTACAATCCAAGTCTGGGCTAAGTGGTTATCCACTCATCTTAGGTAGGCCTTGGATGGTAACAGTTGATGCCTACATAATTTTTAGAAATGGGAAAATAACCATTTTATATGGTCAGAATGTAAAATACCGATCATTCATCCACCTGCACAGTCTACAAATTTGTTGGGAGAACCTGAATGTGAGAACCAAATAATGAGTTGTATATCAATGATGCAATCAATAATGGTACTTAATTATTTGGACGATGAGAGTGATGAGGATAGTTTGATATCAAATTTTTTACAAGGAGAACCCTCCTATCCTCCTCCAATGTTTCCATTAGTTGGAGGTAAAGATCATAATATTCAGAAAATAGAATTTGAACCTAAGAGAGTATTAAACATAAATGATGGGTTGATATTTGAATAGTAGATCAAACTTAGAAAAAAATTATTCAAACATCAAGGTACCTTTGCTTGGGAGTATTTAGACATGAGAGGAATAGCTCTTGAAACCCATACTCATCGAATATATATGAAAGATGAAATAAAACCAGAAAGACAACCACAACAAATAATGAATCCAGCTATGAAGAATATTATCAAATATAAATTACAAAAACTCCTCATAGGTGGGTTCATCTACCAAATTTTAGATAGTAAGTGGGTATAACATTTGGTGGTGGTGCCCAAGAAGAATGGGAAGTGGAGAATATGTGTTTATTATAGGTTGTTGAATAAAGCAACCAAGAAAGACAACTTCCCCCTACCATTCATATATCAAGTCCTTTACACCTTATCAGGTGAGAAGTTCTTTTCTTTCCTAGATGGTTTTAGTGGATATAACCAAATTCAGATAGGGTAAGGGGATAAAGACAATACCACATTCACTTGCCCATGGGGAACCTTTGCTTACCGAGTTTTGTCCTTTAGTCTGTGCAATACATCTACCAATTTTTAGAGGGTAGTTTTGAGCATCTTCTCTGATATGATTTGATAAACTATAGAGTTATATATAGATGATTTCACTGTGTATGGTGAAACATTTAAAGAAGCCACAAAAAATTTGGAAAAAACACTTCAACGATGTGAGTAAACTAATTTATCCCTCAATAATGAGAAATAATATATGCTAGTGCAGGAGGGGATAGTTATAGAACATCATATCTCTATATATGGGATCAAGGTAGATAGGAAGAAGATAGAAGTTATCCAAAACCTGCCTACACCCAAAACTTAGAAGGATATTCGTAGTTTCCTTACATCAACTAGTTACTATAGGAGGTTTATAGAAGACTTTAGCAAAACTAATAAACCCCTAAGTATTTTTTTATCAAAGGATATCAAGTTTGTCTAGACAGAGGAATGTGAACAAGCATTTAACACTTTGAAGGAAAAAATAATTGCTTCTCCAGTGCTGAGAGTTCCAAATTGGACCATACCCTTTCACTTATATTCTGATGCATCCAACAATGTAATAGGATTAGTACTAGAAAAAAAGGATGGTGATGATTTCTATGTCATCTACTATGTCAGTAAATATCTCATAGGTGTTGAATTCAATTATACTATCATAGAAAAGGAATTTCTTACAGTCATACATGCTCTTTAAAAATTATGCCATTATGTTCCAGGATATCAAGTTTTTGTGCACACTAATCACTCAGCTATCAGATACTTGATAAAAAATCCTAGAATTAGTGGTAGTATTATTGAATGGCTATTACTTCTACAAGATTTTGATGTGATAATTATAGATAAACTTGGAAAGGATAATGTGGTAGCTAATTTTCTATCCATATTGACACCTCTAGACCATGCAGCTACAAATGACCAATTTCCTGATGAGAATTTATTTGCTCTAAATGAAAAGATACCATGGTACGTATAATTGGTTAAATATTTAGCCATTGGTAAAGTATTACCTACACTTTCACCATATGAGAAACAAAATTTAATTGAGAAGAGTGCAAAATTCTCATGGATTGATGGGTACCTATTTAAAATAGGGCCTGATCAGGTTATAAGAATATGTGTTCTTGATAACGAGATTGTAGAAATACTGAAGGCTTGCCATAATGAACCTTGTGGTGGCCATTTTTAAAGAAAAAATATTACATTCAAAGTATTGCAAGTTTGATACTTTTGGCCTTCACTACTCAAAGAAGTAGCCAAGCATGTGAGCCAATGTGACCAATGTTAAAGGATAGGCAAACCTAATCTCAGAGATGAAATACCACTCTAATCACATGTACATATAGATCCATTTGATAAATAGAGGATGGACTTTGTAGGACCCATTAATACACAATTAGTAGATAAGAGGTATATGTTAATTTGCACTAACATGTAACCAAGTGGGTTGAAGTGTAGGCATTACATGATTCTAAAGAGAATTTTGTAGCAAAATTCTTGCATTCATCTATTATCACCAAATTTAGGGTTCCAAGGGAGATCACAACTGATCAAGGGCCTCAATTTACTTAAAATATGATTAAAGAACTCATGCAACAATGTAAAATTAGGCATATGTAGGTGTTATAGGTGAGTTGGAGAGGAGAGGTTAATCCTCCAAGGGAGGTCCCAGGTTCAAATATCCACCCTACCAAAAAGTTGAATTGGGTACCCAAAATCCAATTGATAATGTTGGTGCGGGCAGGGTCGGGCATGACTCCCGGGTGAATTTTACGGTGTAGAACCCCCTGGTCGTGGTCTCTTAGACCAAGGTGGTCCCGCAAGGGATTTAAATATATATATATATATATATATATATATATATATATATATATATATATATATATATATATATTTATAATTAGGTACTACAAAACCACTCCTTACCATCCATAGGCAAATGGGCAAGTAGAGGTAACCAACTGTGAACTGGAGAATATTCTCATAAAGAAAATATAGTAGCATAGGAAGGACAGGGCTACAAGATTACTAGAAGCAATGTGGGCTTATAGAACCCCCTGGAAGACTACTACTAGTTTTACACCATTCTAGCTAGTATATGGAAATAATGTTGTGATACCCATAAAATTAAAAATTAAAACTCTTAGAACTACAATAAATTTATATTTGAATTTGGATAAGGCATAAGAAAATAGATTCAACAACTTAACCAAATGGATTAATAACGAAGATATGCTCTAAAATGGACAAAAGTCATCCAAAAATAGAGGGCCAAGTGGCATGATCGTCACACCAGGACAAAGCAGTTAAAGGTATGAGAGTGGGCATTATTGTATGACTCTTTATTCTAGGAAAGGAAAGGCAAACTCAAGTAGTTTTGGATGGGGCCATATAAATTTATTAAAATTATTAACAATGGAGTTGTTAGGATCAACATAATTGATGGCAACAACATCACATTAATAGTCAATGGTTACCGACTGTGTTCATATCATGTGTCTAAGACTTATATAATGAATTCCATATTAGGCATGGAGGATACTCTAGTTGATTCTAGTTTTAAAATGAGTTAGTAATATGTGGATGTTGTCCACATGGTCCAAAAATAATTATTCTTTTAAAATTTTTACAATTTTTCTTTCTTTAGTTGTATTTCTATTTTGTAGGAACAACGCATTGAGTGCAATTATTAGGCAGCTTGGAAATCTTAGCCTAACAAGCACATGATCCATGAACCTACGCAATACTAGATTTCTAGGAAATTAAAAATTATAGTAGAAGTAGCTCATCCCCACTTAGAGGGGAAAACCATATCTAAACAAGTGTTTGGGTGTTTGTTTTTGGTCTTCATGAAGAAAAATACCCGGATGTTGGTTCAAGTAGCACATGTTGATTCTATACATGTTATTCAAACTAGAATGTTGAAGGTCTGATAAAATATAAGTGTACATTAGTGGACACATTAGCAGACATTAAAATAAATGAGGAGTGTCTACTTTTCATTTTCTAGAATATGGCACCTGATTCTCATTGTACGATAGAAGGTACCTGATTCCCATTTAAATGATAGAAGACACCCGATTTCCATTGTATGGTAGAAGGCACTTGATTCCTATTTGTGCAATAGAAGGTGCATGACTCCTGTTATGTCAAGGAAAAGGTACTTGAGACCTGCTTTCTGGAAGTCCAATGTTGACTCTTGTTTTTCATAAGGAAATGGCATCCGAATTCCATTTTTTGGGAAAGCGACACCTAATTTCCTAGACATAAAAAAAGTTTGTATAAAGTTTATTTTTAAGTATGGCACTCGATTGCCAATAAAAAGGCACCTGCTTTCTATTTTTTCTTTAAGTACGGTTCTCGATTGCTAGTAAAAGGTGCTTGCTTTTCATATTAAGCACGATGACCGATTGCTAACAAAAGGTGCTTACTTTATGTTTAACATGTACCTGCATGCCTTGATTCGAAAGAAGGTGCTCAATTTCCATGTAAGGAGATATTTGCTTTCTGTTTTCATGGGAATTTGTAACTTGTATGAATAAATATTTAAAATTGGGAAGTGGCCTGAGCCGCGTTAGAATCTCACCCACGTGCATAATTCAAAATTCATGCATGAAATTATTTTAATTTTTTATTGGATATTTGTGCATATTACAAAGTCATCGATGAATAATTGTTGAGGAGGAGATGTTTGTCATCCCGAGAAGATGTGTTTTTCTAAAATTTTCTTGAAAATGTGTAGGAATACTCAAAGGTATCAAATGAAAAAAATCGAGAACCAGTCAAAATGGAGAGAAATTTGTTGCATGGGAAATATGCCTATCATTCTTTGTCAATAACGCCTAGTCACCATAAAGTAGCCAATGCTAATGCACCGTGAGTGTCTACACATTATTCATGCATGAAACATAATACGTGTATGTGCTTAATTTTTTGTTTTTATATATATTATTCTCATAGGCATATGTTTCTATAAAATAGTGCCAGCACAATCCCCATGGAATTACCATCCACCCATTTATCTCTACTTGGCATTTTACTACGTGTCACTGCTCTAATTAGAAAAACACTCATGGTCATAATCTACGTAAAATTCGACACACACTTTAACAAGTTTTGTATAGATAACTATAATTATTTCTAATTATGATAATCAGTACTTGCATTCATGGATGTAGATTATTTAAAAGAAAATAACAAAGTTCCACAGAAAAACCAAGGTGTGAGAAATTGTTGCAAGTAAAATTTAGAGTTGAGAAAAAATTAAACTTTGCCATGGGAGGAAAGTATGGTGATAGGGAATTAGGTGTGTAATGTAATAAATGATGGTTTTTGTAAGGATTAAGGTGCATCCGCTATTATTGAATGCAACCTTATCCATTTCATGTCTTGTAATTGCCTATTTATAGGCGTATGTTGTCAATGGAATATGTTTTTAGATTGTCATTCATTTTCTTTTGTTTGTTGTAATTTCTCCCATATCATTGGTATCAGAGTAGGTTGCAAAAAAAATGCTAATATCCTCTTCCTATAGGCTGATATTGGTTCAAAAAGAGAATTAGAATACCTTCGTAGATCTATTTAGGAGAAGTTACTTCTATTTCAATCATTTTCATTGCAGGCTTCTTTCAAAATTGTTTATTCCATTTCACAGTTTCGTCCCAGTTCACAATTTTATCCCTCTTTTTGCCTCATAATTCTTGAAAATCGCAACCCTTCCTTTGTTCATGATGTCGATTCCCACATATATTTCTACCCACCTTATTGACATATTTACACAACATTAGCAAATTTAGCAAAATCAAGCTGCTTTCATCGCCAGTATTCAATAGTTCCAAGCTGACCTTGTCATTGTTGATGAAAATGATCTTATTGTAGAAAATCAAAATTTTACTATTGATTCTAAACTAGAAGAATTTCAAGCCACACCTAGGTTCAAACCAGGGTCTCTAGGTGAAATACCCAGTGTCTTTCCATTAGACGATGTGGTTTCTATTGATCCTGATGAAGATTCAGGCTTTAAAGCTCTTATTGCTGAACTAGAAGATGTTTTGCTATCTACCATGGTTCTTATGAATAATTCATCTTTGTGGCCTTGGAATTATAATTCCTACATTGATCTGATACCATCTGGCCCCCGTAGCTCTCAACACCCAATGCTTGAATCTCCTTGTCGTCCACCTTTGTAGATGATGACTCTCGTTGATTCACCATTTTCTAGTCAAGATCTACTACTCTACGATGATAATTTTTTATTTTTGGGTGATGATATATTGCACATGGTCTTCATGCCACTTTTTGGACCTAACTTTGACTCTTTTCATTCCTTATTTGTAGGTTTGCCACCATTTCAAAGTTTTCCTCTACAACTTCCTGCATTTCTTGGTGACCAACTACACATTTCGATCGTACCACATCTTATGTCTATTTTATATTGTCCGATCATAGAGGAAATACTGTGTATTCCGATGTCATTTCTATTTTCTCCATGGTCTCTACCACCATTGTTGAATTTTTTATCATCCCTAAATATTGTTATTTTTATGATGTTTTTTCTAGCAACATCACCAGCCACTCTCCGACCATCGATCTACCTTTACCATTCATTTTCATCATGGATCTGCATTTTTTTGTGATGTTTTAGACAATTTTAGTGTCCACTTGTCTTCAGCCATTTTCTAGCTTATACATGCCATCACCGTCGCTTCCATCATTTAGTTGATCTCCCTTGTGCACCTCTGTGGCCACCGCCTCTCATGCCATTTTCATTCCCACTGCTCGATTCCACATACCCAAGTTCCACCATGGCCTCCACCATTCCATAAATTAAATTAAATTAAATTTTAATTTAATTTAATTTTACATACACATTTCTTCCATTTCAAACAATAAATTATTATTATTTTTTTTTAATTTAATTTAATTTAAATTAATTTATTTTTTTGTTTTCACCATTTTTGCTTTCATTAAATGGTTACCCACCTTCAGTAATGCATGCCTTCATTAATGTGTGTGTTCATAATTAACTAAATTTACACCAATAAATTAAATTAAATTATCCTTAATTTAATTTAATTTCATGCAACTGCCATTTTCACCTGGCATCTTTTGTGCATGTGGTTCGAGGAATATTTTTTTGGCATATTTTGGCATGCATTTCAAGGCATCTTCTTCAACACTTTAGTTTTTGCTTTCTTCTACCATTTCGAGGGACCAATTTTAGCTATATATCGACATATTAGTGTTTACAATCATTGGAGAGTATTTTTTGCACTCATCTTAGATCTAGTGCCAGATTTTTGTTTTCTAAAGACTTGTCAAACTTTGTAATTTTGTCTTTGTTTATTGTAATAGGAGTACATTTTTTGTTGTACCCGATACTCCTTGTTGTTTTGCTTCTTTATATTCCACATTTGTATGCATTGGGGACCAATGCTTCTTCAATGGAGAGAAATGATCAAAAATTAGGTGTGTAATGTAATAAATAATGGTTGTTGTAAGGATTAAGGAGCATCCGCTAATATTGAATGTAACCTTATATGTTTCATGTCTTGTAATTACCTATTTATAGCCATATGTTGTCAATGGAATATAAGTTTTTAAATTGTCATTCGTTTTCCTTTATCTATTAATATTGCTCCCATATCATCAAAATAAAGGAATAACCACATGAAGGAGTACGTCCAATTCATCCAACTCAGTGCAACAAGCACCTGAAAATGCAGTAGTAGGAGGTAGCCACCCCGAAAACATCAAAAGGGTGAATGCCCAGAGATAAGGAAAAAGCCAAGGCCACTAAAAATAAAAGGAAGGAGAAAAATAGGGCTTACTGGAAGGTTATAAATGGAACTCGTAATTACCAGTATAAAGTGGCATAGGTATGTGCCAACCATTAAGCATGGGGAATCATGAGCCTTGAAAATGCTCATTTTTGTACAAACTTTTCATATATTACAACATTTATTTTAATAGAAATATATGTTTTATAAAAATTTTATATGTATTTAACATTAGATTATGTATGTTGTCTAATATTTTTTTTGAGTGGATTATGTGTAAATGCAATGGATTTTACGGTATTTTGGCATGTTTACATCAAGGTCCCACTTGGACCTAGCACTTTCTATTTATGATGAAAAATTGAAGGTAAAAATATCTACAACAAAATAGTGATGAAGGGTTAAATCAGGCGCTCGACTCCTATTTTGTGCTTAACTAACGAGCACCTGATTTTCGTTAGGCATGTGACTCCCGTTAGGTGCCTGATTTCTATATTTTATAGATAAGGCACCTGATTCTCATTAACACAAAATACAACATGATTCTTGTTATCGATAGAACATAATGGTGATTTCAACGATGGGTGTGGACATGATTTTAGTGATGGATGTGAACCAAGGACAACATAAAAAACCACATGTCATCTATTTTTTAGTAATCACATAAAAATAAATGTAATTAGGTAAAACAAAATATCAAACATATTCTATTCTAATATAGAATATGCTGAATATATCCTAAATTTAATGTTTTATTATATCTCCTTTATTCCAGCGTATTGTTGTAATAGAAAATTTGGAAATCAATTTGCTTCTAGAGTGTAATAGGGAATGGCCACATATATTATAAATATGTAGGTCATCCCTGTAAAATGAATCCTAGATTTTCCTTGTAAATTCATGCTACACATTTCAATACAATACATTTGAGTTTTCTAATCAAATTCGACTAGCATTTGGTATATGATTTAATGTGGGAAGAATTTTTTGGAAGCTTAAGCCCACTCTCAATAGTATTCCTCCCTTATTTTCCCTATTTTCTATCATTTTAGTTTATTTTCCTATTTTCTGTAGTTTAATTTAATATTGTAATTTCCCCTATTTTCTATCAATTTTCAGCAAGTGTGCAATTTTGATTTTAAAGCATTTTAGTTATTTCTTTGATAGTGAAAATTAGATTAAGTGGTTTGGAAGATAAACAAGAACTCCAACGAAACAACAACACCCCCCAAACCATAGGATCTAAGGGACTCATCTAATTCAAGGGATATTACAGACATATACTGTGTAAGGTTACTCATAAGTTTATGAGTTTTTTTAGGTTGACAATTAAATTAACGCAATGATTTATATCATAGAAAAATAACCAATGTTTTTCCCAACAATCCACTAATGTAGATTTCTACCTAATGAATTATGTTGTCCAACTAACATAAATCAACTCATCAAATTAATGAAATACATTATCCATTAATACATTTTTTCATTTCATGAAACATATTACCCTGTAACATGTTTTATCTTATTAAATAAAATAAAATACATTATCCACTAATGTATATTTCTACCTCAAGAATTATGTTATGGATATTTTTGGGCACCCATTAGGCCCTTTCATGACAAAATTGTCTCCCCATACACTAAAAACCATATTTTGACACATAAAACAACATGCAACACATAAAAATGCACTTCAAATGCATCACACAACAACAAACCAATCACTTTTTTGGATACCCATTTTTCCATTTTATAGTGAAAGTTCAAGTAGATTCCAAAAATAGTACATATTTCATGCCCATCAAAACATTTACACTCATCTATATACACCTCGTGGCACACAATTCTAAAATACACTAGCAGAATCCAAAACACCAAAAAAATTATGTTTTTAAATACCCATTTTATCATTTTATGATAAACATCCAAAAAAATTGAAAATAGTATACCATTCACACCACATAACAAAGTCACACCTGGAAAACATGCATCTAATGCCACGCATCCACCCAACTTGCTAAAAAACAACAAAATAAATAAAAAACTACATTTTTGAATACTCATTTTACCCTTTTATCATGAAAGTTCAAACACATTTGGAAAATAGTACATCATTAATCGCAAAAAATTAAAGTCAACCATTCACACACGTATGCCACACAGTCAAACTAGTCAAAATATTGGTCAAACCAAAAAAACGACCAACACTTCTGGATACTCATTTGGCAACTTTGACACTTTGTGCATATATTTTAATCATTTATATATGCAAACATACAATAACACTGAAACCCATATTTTAATATTTTTAAACATTCACGCAAATCAAAATAAACACAAGTTAAATCTCAGGTACTTAACGGTGGGGTCCTATGTTGGTTTTCAGTGCTCGCCTATCCTCTTATCATCTCTGTCAACTCTTCATCAATCCTCTCTAAATAACTCATTTGCCATACAAATGATGTCTCACATGCATGAAGAAAATATTTATATGCTCTAAAACCCTAGTTCATAGGTCACCATGTGAACTACAGTTCAGTTTACATGCCACCATGCAAACTCAAGTCCAGTTCACAGGACACCCTATGAACCAAACCTCATGATATCATTTCCATATTTTATTTACTCTTGCAACTTCCTCTTCCTTTCTATCATTATTTACCTAAATTTTCTCACCTTTTGTCACCATTTTCCCCTATAAATTGATTCATCACCATATCACCATATTTCATTTAGCTCATTATCGATTCCTTGTTTGAGGGGGTATTCATACACAAATCTGCTTTACATGCAACCAAAGAATTAAAAATCCAAATCACAAATATCACATCTATCTACAAAATGTTTTTGTTGAATATTATCTCAAGATAATAACAAACTCAATCATAATAAGACATTTATTAAGTCACAAGAGCCACACGTACTATCGGATACATCTCACTTTCATTTATGTATATCAGTATCAACAACATATTAATGTTACACTTGATTCATCCATACAATTCAACTCAAACTGTTTTATAAATGTCATGATGCACTCTTCAATTAATTAAAAGCAAAATTTTGAATAGGTATTTATTCTATTCGTATTTGGACCATCTCACGTTGGTTGCAAAAGCAAAGCAGTCTTAATTTACCCTTACAAACAACCAGTACAATATTATAAATATCATACTAATTGATAAATCATTACTTTCATCTGCATTCAATCATTCACATTCATTAACCCATGCCTTCTTTGTCTTCTCAAACATCTCACCACCTTCTTCCATCTTATTCTTGCACTAAATTGTGTTTCACATAACATAGTACAAAAAGAGGTAAATATAGACATCTAAAAGTTGCACATGCTCACCCTTAGATAATTTTAGATATGCATAGATACTTTTAGGTTTCCATAGGTCATCATAGACCATAGTAGGCCATCGGAGGCCATCATAGGCCATCGTATGCCATCATAGGCCATCGTAGGCCATCATAGGCCATCATAGGTTATAGTAGGCCATCGCAGACTGCCATAGGCCATTGTAGGTTGCCATAGGCCATCGTAGGCTGCCATAGTTATCCGTAGGTAAAAAATTACAAAATTATGTAAACCACATCCAAAACATCCTCTATCTACAAGAGGACCACCTACTAGCTCCCTAAGACCACCTAAGCCATTTCCTACACCTAATTAGGGCCCCCATGGGACCATTCCTTACCAAAACCCTAATTAGGCTAATTAAAATTCTAATTTGCAAGTGACTTTCACTTAAGTTACAATTTATCATTAATTTAGATTTAATTAGGTTTAATGATAAAATTAGTCCTAAAAATGTCCTCACATATGTGTGCAACCTAAATTAGTTAGGATATTTCCTAGGAAACCCTAACTCAATCCTCATCTAGCCTAGGACTTAGCTAATCCTAGTTAAACCTTATACTTGCTCACACATGTGTGAGGATGGGATATTTCTATCAGGGCATGTGAGAGGGTGACTAAGCTTACAACCTCACAAACCTTAACCTAACCATGATAGGATTTTACCCTAGGGTGTAGTACACCTAACTACCCCCTGATCTTGGTTTTTCATATAAATAGAAGGTATTTTACTTCATTTTCTCTCTCACATTTTTTAGTCAACATACCCAAACTCTACCAAAATCACACCAAAATCATCTTCTACCACTTTGCTTTCGAAATACAGTAGCATATAACATATGTAGCCCATCTGAACATAAAACCTTCATCAAAATTCAACAACAGTTCAGTTCATCCCCTAGCCTACGAACCTGAGATCCATTCTATAGGCCAACCTATGAACTAGCCCTACAATAGATCTACAATATAATATTAGGTATATATCAGTTTTAAGTAGTTTCTATATCATTTATAGAAATTTTCATTATGATTTCCTTAATATTTGAGTCTATTTGTCTTCATAACTATGGGGCTTGATAAAGGCAGGTCCCCAAACACACTAACACCCTTTTGTAGGCCTAGAACGAGTACAAAAGTACATATACAAGTACAATACTAGTGGCACATGTGCACAAAAAGCCCATATTCATAGAGGAAAACCAAAAAAGACAATCATATGCTTCAGATTTATGATGAAAATAGGGAATAAATATCTCCATTGAAAGAGAAACTTATTTTGTAACCCTACTTCTAAATGAATAAAGCAACACTTTGAATATTTTCTATTAGTTTTATAAATTATTATATTTCAATAACTTTAGATGCATCCATCAATGTAAGGACATAGGAATCCCATAGTTCCTATGCTCCAAAATAAATGAATAGTTCCTTTAATTCATATTATATCTCAATGAAGGAATTTCATAATTCCATCAAATGAATTCCACATTCATTTTTCTTTTTATAAACATCGACATCAAGATAAATACATAATAATTCCCATGAATCCCATATTCCAAATACATAAATAGATCATTTAATTCATGTTTCAAACCTATGAGGGAACCCCATAATTCTCTTAGATGAACATAACATTATTCCTCCAAATGGTATCTTCTCTCCTTGATCCAAAATCAAGAAAACACCTCCTTCTAGGATTCCAATGTAACCATATATATACCATGACATTGCACACATCAACTCATTATACAAGAACCCATAATCCCTCAATGTCTTCCTATGAAAGCATACCAATAAAGGACAAGAAAATTCTCCTATTTAATCAAAGTACCTATCAATCATTATTACATCTTATCATAGATTATGTTATTAGACAATAGTTAACCACAAAGATGTATATTATCCACTGGTACATTTCTATCACATTAAATCCAAAGATATACCTTATCTACTAATGTATACTTCAACCTCATGAAATATGTTATCCACTAACATAGATCAACTCATCAAATCAATGAAACACATTATCCACTAATGCATATTTTCATCTCATTTAACATATTTCCCACTAGCATGTTTCATCTCATCAAATCAAATAAAATACATTATCAATGATTAGCCCTAAAAATGCTTATTTTTGTACAAAATTTCCATATATATTGTGGCATTTATTTTAATAGAAATATATATTTTATGCAAATTTTATATGTATTTAACATTATATGTATTTAACATTAGATTATGTATGTTGTATAATATTTTTTTGAGTGTATAATGTGTAAATGCAGTGGATTTTATAGTATTATGGCATGTTTACGTCGAGGTCCCACTTGGACCTAACACTTTCCATTTATGATAAAAATTTGAAAGTAAAAATATATGCAACAAAATAGTAATGAAGTGCTAAGTTAGGTGCCCAACTCCCCTTTAAGCGCTTGACTCCCATTTGGTGCTTAACTATTGGGTGGATCATTCCCATTAGGTGTCTAAATCCCATTAGGCATATGATTCACATATTTTATAGAGAAGGTGTATGATTTCTGTTAACACAAAAATATAGTCTAATTGATGTTGTTAGTAGAATAAAACGACGATTTCAATGATGGGTGTGGATGCAATTTCAATGATGGATTCAGATCAAGGACAAAATCAACAACCATATGTCATCTATTTTTTAGCAATCACATAAAAATGAATGTAATTAGGCAGAGAAAAATAGTAGATGTATTATATTCTAATACAAGGTATGCTGAATATATCATGAATTTAAAGTTTTGTTGTATCTCCTTTATTCTTGTGTATTATGTAATAGCAAAATTAAAAATTGATTTGCTTCCAAAATGTAACAGGGAATGGTCGCATATCTTATAAATATGTAGGCCATCCATACAAAATGCGTCCTAGATTTTCCCTTTAATTTCATGCTGCACATTTTAATATAATACATTTTATTTTTCTAATCAAATCCAACTAGCATCGGGTGTATGATTTAACACAGGCATAATCTGCTCGAAGCTTGGGCCCACTCTCAATAGTATTCCTACTTTTTCCTATTTTCTATCATTTTAGTTTATTTTATTATTTTCTATAGTTTAATTTAATACTGCAATTTCTCTTGTCTTTTGTCAATTTCTAGCAAGTGTGCAATTTTGATTTTAAAGCATTTCAATTATTTTTTGATAGTGTAAATTATCTTAAGTGGTTTGGAAGATAAAAAAGAACTCCAATGAAACAAAAAAACCCCCCAAACTATAGGATCTAAGGGGCTCATGTGACTAAAGAGATATTACAAGCATATACTATGCATGGTTACTCACAAGTTTACGAGCTATCCCAGGTTGACAATTAAATGAAGGTAATGATTTATATCATATAAAACTAACCAATTTTTTTCCCAAAATTTTGGTGCCTTTGTCGAGGAGTAGCCAACTATAATTTTCTATTTTGAATAAAGTATGTTATAAGGAGTCTAGGTTACTTTCTACAGAACCGCTCCATTCTAAATTTTGTATAAGTCCACCTAGAGTTAGATGAAAAATGGTCATTTTATCAAGAACACAGAAATTGCTTCTTTAGAAACCTATGTTGCAGTTGTGCCAAATATTCTGACTAAAATCTCTCCCCCAACATCTCCACCTGTGCATTGGATTCAACATCCATTTTTTACACAAGATCCTTCTAAAATAGACCAACAAAATCATAGGGAAGGATATGATATAGGAAGAGTTCAATCTAGGGAATATTTACTAAACTTTCAATTTTTGCAAGTAGTTTAGGAAGGGACTATTTCAAACATTAATTTAGTAATCCTTCTATAGGATAAAAGAAATGATATAGAATCCTTAAAATATTCCCTAAACACAACGAGTGTAGAAACCTTAATAGCAAACACGATGGTTGAAATGGTAAAAGAGGCATCTACTAGTTTCAACTTTCCTATAGAAGAGGTAAGAGGAGAACACAGGATGAAACATATATCCCATTTCCACCTTCCAATATCTAGAGGACCTTCAATAGAAGATCCTAACCTTTTTTTTTTTCAAATTTGATATACTACACAGGTCGGTAGGTTATACAACCAATGCTCAAAAACTAAAGTTGTTTCCTTCCACTCTTGATGATTCATCTTTATGTTGGTTCATCAATTTGGGGAATAAATAGATAACTACCTAGGAAGACATGAAAAATATTTTCCTAGATCAATATCAAGACTTTGGTAGAGCATGGGATTATAGAGAAGAAGTCCTGGATATGACACAAAAGGAAGGAGAATCACTATAGGAGTATTTGAATAGATTTAGCTTCAATTTTAAAATATCTCCCCATGCAAGACTAGGAGATAGGTCCTTAAGGAGTATATTATTAAAAAGGATTATAAATGAATCTCTTGAAGCCTTAAACATGATTTTTGGAGGGGATATTTATCAACACCAAATGTTTGATATCCGACAGTTGTATTAGAACTTTTCAATAAGGGTAAGTTAATCCCCAAGAATTTTAAACAATCAACCACTATCACTAAAATAGAAATAGAGAATGTGCTTTAAGACATCAAGAGTGAGATGTTGTCATCTCTTGAACTCCAAATGGACACCCTTCTACTTTAGATAAAGAAGCAAAAAAATGAGGTAGCATTAGCCTACTTTTGTCCTAAATATAGGGGAAAACACCCTCAAAATGAATGTCCTAAGAACAAAGTCAGAGTGTGCACTATGTGTGAAAAATATCATAAAACTAAGTTGTGTCTATAGTTATCAAAATATAGAGAGGAACCTGAAGTAATGGAAGCATTCTTCATGGGTAATAGGTGAAACTAGCAATAGTCTCCTATGGGATATAACATGCCAGCAAGAATGCCATCCTATGAGGGTAGTAATTACCATAACCAAGGTCAAGTTCAGCCATACAATATGGGTTGGTGGGGACAACAACCTTGGCCTAAATTTTCCCAAGGAGCAAATTCTTAAAATCCCTTCCCATGGATGCCATACCAACAACATAAAAAATAGTGGATAAATCATAATACTTGGAATAAAACTCCATGATATCCTGCACCAACCCCACTACAACCAACTTTGCTAACTTCCCCTACTTTGAGACCTGCTCAACTACCAACACAGTCTACTTCTATAGAAATAATAAACCACAACCAGGATACCATATGAATAATAAGATATACCCCATGTATAATATCAAAGCAGATTGTAGTCACATACAATTAAGATCAGGTAGACAGGTAGGTATAGAAGAGTCTCCTCTCATAGAAGAGGAGGAAAGCATAGAGTTAGAAAAAAGGAATCAATTCTTATAGAAGTAGAAGAGGAATGTCCTCATATAGAATCAATATCTGTAAATAACAGAGAGGGGGTTACACCATTTTAAAAATGGTTGTAGGAACGCAAGAAGACAATACAACCAGAATTTTATATTCTTTCTAGTTTAAAGAACTTGATAGTCATAATCCCTCTCTTTCAGGCCATTAGAGATATTCCTATCTACAAAAAGGCCATAAAAGAGATTTTTATGAGAAAAATAGGAAGAAAACTAGCACAATAAATCAATTTGGTAGGACAACTAGCTAATTTTATGCTAGAAAATACCTACATCCAAAAATATTTAGATCTAGGAAGCCCTATTTTAACTATGAAAATTGGGGGTTGTGTTTTACCCAATACATTAGTATATTTTGGGGCTGCCATTAATGTCATGCCTAAGGAAACCACGTAGAAACACAATTTAACTAATCTAAAGCCAACCAAAATTGTCCTTTAGTTGGGAGACATGTCTACAGTGCTCCTTGAAGTAATACTAGAAGACATAACTATCATAGTGGATGCATGGGAGTACCCAGTAGATTTCTTAGTGTTACAATCCAAGTTTGGGCTATGTGGTTATCCACTCATCATAGGTAGACCTTGGATGGTAACATTTGATGCCTACATAATTTTTAGAAATGGGAAAATAACCATTTTATATGGTCAAAATGTAAAATACTGATCATTCATCCACCTACATAGTCTACAATTTTTTTGGGAGAACCAAATTATGAGTGGTCTATCAATGATTCAATCAATCATGGTACTTGATTATTTGGAAGATGAGAGTGATAAGGATAGTATGATATCAAACTTTTTACAAGGATAACTCTCCTATCCTCCTCCAGAGTTTCCATTAGTGGGAGGTAAAGATCATAATATTCATAATATAGAAGTTGAACCTAAGAGAGTATTAAACATAAATGATGGGTTGATATTTGAATAGTGGATCAAACTTAACCCTAAAGTAACATTTAAATTTAAATTAATTTAAAGGTCCCTAATTTGAAATAATTAAAATTCAAATTATTTCATGTGCTGACGTGTTTGAAAATAATACCTTGCATACAAAAGGGAGTAAGAATCCACCTTAAAAAATCATCCATGCGATCGTGTAAATACTAAAAAAAATTGTGCACCAAGGTTTGAAGGGAAATCGCATGTGTTTGAAACATTAAGGAGGCAGACCAAGGTACAAGTGTTAGAGGAGTTCATTTCCCAAATGCAAGGCACTTGATAGCATGGTTGGAAGCTAGGGCTATGCTAAGTCACTCGTACGTGATAGGTCATGGGTTCGAGTCTGCCCAATAGTGTTTTGGGCAAGGAAGAGATGAGTTTTGTTTTGTTCACACCGTCGGAGGAAGCTAAAGAGGGAGACATGAGCCTAAAGCATCACGCGAGGGCACGTAGCCCACTTGGTGGATGCATGGTGTGTGGAGGTTCTTGGGATAAGGGGATCATGAGGTCAAATCCTGCCAAGGCATTTTTTGTTAAAATTAAAAGGTATGCACTCATTTGCTAAGGTTTAACATTGCATCCAAAATGTGTGAAGGTGGAAATTAAATTTTTAATTTCCTAAAGGTTTTTATTATTGAAAATTGCATATTTAAAGGGTTTTATGAGCTATAAAAGGGAGATAAAAGGGTATGCAAAGTTTTAATTTTTGTGGTTGATTTTTAGTGATTAAAGTTTATAAAAGGAGCAATAAGGTGTGCCAAGGGTGTTAGATATTATTTGTTGAAATAAAGTTATATTGTGAAAATTGATTTGAAAGGAGAAATAAGGCATAATTAAAATTTGATATCTTGGCATGGTAAAATATTTTGAAATAAAATATTAAGAATCAATTTGTGATATCTAACCATTAATATTGTCAAATAGGTTGAGTGTGATTGGGGAATGTTTTGAGATCAAAAATTCTTCAAGACAAAGATATGGGTAAATCATATTTGTGAGTGGATTATTGTTTGTTAAATGTTGTGAATACAAGTTGGGTTGAAAAGGTTTTTATTTGGTAAGAATTTTTGGAAATAATTGAGTGAGTTTTCACATGTATGTTGGGTGAACATTTGTGAAGACAATTGAGTGTGAAATTGTGAACTATTGAGAACTAGAGTTTATGCAAGATCATGAGTATCATTGTTATGTGAGATTATGAACTAGTTTTTATGAAAGAACATGAGTATCATTGTTATGTTAATTTGGAATCATCTTGAGTTAGTATTGTGTTCCATTGTGAAAGTTGTTGAAAAGACTGAGTGAAACATTTGCTTAAAGTTACAAGCAAGTTTTGTTTCATTGTTTGAGTTGATTGAGCATAGATGATTGGAAAGTGTTGGAGTGTTAGTTCTAATCATGTGAAACAAATTGTTCTATATTATGAAGTGATTTAAAAGAGAGATTGAATGTGATTGAGTGTGAAGCATACTGAGTCTTTAACCATTCTCTATATATTTCTAATATCGAAGAAAATATTTTGAAAGTGATTGGGTATTGTTGTGAGTGAGTAACATATTGAGTCTCTAACCATTATATATCTGTTCTGAGAGTCAAACAATATTATGTGTGTGATTGAAAGAGGTTCCTGTGAGAGATTGAGTTGAGCTTTTGTTTACAATTGATTTGAACAAGCTTTGATGAAAGCTTGTGAGTAGATTTGATTAAGTCTTAGAGGGAACTTAAGGACATAATTGAGAAAGCTTTTGTGAAATCTCAAGGATGGATTTGTGTGAACTTTTATGGAATCTTACAATTAGATCAGATAAATTTGAGGTAAATATTGGAGAATAATTAAAGAGCATACTGGACAAGTTCTACTGAGAACTTGTTAAACATATTTGACGTAAGTCTTAGATAAGACTTGTAGTGCATATTTGAGGTATGTCTTGGATAAGACTTTTAGAGCATATTGAACAAGTTCTAGTAAGGACTTGTTGAGAATATTTGAGGTAAGTCTTAGAGAATATTTGTAGAACATATTGCACAAGTTATAGTGAGGACTTATTGAGTAGATTTGAGGTAAGTATTAGTGAAGAATTGAGAGTATATTGGACAAGTTCTTGAGAGGACTTATGGATAGATTGAGATAAGTCTTTGAGAAGACATGAGATCAAAATTGATTGATTGATTTTTTCAAACCTTGAGTTAAGGTAATTTGTGATTGATTAGGATTTGTGGTAAAGCTTAAAAATAGATTGAGGACAAAGTTTGATGCAGACATGAGGAAAACTTTATACCATATTAGAGATAGATATTGAGCATAATTTTCTAGATCGAAGGATTGCATTGAATGTAGACTTGAGATAGATATTGAGTATATTTTGGAGGTGATAGAGCAAGGATAATAGTCTCTAGTGAATAGATATCCATTAGCTAGGGTAGATATGATAGATATATTTAGTGGAAAGAGATCCATAACCCAGAGCAATGGAGGCAGTAGTCTTCTAGAGGATCACCATATAGAGCAAAGGAGAATGAGTTATCTTGTAAATAGAGATCTACAAATCAACTGAGGGTATTGGTTTCTCCTGTGGATATATATCCATAAAATTGATTAGGATATTTGTGTCTCCTTTAGATAGAGGTCCATAAATATTGTAATAGGGAAAGGTTTACCAAAATATTTGTTGAGAAAATTTTAGTGAAATATTTTCTTCGTGGAGTAGCCCACATTGGGTGAACTACGTTTAATTGGTGTATCTATTGTGTATGGTGATTGGTGCATTGCTTTGATTACTGTTGTTGACATTGCATTGATATATTGGATTATATAGTCTGAGTAAAGAAAAGTAAAAAGTGGTCTTATATTATTCACCCTCACTCCCAATATAAGCTTATGTTCTTCAATCACTACATCCACTCTTAATCACCTCAATCTTCCACCATCCTATATCACCAAATCCACTTTCACCCTAAAAGCATTTAACGATGCTCTCTACTATACAGTTGGTACTATCATTTTACGTATTGAAGTGGGGGTCAAAATGTTGCATATAATATTTCACATATTGGAAGGATCCATGGTGTATAATGTACTCCTTGGAGGACCTTGGATGAGGGAAATGAGATGTGTCCCTTCTATACTCCATCAATACCTAAAATATGTACATGAGGGACAAGTTCATTGCATATCGATGGATGTTGAACCATTAAATGATTACAATTTTATTTCAAACCCCTATGAATCCATACTACCTTCCACTCATATTTTTCTCACATCATCAACCACATAATCCACATCTTCATCAAAAGCTCCTATTCCTGAGGATCTCCTAATAACCACTTCACATCAATATTCCACCTCCATACCCCCATATTTATCACCTTTGACTACATGCACATGTTGTCAAACTCAATACACATAAGCCACATCATCAAGATCAACATCATCCACCATCATGTCTTCCACATAATTACCCATTCAACAACCACCTCGGCCAAATCCACCTCCACCCACATTATTTGATGTTTCAAAAGTTGCCTTAACATATTGTGAGATACCATCCTAATCCATACCTCTCCCATTGTTGGAGACTCAATCCAATATTGAGTCATCCATATCCACTTCCACATCCACATCCACATCATCCCAAGTCGCGATCCATCTCACTAATCCTGGCATTGGTGAATGCATGGTCCAAGACATCATAGTCACACCGCTCAACATTCAAACTGCTAAGGATTATGGTTACCCATGTGACCCACCCTTATTTATAGGAGTGGTGTACAGCATGGGTTCAATGCCTAATAGAACTAATTTTGTGTATCGAGGGATTGATTCATCATTCAATTTGTCTTCGCTAGATAAACCCAAGCAACCAACACCTACCAATATACAACATATATCAAGTTTTCCATCTTGATATTTTCACATAGTTAATTGGAAAGGACATGGCTTAGGACGACATGAATAGGGAATGCATGAAATTATTGATGTGTCATATTGAGAAGCACATGACTATTTAGGTTTAGGCTATTTTCCACTTTCATCCAATTCTTCTCTTGAACAAGCTCTTCAAAATTTACATTTAAATTCAGGAGAAGATATACATCACACTAATGAATATGAATATGAAATCTATGAAGAGTTTGACATTAGGTCGATATATTTTGATGAATTTGATGAGTAATCAAAAAACATCATTCCACACACTAAATAGGATGAGTTTCACCTTAGAATGTTTCCCATCTATCATCCCATAATTTGCTTGCTTCTTCCATAAGATCGAACTAAATCAACCAGTGAACCACCACCTCCACCTCATTAATCCACATCATCGATCACTTTTCTAACATATGTACATAAATAAAAATAAAAAACAAATTTTGCATTGCATGTACGTGGATTTTACCAATTGCATTTATTTGTGTTGCTTATTGTTGTTCAAGTTCCTAGATTTCTATCATCAGTTCTAGAAAATAAGGTCCACCTATCCATTCACCTTTGCCAATAATCCATTTTCCATTAATTCAACATGAATCATGTTGAGTTATTCACCCTTATCCGTAATCCATACGATTTGGAAAAACCAATTCCAATTGATATGAGCCTTAATAAATGGATCAGATTTCCTTGCCACCATCCTTTTTCGAGTTTGTCCTATCCAAAGAATTTTTAAGGGTTTTTTCCAACTACATTCATCCATCACCCCCAACTTCATATTAACCTTCAAATATTGAGGTTTTCAATGTAGACATAAATGAGGTTAAGTCAAAAGAGTTTTATGACATCATAGATGAAATTCATTTGATTCCAATGCCCCATCAACTTAAGGAAGGTTCTCACATGTCCATTAAATATACTATTGATGTGAACTGAGAATTGGATACACTCCACCTCACTCATATACCTCCAAAAAATCCACCTATCCTATCGAATCCTCCACATCTAATTCCCATAACCATTCCAAGTAGCACTTCGCCATGGTATTCAGATCACCTGAGCTCAAATAGTCCTGCACATAGATCCCTGTAATCCTGGATAATCAAAACAAGATGACTAGGTTGTACCTCCTTTACCATTGGCCATGTCCTAGCATAGAGCTATTCCCTATTCTATGCCTTAGTTGATAGTCCAACTGGTTGCACCACACTAAAATATTCCCAACACTAGCATTATAGTAGTACACTGCATCCCATCCCCTTATACCCTCATTGCCTCACCTCATACAAATCCTAGTATAATTGCACCAATAAATTAGGAGTGCATGCATATACCTCAGTTGTATTGATCATGTCATACACCGATCTAATCATGTTCTATGAGAATAGACAACCAATATTGTTTGGGACCACTATGCTGGCCAACACGAACATAACTAATGTGGGTAGAGCATCTAAATTTTCATACACAAATAATAAAATACCTTATCCCTCCATCCTTCACACTCTTCACCTCTTATCGATCTCAAAATATCTGACTCATCTCATACAACTTATCGTGTCCAACCTCAACACGTAACCCCTCCACTAGTAACTTGAGGATGTGATATACATCCTCAAGTATCATTGTCATCTCTCCTATAGGGAGCTGAAAGGTTCCCCTATATGGATCCTATATCTCTACCAATGTAGAGAGATACCCCTCATCATCCCTAATCACATCAATCCTAGCTATGTCAACCAACCCCACACCCTCAATCCACTTCCACTGGCCATTCTACAATGCCTTTCTTACCCCCGATATGAGAGGTGAGAAATTATGCCAAGCATTCAAGATATTTGATTGTAGTACAACACATTTACATTGCAAGCATATTAATATCAAAATCACTAAATCACAATCACACATTTTAACAACTATTAAAAATATATATTTATTCATATTCCTATGCTTTGTTTAGAGTATCTAGGGTTAGTTATTTTGTTCTGAGGGCCTCATGGAATGGAGCCCTCATAGGTATTACTAATATTTGTTATTGTTTGCTATGTGTAGGTATATGAATCATATATTTGGTAGTTTTTGAAGCTAGGGTGGACCTATATAGGATACACAAGGCCACCCACAACCTTGTTGATATCAAATAAGCATGAAGACACCAGCCATTATTTTCAACTAGGTTTTCAAAGAACCCTAGTAATCTGTAATTTTTGTATCATCATAAGCATTTTAATACCAAAAATTTATGATTTCTATACCTACACACAACAAACATTACCAAATATTGATAATACCTGTGAGGGCATCACTACATGAGACCCTCAGAATAAAATCACTAACCCTAGATACTACAATAAAACTATAAATAAAGTATAGGAATATGAAAATAAATACACAGAACTATTACCTTATCAATAAACATTATATTTTTGTTTATGCTTACATAAACGATTCCAATCATAGTTTTGAATATGTCCGAATAGTGATTAAGGGCCATAGGGTTGTAGATTTGGTGTAGGAGATGCCTATGAGTATTTGGGGATAACCAAAAAAATTTAGTAGTGCTCGACTAGCTTTGGTAGACATTCAACTAGTTCTTACAGGTGCTTGATTGGCTTTGGTGGGTGTTCAAGATTGATGGAAGTGGTGTAGAACTAGATCTGGTTCATACGAAAAGGGTGATGATAGAAGCAGAGGGATGCAAATGGCAACAATGGATACGAGGATGGAAATGAAGGGGATAGAGCTTGGAATCCAAAAATATCTTCAGGATGCTTCAAATTCAAAGAGTACTTAGGAGAAATTAAAGAACTTAGAACTTAGGGGTTGAGTCGTCAAAATGACTCCTCTTTTATAATCTTCCCTTAGACATGTTAGGGTTTTGACGACACAATTTGGGTGGCTAAGATTAAAATATGAGGAACGGTGGATATTAAATCTAGAAAAGTGATACAGATTAAGGAGGATGGGTGGGTGATATTAAAACATGGCGGAGGGCTAGGATTAATTCACATATATATATATATTTTAAATATAATATATAAAATATTAATATTTAAATATATTAACAAATACATACATGCATATATATGTATATATAAATGGATGGTGGGACCCACAAAGGATTCTCTATGCTAATATTTTTTGTCACTAAATTTCTATTTTTTATTTCTGTTCTATAGGTTTTCAAAATTAGATCGCACAAATTTTGCAGAACTAGGATTTCTGGAAAGTTGTAGAATTTGGCCAGAAGATGTGCATATCCCCTACAATGCTCGAGGTATACCCCACAAAATTTAGAGAATTCCCTACTATATTCTAGTGGCTCTAAGCTATGTTTCACAGAATGAAGAGAAGATATGTAGGCTTTCTTGTAAGTCTATTGTAATTCCTAACTCATTTTATGTCGTTGTTGACTTGCTTTTTACAGTAACATTGATCAAAATAATATAATTAATTTATGTTATAAGCAATTAGATTTCATTTGCATTTTAGGAATTTAGAGTAGTCTTGCATTCACACATTCACCATAGTCCACATTTCATATTTAAATTTTCAATGTTTTCTAGTATGTTCTATTCAATATTCTACATATTATTTTCATGTGAAGTGACAACTGCATAAAATAGTTTGCATAATAGGGTTAAGAATCCCTCTTCTACTTGTCTAAATAGGAAAAAAATCAGGATGCTTAAGTATACTCCCATATTTTGTGATTTAAGGAGGAATATTAGGTGAACCCTCCACTGTTTAGAGTGGGTCTTAAGCGGTGTACCCTACATTCATTTGAGGAACTTAGTATTTCTGTTTTTGGATTTTGATTTAGACTTGTAAAACTGGTTATTTTTTACATTTTATGTACACATTAGAAAACGTGAAACTTTGAAATGAATCACACAATGCACATTTCACAATAAATAGTAATGAGTTGGATTTCATCACCAACCATTACTTGATATTTTGTGGCGATGGGCTTCGTATCCATCTGTCAATCTATTTTCTTAACCACCATAGATACCCATGAACAAACTTTATGAATTTCAACATGAGGAAGAATATCAGTTTCCAGCCAAGCCATAGATTTCACCCTTTATAATTTAGATTAGCACATTCAAAAACACAAAACTCAGAATAAATGAAAAAATCATTATAAACAAGATAAAAAAGGAGGTACGACACATTTGTTGTAAAAAAATAGGATTGAATTTTTTAGTTGTATTACTTTCTTGCACATTTCACATATTTGATTCATTATCTTATGGTGTTGACTAGAAATAATAATGAAAAAAAAAAAACTATTGGATCAAATTTCCATCCACCAAAATACTTCATCCATGGATTTTTCAACATTGTTCCCCACCACTTTTATGGTCAATCCCACTAGTGTGATACATACAAGTTGTTCAAATTTATTTGCGGGTCAATCACATGCTATGCAAACTTCAAATGCTGATTTTTTGCATAGAGACATACACACAGTCATTACACAAACATAACCATACTCACCCACCATTAACCACAATATAACCTATATAGATATGGTAAAAGTGGAAGCTTTCCAAATATCTTCTAACTATGTTCTAGAAAATTTCCATAGCCCTCCTAGGCATGATTCTTCTTTTCAATAGAAATTTACCCCTTCCCAACATTCCAGCCTTACCAAGGTGTATAACAACCCTCATTTTGAGGTATCAACTACACCATCCCATAATTTATCCATATCATACTATTAAGGTACTACAAGAACCTCCATATCATATTCTTATACCACAACCCATAACAACCCTTTGTATGAAGCACATGTCAATGTTGCTTCATAAATTCTAGCATCCACCTCATCTAGTGTCACCCATATGATTGTAATTCCTATTGTAACTTATCATCAACCTAACTCCTCCATTATATCCACATCCATACAATCTACCTCAAAGTTGGCTATATATAAAGCATGACAACATATCAATTCATTGCTTATGGCTCAACAAGGTGCTCAATCTTGTTCCCAAAAACAAGTACATGGAACATATTTTAAGTCTCAGCCTGTTTCCACCCAACCCATATTTTTCACCCAAAATCTATCATGGGTACCATAATATTTGGTGGTATCCATACCTATACTACCATTAACTCATACCTATGACATTCCCATAAATCATCATATTCACAACCCCCACACATCATCTCTTTTTCAACATTCACCATCATTTCTTCATCAACCTCCACATCATAAATTTCAATCCACTACACCAAACCATCATCTCATCACATACCAACATCTTAATACTCTACCTTCACAAAACCATCAAGTAATTTGAGGTTTCCATATACATGGGGAAGACCCTTGAATTCAAACCATGCAACAACATATTGACAGGCTGATGCAGCACACTCCTGGTATGATGAACTAGGAACCAACACTCAGAAAATTGATCAATCAACCAATCAATTTTTTGGTACCATCATTGCCATATTCAAAAGACTTCACAGTACCCAAATTTAACAAATTAATAGGTATTGAGGACCCTAGAGAACATGTGAGCACATTTATCCATTCATGTTTTAGAATCCAAAGTAATGATGCTCTAATATTTTGTAAATATTCCTCAAAATTTGGGGGGAGATGCCATAGAGTGGTGCAACCATTTTCCTCACCATAGTATTTATATGTTCGAGAAACTGTTTGATCACTTTCTTGAAAGGTTTTCCCTTAATGTTAGAAATAAAGTCTCATTAACTGACTTATATGGTTTAAAACAATATAATGATGAGTCAATATATGGTTTTGGCAACCATTGGAGGACCATTATTACCAAACTACCATTCTCACTCCCAATTTACTAGACTATTTATGAAGAGTTGTTTAAAACTCATCTCTTGGTTGTTACAATTACAACAATACCGATCATTTGAGGAATATGTTGCCTAGGCTAGCATTATTGAGGAGATCAAAATCCAAGAGGGTGTGCTTAATCTTAAAAAAAAAAGAATGGTAGAATAAGAGCCAATAGAAAAGTAATTATTATAGCCAATCCAAAAAAAACTAGACTAACCAAGCCGGCCAAGCCAATCAAGTTAATCAAGTGGTCATGAGCCAATTGGTAATGGCTCAACAAAAACCTATGCAAAAAAAAATTCAAATTGCATATCATGTGGTTTCCACACCATCACAACCAACCCAAAATACAGTTCCAACTATGGAAAATCACCCACTTCGATGATATATTTGATAAAACTACCAGTAAAATCCATTAGTTGAATCATATGCTTTAATATTCCATCAGTTGTATGACACCAACAAACTTGCCTTGCCTGAGGTTAAACCAGACGACCCTACCAAGCTTTGCAAACACTATAGAGAATATTTTTTTATCCTTATCATAGGAAAAATAGGTATGACATAAACAGTTGCTTCAACTTCAAATACATAGTGCAAGATATCATTAACTTAGGGGCCATCAAGATTAATAGTCCCTTAGCCCAATAGAACCAAAACCTTGGTATTTATCAAAAACCACTTCCTCATAATGAGGAGGTGCAACCTACAACGGGAGGGTCTAACACCAAAAATCCTCCAAATAAATTCAATCATGTGCAACAATAACAAGGTTTTGTGGGTGCTATCCATGTAGTCACCCGAGGTCAACAACATACTAACCAGAAAAATGTATAACAACAACATGTTCAACCACCCTATGCACCACAAGCAAGTGTGTCTCCTCAACTTGCCATATTATCATCACCCATACAAATTTCTACTAATCCTTACCAACCAATCCATATTCCAAGTTGTCCAAATCTACCCATTCATCCCATCAATTGCCCCCAAAGGCCAATAATCTCCTTGAGTAGTCGGTTAACTACTAGCCTAAAAATGGATTTAGCTAAATTTTCTATATATGAGCTCATTCAAAAATATCCCCTACATAATAAGACATTAATGGATATTTTAAATTCCATTGAACTTCAATCCCAAGATATTATGGACTTTAGAAAATTTGTGGGGAGTATTTGAACATGTATGGAGCCTTCCATCACATTCTATAATTTTGAGATCAAAAAATTATCGTTAGAATCAATGGACCCTCCATTCCATATCATGGATCAAATTGATAGGAATTCATTTAAACAAGTTTTAATTGATACCAACTGCTCTATCAACATCATAACTACATCCACCCTTCATCACCTTGATACGAGTTTTAATTTTGTAATATATGTACAAAAACAAATTCAAAAAAAAAATTGCAAAAATTCAACTCAATGAATGTCAAGGGTACTTACCTTAGAAACATGCACTCCTACTCCTGCTTTTGCATCTGCACCCTCCATCGCCATAACTTCCACACCACACTCCACTCCACTCCACTTCACCTCACACTCCCTCAAACGTAACTTTTGGAATTCACAAACACAAGAATGAATCTGATTTCATCTCCGTAAGCCATTTATAGCTATTTCTTGTGCATTGGAATACCCATGGGAATTCATAGGTGCATTGAGAAGCTATTCTACATTTTTAGCATGGAAAACTCTGGCTGGTGGCTATGCATGATGTGGATGCCCGCCAGTTTTTTGCATCAAAATTAGAAAAAAGAATAAAATAATCCAAAAAGGTAGCTTACCTCCACAAAATTATTCCAAATTGCATCCATTAATTCATTTTATCATCATATCATGTTTTATGAAAACCAAAATTTATTTGGAAACATAATTTTTTCTTGCAACCAAAAGACACAAAACCATCTTTCAAATTCCAAAACGCATCAAAATGGTCCAAAATGACCATAATCATCATTATCATCATCAAATTTTCTTTTCAACATCATTGTCATTCATCAATAATTATATTTGCATGTTTTCCAAGTTCACATACAATTTTAAGTGAACCTAATATCTAGTGGTCTATTCTATCTCCTTGGCAATTACAATGATTGGTATCCATGCAATTTGGTAATATGAGTAAATCACCATAAGGACACTTGGTCATCTTCGTAATCCAATATATCATTGTTCAAAAATAAAATTATTTTTGGTACTTCACCTTTAGAGTGAAACTATGCCAAGACCAATTTGCTCAAAAGCTATCATTGATGGCCTTGTTTGTGGGGCTTGAAACACGGATAAAATCATACCTCATAATTTCTTTTACATTTACAGTCATCATGGACTTATGCCTTTCCTAGATTTATTAGTTCTAATTGAGAGAATTATCCTATAGTCACTAGTTGAACCTCCAAGGTTGACTCTTTTTGCATTTTCATCATCTTGCATTGTAGTGATGCCAAAAGACACTTTCTTCAATAGCATGTAATCACCCCAAAATTGGGGTAGCCACATTTGACATTGATTTTACTACAATGGGATGCATATCACATTATATGGGCATTTAAACTTGGCAAAGACCCTTTCTATGTTGGGGTAAAAACATAATCATTCACATGCATTTCACAACCTCATTTCATTATTGGGGTAAAAATGGAATCCTTTTACATCATTCATATCATATACATTTACATCATACATCTACAATTACACCATTCACTTACATTTTCATTGTACAAATATGTCATTTGGCTCGTGAGATTCATTCTTCGCTCATTCGTCAATTAAGGGGGTAAGCTACACAATCAAAATTATTTTATCTTCAAGTTTATCTTTGCATCCCAAGGAAAGAAAGTTTCTTCTACATAAGGCCAAATTAGGTGTCTCGTATTTTTGCACCACATTGTATTTCATGCAATGTGATACAAAAAGGGGCATTTATAGACACTATAATCTAGTCACTTGTCATCCATTCATGCTTAAAAATCCCCACCATCCATTTATATATGTATGTATGTATGTATGTATGTATGTATGTATGTATGTATGTATGTATGTATGTACGTATGTATTTTTTAATATGTATTTAAATATTTATATTTTATATATTATATTTATACATATTTAATAAATATACATTTATGTGAATTAATCCTAGCCCTCCACTATGTTTTATCTTAGCCATCCATATGCCTTAATCCATGACACTTACCTAAATTTAATCTCCACCCTACCTCATGTTATAATCTTAGCCACTCAAACTGTGTCATTGAAACCCTAATGTGTCTAAGGGAATATTACAAAAGAGGAGTCATTTTGATGACTCAACCCCTAAGTCCTAAGTTCTTCTAAGTTTGAAGGATCTTGAAGAGATTTCTAAAGTCCAATACATAGCCCCTTTGTTTCCATCCTCACCTCCATTATCACCATTTGCATCCCCTTCACTTTTGTCATTGCCCTTCCTACGCAAACCAAATCTAGTTCTACACCACTTCCATCAACCTTGAATTCCCTCGAGAGCCAATAGAACACCCATAAGAACTAGCTAAACACTCGTTAGGGCCAATTGAGCACCACTAGGTATTTTTGGTTGTCCTCGAATGCTCGCAGGCATACCCTACACCAAATCTTCAACCCTGCAACCCTTGAGCACCATTAATTTTATCTTTGCAACTATAACTGACATCATTTATGTACGTAAAAATAGAAACATAAGTTTTATTGACAAGGTAATAGTTATGTGTATTTATTTTCATTATCCTATGATTTATTTATAGTTTTATTGCAATATCTAGGGTTAGTGATTTTATTCTTAGGGTCTCATGTAGTGGATCCCTCATAGATATTACTGATCTTTATTGTTGTTTACTGTTTGTTATTTGTAGGTACAAGAATCATACATTTGGTAGCTATTGAAGCTACGATGGCTCTATCTAGGATACAAAATCCCACCCACGACCTCATTCAGATTAGACAAGCATGAATATACCATCCATTATTTTCATCTAGGGTTTTAGAGAAACCTAGTAATCTATAATTTTCGTATCAACATAAGCATTGTAATACCCCATATTTAAGGTATACTAATTGTAACATTTGAGATCCACCCACAACAATAAATAGTTTATCTATTTTTATGCAATAATTATGTCTTTTGGTGCTTACTATTTTTTTTAAATAAAGGGGTAAAAATTTATTGATAAAAAGTGTGGATTACAAAGTATAGTTGAGCTTCCAACCAAGACTCAAATAAACGTACCAAACAGGCTAAAACCACTAGAATCGATTGAAACCCAAATAAGACAACAAGAACAAGCCACATTAAGTTTGTACATTATTGTGGATCAAATACTAGAGGCATTGAGAGTACCTATATGGGAGACTCTCCCAGTTATCGATAATCCAAGGATCCAATAACTCAAAAGCCCTTTTTTCTAGGTAATCATCAACCCCATACCATTTTCTTAGAATGTACATAAAGGATATAAATTTGAACTCTTCACTCATTTTGAGAATCCAAACGACTATAGAGGCCAACTACCAATTAAATTCCTCCACCCTTTTATTGTTTAAAATATTAACCACAATTTGAGATTCATACTCGTAGATAATCCTATGCTAGCCAAGAGAAAACCCCCTTTGTAAGGCCTCAATAATTATAAGAGCTTCCATAAATTTTTTGGAGTGAACACATTTATAAAAACAAAAAAAAAACTGACACCACTAGCAGAATATCTCCTAACATCACCAATTCTAGCATGTCTAGGATTACCCTTGGATGACCCATCAATATTAATTTTTAAAACTCCTTTAGGGGGTGGCCTCCACCTACTATCTCTCCTAACCTTCTTGCTAATATGAGGAACCTTTATAGGGCTAGAATAGTTCACACCATCCCCAAAGAGACCAAGGATGTATCGTACCTTCTCCTCCCTAGAATTCAAAAGAGGGTCCACATCACATTTGCTATGGATGGTTTCCTGAATCATACACAAGATCCTTTTCCAGATTTTTTGAATAGCCAAATGACTACCTTGAAATATGCAATGATTTTGTTTGAGAAAAATTTTCTAGATGATGCAATAAGGTCCCAAATTCTAAACCACCCAAAGGAATGGGGACTTGGCCAAAGGTCTGCTTAGACTACTCCAAAACTCCAATAGGGAGAGCACATGAAAACAATGATGGTTCTAGTAACTCCACCAATTGTGCCAAATGTCTCTGGGAAGGGAGCATTAAAAAATAAATGAGGAGATTCATCCTCATTCTTACTGCAAAGGACACAAAAAGAGGGACCCTAAAATCCCCTCTTCCTCATGTTATTCCAAGTGAGGCATTTATTACAAGCTACCAGCCATAGAAAGAAGTTGCATTTCAGCCAAGCAAATTTGTTCCACACATTTTTCCACCATGTAACAAGAATACTCCCATACTTTTGCTTATCAAGAACCTGATAACCATAGGCTATAGAGTAGGTTTCCTTGGGATCAGGGCTCCAAGAAAAAATTTCTTTACCCCTGAACGAAGAATAGGGTCTCCCCACAAGAATAAGAGAAAGCACCTATCTATCCTTGGACAGCCCCCCTAGGGTCATTCCTGCAGATCTTTCCACATGTACATCTCCACATTTCCAAAAGGCTAGATTTTTTAAAGTCCTCCACACAAGACCAGTCTACTTCCAAGAAACAAATGCTTAGGGAATGCAACCTAGGATATTTATTCAAGATAGGAGGGTGGTCATACCAAGAATCCTCCCAAAAAAGAGCATATGATCCTCGATTGCAAATCCATAACAAACCTTTCTTCATTAAATTAGCTCCTCTTTTTAGAGTGTCCTAGACAACTGAACCTTTCCCAACCAAGATGACTCTAGGGATCTCAGCATCATAAATACCTCTCAAGTTTTTACAAGATAGTATTTTGGTCCAAATATGATCTTGAGAGGTACACCATCTCGAATAAATTTTACAACCAAAACCTACCCAAAAAGAGTTGTTTGTCGCAACCCATGACCCCCCCTTGAATCAGTCTACATATAGAATCCCACCTAACCAAACTCAATTTAGATTGATCAATTTTTATAGACCATAAAAACTATCTTGAAAAAGCATCCATGTCCTTGATGAAATGAGAGGGAGTTTTTTGTACAAAACATATGTAAATGAGTAAAGCTTGAGCAACATATTTTAAAAGTAACACTCTACCTATAGAGGATAGCCATATGATAGTCCAGTGATTCATATTCATTCTAAACTTATCAAGCATATATTTCCAAGAAGATCTAGGTAGCGGATGATATGAAATTAGAATACCAAGATAAATTAAGGGGGGAGTCCTGACCTGGAATCTTAGAATGCGAGCAATCCTAGATTGAATAAGAGGAGGGGTATTGAAGAAGAAAATAAAAGACTTGTCCTCATTAATCAACTGTCTAGAAGCACCAAGATATATGTTAATAGACTGTTTAATATTTCCAACTTCCTTGATAGTGGTAACTCCCAACAAAGTAGTATAATCAACAAATTAAAGGTGGTAAATAGGTGGCAAAATACTATCCCACTTCCACCCAAGAATGAGACCCTGCCTGACTTGATACTTGAGAAATATTTCCAACCCTTTCACCATAATGAAAAAAAAAACGAGATAAAGTATCTTCTTTCCTAAATTCCTCGGAGGCCTCAAACAACTATAATGGCTCAAATCCAAAAGCAACAAGAAATTTTTGAAGAAAGTACCATTTGACTCGATCATAGGCTTTGGCCATGTCCAACTTAATGAACATAGTTTTCTCCTTAGAAATTTCAATCGAGTGAATAGATTCTATAGCAATAAAACCCCATCCATGATTTTTTGGCCAACAACAAACCCTCCTTGCTCCTCAAATATGATTTTTTTCAAACATATCTTTAACCTCTCAACAATAGTTTTTGTGATGATCTTATACACAACATTGCAAAGAGTAATAGGCTTGAACATATCCAAGGAATTTTATCCCTCTTTTTTGGGAATAAACACCACAAAGATAGTATTTAGGACCCTTAGCATATTTTTATTCTTTTGGGACTCAAGGACCATCTCCAAAAGATCAAATTTTATTAACTCCCAAAACTTCTGATAAAAATCAATCGATAATCCATTTGGTCCTGGGGATTTACTTTTTTCCATATTGAATACAACATTTTCCAACTCCTCAAGGGAAATTGGACCCATCACCTGCTCATTCATCTCTCTAGAAAAAATCAAGGGAATATAGTTTAGAATAAGCTTTTCATCCTCATAATCTGATAGGGAGTCCTCCTTGAAGAGAGAGGAAAAATACCTCTTAGTATCTTCTAAAATATCCCTAAAAGAAGAGAGCAAGGCACCTTGAGAATTCACAAGAGAGGTAATCAAGTTACCATTACGGCGAGCCTTAACTACGTTATAAAAGAAGGTTGTGTTCCTATCCCCTTCCTAAATCCAATCTACTTGATATTTTTATTTCCAAAAAAATTCTTCCCTCAATTCCCATTCAACAAGGTCTTTTGCAGCCTCAGATTCCTCAATGAGAAGCTCCTATGTGAGTCCCTCATCTCTAATCTTCCTTGAAGGTTCTTCCACCCTACTAAGAGCTACCAACATAGTCAAGGAAAGGTTCCAAAAATTTATTCTATTTCATCTCTTTAATTTATGCTTAACAAATAATATCCGCTTCATAAAGGAATACATAGCGGTGCTATGTGGTTTTCTAGTGGTCCACCAGCCTCGCATGAAATCATGAATCTTAGGATCGCAAAGCCACATAAGTTGAAAATTAAATTAAGGATTCTTATTTAGCCCTAAATATAGAGTAGAGAGTTTTATAGGCCAATGATCAGATCCCCTACCCTTCAGAATTATAGAACTAGCACTTCTGTTATTACCCATACAAAAATTAGATATCAAAAACCTATCCTCTTTCTCTGAGATGGAATCTTCCCCATCTATTCTATTGTGCTAGATAAAGATACCATTATCTATATTGATGTCAACTAAGTTTAGGGCCTGAATATAAGCATTGAATATAGAAGAAAAAGGCTTGAGACGATCAACCCTATAATGTTTCTCCTCCATAAAAGTGATAGAGTTGAAGTCTCCAGCAAAAATCCATGGGTACAGAGGAGCCAAACTTCTAATAAAGAAATTGTGCTTCCATAAATTTACTTTACCATTGTAATCAACATGAGCATATATATTTGTAAGTAGGATGGTTTCACAAAATTAATTATCATGTTCGATAATCGAAATAGACCATCTATTGGAAATCCAAGTAAGATGGAATACCTTAACCAGATCCCATAAATAAGCAATGCCACCAACATATCCACATGAACCAATACACTGGAATTTCCCCTTTCTCCACAACTTTGGAGAAATATTGAACATACTATCAGTAATCAATTTAGTCTCCTAAATAAACACCACATTCAAAGAATGTACACAAACCAAATCACAAACAACTTTTTGTATGGAGATGTTCAACTCCCTTACATTCCATGAAAGGATAATCATTTTTTGGGTTAGAAATATGGGAGTCCAGTGTTATCACCAATCCTGACTCCACCAAAGTCTCCCTCATTAACTTGATTTTATCCTTGTCCTTATTTTGACCCACCTTCATATTCTTATATGAAGCACCTTTTTTAATTATTTTTTGCTGCAATCCCAACACCGTAGGAATTTTGTAGTATAAGGATGATTGCATCAATGCTTGAGTAGGAGAGGGCATAACTAAATCTATTCCACATTCTAAAATAGTTTTCCTTCTAGGTATAGATCTAAATATATCACCTATACTCAGATCCAAAGACCTTTGTTCTTCATTTAAACCCCCTAGATCTGATTCCTTAAGTTCCACCTCAAGAAGAGACATTTGATTTGGCCCTATTATATTTGCATCAGGTAGTGATGTTTTAGGTATATCCATTCATTGATCAAGATCATCTAATATTTTAAAAAGGTTTAGCAGAGCATTTGGCTGGCTATCCTTAAGGTCTCTGTTTGACCTTTGTCCTCTATTTTGGGGTTTTACTAGAACAAAGCCATCCTTATCCCATTCCCTTCCCTTATTGGGGCTTTTCCTTTATCTAAATTTTTTCCAGACCAAGAGGGCCCAGGATTTGAAGACACAAGTAGGACAAACGTAGGGCATTTTATTTGTAGATGGCCATATTCATGAAAAATCTAGCAGAAAAATGAAAGAGCTTCATAGTCAAGTTTTTGAACCCATGTAGTCGATCCAAACTGTATTTCAATAGAATCTGGAATAGGATTATTTAAATCAATTTCAACATAGATATGGACAACGTAGATTATTTTTTTATCCATCATCTATTGTGACAGTCCAACCAACATTCCAAGAAGAAGGGCAATCTAATGTAAGATATCAGTTCTCCAGAATTCCAATGGGAGCCATGAAAGTCGCACCCACACTAGAACCTACGACGACCACTCCTCTAATAGATTGAAACCCACAAGCTATGGTTTAAAAAATAGTCTCGCTTGGTTACAAAAATAAGGACCCCATTAAAATGCTTTGTTATGATATGCAAGACAAGAGAAAACCACCATAAAATAGTTGTTTTCACTCAGCATATTCTCCACATCACCTTCAGGCTTCCAAGTCTTCCTAACCCAAGCCTCCATAAAGGGAAAAGAAATTTAGATGTCCAAAAATTTACCAATAAGTGCATTTTTGGTTAAATACTCCACATATTCCACCACCAAGTATGGTTGAACCACTAGAACTGACCTGAATTCACATCATTGTGGACATCCATTGTTCTTTAACAAGTGGTTCCTAACATGCACTTGGAAATCTTGTTCCTTACAATCATTTTCAGATGAAAAAACATCACTAGAATGCACTCTTTGTGATGGGCCCAATGCCATCACAAAATTCCTCCAATTGTTCAGACCTCCAAAAAATGTTGCCATCCCCGCAGAGCAGTTTTTCCTCATCAAACCCTAACAGAGCCTAAATACTTTTATTTATTATGGTGCTTAATGTTATTTCAATATTTTATATTGGTTTTTGCCCCAATAGATAAATGGTCTTTATCAAGTGTAAATACCCTAATCATGTGAGATGTATTTCGTTGTGCAAAAATCAAAGTCAAATGTGGTTGCCCTAATTTTGGGGTGATACTATGTTGTTGAAGAAAGTGCTTTTTAGTCTCATTGAAATGCAAACCAATGAAAAATGTAAAAAGAGTCAACCTTGGAGGGTCAGCTAGTGATTGTAGGATAATTCCCTCAATTGGAACCAATCACCTAGTAAAGGCCTATGTCCCTGATGACTATCAATTTAAAATAAATGATGAGTTATGATTTTTTTTGTATTTCAAGCTCCACGAACAAGGCCATAAATGACACAAATATAAATTATTTAATGATAATTTAATTCCACCATGATCACCATTTGTGAATCAAAAATCAACACCAATATAAATTATTGAAATAATAGTAAGAATCATAAGACACAATGATTGCATAAAAATAGATAAACTTGTTATTGCTTCGAGTGGATCTCAAATGGTAAAATCAGTATGCCCAAATGTGGGGTATTACAATGCTTATGTTGATACAAAAATTATAGATTACTAAGGATTTCCAAAACCCTAGTTGAAAAGAAAGGTTGGTGTCTCCATGCTTGTTTAATCCCAATAAGGTTGCGGGTGGGCTTGTGTATCCTAGATAGGACCACCCTAGCTTCAATAGTATCCAAATGTATGATTCTTGTGCCTACACACAATAAAAAATAACAAATATTAGTAATACCTATGAGGGATCCACTATGTGAGTCACTCAGAATAAAATCACTAACCCTAGATACTATAATAAAATTGTAAATAAAGCATAAGAATATGAAAATAAATGCACAAAACTATTACCTTGTCAATAAACCTTCTATTTTTATTTCTACTTACGTAAATGATGCTAGTGATAGTTGTGAAGATGCCCTAACTATGCTTGAGGGTTGTACGATTGTATATATGGTTTAGGAGACACCTGTGAGCATTTAGGGACAAAAAAAACACCTAGCAGTGTTTGTTTGGCTATGGCAGGTGTTCTACTAGCTCTAGAGGGTGCTTGACTAGCTCTAGAGGGTGCTCGACTAGCTCTAATGGGTACTCGATTGGCTCTTGTGGGAGTTTTTTATTGATGGAAGTGGTGCAAAACCATATTTTATTTGTGTGATAAGGGTTATGACAAAAGTGGAGGGGATGCGAATGGAAATAATGGAGGTGAGGATGGAAATTATAGGGCTAGGGCTTGGACTCCAAAAATCTCTTTAGAATACTTCAAATTCAAAGCGTACTTAGGAGAACTTAAAGAACTTATAACTCATGGCTTAAGGGTTGAGTCATAAAAATGACTCATATTTTATAATATTCACTTAGAGTATTAGAGTTTCGACTACACAATTTGAGTGGCTAATATTAAAACATATATATAGATTTAGATATAGATATATACATTTTAAGTTAGCCTATTTCTACCCAACCCACATTTTCCATCCAAAATCCATCATGGGTACCACAATCTTCTATGGTTTCCATAACCACATCATCATTAACTCATAACCATGTCATTCCCACAAATCATCACATTCATAGACCTCATACATCATCTCATTTTCAATATTCACCTTCATTTCTCCATCAACCTCCACATAATCAATTTCAATCCACTCCATCAAACCATCATCATATCATCACACCCAAGCATCTCAACACTCCACCTTCACAAAACCATAAAGTAATTCAAGGTTTTCACATACTTGGAGAAGAACCTAAATTCAAGCCATGCAATAGCAGATTGATAGTATGATACAACATACTTTTGGTATGATGAAATAGAAACCAACACTTAGGCAATTGATCAATCAACCAATACATTTTCGGTACCATCACCACCATATCTGGAAGACTTCATAGCATCAAAATTTAACAAATTCAAAGGGACTGAGTACCCTAGAAAACATGTGAGCACATTTATTCATTCATGTTTTAGAATCCAAAGTAATGATGCTTACTAGACCGTTTACTAAGAGTTGCTTAAATATCATCTCTTGGATATTACAATTACAACAATAATAGTCATTTGAGGAAGCTCTTGCCCATGCTAGCATCATTGAGGAAATAAAAATCCAATAAGGTGTACTTAAGTCTAAAAATAAAAAATGGTAGAATAAAGGCAAATACAAAGGTAACTATTCTGGCCAATCCAAACCAAACCAGGCTAATCAAGCCAATGAAGCTAATCAAGTCAATCAAGTGGTCATGAGCCAATTGATAATGGCTCAACAAAAACTTGTGTAACAACAACCACAAAAAATTTCATATCATGAGGTTCCCTCCCCATCACAACTAGTCCAAAATGCATAGCCAACTATGGAATACCACCCATGGAAACATCACTAGTACACTCCATTAGCCGAATCATATGCTTCGATTTTTTTTCAGTTGTATGACACCAACAAACATGCCTTGCTTGAGGTGAAACCAGATGACCCTACCAAACATAGCAAACACTATAGGGAATATTTTTTTTCCCTTATCATAGGCAAAATTGGCATGACATAAATGGTTGCTTCAACTTTAAATACATAGTTTAAGATCTCATTGGCTTAGGAGCCATCAAGCTTGATAGTCCCTTAGCCTAATTGAACCAAAACCTTGGTATTTATCAAACACCACTTCCTCATCATGAGGAGGTGCAACCAAAAATGGGAGGGTCTAACACCAAGACTCCTCCCAATAAAGTAAATCATGTGCAACAATACCAAGGTTTTGTGGGTGCTATACATGTAGTTACCTAAGGTCAACAACATGCTAACAATAAACAAAATGCATAGCAAAAATTTGTTCAGTTATCCATAGCACCATAGACAAATGTGTATCCTCAACCTTCCACATCATCATCACCCATACAATTTTCCACAAATCATTCCCAACCAATTTATATCCCATGTTGTTCAAATCTATCCATTCATCCTATCAATTTCCCCCAAAGGCCAATTATCTCCCTAAGTAGTCGGTTAACCACTAGCTCAAAAATAGCTTTAGCTAAACTATATATATGATCTCATTCAACAATCTCCCCTACATCGTGATGCATTAATGGATATTCTAAAGTCCATTAAACTTAAATCCCAAGATGCTAATGTCTTTAGAATTTTTGTGGAAAGTATTCAAACATTTATGGATCCTTCCATCACATTCTATAATTTTGAGATTAAACCAATATCATTGAAATCAGTGGACACTCCATTGCATATAGTTGATCAAATTGATAGGAAACCATTTAAAATAGTTTTATTTGACCTACATCTTCCCTTCATCACCTCAATCTTCCACCATCCCATATCACCAAATACACTTTCACCCTGAAAGCATTTAACACTGTTCTCTGTTCCACTGTTGGCAATGTCATTTTACCCATTGAAGTGGGGGTCAAAATATTGCATACAATGTTTCACATATTGGAAGGATACATGTAGTATAATTTACTCCTTGGAAGATCTTGGATGAGGTAAATAATATGTGTCCCTTCTATACTCCATCAATGCCTAAAATATGTACATGAGGGGCAAGTTCATTGCATACTGGTGGATGTTGAACCATTCAAGTATTATAATTTCATTCCAAACCCCTATGAATTCATGTTGCCTTCCACTTATATTTTTCACATCAACAACCACCTTATCAACCACACAACCCACACATTTATCAAAATCTCCTATTCCTAAGGTTATCGCAATCACCACTTCAAATCAATCTTCCAATTCCATGCCTCTGTCTTCATCACCATTGACTACATGTACATGTGGTCAAAATCAATCCACATCATCCAGATAATCAACATCATCATCATGCACCATCATGTCTTCCACATCATAGCCCATTCAAAAATTACCTAAACCAAATCTATCTCCATCCACAGTAACCAATATCTCATAGGTCAAATTGATGGATTGTGAGATACTATCCTAGTCTATACCTCTCCCATTTTTTGAGCCATAATCCAAATATGAGCTTTTCATATCCATAACCACTTCATCTACATCCAGATCATCCCAATTTAAGGTCCACCTCATTGATCCTAGTATTAGTGAACACATGGTTCAATAAATCACTATCATGCTGCTCAAAATTCAAACTACTAAGGATTATGATCACCCCGTGACCCACATTTATCTATAGGAGTGGTGTATAACATGAGTTCAGTGCCTAATAGCATTAATTTTGTGTATATGGGTATTGATTCATCATCCAATTTATCTTCCCTAGATGAACCCAAGTAACCAACACCTACCAACATACAACATATGTCAGGTTTTCCATCTCAATATTTTCACATAGTTAATTATCAAGGACATGGCTTAGGACAACATGAACAAGGAATGCATGAGATCATCGATGTTTCATATTGAGAAGTGCATGACCATTTAGTTTTATATTATCATCCTATTTCATCCACTTCTTCCTTTGAATAAGCTTTTCAAATTTTACATTTGAATTTAGGAGAAGATATCCATCACACCGATGAATCTAAAGATGAAATCTATGAAGAATTTGATGTTATATCGATTGATTCTAATGAATTTGATGAGGAATAAGAACCCATAATTCCACACAGTAAATAATATATGTTTTACCTTAGAATGTTCCCCATCCATCAACTCATTGTTTGCTTGCTTCTTCCACAATAGTGAGTTGAACCAACTGGTGAACCACCACCTCCATCTCATTGATCCACATCACTGGCCAATTTTGTAATATATGTATGAAAAAAATAAAAATAAAAACATTTCATTACATGTACATGGATTTTTTTCAATTGCATTTATTTGTGTTTCTTGTTGTTATTCAGGTTCCCAGAGTTCTAGTAGACATGGTCCATTCATCTATTCACCTTTGCCAATAATCTATTTTTCCCTCTATGTCAACATTAATATTGCTTACTTATTCACCCCACTTTGCAATCCATATGATTTGGCAAATCCAATTCCAATTGACATGAGCCTTATTGATATGGACCAAATTTCCTCAACATCATTGTTTTTTGAATTTGTTCTATCTAAGGAAATGTTAAGGGCTTCAACCAACTACATTCCTTTGTCACCTCCACCTTCACCTTCACCTTCACCTTTAAATATTAAGGTTTTATAGGTATACATATATGAGGTTAATTCATAAGAGTTTTATGACATCATAGATGACATTCGTCTGATCCCAATTCCCCATCAGCTTGAGGAAGGTTCTCACATGTCCATCTATCGATGTGAATCTTAGTTTAGACACAGATAATCCCAAAATTATCAAACTTTCTAAAATTTTATCCATAGATGAACAAGAGAACTTAATTTGTCTCCTCAAGAAGGAAATTTTTACATGGTCCTACAAACACATGCCTAGTATTCACCCTAACTTGGTTGTCCACAATCTCACCTTACATTCTGATGCTAAGCCGATCAAACAAAACTAAGAAGGATGCATCCTGTCATGGCCTTCATAGTCAAAGAAGAGCTTAAAAAGCTATTAGATATGGGTTTAATTGTCCCCATTGACTATCTTGAGTAGCTCTCAAACATGGTACGCATCCGTAAATCTAATGGAGTGATACACATTTGCACTAATTTTTTAGATCTTAACAAAGCATGTCCTAAGGATGATTTTCCTCTTCTAAACATTCATACTCTTAACGACACCTGCGTTGGCCATGAAATTATTTATATCATGGATGGTTTTTTAGGATACAACCATATTTGAATAAATCCTGATGACCAACATAAAACAATAGTCGCTACACCTTAGGGAACTTTTTTTACAAGGTGATGCCCTTTGACATCAAAAATACAGGCGCCACCTATCAACATGCCATGACATATATCTTCCATAATTACATGCATAAGACAATCAAATATTATATGGATGATCTCTTGATAAAATGTAAAGCTTGACAAGAGCACATTGATGTATTTGAAAATGTCTTTGATTGACTTCTAGAGAATAATGTAAGGTTGAACCCCAAAAATGTGTCTTTGGTGTTACATTTAGCAAAGTACTAGGGTTCATTGTATGCATTGAGATGGACCCAAATAAAGTCAAGCATATCATGGAGATGCCTCCCTAAATAAACTTGAAGGAATTGCATAGCTTATAAGGAAAGATCCAATCAATCCATCATTTCATTGCACAACCTTCTAATAAATGTAGGCCATCCAATCACCTCCTGCAAAAGGGAGTGAATTTTTCTTTGACAGATGAATTCCAAAAAGCCTTTGATGATATTAAGAAATATCTGGCTTCTTCACCAGTCTTAACTCCTCCTCGGTCAAGGATCACTTTAATATTTATGTTTCAGCAACAAACTTTTCATTAGGGACAATGCTTTTATAAAAGAATGAAAATAATCAAGAGCAAGTTGTCTATTATATTAGTTTAAAATTGGTAATCTATGAAACTAGATATTCTTACATGGAAAACTTGTGCTTAGTAGTGGTTTTTACCACTAAGAAACTCAAACATTACATGCTTAGTCACACCACATATTTCATAGCTAATGAAAATCCTCCACGTTATACGATATCTCGCACTTACAATAACACTTGCACTTCTAAATGGATAATGCTTCTTAATGAATTTGATCTTGAGTTCATTAGCCAAAAATCCATTAGATGTTAGGTCATAGCCAATCAGCTTGCACAATCTTCACTTCCTAGTGATCAACCCTTGATTATTGAGCTCCTAGATGATTATTGATCATTTCGGAGGAAGACATTGATATCACATTATTCTTTGATCGTTCTAAGTGCCAAAAAGATGAATGTGCTAGAGTCATGTTTCATATAACCTAGGGTTACCTATTCCCTTATCATTCAAACTAGACTTACAATCCACAAACAACAATGCAGAGTATGAAGCCTTAATATTAGGTCTTCAAGTAGTTATAACTATGGGCATAGAGCGTATCAAGATCTTTGGTGATTCTCAACTGTCAAACAAATCAACGAAGAATACCAATGCAAAGAACCTACATAAAAATTTATCATGAAGTAGCAATTTCATTGCTCTCTAGGTTTGATTTGTATGAAATTGATAGTTTGTCATGTTCAACTAATATATTTGTAGATGCAATGACCTCTCTTGGATCATTGATTCCAAAGGATTCCTTAGGAGAGGTACAACCACTTATTATCACAATAATATCTAAATATGCAATTGTCCATGCCGAATCTAAGGATGGAAAAAATATTTTCTTTATCCTTTTGAAACCATATGAGCCTTAGTAAAAACAAAAACAGATTTTCTCACGTTTGGAACACTCCCATAATACATGTCATGAATTGTTAAATGCACTTTCAAGAAAAAGATAACTCGTTTTACTCTCTTGGTGGATGTGTTATATAGATGTGGTTATGATGGAATTCTTCTTCATTGTCTTGAGTATGTAGAAGCACAAAGAGCCATAGCCGAAGCTCATGATGGTACTTGTGGTGGTCATTTTAGTGGAATGGCCATTGCAAAGCATATTCTATGCATGGGTTACTATTAGCCCACCATGGAATGATACTATTTCACTTATGTCAAGTATTGTCAACAATATCAATAGCATGCTAATTTAACTCATGTACCATCACAAGCATTAAAACCTATTCAATGCCTATGTCCCTTTTCACAATGGGGTCTTGTTTTGATTGGCAATTCATCATCATAGCTACTGAATACTTCACAAAGTGGGTTGAGGCAATTCCTCTAACCGATATGATAGGACCTAGAATTGTGGATTTTATACTTCATCATATCATTTATCATTTTGGTATTTCTTCAAAAATCATTTTGAAAATGGTAAGTCTTTTAAGAACAAGGATGTTCGAGCACTTTGCAAAAAATATAATATCCAACATGGTTTCTCGATTCCTTACTACTCACAAGAAAATGGACAAGTTGAGGCTACCATCAAGACCTTAATTACTATTCTCAAGAAATTAGTCAATAAAAGTCATAGAGATTGGCATACTCAAATCTCCTTTCCATTATGGGCTTGTATAAAAAGCATCCACATGCCTACTAGGGAAACACCATTTTCATTGGTCTATGGAGCCAAAGCAATAATGCCTCTTGAGATTGAGATCCCATCCTTGTGAATTTAATTGCAAGGATTCAGATATGATGATACCTCTAGACAAGAACATATTTACCAACTCATACTTCTTAATGAGAGGTGAATCAATTCTTTAGAGAATTTACAAGTTTATCAAGACTGCCTAAAATGTACTTATAATGCCAAAGTTCATCTACGTGACTTCCAATTAGGAGATCTTATTCTTAAAGAGAATCAACAAAACACCAATGCATTGCCACATCTTCATGATAAATTCATGGCTAATTGGTTAGGTTCATAAATTATTACTCAAAAGTGGGTAAAGGAACTTATAGACTTGTCATTCTAGAGGGAGTTACATATCTCGATCCACTTAATGTCGTACACTTAAAAGCTTTCTATTATTAATGATTATTTATATATCCGTGGCTATTACACAAAATCAACATTGCATTTTACACCTTACATTTTACATATTGCATTGCACACATTTGCATTACACACATTTTATTTCACAACTCATTTTTCATACATTGTATTCATAACCACATTTCATATTAGGGATCATTGAGTTAGTTGAGATATTAATTGGTCCAACAAAGTCAGGTTGCCTTAATCAGGGGCATATTCAAAACATCATCCATTTCATTCCATAAAGCTAAATTATCCATAGCCGAAGCTCATGATGGTACTTGTGGTGGTCATTTTAGTGGAATGGCCATTGCAAAGCATATTCTATGCATGGGTTACTATTAGCCCACCATGGAGTGATACTATTTCACTTATTTCAAGTATTTTCAACAATATCAATAGAATGCTAATTTAACTCATGTACCATCACAAGCATTACAACCTATTCAATGCCTATGTCCATTTTCACAATGGGGTCTTGATTTGATTGGCAATTCATCATCACAGCTACTGAATACTTCACAAAGTGGGTTGAGGCAATTCCTCTAACCGATATGATAGGACCTAGAATTGGGGAGTTTATACTTCATCATATCATTTGTCATTTTGGTATTTCCTCAAAAATCATTTTGAAAATGGTAAGTCTTTTAAGAACAAGGATGTTCGAAAACTTTGCAAAAAATATAATATCCAACATGGTTTCTCGAGTCCTTACTACTCACAAGAAAATGGACAAGTTGAGGCTACCATCAAGACCTTAATTGCTATTCTCAAGAAATTAGTCAATAAAAGTCATAGAGATTGGCATACTCAAATCTCCTTGCCATTATGGGCTTATCGAAAAAGCATCCACATGCCTACTAGGGAAAAACCATTTTCATTGGTCTATGGAGCCAAAGCAATAATGCCTCTTGAGATTGAGATCCCATACTTGTGAATTTAATTGCAAGGATTCAGATATGATGATACCTCTATATAAGAACATCTTTACCAACTCATACTTATTTATGAGAGGTGAATCAATTCTTTAGAGAATTTACAAGTTTATCAAGACTGCCTAAAACATACTTATAATGCCAAAGTTCATCTACATGAATTCCAAGTAGGAGATCTTATTCTTAAAGAGAATCAACAAAACACCAATGCATTGCCACATCTTCATGATAAATTCATGGCTAATTGGTTAGGTCCATAAATTATTACTCAAAAGTGGGTAAAGGAACTTATAGACTTGTCATTCTAGAGGGAGTTAAATATCATGATCCACTTAATATCATACACTTAAGGGCTTTCTATTATTAATTATTATATATATATATATATATATAGATATATATATATATCCGTGGCTATTACACAAAATCAACATTGCATTTTACACCTTACATTTTACATATTGCATTGCACACATTTGCATTCACAACTCATATCTCATACATTGCGTTCATAACCACATTTCATATTAGGGATCATTGAGTCAGTTGATATATTAATTGGTCCAACAAAGTCATGTTGCATTAATCAGGGGCATATTCAAAACATCATCCATTTCATTCCATAAAGCCAAATTATCATTAGCAAAACTATATATCCATAATTCCTAGGTATTTTCGGTCACTCAGTCACTCCTAGTATTTTAAGCAACCTCCAATACATGTCTAGTTTTCTTTAGGACCAAGACACATTTTCACTAAGAAAATATTGAGGTCTAGGAATTGAATCTAAACATTCTTGAACCAAATACAATTACACATATTAAAAATATATTGTGTCAAAGAGGGATAATACCATGCTTGGGTTGTACCTCAAAGTGAAAAGGGTATTTCTTGCTTGTCCCATCATGCACATAGTCCTCAAAAATAGTGGTTTTCACTACTATCACAATTTCAAAATAAAATAAAAAGTAGGGTAAAACCCCTAAAAAATCTAAACCTTTTACACATCACACACCACAAATCATCAAGTTGTAAGGATAGAACTACATTTTTGGTCAAATGGTTAGGTAGTTAAAATCCCTAAAAATTAGAGATAAAATTCTTGGACTATGGAGCTAATCTCCACTAGGGCTATAGATTCTTGATTTGCAGTGGAGTACACTCACACGTGGTGACACACCTCTTTTAAAGAGACCTTTAACTACACATAAGGACAAGATAGCTTATTGACCTTCTCCATAATATGTTTCAACCAATTTACTCAATATGGGTTAATGAACTCACTTGCACACACATTGGTTCTTGATTACCTTGAGTCATTACCATGCTCATGATTTGGCAAAATGAATTAATTGCACACACATTTGGTCTTAGAGAAATTAGGTAATATTTAGTGAGTTTGTTTGATATCACTAAAATATTTGAATCAGTACAAAACTATTAGTTTTCCATATCAACAACAATATCTTCTTCTATATCAACATCCATTTCTTCTTCGATGTCAATATCCATGTCTTATTCAATGCCAATATCCATATCATTTCATGATTCATCCATTTCTCATACCACCAGTTTGGTGTCCTTGATTAAACAACAATGCTATCAATGGTCATGCAAAATATACACTATGAAATATCATTAGAAAATTTTCATCCATACATATTGTCATTGTATTAATAATCCATATATAAAGCATGCACTCAAAAAAATTCACACAAAAACATAACACAAAATTAAAAGCCATGTGTATATATATATATATATATATCCCATATACAATGAATACCTAAAGGCTATATACAATGGAGCACCAAGGCTCATATACAAAAAGTGCATCTAATAACTAGACAACACCTATAAGAGGAACCCTATGACCTAGAAGGATCCCTACACCTAGAGCTATTCCTAAAATTTCTATGCTTAACAAATCCAAATATGGATGAGGAGGGTGGATTTGGAAGCCCAATATGGTGCTCCATCAATCGATCCTACAATAAATGGATATACCCAACCAATCCCAAAGTTATAGTACATCATGTCTCTAATAATGGTCCCTCTCAAGCAGCTCTTATTGGAGCCCCATGATTTTATCCTAGCCTCCACATGCATCCATCTGTGTCTCTAGATTTTCTCGTAGCTAAGTTGTCTCTTCATATCGAGCCACTATCAGCATCCCGCTCTACCACCAGATACTCTAACCTAGACTAATCCTCCTCACTCTAGCTTGGAGGTCCATCTAAAATATCCTTCGCATCATCCTCAGTACCTCCATCCTCTCCCATATCTAGAACCTACCCTACTTTACCCCTAGCTCATATCCCTCGATTGCTATACCGAAGGCATATCCAATGTCTATGAGTTGCATATACCTCCTCCATATCAACCTCTGACTCATACTCATCACCATTATCCTCATATATTATTGGACTCAGTATCCATGGTGGCTATGCAATGAACCATACATCATACTCTACATTAGTCCCTGCATCATCCATATTAGGGAGATCCATCTCCTCATCATTCTCACATGTTACCCTCCATGCCTCAACATAAGGTACACTCATATTATCCCAATGATGTCTGTAGAGCACCAATACCTCAGGAAACCCCCACATTAGTACAAAATACTATAACACCTATGATAACTAGATATACTCCACCTCACTCCTATGCATACCAAACATCCACCTAGCCTACTGAATCATATATAGCTACTCCCCATCACCAAGTCTAAGTGGTACCTCACCATGGTATCCAAATCACTTGAACTCACATCAGTCCTACCCATAGATCCTTGTACTCCTAGATAGTTCAAACATGATAGCTATATTGTACCTCCTATGCCATTATCCATATTCTAGCATAGGGTTATTACCTATCCCATGGCTTAGTCAGTAGACCAACTGGTGGCACCACACTAGAATGATTCCAATCCCAAAACTACAATAGTACACTACATCCTAGACCCTTTTTCTCCCATTGTCTCACCTCATACAACTCATATTATAGCTACACAAATAAATTAGGAGCTCATGCATATACCCAAGATGTATCAATCATGTCATACATCAACCTAATCATGTTCCATGGGAACTGATAGCCAACACTATTTTGGACCACTATGTTGGCCAACACGAACATGAATAAGGTAGGTAGAGAATCCAAATTCTTATCCACATACATAATTAAATACCTTATCCATCCACCCTTCACACTATCCACCTCCCATCGATCTCCAAAGATTCAGCTCATCTCGTATGCTTATCGTGTCCAACCCCGATACGTAACCCCTCCACTAGTAACTTGAGGATGTGATATACATCCTAAAGTATCATTGTCATATATCTAGTAGGAAGTTGAAAGGTTCCCATATTTGGATCCCATATCTTTAATAAGGCATAAATATGCCCATAATCAACCCTAATCACATCAATCTTAGCTACCCCAACCAACTCCACACCCTCAAACCCCTTACACTGGTAATATTATAACGTATTTCTCATCCCCGATATGAGAGGCAATAACAAATACCGAGCATCCAATATCTTTAACTATATCACAACACATTAATATTGTAAGCATATTAATGTAACATTCATTGCTTAATTTCATAAAAAAACAACACAAATTTTACACAAATTCAAAACAATGAATGCCAAGGGTACTTACCTTAGTCACATGCACTCCTACACTTGTTGCATCTGTTCCCTCCATATCCATAGCTTTTGAATGCCCAAAACACTTCACTCCTTCACTCCACTTCACCTTATTCACTCCCTTAAATATAGCTTCTGGCATTTGTGAATGCAGGAATGAATTTGATTTCCCATATACAAGCCATTTATGGTTGTTTTCGATGCATTGGAATACCCATGGGCGTTGATAGGCACATTGAGATGATACCCTACATTTTTAGAATGACCAAGTCTAGTCAGCATCTATGCATGTTGTGGATGCCCATCGATGTTTGGAATCAAAATTTGTATAAAGAACAAAATGATCCAAAAAGGTAGCTTACCTCCACAAAATCACTCCAAATTGCATCCATACATTCATTTCATCATCATATCATGTTTTGTGAAAACCAAAATTGATTTGGTCACATAATTTTTGTTTGCGACCAAAAGGTGCAAAATCATATTTCAAATTTCAAAATGCATCAAAATTATCCAAATTTTCACAAAATGACCATAATCATAATTCTCATCATCAAATATTCATTTCAACATCATTTTCATTCATCAATCATTACATTTGCACATTTTCCAAGTTCACATACAATTTCAAGTGAACCTCATATCTAGTGGTCTATTCTATCTCCTTGGTGATTGTAGTGATTGGTATCCATGCAATTTGGTAAGATGAGTAAATCACCATAAGGACACTTGGCCATATTCATTATCCAATATCTCATTGTTCAAAAACAAAATTACTATTTGTGCTTCTTAGAATGAAACTATGCCAAGACCAATCTTCTCAAAAGCTGTCATTGATGGTCTTGTTCGTGGAGCTTGAAACACGAACAAAATCATACCTCATTATTTATTTTAAATTGATAGTCATTACGGACACAAGACTTTCCTAGGTTGATTTTTTATATTATAGGAAATTATCCTATGATCACTAACCGATCCTCCAAGGTTGACACTTTTTACATTTTCATCAACTTACATTTTAATGACACCAAAATGCACTTTCTTCAACAACATGTAATCACCCCAAAAATGGGCTAACCACATTTGAATTTGATTTTCCCACAATGGGATACATATTACATGATTAGGGTATTTACACTTGAGAAATACCATTTCTCTGTTGGGGCAAAAACATAATCATTGACTTGCATTTCACAACAACCCCGTTTGTCCATTGGGGCAAAAACCATTTTTTTTACATCATTTATATCATCTACATTATCATAGATCTAAAATTACACCATTAATTTACATTTTCATTGCACAAATCTATCAATTGAATCGTGAGATTTATTCTTCACTCATTCACCAATTGAGGGGGTAATTTACAAAATCAAAATTATTTTATTTTCATCTTCGCATCCAAAGGAAAGAAATTTGCTTATGCATAAGACCAAACAAAGTATATCATATTTTTGAACTGCATATTCCATGCAACACGATACAAAAAGGGGTATCTGTAGACACCAAAATATAGCCACTTGTCATGCTTCCCAAATCTCCACCGTCCATTATTTATTATATATATATGTATGTATTTGTTAATATATATTTAAATATTAATATTTTATATTATATTTATATATTCAATAAATATAATATATATATATATATATATATATGTGAATTAACCCTAGCCCTCTACCATATTTTAATCTCAGCCATTTATATGCCTTAATTCATGCCACTTACCCACATTTAATCTCCACCCTTCCTCATATTTTAATATCGAACACTCAATTGTGTCTTTAAAAACCTAATGTGTATAAGGAAATATTATAAAAGAGGAGTCATTTTGACGACTCAACTTTGAGTTCTCCTAAGTACTCTTTGAATCCAAAGCATTCTGAAGAGATTTATGGAGTCCAAGCCCTAGCCCATTTGTTTCCATACTTACCTCCACTATCTCCATTCACATCCCCTCTCATTTTGCCACCGTCCTTTCCACATAAACTAGATCTAGTTCTACACCACTTCCATTAACCTCGAACACCCACTAGAGCCAATCGAGCACCCACTTGTACTAGTCGAATGCTCCCCAAATCTAACCAAGCATTGCTAGGCATTTTTTGTTATCCTTGAATGCTCGTGGGTATCTCCTACACAAGATTTGCAACCCTACAATCCTAAAGCCCAGTTAGGGCATCTTCTTAACTATCACTGGTATAATTTACGTAAGCAAAAATAGAAACAAAAGGTTTATTGATAAGGTAATAGTTATATGCATTTATTTTTATATTCTTATGCTTTGTTTACAATTTTATTGTAGTATCTAGGGTTAGTGATTTTATTATGAGGGTCTCATGCAATGGAGCCCTCATAGGTATTATTGATATTTGTTACTATTTGTTGTGTGTAGGTATAGACATCATATATTTGGCAGTCATTGAGAAAGGATGGCTGTATCTAGAATACACAAGACCACCTACAAACTTGTTGGGATCAGACAAGCATGAAGACACAAGCCATTCTTTTCAACTATGGTTTCAAAAAACCCTAGTAATCTATAATTTTTATATCAACATAAATATTGTAATAACCCATATTTAGTGCTAATTGATTGTAACATTTGAGTTCCACCCATAGCAATAAAGAGTTAGTTTATTTTTGTGTAATAATTATGTCTTATGGTGCTTACTATTATTTCAATTCTTTATATTGGTGTTGCTTGATTTTTTATTCACAATATGTATCACCACTAACATATTTATTCTCTTGTCTTTTCTCTTGAAAAATATAAAAGGTTAGTAGAGCACATTACAATACATACTTTAGTAGAAAGTATAAGTTAATAATTTTTGTGGACTTTTCATTTTTTTTTTGAGAACTAAAAACAATTTTCTCTTTAAATAATTTGATATTTCCTTCTTTCCATGAAAACCAACCATCAAATTTTATGTATAGAATTTTAAATTGTTCAAAATTTCTTCACTATCTTCAATAAATGCATTTTTAATGATTTCTTCCATAATGATATCCTCAAAGTTTTAATCTTAATAAAATCTCTTCAAATACCTCAATCTTTAAATCTGCACTTTAAAAATTTTCAAATCCTTAAAAGTAGAATACCTTGCATCTATAAATTTTAATAAACCAATTTTATCAATTTTACAAATCAAAAAAGAAATAAAAAATTTGCAAATTATTCAATCAATTCGTTTGAAGTATACAACCTTATTGCTCCAAATTTAAATTCAATCAATTTTTATAATTTCATAAATCAAGTTTTTAAGATGAATTTTTGAATTCTCAACCACACAGGAAAATCCAAATTTTCATTTGGAGTAGAAAACCTTCTGTCTCCAAAATGAATTTCAATTTTTCAAAAATTAAATTTTTGAAATAAAAAAATTCTATTAAATGTAGAATTCCTTTTGATTCCTTAATTAAACAATTTTCAAATTTTTAAAAATCAAGATAAGAGTCAATTTCAAAATTAAAATATCCTTATATGAAATTAACTTTAATCAATTTCAAAAATTTCAAAAATAATTTCAACATGAGTGCCTTACTAATAACTTTCCATTGAATTGCATGCCTAGATTAAGTTTGAAATGACAAGTGAATATTGCATACCTTTTTGTGATGCTCTCATTTTATTTCATGTGGCAAAGGATTTTCCTCATTCATTGGATATTACATTGGCACAACTTTATGGTTTGTAGTCCTACTCAGTATCTAATTCTAACACTTCAATTTTAGTTGCAATGTGAGATTCCTTTCTTAATTATTAAATGGATTTCAAGTTTTTGTTCTTTAAGACTTCTCTCAATGCAGTCTTCAACAATTATCATGACACTCCCCTAGCCAACTTTATCATATAAAGGATTTATGAATTTAAGTATTATTTTTAATAACAAATGTTTATGGATTTGTTATGTTTTGATGACAAATGATATGTTACTAATAGATTTGTATATTTGAAGGAAAATACACTGTTGTGAGGGGGCAAAAAGCTAAAGGCTAATGTAGTCAAAATTATTTGATAAATGATATATCTATGTTAGACATAGTTTTTTCCTTGCTTTAATATATATTTCATGTATTTTACATAATATCATGCTAACATTTCTAATATGATTTGTAATAGATTATAATTAAAGAATAAATATCTTAAGTGTTTTAATTAAAATATTTATTAAAACCTAATAAGAAAGGATATTAATATGTTAAAAATTAAGAACAAATGAAATAATGCTTTTCATTACATAACCCCAAAAAAAACTTAGAAAAGAAAATGCTATTTACGGGTAGTTGAGATATTGCTATCTATAGTGAATCCTCTCTATACGTTTCCTTTAAACCTTATGAGGAAACAAGAGGAAGGAGATGGACTGTTCTATTTCGAATGGAGAACCAAGAACATAGAGAAGGCTTTGGGATATCTTGTAAGGAATAAAGAGCATCAAGGGATCTATTCTTGAGTGTGCATAAGAATCTTCTATAAAAAAAACATCCTCTAAATCTACAAGTTACTCTTTTCTATAAATATCTTGAAGTAGGTGCTTCAAATCTATGAGATGGAGTGAATATGTTGGTTTACCTTCTTAATGCTTGGATAAAGATATTTGAGAATAGTCCAAGCCTCCATACCAAATGGTTATGATGTCTTAGATTCTTTGTGAGTGGTTACTAGGGACACAAACTTACGTCTGGTTAGGTTACAGGTATATGAGCATTCGTGACTCATTTATATGATTGTGTCTACATTTTTTGAGGATTGCAAGCTATTATAGGTGATTTGTCAAAGTTTTCTCAAGAATTTCCCAACCTATAACAAACCTTCAAAGGAAATGTAAAGCCTTTAAATGGATAGAGCAGTGTGAAGAGGCTTTTTGAATTCTAAAAGAAATATTGACAACTACACCTATTCTATAGTTACCTGATCCTAATAAGAAGTTTATAGTGTGTACAGATGCATCAATTGAAGTATTAGGAGGGTTTTTGATCCAATATGATGTGGTTATTACATTTGAATCAAGTAAACTTAAGAGGTGTGAAGTGATTTATGCCACTCATGACTTGGAGTTGGTAGTTTTTGTACATATATTTAAGATGTAGAGGCACTATTTATTGGGAAAATTGTTTGAATTGAAGATGGATCACCAGAGTTTAAGATACATATTTACTCTGACCTTACTAAATGCTAGACAATGACATTGGCTTAAGTTTCTATATGAGTATGATTTTGGCATTAAGTATATTAAGGGTAAAGAGAATAAGGTTGTTGACACTATGAGTAGGAGAGGGTACATTGTTGCAATAACAAAATATCATTATGATTTGTTAGATCATGTTAAATATTTACAATAGAAAAATGATTTTTTTCAAACTCGTAATGCTTAGTTGGAGCAAAAACATAGAAAATATATAGGTTTCGTATCTAGAGATAGTTTGTTATATTTTAAGAATAGATTGGTTATTCCAAATATGGGTGGATTGAGAGAAACAATCCTTAAGGAGACACATAATACTTCTTATTCGATGCATTCTAGAAGGATACAAATGTGTGACAGCTTGAGAAAGACATAATATTGACCAGGTATGAAAAGGGACATCACTGATTATGTGGCTAGGTGCTTGGAATACCAGAAAGTGAAAGCAAAACATTTATATACGATAGGTAGATTGTACCCACATGACATACCTACACAAAAATGTCAAGTGGTTTCAATGGTATTAATAGTGGGCTTACCTCAAATAAGGTTTAGGCATGATGCAATCCTGGTGGTTGTGGATAAGTTAACCAAGGTTGCATATTTTTTTTTTTTTTTGGTAAGTAAGAGAATATTATAATTAACACCGGGTTTTAACTGGTTGACCCAAAACCATTTTACAAAATAGGGTCCACTGACCAACTGGACAAAGGCCAAGCCCTAAAAGTTTAAACTGACAACAAAAATGGCCAAGACCTACTCTTCCATTAGAATACAACCAAACTAAACTATGGAAGCCTAATATTATGGCCATCAGAAAAGAAAGACGCAAAAAAGAACTAACAAAGACAAAAACTAATCATGCAAGCACCATGCAGAGTAGCTTGTGCCCATATAAAAATAATAGAATATGGTCAAAAAAAAAAAAAAACATCCCATAGAATGGTGATAAGTTAACCAAGGTTGCATATTTTATACCTAGTAATGTGCAAGATTATTTACTTACTATAGTGATAAATTTCATCGAGGAAGTGGTGAGACCACATGGATTTTTAGAAGCCATAATCTTTGATAGACATTCTCACTTTACCTCTAAATTTTGGTATACTTTACATGACGCATTAGGGACCAAATTAAATAGTATTTCAACCTATCACCTTGAGACAAATAGATAGACTGAGAGGGTGAATCAGGTTTTGGAGAATATGCTAAGAATATATTGTATGTATCAGTATACAAAATGGGAAGTTTATTTATACCTAGTTGAGTTCACATATAATAATAGTTATCATGCATCACTAGGAATGACACTTTTTGAAGCTATGTATGGAAGAAGATGCAAGACTCTCTTGTCATGGAATAATTAAAAATATTGGGTATTGATTAGACCAAAAACTATAAAATAAATGGAATATCAATTGAAAAGAATTTAGTAGAAAATAACACGAACCTCAAAAGAACACCAAAATAATCTATAGGAGATAGTGTTCTTAAGGGTGAAGCCAACTAAAAGTTCTATAAAATATTCTAAACTTGATCCAATATATGTGGGTCCATATGAAATTATGGCCAAGATAGGTCTTGTTGTATATAAACTTTATCTGTCACTAAGCTTATCCAAAATCCATAATGTCTTCCATGTGTCCCTATTTAGGAAGTATATTTTTTATCCTACTCATGTTTGGGATTTTTCCAAATCACAGATGGCCAATCCACTAATTTTAAAGTTTGACCTGTTCATATACTTGGTTTTAGGACCAAGAACCCAAGTAAGAGAAATATAGAACAATATCGAGTCCAATGGAGCCTCTACTTAGATGAAAACACCACGTGGGAGAACACGATAGATATGTAGCAGTAGTTTCCTTATTTTTTTGAGTAGATAAAAATATTTTACATGGATTAATGATGTATATGTATATGCATATGGATGTGTGATTAGACACTAAGTAGAGTAACTTTGTATATGTTTTGGGTTACTAAGTAGAGCAACTTTGTTTATGTGTTGATATATGTTTTGGTTTATGATTGGACATTTGGTTGACTACAATAAGGATGACCAAGTTCAAATAATATATGATTTAATTATGATTTATGATGCAATGAATGATGTATGCTTTATGATATGACATGATTATTATTGCAAATGTCAAAAACTATACATATATATTTGATTTCTTTAACCATGCACAAAACATAGGGATTGTGTTTGTTTCTAGTGAGGGAGGATGTAACGACCCTCCTCTAATGAATTTTTATAGTAAATGATATAATGGGTTATAATTACCTTATCCTTTGGAACATGGTACTGTTGATGACCATTGTGTATGCAGGACCAAATAAGGGCATTCGATGGACAAAAATGGTTGACAAAAAATATAAGAGAGAAGTGATGATTCAGCTCATGAGTACATTGAAACTCATGTGATTGCATATTATTTAGGTGCATCATGAGTGTTTGGCATGTGTGTGCTTTATTTTGAAATATGTGCTTGTTGCTTGTTTATGTTATGTTTGTAGGTGATGATGAAGATGTTATGAACAAGTTGATGGTGACTTAAAAGATATTCACATGCTTATTATTTTATAAAATGGAAATTTATAAAAAAAGAAATGCATAATGAAAAAAAATATACACTTATATATAATAATAATACTATTTTCATGGTCGGTTGATGAACTCAAAAACATGCATACTATTATTGTTAATAATTTATGGTATTTTAAAATAAAAGGAAAATAAAAACCATATTGAGATGCTTGTCATGATGATTAGAAGTGTGCATAGATGGTTGCTTGATTCCATTCCTACTTGGAATTATGCATGTGATATGAGTGTGTTCTCCTCATTTTTTGAGTGGACGAACAAGGAAGAGGAATTTTTTGCTTTTTTTTTGGTTAAGGGAAGGGGATCATTATGCATTAGAAGAAAACAATTGGAAAAAAAGGAAGAAGAAAATATAGACATTTTGAAAGGTTGGTAGTTGGGTACTATGTATGTTGTGGGAAGTTTGGAAAAAAGAATAAGTCTCTAGCAGCAATACAATTTTTTCCATTAAAAATTGAATGTTAATGCTTGAGAATGCTTTGGTTTTCTTGTTGAAATGTGTAAAGAAATATTTTGCATGAGTAGAAATTGAACTATAATACCTCTTGTAGTGATCTCAAGAAATAACATTGTACAAACATATTTTGCTTTTAAAATATTTTGCATGCATGGATTTTAGTTTGTGTTAACAAGTGATGCGAATCTAAAAAAATATTGTTAAGTTTCTTTTGGATATTTGATAAAACAATGATTTTTGTTACTATGGTAATACGTTCTTGCCACCTTGAATTGGTAATAATACTATAGTAGTGGGGAAGAACTTCTTCACTATTGTTGTGATGTTTTGGAGAAGACCTTGACTTCTTAAAAAAAAATTACAAAGTTTCTGGTCCATTGTTGGGTTTGTGTGAGACTAAAAGAACTATTATCATGTGACGTCTATTGGGTTGCATGTGTGAAATTATATTTTAGCCAAAGTGATGGTATAAAATCTATATAAATTCTCTATTTCATACCCAAATGAAAACTATAAGGGTAACATAATTGTGGTTGGTCAATTGTATTTCTATGGTTTAAAATGCTTGGATGCTTGCATGAATTGTTGATGTTGTATGTTATTATTGCTCAGTAAAAAGGACAATGTGTGAAACCTAGGCATTCTATTATCATTATGAGCCATATCTGATCCCACTAAATTACAAAAAGAGCACATTATTGATCTAATTGGAGTAGTGAGTGAAGTCAGAGGCCATAGTCTACCTCCTTTCTTGAGCTTTGGTGACAGTGTTAATGTTATATGGAGGGAAGAATAGATATTATGGTGCCATGCTAACACCCGATTGGATTAATAGTTGTACTTCTTCACTGTTCATCAATTTAGCCAGAGTAACTATAGTAAAAGACTAGCGAAGTTGTGTACGACTGACTAGTTTTGTATATTTCAATTTGGCAAAGAGTATTGTATTTGAATCCTAAATACGTTAATATATCTAAGTATTTATAATAGGAAATTTGGTCACAATTTTTTGTAATTATTTGATTTTATTCTAGACAAATAACCTGCATAAAAAATAGACATTGATATGAGTACTGTAGAATTGAGTATTGCTCATTTGTAAGATATTCTGATAATGAAACGATTAATTTTATTATCCTGACAATAATGACTCTAATATATCAACATAATAGACTTTTTATTTTTGACATCGTGTTGATAAAATGGCAGTTGAATAATTTAAATTATGGTCCAACAAATTAAATTAGAAAATGGATGTTAATGTGGACTATTCATTATATCTGATAAAGATGAGTAACATGTTTAGTTACTAGAAGAAATATGAATTTTTTTTGTTTGATACTAAGAGAAACATAGGTGTTATCCTCTGAAGTGTTGTAGAAGAATATTATGAGAAATTGGTAATAAGTAACTTTATGAACTCAGCTCATAAACTTTACAATGAGTAAGCTTATTTTATCTGTTCTATTGTTGAACTTAGATTTTTGAGTGAGTGCCATCACTATAGTGTCATGATTAGATGAGATATAATTAAACTATAGCGCTCTCGTAAATTATGGAATATATGATTTATTAGCTTTGTATACATGATTAGGTTTAATTGGGTTAGTAAAGAATATTGTTTATAAAAAAACTATTGGAAATTTTTAGTAATTGTCATTGATGTCAAGTACTTGGTGCAAGGTAAAGTTCATTATGATACAAGAAAACTACTAAAACAAAATGGCTATAATATTTTATATTATAAGCCAAAGAGGTTGGTTAAAAGGTTGAAGGCAAAAATTTACGCCCATGGTTTTAAAAAGAAAAGAGAAAATATTATAATATTTTAATATTATAATAATTAAGCCAAAATGGGTTATTAAAAGGAAAATAAAAAATTGACAAAGGATCTCATTCAAAAGTATTGTTTAATACTAAAGTTAAATAATATAATATTTAACACAAAGTTAAATACTATATTAAAAATTAAATTAAATTTAAAATTGGCAAAGTGTGCCAAAATTCAAATTTAAAATGGAGGAAATAAATATTTTCGTTGATGTCATGACAAGGCTTCAAATACATATAAAAGGGGGGAGCTAAATTATTTAAAAAAAAAAACATGGCATATGCGCAAGAATTAATCGATCGAAGGTGAGCAAAGCAAAGTGTTTAAAATGTTGTTTGTCGAACACGTTGCAGAAAATAAGGAAAAGGAGACGCACATTTAGTTTCACCGAAGGCTGGTAGCCCAAGTGGTAGGCGGGTCCTACGTAAGGTGTGGCCATAGGAAAGGTCCACAGTTTGATTCCCTCTAGCACTGATTTGAAGTGTTTTATTTCTTTTTCATCGGAGGTAGCAAGAAATAAAAGGTGGAGTCCAAGGGTTTGGTCTCAACCGCTTGGCTAGCCCAAGAGGTCAAGCGTTATGCTTAGAAGTTTGAGGTCGGAGGGTCGATTCTCGCCTGTGACAAGCAAGGATTAATTTTTATAAGGTATGTTCCACGTTGAATTAAATGTTGACTACAATTGATATTTGGCGGATGTGATTTGGCATATAGTTTGGAACATAGGAGGTATATGGAGAAATAAGTTTTTGCATAATACTTAAAGGGTATTGACGCTATTTATTTTATATGCAAAGCTTGAAATGATAAATTTATAAATGGTTTTTTTAGAATTGTAATTCTTTGATATTGGACATTAAAGTGGATTTGAAATCATTTTGAGAGAGTGGAGATAAAATGTGTAAAAGGTATTTTTATTTTGTAATTCTTACTTTATAAAAACAAAATTTTTGAGAGAGTTTTGTGAGCTTTAATGCATTGTCCTTGAGAAATAAAGAAGAGTCCTAGAACATTATTTTCAGAATTTATTGAGCACCTTGTTGAGGGAAAATTCATGTGGATGTTTTGAAACAGAATCTTCTTATGGGTATTTGTAAGACAGGTTTTGTGACATATATTCATCAAAGTAAATAAGAGGTATGGGTATTTTTCTCTTCATTTGAGGTGTGTTGTTGAGCAAGGTTTTTTGAAATATAAGGTGGAGTTAAAAGGGTTGTTTGGTAAAACATTGTTGGAAAGTTTTGAGTTAGGGTTTGAGACCTACATTAAGCATCTTTGTTGAAAGAAAGTGAAACACCTATGTTAGGGTTTGTGAGTAGATTGTGCTTCATTGTTTTATGTGAAGCTTTTGAGCATTGGTTTGAGAGATATTGATTGAAATTATGGAAATGACTGAGATCAATTTGTGAAGGGAAATTATGCATTAATGTGATTGATCTATGAGAGAAAATTTACAAGGATAGATAAATTTTGTGAAATAATTTATACATTATTCTGAATTGATTTGAGAGAGATTTTGCAAGTGATAGAGATTGATTGGTTGAGTACAAACTTTGTGAGTGTGAAACATATTGAGGTTTTGATAGAGCTTATCATTATCTATATGTTCCTAAGGTTAAACAAGATTCTAAGTAGAATTTGTTTGTGTGAAGAGAGTTTTTTGAAAGAGATTTAAGTTGTGTTTTGTATGCAAGTTTTGGAGTTATTTGAGCAGGTTTTAAGAGCATTTTGAGAGTTGAGTTGAGCAAGCCTTTGTGAAGGCTTGAGAACAGATTTGGGTAAGTCTTTGTGAAGGCTTTAGTATAGATTTGAGCAAGTATTTGAGAAGGCTTAAGGACATATTTGAGCAAGTATTTGAGAAGAATTGAGGATAGTTTTGAGCAAGTCTTTGAGAATACTTAAAGGAAAATTTGAGCAAGTCTTATGAATATTTGAAACAAAATTGATAGCATGTTTGATTATTGATCTCTTCAAGCTTTGTCGTAAGTCTTCGGGTAGATTTGAGATAGAGTTTGGTTCAAATTTGTTGAGTAGAGGTAAAGTAAATTTGTTATATACTTGATGTAGAGTTGAGAGCAACCTTTGGAGGTGATAGAGCAAAGATGATAACAGTCTCCGGTGGATAGAGATCCATTAGCCAATGTAGTAGGGATAGAGATATCATATGGAGATATATCCACAAGCCAGAGCAGTGAGGGTAGAAGTATTCTAGAATATCACCATCCATAGTAGAGGGGATAGAGTTCTCATGTGGATAGAGTTCCATGAATAAAAGCAAGGGGATAGAGATCTACTATGGATAGATATCCATGAACCAAAGTAAATGGGAAAGAGTTCTTCTATGGAGTGTGATCCATGAACCAGTTGGGAAGATAGAGTTTATTTATATAGAGAGATACACAAAACAATTAAGGAGATAAAGTTATCTTGGATCAAGTTCCATGACCCAGAGAAAAGGAGAAAGAGTTCTCTTGTGGAAAGGGATCCACAAATCAGACCATAGGGGATTGGTGTATCCTTTGGATGGAGGTCCATAAACAATATAATAGGGAATTGATTTCCAAGAGACTAGTTGATAAAATTTTAGAAGAAATATTTTCTCTATGGAGTAGCCCAAATTGGGTGAACCACATTAAATTTGTGTCTTTCTTGTGTGTGATAGTTTATGCATTGATTTGATTACTGCTATTGATATCACCATTGATAATATTGGATAATATTATTTGGGAAAAAGAAATAAAATTTGATCTTATATTGTTCACCCCCCTCCTATCAGTATAAGCTTGTTTTCTTCAAAAACAAACTCATTCTTAACCCTCATAAGATGTGTTGGCTATCTATTTAATCTAATGAGTATTTAATACTTCTACCTTAATAGTGTGTGACTCAGCTAGGATAACCATAGCTTGTGAACCAAGAAATATTGTGTGGCAAGTTGCACAACTAGAGCTCAGTTTGACATGAAAGTTATGCTTTTGAAATCATACCACCGTGTTATTTGTGTATAGTTAGATTACACTTTAACTATAAAAAATAGAAAATAATAGCGTATGGTTTATATAAGTACATTTAATTAGTTACAAGGAACAACATACTTATAGCTAGTACACAATGGTAATATTCTATTCAAAGATATAAGAGTTTTGAATGAAAATAAATCTTCAAAATGTAGAGGTTTTAACTAATCATAACCGATTTAATAAAAGGGTAGGCTTAGTAGAGATCTGAGTGAGCATGGGAAGGGTTTAATGAGATGATTTGTGTAATATTTTTTACTTATGAAATTAAGAAATCATATTGCATTATTTTATTATTTTTAGATAGGTTATTATATTATTGATAAGATTGGTCTAGGGTGATATAACGTTTGCAGTAGTATGGAGTTGTATAACATGTTGAAAATATATTCTCAATTAGTTAACTCTAACAACCTCCTTGCTACTATTCATTATGAAGGATAAATTTTTATATACACCTAATGATGTTGAGGTGCGATTATACATACAAAATGATTAGAAAGGAATTTTTTTTCTGATAGAATGGATTGGAAAAAATGACCTAGTCAAAAATAGTTATAAGAGGTGATATGTGATGCCACCTTTAAATTGTTGCTTGGCAATACAAGTGATAAATCCTTGTATTATTTAGTTATATGGAATGATGATGCAGGAGCATCCAACGAAAAGCAACAGAAGAGAAACTATCGCGATATCGCGATAGGTTGGCAGAGGAGAAAAGTGTCGCGATATCGTGACATGTCACATTTTTGTGACTCAAAAAGGAGAGAGAAATATGCAGAGGAAAATGTCGCGATATCGTGACATGTCACTTTTTCGTGACTCAGGAAGGAGAGAGAAATATGCGGAGGAAAATGTCGCGATATCACGACATGTCGCATTTTCGCGACTCAAGAAGGAGAGAGAAAGAAAAGGTGGAAAATGTCACGATATCGCAACATGTCACGTTTTCGCGACCCAAACAGGAGAGAGAAGCACAAGGGAGGAAAATGTTGCGATATCGTGACATGTCGAGATTTTGCGACCCGAAGAAGAAAGAGAAATAAGAAAGCAAAGATGTCGCGATATCGTGACATGTCATGATTTCACGACCCGAAGAAGAGAGAGAAATTAGAAAGGAAAGATGTCGCGATATCACGACATGTCATGATTTCGCGACCCGAAGAAGAGAGAGAAAGCAGAAAGGAAAGATGTCATGATATCATGACATGTCACAATTTCACGACACGAAGAAGAGAGAGAAAGCAAAAGGAAACATGTCACGATATCGTGACATGTTGCGATATCATGACATGTCACAATATTGCAACCCGAAGAGGAGAAAGGAAGCGAGGAAGAAAAAATGTCGCGATATCGTGACATGTCGAGAAATCGTGACCAAAAGAGAAAAGGACAAGCAAGAGAGGAAAGATGTCATGATATCGCGACATGTCACATTTTCATGACTCGAAGAGGAGAGAGAAGGCAAGGGAGCAAAAATGTCATGATATCATGACATGTCAGGTTTTCGTGACCCGAAGAGGAGAGAGAAGGCAAGGGAGCTAAAATGTCGCGATATCACGACATGTCGCATTTTCGTGATCAAAAGAGAAGAGGAAGAGCAAGAGGGAGAAGATGTCATGATATTATGACATGCTACATTTTTAGGGGGCTATTATAGGGTGACAGTGATAGCTAACAGAAGTCAAATGACGTTTACAGGGGTTTTTATAGTGTAGCTGGAATAAAAATATGACAATGAATAGAGGTCAGATGGCGGTTACAGGGCCGTTACAGGGGCACGTGGCACCAAGGTATAGGCAGCTACAAAGCACTCTATCATTTTTTGTAATGATGACTCAGAAGGTCAAGGTGCAGGCAACTACAGAGCACTCCGCCATGTTGAGTAATGATGACTCAGAGGGGCAGGAAAAGGCCAAGAGACGCGAGAAATGAAATGAAGGGACCACCAGATGGAAGATGAAGAGTCACATCAAAAAGTTATAAAAGGGCAAGCAGATGTATGCACAAGGGGTTGGAAAATGCTGCAAGCAGAGTTGTAGATCTGAAGGCAAGAGGGCCGTTTTGGACCTGTTTGTAGAGTTTTTCTTCTAGGGAGAGCTAAAGGGTCCTGAGTGTGTAAACAGATCACCAAACATGAGGCAATTTACACCAAGATCTGTAGAGTTGGAAAACGACTACAGGTAGAGTTAGCAGATTCGAGGGCATAGGGCCATTCTGGACCTACTTACGCTATTTTTCCTTCCAGAGAAAGCTTAGGGTTCCTGAGTGTGTAAATAGATTCACTGAACGTGAGGTAGTTTACACCAAGAGTAGAGAAAGCTTGGGTTCATGAGCATGTAACAGATTCATCGAACATGAGGCAGTTGCACCAGGACCCGTGGAGCCAAAAATTTATGAAATTCGAGGAGCTGTAGAATAAAATTTTATATTCAGAGGGTCGGGGCCTCTATAAAAACCTAGGCATGTAATAGGAGAGGGATGTAGAGCTGGAGATTGCATAGAGAATAGAAAACTAAGCCTGTGGGCTAGTTCTATAAATTTTATTTTTAGTTGATTAATGAAAAAAATTGCGATTTGGGGTTTGCAATTTTTGGCTTTGCATCAAGTGGTATCAGAATGGGAGTTCCTGAGTGTGCAAACAGATCGCTGAACATGAGTCAGTTTGCACCAGGATCTGTGGAAGGGTGTGAGAAGAGAGAGTAGAAGTTCCTCCGTGTGTAGACAGATCATCGGACGTGAGGCAATTTACACCAGGAGCTATGGAAGGGGTTGATTAGAGAGAGTTTGAGTCCCTATGTAGTACCTGTAGTACTAGCACCAAAGAAGGTGACCGAACAGTGCAAAAGTGAAGGTCACTTCTGCATCAATCTCGGGTGTCTGATGCAGGAGCATCCAACAAAAAGTAACAAAAGAGAAACTATCGCGATATCGCGACAGGTTGGCAGAGGAGAAAAGTGTCATGATATCACGACATGTCATGTTTTCGCAACTCAATAAGGAGAGAGAAAGATGTGGAGGAAAATGTCATGATATCATGACATGTCACATTTTTGCGACTTAGGAAGGAGAGAGAACGATGTGAAGGAAAATGTCGCGATATCGTGACATGTCGTATTTTCATGACTCAGGAAGGAGAGAGAAAGAAAAGGAGGAAAATGTCGTGATATCGTGACATGTCACGTTTTCGCAACCCAAATAGGAGAGAGAAGAACAAGGAAGAAAAATGTCACGATATCACGACATGTCACGATTTCGTGACCCAAAGAAGAAAGAGAAAGCAGAAAGCAAAGATGTCTCGATATCATGACCCAAAGAAGAAAGAGAAAGTAGAAAGGAAAGATGTCATGATATCATGACATATCACAATTTTGTAACCCGAAGAAGAAAGAGAAAGCAGAAAGTAAAGATGTCACGATATTGTGACATGTCACGATTTCACGACATGAAGAAAAAAGAGAAAGAAAAAAGGAAAGATGTCATGATATCGAAACATGTCATGATATCGTGACCCAAAGAGGAGAAAGGAATTGAGGAAGAAAAATGTCGTGATATCGTGACATGTCACAAAATCGTGATCGAAAGAGAAAAGGATGAGAAAGAGAGGAAATATGTCGTGATATAGTGACATGTCGTGTTTTCGTGACCCAAAGTAGAGAGAGAAGGCAAGGGAGAAGAAATGTCATGATATCGTGACATGTCGCGATATCGTGACATGTCACGATTTCATGACCCGAAGAGGAGATAGAAGGCAAGGGAGTAGAAATGTCACGACATCGCGACATGTCACGTTTTCATGACCAAAAGAAAAGAGGAAGAGCAAGAGGGAGAAGATGTCATGATATCGCGACATGCTACATTTTTAGGGGTCGTTACAAGGTGATAGTGACAGCTAACGAAAGTCAGATGACGTTTACAAGGGTCGTTACAGTGCAGCTAAAATAAAAATATGACAATGAATAGAGGTCATACGGTGGTTACAGGGCCGTTACAGGGGCACGTGGCACCAAGGTACAGGTGGCTACAGAGCACTTTGCCATTTTGTGTAATGAAGACTCAGAATGTCGAGGTGCAGGTGGCTATAGAGCACTCTGCCATGTTGAGTAATGATGACTCAGAGGGGCAGGCGAAGGCCAACAGACATGAGAAATGAAACAAGGGGACCACCAGATGGAAGACGAAGAGTCACATCAAAAATTTATAAAAGGGCAAGCAGAGGCATGCACAAGGGGTTGGAAAATGCTACAAGCAAAGTTGCTGATCTGAAGGCAAGAGGGCTGTTCTGGACCTATTTGCAGAGTTTTTATTCCAAGGAGAGCTGAAGGGTCCTAAGCGTGTAAACAGATCACCAAACGTGAGGCAATTTACACCAGGATCTATAGAGTTGGAAAACGACCACAGGCAAAGTTAGCATATTCGAGGGCAAAGGGCCATTATGGACCTGCTTGCACTATTTTTCCTTCCAAAGAAAGCTTAGGGTTCTTGAGTGTGTAAACAGATTCATCGAACATGAGACAATTTACACCAGGATCAGAGAAATCTTGGGTTCATGAGCGTGTAACAGATTCATCGAACGTGAGGCAGTTGCACCAGGACCCGTGGAGCCAAAAATATGCAAAAGCCAAGGAGCTGTAGAATCAAATTTCAAATTTAGAGGGTCAGGGCCTCTATAAAAACCCAGGCATGTAATAGGAGAGGGATGTAGAGCTGGATATTGCATAGAGAATAGAAAACTAAGCTTGTGGGCTAGTTTTATAAATTTTATTGTTGATTAATGAAAAAAAATTACGATTTGGGGTTTGCAATTTTTGGCTCTGCATCAAATGAGTATGACAAATAAGCTCGTTCTACCATGATATTTGGTATGGGACAATTGTCGTGAGTCATGATGGACAATAAGATCAACACCAAGATTAGGGTGTTGTCATGACTCTAGTTGATTCCAGAGATAATGGATAGACAACTAAACACTAGGTATATGTATGCTAACCCCCTTACATACATCTAATGGACCAAATCAACCAATTAGTTGAGGGTTTCATGTGAAATGGATTGTGAAATATGCATCCACCCTCTAGATGTTATGGGCCCTAGAGGATAATCCAAATCGTGGATCGACCGTCATGCCGAAACAAGAGGATGATAAATGAGACAAGCACATAATGGCACCTTTTACGAGATTTGGCCAATCTTGTCCACTTGGATGGTTGTTTGCAGTAGTCTTGAACCCAAAAGTGGTATGTTATACATGTACAAATTAAAGAATATGATATTGATTCATTGGGTGAAACAAATTTGCTATGATCAAGCGTTCTTAAGATGAAACTATAAATTTAAACAAAAAAAATTACCTCGAAAAATTACTTGACTTGTTTTTTTATGGTACAACCAAGTGAGTAGACATGGATTGTTACAATATTATACAATCTATAGAAAAATTAAACCAATGAATTGATATTTAAAATTAGATTGTAATTTATTTTTATAAATTAAAATAATTAATTTAAAATAAAAATAAATTAAAAATATAAACAATATTATTTAAACATAAAATAGTTTTTAATAAAACAAAAAATAAACATTTATATATATAATATTTTAATGAATTAAATACTTATTAAAAAAGAAACAAGGGAATCCAATCAACCATGGTACTTGATGATAAGTTGCTCTCATTCTTCTTTGAGTTAAATTTTAGTTTTATATAATCTATTAAAAAAAACATGAAATAGATAAAAGAACCTTTAAAATTAAATTGTAATATAAATAAGTTTAAATTATAAAATAAAATATTTTTTAATGGTTTAGAAGATCTTAAAAAAGATCGGGAATGATGTTGCATCGCCAGCACCACGCTAACGTACAAAGCGTACTCTCCCAAGCTTTTGTATCAAATATTGAAAACAGTGAATGGAAGCCGCTTCCGAAATACGTCCCTTCGAGCGAACGTTCAACTTGCTCGCTGTGAGTCGATGGTAGTCGATCAAAGCCCTCTACTGAGTATTCACTTTGCTCGGCATAAGCTGGTGCTACTCCATCAAAACCCTCTACTTCGTCTTCTCTCTGCTCGCTGCGACCTGGTCGTAGTCGATCAAAGTCGTCTACTGAGTGTTCCCTATGCTGGTTGTCAACGGGTTTCACCTCTACCAGAAAAGTGTTCAACGCATCCAAGGCCAGGGTTAGTTCTACATGATGATTCCCCTTACAGAAGAAAGCCCGCTTCTTATCTTTTAATCCATTCTGCATGGTTCTATGTGCACAATAGGCAAATAATGGTGCAGGGTTCATTCTCTCGTCAGGAGGGATCCAACCAACAATAGTGCAGGGTAATAGTTTGAGCAGGGTTTGGCGGATATGTTCTACACTTCGTCGCAGCCAAAGTTCATCCAAACAAAGGCAGATTTGATTCTTTTGTGAAAGCCTCTAAAAGTTCTTCACAACCCTCCAAGTGATTCCTCAAATTAACATCTTTGCTAAATAAGTCCCGAAAAATCTGTTCCTGCAGAGACTTAATGTCACTCTTAGAACAGTCTTGTTCCATGACGACCCTGCAGTATTTGTAGCCCCTGAGGTTGAGAGTGTTGTACACAGCTTTCGACAGCGTTGTCTTGCCGATACCGCCGATGCCGTAGACAACCACCATCTTCCCTTTAGATTGACCTTCGAGGTCCAGAAGCCCAATGACATCATCTCTTGGCTTGTCGAGGCCAACTGCAAAATCAAAGAAAACCCAATATTCATTGCTTGATTAGATGCATGTAGATTGTTCTCTCTTGCATATAATTATCTGATATGAAGGAATTTATATCAAATGAAACGGCCATAAATAAAGGCTAAAATAGAGAACATAACAAATAACCCCCCTAAATACCTGCATCGGGATATTTTCCTTGTGGAGGGCGAATTTTGTTCTTTACATACTTTGCAAGGTGTTCCAACTTCGACCCCCAATCACTAAACAATCACAACAAAACTAATCAATAAAGTGAAAGAAGACTCTACTGATCATCAAAATAAAACAGAAAAGAGAATGACATGAAATATTCAAGATAACTAGGGAAGCAGATACTTACTCATTGTTAAATTCATATCCATTGATATGTGAAACTGTGTGTAGAGCCTCTTTCCACTCTTTTAGCTTGTCTTTTGAAAATCTGCCTTTTTCTTCATGTTGAGCAAATGAATCAGCATAGAGTCCTTTTCCTTTGTCCGCCCAGCGGAGATCAGAAGGATTGACGCGATAGAAGATGGGAATGATTGGATCGCGTTTACTGACCATGTAGGCGAGCTCCTCCAAACACCATGGCGATTCAACGTAGCTCTCAGAAAATATGGCAATGTGAAGAGAAGCATTATCCATTGCCTCCTGTATTTTCCTCGGGAAGAAATCCCCTGGATTTAGGGCTTTTACATCGAGAAACGCTGACACTCCAATACTAGAGAGTTTATCCCGAATAGCCTCGGCGAGTGTGTGTTTTACTTCCGGTCCCCTATGATTAATGAAGATGTCGTAGCACAACTTGGAGTGAGAGGAGGATGAGGGTGCATTTGCAAATGCACATGGCTGCACAACTTCGTCAAAGGCGCGATTCTTGTTCCCACGTTGCCTCTTTGTAGGCCTTTCCATGGAATTTAAGTGAACTGATTTGAAAGAATGAAAGAAAGATGGCAAGAACGGCAGGTGAACTTGGTTTTGGGATGATCAGACCAGGAATTCCAAAAACCGAAGGCCAAGGCTAAAATCTATTCTAATTAAAGGTGTAGACAAGCGTGTAAAACAGGGAGAGCATCTGTCTACGAATCCGTGTACGGAACATCATTCACATTTGTTGAGGGAGAAGAGCAAGCGTTACCGATTTTGAAAGTTTATCAAGGTGAGCGAATGAAACTTCCTGAAGAGATAAACAGAAAAGGAGTAGGGCGTGGTTCACAGTATTAGGCTCTAATGAAATTCCAATTCCGTTAACAAAGCGAAACATATGACAAGCGTTTTATAGAAGGGGAAAAGAAAGACGGAACCAATGAGTGGTTAGGAATACATTGCTTTTCCCTATCGACCACTCCTTTCTTTCCATGAAGGTTATCTAGGATAGAAAAAAAGAAATTTCTAGTATAAATTTTCCATTAATCTTGTCTACTGTGCTTCATAAATTTTCAACGAATCGAAATTTCTATAACTTTTCAGGTAATCCTTTCCTTAAGCACAAATTCAAGTAGTCACAACTATGGAGTTTTTCCTACCAGTTGGATCACGCTATGGAAAATATTTCAAATCATACCGAACAACCTATATATCTGTGCAATAGTGAATATTAAATTTATTGTTGGTTAGTTATTTAGCAATATATAAAGCTTTATGTTATTAAAAATATATATTTATATAATTTATGTGAATTTGACATGTAATAAGATATTTGAAAAGTATTGATTACTATTTTTTTTTTTAAATTAAAATGTGATAGAATTATAATTAAAATGAAAAAAATAATTAAATTTTAGATTTATTTGATATTAGGATAATATTTACTTAAATAGTTTTATCATAGATCATTATGTATTATTAAATCTTATAAAACACTTTAGATACTTCCATGCATGGACTTATGTTTAATCCACTTCTTTCTTTTTCATATTTTAGTTAATTTTTTTAACATATTTTTAAATGCTTTTAATTGTGTATACTTAATATTGTTTGTATACTTAATATTGTTTGTAACTTTGTTCATATATGTTTTGTAAAATCTTTTATTTTGGTTTGTCATAACCCAAAATCTGGATCCAAATAAGAGCACATTTTTTTTTCTCTAGTTTATCCATTAATATGACTCTTACTTCATTTTAAAGGTTTTCCCATCATTAATCTTATATTTGTCCATCAATGTGAGTTCACTATGGTGTAAGAATTCACCCAACACTATACTTAAAGTTATCTATCAATGTAGATATAATAGGTGTAAGAAATCACCCATCACCATATTTACATTGGTCAATAAATGTAAGTACACTAGGTGTGGAAATTCACCCATATCTACTGCACACATAATTTTGTTTATGTAACAACACTAGGCGTAGTCCGAGTAGAAATATTACTCCCTTTAAAATCAAAAGGTTAACCCATTACTTTTTAGTCAATCAAAAATATTGTACCAACACCACACTCCACATAAGTCCTTTTATGTGAGTGCATTTTAACACTTCTACTAACTCTCTCATCTATTAGTTGAGCTATTCATCCCTATTTCAAGGTACTAAGTGTGTAAGACCACTATTTCCTTATGGTTACCCTTGCAAAGTCAACATAACGATACTTTAATATGTTGTTACATTAATCATCTCTAAAGTTGGTATAACAATATTTTGAGATATTATTTCATTAATAATACAAAATAAACTTGCTACAATGCTCTTTAGAACGTCTATTGTCCTCAATAGCTATTATGTAGCAAATTATCCAAGAATACAACATGTCTTCATCTTCGAGTTCAAGTTGTGCTTCATATATTTTGGAAATACCGAATAGAAATATAGTTTACTTCACCTCCCACCTAACCTATGAAAGATCCATGACACCATCCACATATCTCTCCTTAGAAAATATGTTACTAACCCTGATCATCTGTGGGATATATCTAAACTACAAATGATAAACCCCAAGGCTATTGAAGTGATGTTAGTGAAGATTATAGAATTTCACTCCAAATATTTGAGGAAAAATATTCTAGAACAACGTAAGGTCTAGTGGGATCAATATTCTGAGAGAAGTGTCACTTGGAAGAAAGTGGATGAGATGAAGAAATATTTTTCTTTTTTGTTTGAACAATTGTAATAAAATTTTTATGACAAGAGACACATGAAACTGTGTCTAACCCAATGGGGGTAGTATGTCATACCTCACCTTGGCAAGACTTTTGTCAGATAGACTATGTGTTGATAAATGACTAATGAATGTCTAGTATTAAATGCTTTGAATGATTATTACATTATTTATAATGATTTATCTTTGAAGAATACGATACGTCTAATGTGTTGTTAATGTGTAGCACCAAGTATCTCCATGAATGGAAGAGGTAGAATTTCCCACCAAGGATGAGGTACTTAAAATGAGAAGTGATGAATTAGATAGCTCAGGGTAACATGGATGGCTACCCTCATATAGGTATGTATTATTGCTTTTTAGGGTGATCATCAACAATCCGACCACCTAGAGCCAAATTTGGTATCCTAGAAGCTATCATTAATTATTTGACTGAGATAGGTGACTGGGTTGATGGTAGAGCTCCCACCTTATTTGATGCACCCTATTGTGTAAAAATGATTGGTTAAGGAACTTATTTGAAAAAGGACTAATGGATATAAAAGGTCCAATATCAGTCTATTTGAATATACCATACTAATCATCGATATTAGTATAGGTATATTATTTTAAATAATAAATTATTTTTATTTAAAATAATTTAAAAAAATACATAAGAAAAGTAAATGAATTATTTAAATAAATGAACTGTTTATTTTAAATAAGTTTTTTTTAAATAATTGAAATGCATGCTCTCTAAAATAATTAAAGAAGAATGTGCATGTTTGATTCTTTTATGACAGTAATTTATTTCTAAATTAATAAAAAGGCACTTGGCATTTTTAAAAGAAGTGTAAGGATGCACTTTTGAATTTTAGATTTTAGAGGAAGTATGATTTAAAAACAATATGGTGGAGGATGTTTAAAAATTCAATAAAAAAAAAATTCATGCCTCAATTGCCGTAGATAAATATGAATTTATGATGGGTGGATGGAATTGATGAGGGGAAATACTTAAGGAAAAAGGTAAATGGATTTATCTCTCATAAGAAGACCAAAAAAAATATAAAAGGGGGGGTGGGGGGGAGATTATGAAGCAAGCAAGGAGGATACTGACGAGCTTAAGGATCCCAATTCTATGAGGAGATTTAGGTTGGAGGGGTTTCCATATTTTTTTTTCTAAATGCTTTTGATACTTTTAATACTAGTTCTTAATCCTTGTATTGGCATTGTATTTTATCATGTTCTTAGGTTTGATTGAATGTAATCTAGGAGATAAAAATATAATTTAGATCCCATCCATCTTCTTGCAAATATGAGTTTTTAAGTTTGATTGGGGGTTATAAATTTAGTAACCTAATACGTATGCTTGTTGAGGTTCTAGATGGCTATGTTTGTTGGTGTTAATATTATTGATGTTTTAAAAATAAAATATCCTTTCCCTTAGTTAGTTGTTTATTTTCCTGTTGGTGTGGCCACCAACATGGTTGATTGCTTAATCTACCTTTTGTAGTGAAGCAAACTTCTTGAATTTGGTAGCCATGTATCATTATAGCATATATTAGCTCAAAGAATATTTTCTTCTACAAAAATAACCACTTGTGCATTACTTAAGATCGCTTGTTTCTGATGCCTATGTAAAACCTCTTCTATGTTGGGTCGGTTGATTGATAGACAAGTTGTGTTAGAATTTTAATGTCAAGTACAGTCTAAAATCCACCTTAGAGTGTTTATTAAAGCTTTAGAAGGGTGTAAGAGGACTCTTATGTAAGGTTTGTGATCTTAGGGAGCCAACATTTGAGCGAACAAAGCATTGAGGTAGTGCTCAGTTTTGCTCAGGTGAAAGGCTTCTAAAAAATCTTTTCATGAGTATTATCCCACATGGGACATACTTAAGAAAAGATAAGCCTTAAAGGAAGCTTGGATCCCTAGGCTTATAGACCAACATGTGGTGGTTAATGACCAACCCTTGGTGGTTGGCTCGATGTCAGTTGGTGGTATACGAAGCATTATCTATTGTTTAGTGCTGGCAGTTTGACTATGCCCTATTGGCATCATTTGGTTGTGGTGTGATTGTTGTCCTTGCCACTATTATCATGTTTTTGTTGGCTATTTTATGTCCCCTATAGTTTGTAGAGGGTGAATTAAGCATAATGTTTATGCTTGTGTCCTTTGTAGAAATAATAAAGAAAATGAAATAAATTGTATTGATAAAACTGAAAGTCTGCTTTATTTAAAGAAAATTGAGTAAATTATATTGATATATTTAAAATTAATTTATTTAAAGAAAATATAATAAATTGTATTGATATAATTAAAATTGATTTATTTAAAGAAAAAATAATACATTTTATTGATATAATTGAAATTGATTTATTTAATGAAAGAAAATAAATTCTATTAGTTTAATTTGAATTGAATTATTAAAGAAAAGCAAGAGAACTTATTCTTGAAAATAAAAATGGAATTAGATTTATTGAAGAAAAGGAAGGAATAAAAATGTTTATAAATTTATTTCAAAGGTTACTGATAAGTTAGTTTGGAATTGATTTAAATCATGATCTTCAAATTATGTTCGAATTGATTTACTAAAGCAAAGTGGTGAAATTTTAATGTCTAGAAATTGTATTTGATCTTGATTTATCCATGTTTAAATTATTAAATTAAGTATTTAAATGATTACGGTTATGGGGCCCTAATTAGTTAAATAAAAGGATGGTTTAGAATTTTAATTAAGGGTTGGGACCTTAATTTACTAAAGGGAAGGAATTACAAAGTATCCAATTCATTAATGTTATGGGGCTTTGCTTAAGTTAGGAGATGGCTTTTATATTAGAACATGAACCTTTGATTGATAAAAGGGAGGTATACCAAATTTACCCATGTTAAATATGATTATTCTTTTGATGCTTAGTGAATGATTTATGGCATCTAATTGGTGATTGTATAGTTACAATTTGGCAATGGAATTTCTAATTGCACTAGATTAAATATCATTATATAAATGCATTAGTTGCATGCCTCATAGAACCATGAGTTGTCTTGATTTCTTACTACCATCAATTGAGCAATGGGAAAGTCAAGGCCTAGGAGAGCACCTAATATCCAAGACAATCACTTTGAGTTATGTTTTAATTAAGATTCTATTTGAACAACCTCTATTTTGGTTACTAATGTAATTATTTATTCTTTAAAAGGATGGATTACTCTTACCATACTCGAACTATGTATTGATTTATAAATAGATGAAAATGTATCTCTACTTGTGAATAATGATGCATATTGATGATTAGTTATGCTAGCCTTTATTATTCATGTTCTATATAGATGTTACATCCTTTTTAGCATCTCTTTTATATTCTTTTTAGTTATTGTTTCTATGCTTGATTTAATTGTATAGACTTAATGTTTATTCTCCTATATTTGATGGATCTTAAATGTTTAAAATAACTAGGTAAATTATTTAGATATTTAAGAATGTTGATATAATAGAAGGACCTAAGGGATTATGGGATCCCTTAGGACCAATATTGGGTCAACTTAATTGAAGAATCTAAATTGAATAGACTTATACCAGCTAGATTTTTAAGTGAATAAAACTATCTATGAAATGATTAACCTACGACAAGATGCTTAGCATACCTGCACAAATAGACTTATGTATGGTATAGATGTGGGTGTACCCTTTGATGGACATAAGGAGATAAGGTAACCTTAAAAAAAATATGGTTAATAGCTTATTGTAATACCTGTAGATACCTACACAAACAGACTTGTGTATGGTATAGAGATGGGTGTATCCTAATTATATTCTAGAAAGAAGGTTGGTCATTGGAAGGAAAGATAGACAACTTGAATTTTAGGTTAACTTAGATATATTTGTATGTTTTTCACATACTAATTAAGATAATGATCTCTCTCTCAAGTATGTGTTAGTAGTTAGTGTTAAAAAAATGCAACCCCTTAGTTAGAGTTTTGGGTTGTTACACAAGCACAAATTACAGAGGATAAGTGTGATGCTCAATTAGGTGGATCTCAATATTGATGCACCTCCAAAGCACCCAAATAATGAAAACAAAAAATAAAATTAAAAAGTATGACTTCTTCCTCTCCTTCTCATTCTTCTTCTTCTTCTTATTTCAATAGTAAGAAATTTTATGATTATTGTAAAAGAAGAGGACATGTGGAATCAAAGTACTTTAGAAAGAAGAGAAATCTTGTTGTATAATATCAACTTGAGGAACCACAAGATGGTCTTCTTGAGGTTATTTGAGAATACCAAAAGTATAAGGAGTTGAAGGATAAGATCCACAATATTACCTTGTTGACACAAAATATGTATGAAGGTTATTGTGAATTTTTTTTATCACATGAGCCCACCTAATGCATAATTACTTTGTGGATTGTATCATCAACAATGGATCTCAAAAGAACTTTATTTCAAGAGTCATAGACAATAATTTGTAGGTTCATGTTCAATTACATTCTCATCCATACTCATTTGGGTAGAATAATGAGGTTTCCTCCTCCATCATAAAAAAT